>CM053567.1:132008838-132042199 GCA_028646485.1 Cryptoprocta ferox | reverse complement strand
TCTGCCCCAACCTCACTTGGGCTGTCTCTGTCTCTCTCAAAATAAATAAAGAAATAAATAAACATTAAGAATATTTTCTTCTAATGCATGATTGGTGTCTATCTCAATTTATTTAAATTTTCTTTAATGGGAAGAGGAAGGTTGAGGAAGTTTATTTCTAGTTTGCTGAGAATTTATTGTTATTGTTCACATTAAGTGTTAAATTTTATTGAGTGCTTTTCCACACCTATTTGGAAAACTGTATGGATTTTCTTTTTTAGTTCACATGGTGATTTATATTGGTTGTTTTTCAAATGTTAGACCAACCTTCTGTCCTGAGATAAATCCCACTTGGTCATGCTGCATTATCTTTTTTATATGTTGCTAATTTAGATTTGATATTTTATTAGGAATGTATCCAACTAGGTTCAGAAGAGATATTGATCTTCAATTATTTACTTATTTTTTATTTTTTGGTAATAGCTTTACTTGAGGTGTCAGGTTAATGCTGGATTCAAAATGAGTTGGGAAGTACTCATATTTTCTGAAACTTTTGGTGAGATAACTATTATGCCTTCCCCAAACGAATGTTGCAAGTGAATCCATCTGGAACTAGAGTATTTTTTATGGGAACATTTTAAATGACTAATTTCATTTATTCAAATGATACAAGGCTATTTAATTTTTTAAAATATGTTTTTTGCTGTCAGCTTTAGCTTTTTGTTTATTTCTTCCAAATTATAAAATTCATTGCAATAAATATATTTAGAATATTTCTTTATTATCCTTTTAATATTGATAGTATCCATGATGATGCCCCTCTGTTCTATACTGGTAATTTGTGTTATATTCCCCCCCTCCCCTGATTCTTCTAAGCTAGAAGTTTGTTATTTTATTGATTTTTTTTAAAAAGCAGCTTTAGATTTGATTTTTTCTCTGTTGTTTATGCAATTCATTTTAACTGAAAATTCGATAGCATTTTTATTAAGATATGTGACATACCATACAATTCACTGTACACTCAGATTTTTTTAGTATATTCAGACGTGCAACCATCACCATCATCACCATGAATTTGAAAAAAATAATTATAACCTCCAAAATAAATTTCCTATCCAGTCCCACTTCGTTTCCTAACATACTTTCCCCAGCCTTAGGTAACCAGTAAACTTTCTATCTCTAGAAATTTGCCTATTCTGGACATTTCATGTAAATGGAATCATATAATATGTGGTCTTTTGTGACCAGCTTTTTCACTTAGCATAATGTTTTATTTATTTATTTTTGAGAGAGAGAAAAAGAGAGTGAACGCTCAAGCGGGGGAGGGGCAGAGAGAGAGAAAATCCCAAGCAGGCTCTGCGCTATCAGCACAGAACCTATTGAGGGGCTTGATCCCACAAACCACAAGATCATCACCTGAGCCGAAATTAAGAGTTGGACACCTAACAGACTGAGTTGCCCAGTGTGGGGCTGGATCTCAAAAACCATGAGATCATGACCTGAGCCGAGATCATGACTGGAGCCGAAATCAAGAGTCAATTACTTAACAAACCGGGCCACCTAAGCATCCCTATAAATTTTCCTTTAAGTGCATCCCTATAAATTTTCCTTAAAGTGCTGCTCAAGCTGTATCCCATAAGTTTTGGTTTGTTGCACTTTTATTTTCACTTGTCTCAATGTATTTTCCAATTTCTTTGTTTCTTCTTTGACTCTTTGGTTATTTAGTATGTTCTATGTGTGTTTGAGAAGAATATGTATTCTGCTATTGGTGTAGAGTGTTCTATAAGTGTCCATTAGTTCTAGCTGGTTTAAAATTGTTCACGTGTGCTACCTATTTATTTATTTATTTATTATTTTTTAATGTTTATTTACTTAGAGAGAGAGAGAGAGAGTGCAAGTGGGGCAGAGGCAGAGAGAGAAGGAGATGGCAGAATCTGAAGCAGGCTCCAGGCTCTAAGCTGTCAGCACAGAGCCTGATGCGGGACTCAAACTCACAGACCTCAAGATCGTGACCTGAGCCAAAGTTGTATGCTTAACCAACTGAGCCACCTAGGCGCCCCAGGTGTGCTGTTTAAAAAAATTTATTTGAGAGAGAGAGAGAGAGAGAGAGAGAGAGAGAGAATCTTAAGTAGGTTCTATGCTCAGCACAGAGCCTGACCTGGGGCTTGATCCCATGACCCTGGGATCATGACCTGAGCCAAAATCAAGAGTTGGACGCTCAACCAACTGAGCCACCCAGGTGCCCCAAATGTGCTACCTTTTTATTAGGTAATATCTTTTCCTTCTTCTCCTCCCCTTCCCCCTTGCCCTCCTTTCCCTCCTTCTTCCTTTGTCAGTGGCATAGTCTTTCACTCTTGCTTTCCTAACCCCATTTTCCCCCTGGGCTCTTTGTTTTTTATTGTGGGAATTTTCATAGCACTGTGGTTTTTTGGAATATTTATGCTGAGTTATAGAAGAAATGACTGCCTCAGATAGGTGCATTTTATTTTATGTAAATGATTCCTCAAAGTTGATTTAAACAGAAATTAATAATTCTGGGGAGAAGTTATTTAAGATGGTAAATTATAGTTTCTTAGAGTAACAAATCATTTTATTTTAACAGAAAGCTTTTGAAAACTTACCCCTTAAAGAGATTTTTAAAAATCTATCACATCTTTTCTAATTAGTATTTAAATCCATTTTTCTTATTCCACTAGTCTTGTCACATTAATCCATTTTTTACACAAATGCTTAATTATTCTTTTCTCTTAAATTGTTTAGTAAAATGCTTCTGCCTATATTATTATTATTCTTTTAAGTTTTGAGAAGTTATAATTGACAATATCTGACCTTAAAGTTTTAACTGTCAGCTATGTCAGGCCAAGAGAGCATATTTACCAATTGCTCTTTAATCCAAAATATAGTGTTCCCTTTCTTTATGTTCATTTAAAAATAAAGGGTTGGTTTCAACTCTTGCTCTTCTTCCAATATTGCCTGCAAGGTAGAAAGCAGTTTTGCATAGATTAAAAGCCTAAATTAACCGTTGAAAGAAGGTCGACTTGTCAACTCATCTCAATGGATTCATTGATAATTCAAAGGAATAATAAATCAGAGCCATCATTACATGTCTTTAATGTAGGAGAAATCCTTTTTCAATGAGAAAGTTAATCATTTAACATATACATGTTCCCATGGGAAAATAATGTTTGGGCATAATGATGATAACTGTCAATATTTTAAAAGAATAAAATTCAACACAACAAAATCCTTAGAGTTTCTACTAAAAGTAAGCCATGATGTCAGTCTGTTTTAAGGATAGTATATGATTTTGAAGACCTCTTTTGAGACTTATAGCCAAGTTTTAATATTGAAGTCAGCAAATATCATTGAGCATCTAGTTGTGAGAACTAAAATGATGGGGTGAATGTATAATGCCATCGTTTTTCCAAATTTTTATTTTAATAGATCTGTCTTGGATGTTTATTTCTAGACGATGTTAAGTTTCTCCTGATTTGGTAATAGCTGGAAATAGTGATATGTATAAAAATTAATGAACATTCTCTAAAAATACACATCTTGTCAAAATGAACTGCTTTTGTTGATAAATTTTAGTGCAAACATTCAGTCGAGATGTAAAGTAGGGAACCCTTACTCTCTTTCTCTCATCAGATGCTGTTCTTCCTTTGTAGCTCTTGTTAACATTTATTTGTGTATTCATTTGTTTAATATCCAAGTCCCATGTCTGCTCTCATGTATGTATCTTTTACCATTACATATCCAGTACCTAGCACCATGACTGGCGTATAGTATGCAGTCTAAAATAATTGTTGAATGACCAGATAAATAAGATGCCTAGACCTCAAAAGACCTTCTTTTTTCTTTTTTTAATTCAACCACTAGATAATGTCCAGTGTTTTTCTTCCTACCTTAATTCCTCATCTATCATGTAGGAATTTTTTGAGGGAAAGTACGATCCAATTTATTCAACATTTTCTATAAAATATACTGCATAAATACAAAGTGATGGCATGATTCAAGTTTTTAAAAATTAAAGTATAATTGACATACAACATTATCTCCAGGTGTACAATACAATGACTCAATACTTATATATATTGTGAAATGATCACCCCAATAAGTCCAGTTAACATCCAATCATCATTCAGTTTTTAAATTTTTTTTTAACGTTTATTTATTTTTGAGAGACAGAGACACAGAGGATGAGTGGGGGATGGTCAGAGAGAGAGGGAGACACAGAATCAGAAGCAGGCTCCAGGCTCTGAGCTGTCAGCACAGAGCCTGACGCGGGGCTCGAACCCACGAACTGTGAGATCATGACCTGAGCTGAAGTCGGCCGCTTAACCGACTGAGCCACCCAGGCGTCCCATCATTCAGTTTTTAAAGTGGTTTTGAAAACAATGGCATTTCAAGATACCTTAAATCCAAAGCAAATTTAGAATTCAAGTTTGAATTTCTTCGTTTAGATATGGCTTGTTATTTAATGTAATACCTGACTCTTATATGTAGACCCTTTACTGTAAGAGTTGGAGCTTCCTATTGTTAAATGTTCTAATACTGTATATACTGTATATTAGCGTGTGAATTTAGACAATGCCCATAGTGGATGACATATTAGTTGCTAAGCAAGGGCAATTATTATGCCATCTGCTGCCTCTTATAAAGTGTGTTTACCCAACTCATTTTCTGAATCCATAAACCAAAGTCACCATAGGTAACGTGAATTATAGTAGCTTGTATATTTTTTGACTAAATAAGCAGTTTATGAGGGAAAAAAACCCAGATTTTTGCTTCTTTTCAATTTCAGTGGATGCCTGGGAAAAATTTTTTGTCCTTCAAACTTTTTCATGAGATAATCTTTTATTAGATCATCAGATATCACATATTCAAACTTAAAGAAGAATTTTTCTTTGTTGTGAGTTTACAAGTTCTTTAGCATTGAGACTAAACTGTAGAAGATCTGGTATTTTATTTTGAGCACTTCAAATTCTAGAAAGCATTAAAATGCCCCCAAATTTCCTGAGCCTTGCATAAAGGAGCTTAGATATGGAATATATATCTATTTGACAGAAATTCCAAAGTAATTTTTTTGTAAATCTGTGCTAAAAGTCATATATTTGACATATTTTTATTTGACATTTTATCCTACTGAAGGATTAGATTACCATAGAAAAATAATTCTCAAAGTGTGTTCCTTGAGTGTGTTTCATAAAGACATTAACACGTATTATTGGGGAAAAGGAACGTTTCTGTAATCAAATCTGATGAAAATGCTAAAGAGGGTTCTTTACTATCTGACTTCTCAGAATCTCTACTATGTTAATAGATTAGTGTGTTATTATCTCTAGTAGGTGGTATTTTTCATATTTTGCCACAGAATGTTTTTTTCTTAGGAGTATCTTGTGAGACTAATGTTATTCAAAACACAATTTAGGAAACACGATCATCTGTATGTATGTCTGGCTACCTAACTTTTCCAACTGGGTATTGAGGACTTCAAAGTCTTTATCCAAAAGTGAGCTCACTATCTTCCCCTTAAATCTGCTCCTCCTGCTCCTCTCCTACTTTATTGAAGATCACTAATATCCACTCAGTTGCCCAAGCCGTATACCTGGATCCATCCTTAAGTCTTGCCATTTATTAATTTCTCTTTTCTCATCCAACCATCAACATGAACTAATTATCCCAGTTCTTTACATATCTCTTTTTAAAAATGTTTATTTATTTATTTTGAGAGAGAGAGAGCACACATGTGCAGACAAGTGGCACAGGGGCAGGCGGGGCAGAGAGAGAATCCGAAGCAGACTCCCCATTGTCAGTACAGAAACTGTCATGGGGCTGGATCTCATGAACCATGAGATCATGACCAGAGTTGAAATCAAGTCAGATGCTTAACTGCCTGAGCCACCTAGGTGCCCCCGTACCTCTTAAATAAGTCCACTTTACTCAAATTGCGTCTAACTGAATTTAAGCCTTCATTATCTTACACAGATGGCTAAAGTAACCCTTTAACTCAGCATCATTCAATGTGATGCAATATAATGTAAGCCACAAACTCAAATCATGTATGTAATTTAAAAATTTCTGATGGCCACATTAAAAAATACAAGGCAAAATAGGTGAAATTAATTTTCATAATATATTTTTATTTAGCCCAATGTAGCCAAAAGTTGGTTTTTTTTTAACATATTTTTATTAGTTTTTGAGAGACAGAGAGAGACAGTGTGATCAGGGGAGGGGCAGAGAGAGAGACACACAGAATCTGAAGCAGGCTCCAGGCTCTGAACTGTCAGCACAGAGCCCAATGCGGGCCTCAAACCCATGAACCATGAGATCATGACCTCAGCTGAAGTCGGACGCCCAACAGACTGAGCCACCCAGGTGGCCCTAGCCAAAAGTTTTATTATTTCAACATATAATCTCTATTGCGTATATATACTTTTTTGATATTTTACATTGTTATTTTTGTACTAAGTCTTTGAAATCCAGTGTGTATTTTACACTTTCAGCCATCTCAGTTTGTACTAACCATATTTGAAGAGCTCAATAGACACATGTAGCTGATGGTTATAATATGGGACCGCACAGCTTTTAGGTTGTCTTTTTTTCTTATATTCTCCCCTTCAAACCCATTCTCCCCATGGCAGTCAGTGTGGTATATTTGATTGTATTATTCCACTGTTTAAGATCCTTCATTTGTTATACATTGCCTCATGCTTCAAGACCCCTGATAATAAGCTGTGCTTACCTCTTCACCCTCATCTCATTCAACCCCACTCTAAATTCTATGCACACTGATTTATTTGAGGTTGTTCCCCAAAGATATCATGCTTTCTCTCCTCTAGCCTTTGTACCTGTTTGTGACTCTCAGAATAATTCTTCCCCACCAGTTTGCCAGGTAAATTAGTGTTCAGGTCTCAGCCTAGATTTCACTTCGTCCAGGAAATCTTTCCCTAAAATGCAAAGTCTGAATTAGATGCTACTGCTGTGAACTCTCTACCATTTACATGCATATTATTGGTACCTATTGAACTATATTATATCATATATAATAACTTGACTCTAAGAGCTAGACTGTGAACTCCGTGAAGGCAGGAATTATGTTTGTTCTTAATTCCGTGATTTAACTAACTAGACTAAAAGCTGCTTGAAGACCAAGCACATGGTATGTGCTCACTGTATGATTTTTTTTAAGTTTATTTATTTATTTTGAGAGACCGAGACAGTGCAAGTGGGGGAGGGGCAGAGGGAGAGGGAGAGAGAAAGGGTTCCAAGCAAGCTCCATGCTGCCAGTGCAGAACCTGATGTGAGGCTTGAACTCACAAAATTGTGAGATCATGACCTGAGTCAAAACCAGGAGTCAGATGCTTAACCAACCAAGCCACCCAGGCACCCCTCACCATATGGTTTTTAAAGGAAAGAATGGAATAAATAATGTGATAGCCAAAAGATCTCTGGCCTACCATCTCTGATGCCATCATTAGTTTCTAATTCCCCATAACTAGAAGTGTATTCAATCTGTTGTTTTTATTTAAATTCCGGTTAGTTAACAAATTGTGTATCAGTTTCACATGAATAAGATAGTGATTCAACACTTCCAAACAACACCCAGTGCTCATCGCAGCAAGTCAATTTCTTAATCCCCATCACCTATTTTACCCATACTCCCAGCCAGCTTCCCTATGGCAATCATCAGTTTGTTCCCTATACTTAAGAGTCTGTTTCTTAGTTTGCCTCCCTCTTTTTTTCCCCTTTGCCCATTTTTTTTTCTTAAGTTCCACATATGAATGGGATCATATGGTATTTGTCTTTTTCTGACTGACTTACTCCACTTAGCATAATACTCTCTAGCTCCATTCATGTCTTGGCAAATGGCAAGATTCCACTCTTTTTAATGACTGAATAATATATCATTGCATATGTATACCACATCTTTTTTACCCAGTCACCAGTCAGTAGACACTTGGGCTATTCCCATAATTTGAATATTGTGAATAATGAATTATATTATAATCACCCAGTAGTGTGATTGCTGGATCATAGGGTGGTTCTATTTTTAACTTTTTGAGAAAGCGCCATACTGTTTTACAGAGCAGCTGCACAAATTTGCATTTCCACCAACAAGGCATGAAGATACCTTTTTCTCCACATCATTACCAACCCTTTTTATTTCTTGTGGTTTTGATTTTAGCCATTCTAACAGGTGTGAGGTGATATCTCATTGTGGTTTTGATTTGCATTTCCCTGAGAGTGATGTTGAGCATCTTCTCATGTGTCTCTTGGCCATCTGTATATCTTCTTTGGAGAAATGTCTGTTCATGTCTTCTGCTCATTTTTATACATTTTTTAAATGCTTATTTTGAGAGAGACAGAGTGTGAGTGGGGCAGGGGCAGAGAGAGAGGAGACACAGAATCCAAAGCAGGCTCCAGGCTCTGAGCTGTCACCACAGAGCCTGACATGGGACTCAAACCCACAAACTGTAGGATCATGAGCCAAAACTGGATGCTTAACTGACTGAGCCACCCAGGTGCCCCTGTCTCCTGTCCATTTTTTGTTGTTGTTGTTATTTATTTATTTATTTATTTATTTATTTATATCCAAGTTAGCATATGGTGCAACAATGATTTCAGGAGTAGATTCCTTAATGCCCCTTACCCATTTAGCCCATCCCCCCTCCCACAACCCCTCCAGCAACCCTCTGTTTGTTCTCTATATTTAAGAGTCTCTTATGTTTTGTCCCCCTCCCTGTTTTTATATTATTTTTGGTTCCCTTTCCTTATGTTCATCTGTTTTGTATCTTAAAGTCCTCATATGAATGAAATCATATGATATTTGTCTTTCTCTGACTGGCTAATTTCGTTTTAGTTCCATCCATGTAGTTGCAAATGGCAAGATTTCATTCTTTTTGTTTGCTGAGTAATATTCCATTGTGTGTGTATGTGTGTGTATATATACACACACACATCTTCTTTACCCATTCATCTGTCGATGGACATTTGGGCTCTTCCATACTTTGGCTATTGTCAATAGGGCTGCTATAAACATTGGGGTTCATATGCCCCTTCAAAAAGCATGCCTGTATCCCTTGGATAAATACAAGCAATTGCTGGGTCATAGGGCAGTTCTATTTTTAATTTTTTGAGGAACCTCCATACTGTTTTCCAGAGTGGCTGCACCAGTTTGCATTCCCACCAGCAGTGTAAAAGAGATCCTCTTTCTGCTCATCCTCACCAACATCTGTTGTTGCCTGAGTTGTAACGTTAGCTATTCTGACTGGTGCAAGGTGGTATCTCACTGTGGTTTTGATTTGTATTTCCCTGATGATGAGTGATATTGAGCATCTTTTCTTGTGTCTGTTAGCCATCTGGATGTCTTCTTTGGACAAGTGTCTATTCATGTCTTTTGCCCATTTCTTCACTGGATTATTTTTTTTGGGGGGTGTTGAGTTTGATAAGTTCTTTATAGATTTTGGATACTAACCCTTTATCTGATATGTCATTTGCAAATATCTTCTCCCACTCCATTCCTTGCCTTTTAGTTTTGCTGATTGTTTCCTTTTCT
This sequence comes from Cryptoprocta ferox, assembly GCA_028646485.1. Lineage (NCBI taxonomy): Eukaryota > Metazoa > Chordata > Mammalia > Carnivora > Eupleridae > Cryptoprocta > Cryptoprocta ferox. Next base: position 132,032,661 of record CM053567.1, on the reverse strand, counting down.
GTGCAGAAGGTTTTTATCTTGATGAGGTCCCAATAGTTCATTTTTGCTTTTGTTTCCCTTGCCTCCGGAGATGTGTTGAGTAAGAAGTTGCTGCAAGTTGTATAAATTCTTTATGTATTTTGGATATTAACGCTTTATCAGATAATGTCATTTGTAAATATCTTCTCCCATTCATGAGGTTACATTTTAGTTTTGTTGGTTGTTTCCTTTGCTGTGCAGAAGTTTTGTGTTTTTTTTTTTTTTTTGATGTAGTCCTAATGTTTCTTATTGCTTTTGTTTCCCTTGAATCAGGAAACCTATCTAGAAAAAAGTTGCTACAGCCAGTGTTAGAGAAGCTACTGCCTGTATTCTCTTCTAGGATTTTATGGTTTCAGATCTCACATTTGGGTCTTTAATCCATTTTGAGTTTATTTTTGTGTATGGTTTAAGAGAGTGATTCAGTTTCATTCTTTGGCATGTTGCTGTCCAGTTTTCCCAACATCATTTGTGAAAGAGACTGTCTTTTCCCCATTGGACATTCTTTCCTGCTTTGTTAAAGATTAATTGACCATAAAGTTGTGGGTTCATTTCTGGGTTTTCTATTCTGTTCCATTGATCTGTGTGTCTATTTTTATGCCAGTACCATACTGTGTGTGTGTGTTTTAAGTGTATTTATTTACATTGAGAGAGAGTGCACACTGCAAGGTTGAGGCAGAGAGAGGGGGAGAAAGAGAATCCCAGGTGCTCTGTGCTGTCAGCACTAAGCCTGATTCGGGGCTCAAACTCACAAACAGTGAGATTGTGACCTGAGCTGTAATCAAGAGTCAGGCACTTAACTCACTGAGACATCCAGGCACCTCATGCCAGTACCATAGTGCTTAGATCATTACAGCTTTGTAATAGAGCTTAAAGTCTGGAATTGTGATGCCTCTAGCTTTGCTTTTCTTTTTCAAGGTTGCTTTGACTATTCGGGGTCTTTTGCGGTTCCGTACAAATTGAAGGATTGATTGTTCTAGCTCTGTGAAAAATGCTGGTGGTATTTTGATAGAGATTACATTAAATCTGTAGATAGCTTTGGGCAGTATAGATATTTTAACAATATTTGTTCTTCCAATTCATAAGCATGGAATGCTATTCCATTTCTTTGTGTTGCCTTTAATTTCTTTCATCAGTGTATCTATCTTATTGTTCTTGGAGAAATTGTAAATGGAATCGATTCCTTGATTACTCTTTCTGCTGCTTCATTATTGGTGTATAGAAATGCAACAGATTTCTGTACATTGCTTTTGTATCCTATGACTTTACTGAATTCGTTTTTTAGTTCTAGCATGTTTTTGTGGACTCTTTTGGGTTTTCTATATAGAGTATCATGTCATCTGTAAGTAGTGAAATTTAACTTCTTCCTAGCTGATTTGGATGACTTTTCTTTTTGTTGTCTGATTGCTGTGGCTAGGAATTCCAGTACTATGTTAAATAATAGTGGTCAGAGCAGACATCCCTGTCTTGTTCTTGACCACAGAGGAAGAACTTTCAATTTTTCCCATTGAGGATGATATTAGCTGTGGATTTTTCATAGATGGCCTTTCTTGTGTTGAATGTCCCCTCTACACCTACTTTGTTGAGGGTTTTTATCATGAGTGGATGATATACTTTGTCAAATGGTTTTTTGTGCATCTATTGAATGGATCATATTAATGTGATGTGTCATGTTGATTGATTTGCAAATATTGAACCACTCTTGCATCTCACTTAATTGTGGTTAATGATTTAAAAAATTATTTTTTAGAGTTTATTTTTTAGAGAGAGAGCATGGGCAGGGAAGGGACAAAGAGAAAGGAAGGGAGAGAGAATCCCAAGCTGTCTTATGACCTGACCTGAAACCCAGAGTTGGACCCTTAACTGACTGAACCACCCAGGTGCCCTGGTTAATGATTTTTTTTAAATATATTGTTGGATTTGGTTTGCTAGTATTTAATTGAGATTTTTTTGCATTCATGTTAATCAAGGATAATGGCCTATAGTTCTCTTTTATACTATAGTCTTTATCTGGTTTTGGTATCAGGGTAATGGTGCTTCATAGAATGACTTTGAAAATTTTCCTTCCTTTTCTATTTTTTGGAATAGTTTGAGAAGAATACATAACTCTTCTCTAAATGTTTGATAGAATTCTTCTGTGAAGCCGTCTGGCACTGGACTTTAGTTTGTTGAGAGATTTTTGATTACTGATTCAATTTCTTTGCTGGTTATCAGCTTGTTCAAGTTTTCTATTTCATCATATTTCAGTTTTGGTAGTTACTATGTTTGTAAGAATTTATCCATTTCCTCTAGATTGTCCAATTTGTTGATAAATAGTTTTTCATAACATTCTCTTCTAATTGTCTGTATTTCTGTGGTGTTGGTTATTCCTCCTCTCTCATTTGTGATTTTATTTATTTGTGTCCTTTCTCTTTTCTTTTTGATAAGTCTGCCTAGAGGTTTATCAATATTATTAATTTTTTCAAAGAATCAGTTCCTGGTTTCATTGATCTATTCTATTGTGTTTTAGTTTCTATATCATTTATTTCTGCTCTGACCTTTATTATTTTCTTCCTTCTGCTGGCTTTAGACTTTGTTGTTCTTTTTCTAGTTTCTATGGGTGTAAGGTTAGGTTGTTTATTTGAGATTTTTCTTGCTTCTTGAGGTAGACCTGTATTGTTATATACTTCCCTTTTAGGACTGCTTTTGCTGCACTCCAAAGATTTTGGATCATGTGTTTTCATTTTAATTTGTTTCCATGTAATTTTTTATTTTTTTATTTCTTGGTTGACCCATTCATTGTTTAGTAGCATGTTGTTCTGGGGTATTTAGGATGATTTGATAGTTATCTCATTGTGTTTGTGGAACAAGACAAGCCTAGGGTCCTCCTACTCTGCCGCTATCTTCTTCCCCTCTCTAGAATTATATTCATTCTCGCGAGCACTGAGATCATGACCTGAGCCGAAGTACCCCGCTCAACCGACTGAGCCACCCAGGCGCCCCAACAAACCCATTTCTGATTAATATAATAAATAAGAGGGATTTATTAGACAAGTACTGGAGGTAGGCCACAAAATAGAAGGAAGAACTGAACAACCAAACTTTAGGAAGCTTTGGGAAGGACAAGAAACAAGATAGCTCCAGATTTCTCAGCCTCTGCAGCTCACAGATATGGTTATCAATTATGTTTCCATCACATTACTTAGTTAGGTCCTAGGTGTATTTGCTCAAGAGTCAAACTATTGGGAGAAAAACAAAACAAAACTGGGCCACAATTTTAAAAAATAAAAAGAAAATAAAATTTGGTCTAGAATCACATATCAACTGGTCAAGATCAGGGAGTAGTCAGGGCGCCTGGGTGGCATAGTCGGTTCAAGTCGTCATCTCACTGTTAGTGAGTTCAAGCCCTGCATCAGGCTCTGCACCATCAGTGCAGAGTCTGCTTGGGATTCTATTTCTCCTTCTCTCTGCCCCTCCCCTGCTTGTGTGCGTGCTCTCTCTCTCTCTCTCTCTCTCAAAATAAATTAATAAACTTAAAAAAAAAAGATCAGGGAGTAGTCCTAGAAGAAGGTGAGGTATTAGGAAAGTATTCTAGGAAGACAAAAACAATATACACCACAGTTATGAAAATATCTCCCAGGGACTAAGTATCATGGAAGGGGGCACATAAAGGGCTTAGTCAACTTCTTACTGATTATTATTTTATGATTATATTATTATTATTAAATGATTTATCTATTTATCATGTAGAAGATCCAATAATTCAAGTAATATTTCAATCTTTGTATCTGATTCATTCATTTATAATTTGTGTTCATTCATTCAAACATAGAGGACCTATCATGCCAGATACTGCTAAGTGACAGGGTTATAAAGATGAATTAAACATAGTCTCCACCAAGAACTTGATCTTGTATGAAAATCATCATGGTTGGTTGAATGGAGCAGTTGGAGTATGCTTCATAGAAGAGATTGGGTTAGGATGAACATTACCCATTGGACTACCAGTGGAAAAGAGTTCTAAAAATTCAACAGAGGGAATGGCAGATGAGCAGTAATGAAAACAGAAGAGAGATATGTGTGTTTAAGAACTACATGTAATTCAGAATTTCAAGGAAATAATGTGTCCTTATACTGTGTGTGTTAAGAGGGATGGGGCAGAGAAAATGGTTAGTGATGAGTTGGACGGGCAAGTAGGAGCCAGATCATGAAGAGCTTTGTTATAATAGGATTGGGGATTTAAAATTCATCTTGTATACAGTGGGAATGCATGGAGAGTCTGGAGCAAGGAACTGTGATGATCAGATTTCCATATTAAAATGGGTATCTAGTAGCTGTGTAATCAACAGATTAAATGGAAGAGAATTTAAAGTCAAAGAAACTTGCTAAGTAGTATATTGTAAAATCAAGGAGAAGAGTGATAAGGTTTAAACATGAGCAATGACAGTTGGGAAAGGAGAGAAGGAGGCAGATAAAAAGCATATTTAGGAGGTACTGTGCAAGACCTTATGATGGAGAGTTTTCTTTTAATTGGTATCTAGTAACAGAAGACTGAATTTAAATAATAAGGGTGTTCATTGGCTCACATAACCTGTGAAATTCAGAGAACAGGTGTTATCTCAATAGTGTCATTTTAATTTATTTTTTTTTACCTTGCAATTCTGCGTTCTTAGTGTCAGATTATTTCAAGCCTAGTTTCCTTCCTGGTGACAAAATGACTGCAGCAATGACTCAGAATACCACAAGATCCAGAAAGAGAAAGTATGTGGGTGGTCTTTTAGAGGTGTTCTTATAAGAGAGAGAAAACCAAAAGTTATCTTCCCATTCCTGACCCAGTCGCTATGGCCAGGAAATTTCAAATTCACCTAAACTTGTTTATCTGAATCTAATCACTTTATCAAAGAGTATGAGCCAATCTTTGGGAATAGGATCAACTTTCCACAAGCATAGGACTCTAAGGAATGGATGGATCCCAAAGTGAAAGATTAAACAGGAGAAGATGAATGCTAGGTAAGTTTATTCAGGGAGATTGTTTGCTACTGGGTGTGTACTCTTTCCAGGATATTGATGATGAGAAGAAGAAGAATATATAGAGAGATGTAGGATTGAAGGAAAGGATTTTTTTTCTTTCTCCTTTCCCTCCCTCCCTCCCTTCCTTCCTTCCCTTCCTTCCTTCCTTCCTTCCTTCCTTCCTTCCTTCCAAGATAGTTAAGCGTGCTTATAAACTCATACTTTAATTTACATCTCATTGGCCAACGCCATGTCACATGGCTATATCAGCTTCAAGAGATGCTGAGAAAAGTAAATACTGACTATGTAATAGAAGGCAGAAGGCAGAAAGGAAATGGGAACAGCTGGTGAGTTAGCTAAACATAAGAATTTGCTATACTACTTCTTTTGAATACTTTTTGTCCCCAACTCCCAAGATTTGGGGAATGTGTTTTCTTTTTGTGTTTGAGATGTTGAAATTATATGACAATGCTGTAAGTCTATTATGAAGTCAAAGTTCAACAATGTGGGGGAAAGGAAATGCATTCCTTACTTTTTACAAAGATTACAAGTGAATGAAATGGGAATCGGAAGCACACACTCCAGATTTTACTTTACAAGATAATGCTGAAGCAGGAATTTAGTCTTCTTGGATGGACCTCCAGCCAGCAAGAAGTGAATGGCTCCATGGGGTAGAGATGAACATTTGAGTCATAGAGCATTAAGTCTTAGCAGTTTATGCATGACACAGTAACTCTTTGATCCAGCACAATAAGAAGTGTCAGCTTATAGATGATATTCTTATACCAGTAGTGTGGTAGCTGATTCAGATGGCTATGTGATCCCAAATTGCTGAGCCATTTCTTCAACCAGAGATAGTAACAGAAATGAAGATGAATAAAAATTGATCAATAATGTAAAATAGATGATCCAGCCAGAACAGACTGCCTTCTCACTGGCAAGAGTGCTGCTCTGTCTGTGGTTCTGCTTTATAAGACAGCCTTCTTGACAGCAGCCCTCAAGTAAGGGTATGATGCAAAAACATCTCTGGATCCCGCCAAGATTTATTGACCTACCATGATTCATTCTTCATCACTCACTTCCTGATAATAGAAACAAAGTCAGAATGATTGAATGCCTTGAAGGGGTCAGTGTTTGTGGCTCTGGAAATACACACTGCTTTGCTTCCTCATTTATTTCTCATCAGTGGATTTGCTTCAGCAGTTATCCAGCAGCAGGGAGACCATTATTGCATGAAAATGTTCTGTGACAGTGGCATTCATTCAATTTTCTGAAGCTAAACATGGGCCCTGGACTTCCTGGATCCCTCTAAAAATGTAAGACAAGCAGTTGAATAGTGATTAGACATCCCCAAAATTAGGAAAACTCAAGCTTATTCATACTTAGTGACAGCAATAGCTAATTTTCCATTCTTCACATAAAAAGGCCTGGAAGTATTAAAAGCAATGAAAATTCCCTGAAAATTTCCAAACGTTATTTATACTATTTTATGTACTTCAGCATTGTCTTCTATCAAACCCTTTCATTAGAACTGCTATGGAGTAGCAACACTGATGTTTGAGTTCACCTCTCCGACTCTTTTGAAGTCCAGGTTAAAGGAATACCTAGTAAATGGGGAGGACCCAAGTATCTTGAGGAAGAAGAGAAAAGGCAAGAGGAAAAGGAAGCATCTAGATAACCCACAAACTCTAGTCTATCACTGAAGTAGCTAGCGTTGATTTCCTTAAGGCAGTTGTGATTAGAAACAGCTCTGCCCATTTCAGTCTGTCCTTCTTGGACCAGCGTCTTGAACGATGTGGTATTATCCTATCATGTGAACAAAGACACTGATTTTAATTACATGGAAATTGATGTTTACTGTGTGCTTTTATGAAGAGTAATTATTACATTGAAACAGATCCAAAGAGTAGCTATTCATCTTTACAAGCTTTGATTTGGGTGTAAATGCATCTGATCTCTAGTGTTCAATAGTGAGAATGAATTTGTGCATTAGATCCATGTTTATATGCCATATTTTTTTTTCAGTTATCAGATTCCTGGTGCATGTGTAGTTTTTGCCTATCCACAAAATTTGACTTCAAGGCTTTGTTCAGCTTACTTCCTTCTCAATATATTACTGATTTTATTGTTCCCTAAGTGTGCTTGGGCACATTATCAGAATTTTTGCTTCCATGACTAGACATTGCCTTTCTCAGGGTCAGAAATCCTGTCTTAATCAGTTTGCAGATCTCCCAACAAAATGCAATGTTTGGCTTGTAGAAAGGCAGTCAAGTAAAAGTTGAAGGAAATGAATCTAGCCCAAATAGATGATTTGAGACAAATGAAATAATCTCTTTGTCTGCATCACTCTGAAAAAGTGATAGTTTGATTTACATCACAGGTGTATGTATTTTGAGGATCAGTATATAGGGGTAGGAGATTAATTATTCAGAAGATGATTGTTGTATAAAATTCAAGAAAAAAAAATCACCCTCTGGTTCTCTGCTGTGATGTCTCTGCATAAAATCCTACTCTCCTTGTTTTGCTGATGTTGCAAGTGTCTGAGCAATTTGCTGTTCCCACCCTTCCTGGATCTATATGGTATTAATGCTTTACAGATTTCTCATTTCCACTGAGTAGCTGCCCCTCAGATTCAGTATAATTTCAGAATTTAATTAGGAATCAGAGCAAAGGTCAATTGGTGTCTTACTGGGTGGACTGAAAGGGAAAGGCAGAAGATGATTACATTTTTGCCTGCTGCCCATTGCTCATTTTATTTTATTTTCTTAAATATTTATTTTTGAGAGGGTAGGGAGAGAGAATGGCAGAGGGGCAGAGAGAGAGGGGGTACAGAGGATCTGAAGTGGATTGTGCACTGACAGCAGCAAGCAATGAGGGGCTCAAACTCACAAGAGCCATGAGATCATGAACTGAGCTGACGTCACATTTAACCAACTGAGCCACCTGGGTACCCCCAGCCCATTGCTCATTTTGAAGGAGAACTTGAAGCTAGCAATGGTGTTAGGCCAGGTGTGTTTACCCATCTGCTGTCCCTGATAGCTGAAGCTACTTCATCAACATTGATTTACATGTTCTGGCAGGGGCAGGTCTTTAGAAATCACTTTAAATGATTAAACACTTTACTTATGGTGGTGGTGGGGTGTTCTATTCTAGAACATACCTCTCAGCTTTATTGCTTCAGGCCCATGGTCAGGGGATCCTGAAGGATTGCTTTTCACTGCCATTGGGATTTGGAGTCTTCATTTAAAAAGTCTCAGCTTGCCTTAAATATGCTTTTATCCTTTGACCCAGTAATTCCCTTTTTGGGAATTTAATAGAATGAAATCGTCAGAGATCAATTTAGATATTCATGTGTAGATCATTTATTTTAACATGTTTATAATATCAAAAACCTGGAAATAATAAAAATGGCTAATTAGGAGATTGATTAAATAATGATACAACCACACAATGGAATTCTATGAAGCCACTAACAGTCATTTATTTAAAAATATGGAAAAATGCTCATTATATAATATGAAGTAAAAAACACAGAATTTAAATTATAGATATACCAAGTTGTAATTTTGTAAAACTAACTAACTATATATCTCCCAGTTAATCTTCTCTGTATTTTCCAGATTTTCAGAATTAATTTTTCAACAATAACCAAAAAGGCAGTGATTCATATACAGAAAGTGTGGGAACCTTCTAGGAAGCAGAAACTGTAGAGGTAAGAAGCAGGGTCAAGGTACCAGTGTGGGAGAGGGTCACTCTTGCTTCGGGATCTCTGAGAAAAAGTCAAACACTCCATCCAAGTCAAATATACACTGCTCAGTACTCTTTCCAGGTAATAAACTGTTAACACTTGGTTGATGTTAAGGGAAAGAGCCAGGTCTAGCTGTGGTAGAGAGAGCAAGAGGGGTGAAGCTTGGATCAGCAGGTAGAACAGCCCATTGGCTAAGGAGGAGTCTTGAAGCAGAGATGGAGGGACAGATCTTGTAAGTGGTGAGGGAGAGGAAGTAAGCCCAGCAAGCAGAGCAAGATAAGGTTTCCTGCGAGATTGGCAGAATACAGAAGTGGAAAATACAGGGCTGGGTAGTATTTGGAGATTCAGACACAGCAGAGGGAGCCTTGAAAAGTTCAGTCCCCTGTGTTAGTCCTCTGCTCAAAACCCTCTAGTAGCAACTCAGGTCACTCAGAGTAAAAGCCATAGTCATAAAGTCTAAATTTTAAAAGTGTGCCCTTGGAAATTGGCTGGAGGTATCATGTTGCCCTCTTCCCCATGTTTCTTAGATTTCACAAGGATGACAGACTCTTCCGAACCCTTAAACAGCCACACTACTAAACCTGGAAACTTGGAGCTTACAGCAAATTTAATCCAGAAGGGGAGCCACAAGGGGAAACCTTGATAAATAGATACAAGTTGGAATCTAGGTCTAGGAGGCTGTGGGGACTGCAGTGAAATGGAGGATTTGGGTCTGGGGGATAAAATGTCATCATGCCCTTGGCATGATGTAATTGCCTTGGTACAGAGATGAAATCCTCTGGTTCAAACAAAGAGTGTCACCAATGTGTTCAGCTCCTCTGAACAAGCAGGTTTAAGTAATAAGACTATGTGTTAGAGACTTACCTGCCTGTATTTCATTAATTTGTATCCCAACGATCCGAAATTATATCACAGATTTCCTTGCTATTAACTGGTTGGCTGAGTGGATATTCAAGTAATCATTGTGGGAAAGTAGGGTGAAGAGAGAAGGAGATGTGAAGGAGAAGAAAAGAGGGAATGGCAGATCTCTCAGATAGTGATATCGGAAGGTGGTGCCTGGAAAGTTCAGGGAACTGGTCAAGATGGTATGTGTCTGTAATCTGATCTATTTCATCAAAGCAGAGTCAAAAGTGCTGCTATTAGAATTTTGAGTGAACATTCTCATTGTGCACCCAGTAGCCCTTGGTCTAAATCTACCCCAACTCTTCTGAGGTCAAAGACTGAGTCAGTGAGAAAGCTGAGAATAGAAACCCTGTGCACCTGATGCCTGCCTGTGACCTATCTGTTAAGCCACACAGAGCAAGGTGTGTGCACACAAAGCATTTTTGTTATTAGTGATGGGAAAGAGGGCTTGCCAAGTTTAGAAGCGTCTTTCAAACCAGAGGTTCAGCCTTTGCAACTTGAACATGGACACCTACACAAAACATATATTCCTTTTTTTCCTTGGGAAAAAGGAGTTTTTCAAATAATAAAAGGTTCAAAGATGTTTTCATAGATGTGAATGGTTGTTTTAAAGAGTACCTTTTTTTCTTATTTAAATGTAAATGAATCTGAAAGGGCTGGATTTTAAATGTCATATGCATTTCTAAATCATCCTCTCCTCTACCTGTGTAAGCCAATCCAACACTGAAGGTCTGTGTTCAAAGCTCATCAAAAACACAAACCAAGGTAACCAAACAGTGTTCTTGGTTTCACCTATCGGTTTTTGCTAGGTCTTGACTTTGAGTCAAGTAAGAGAAATGCCTTATACAATGGTTGGCCTGGGGCTGACCCAAGCCATGCGGCTTCCCGGCAACCGGCAACTAATGATTTTGTGTATCCACAAACTGTTACTACATAAATACTTCTCCAGCTGAGTGTGGCAAGGAGTAAGAGGGCTTTTGGAGTAGTACTTGGCATTTTTTATCTTGTGCTGTCCAACATGGTAGCTATGAGACACATGTGGCTATTTAAGTTTAAATGCAAATTAATGCAAATTAAATGTAATTTAAAATTCAGGATTGTACTCGACACTGGCCAGTTTTTAAGGGCTTAGTAGCTAGCCACATGTGGGTTATGGTGATTGTATAGGACAACACTGATGTAGAACTTTTCCATCATTGCTGAAAATTCTTCTGGGCAAACATGTATGCCCCTCACAGCATAGTAAGAACACTGCAGTTTGTCTACTGACAAGGCAGTTTAATAGCAATCTATTATACTCCTACATTCACTTACTCAGCATATACTATATTTCCTGGTTTTGCTTGCCAATGGACCAAGTAGTACCTGTGGCTTCAGATTTCAAAGAAGGCCCTGAGATAGAAAATAGAAAGGTGGTGTTTGAGGGAAGGCAGTCAGTTGTCACTGGCAATCTGAAGTGGGCTTAGAGGATATAACCTAGGACACTAAAAGCATCTGGTATAAAGCTTTGTAACTAACTATAAATATTTTGTCTTTATTTTAACATTTACTGCTATTACGACTTAAAACTGTTTTAAGCAGGCAGTAGTAATGCCATCTAAGCATTCATTTGAATGTGGTACAAATGATAGTCCAAAAAAAGGGGGGGACATAAAAATCAGTGTCTTTGGAATAGAAGTTTGATGTGTTAAAATAAGGCCAAACACTCTAACACACCAGGTTATTACTTTTGGGGAAAGCATGTTATGATATATTAGAGATAACCTTGAGAAAACATAAAGTAAAAATAGGCAACAGTGCTATGTAAATAGATACATGTGCTATGAGAATTCATCTCTCCCTGGTTTCCATGTTTTCCGATGAGAAAGTTAGTATGGAATTATGCAAGGCTAAGGAATACAACGGCCCTCACATAGGATGGCTCTGAACAACATTTTTCATCTGGGTACATTTCCAGTGAAGATCCCTATATATAGATTGGTATCCTAAGCAACTGCCCAGCTAACCCAGCCTAGAAGGCTGTGTTCAGTCTGGCACATGATAATAATAATAAAAAAAAATTATGGTTTCCTCCATAATACCAATATCACCCTTTTGCCTTGGGTAGAAACCCTGTGGCTAGGTGGGATAAACCTCTTTCCTATCTCTAGAGATAAGTTCTCATTAGTCTTCCCTGGACATGCTGTTGGCTTAGGCACAGGCTCATTTCCCAGATCTGAAATAACTGTGGTGAATACCTTCCCTGGCCACAGTAATTTTTTTCAGAGGTGTGAAAATCCAGGCAGTGTAAAGCATATAAATTTGATTTTATGCTGGGAAAGAAAGGAAACCCCTTTTTCCCCCAATGTAAGTAAGAAAAATTTGGACCTAGGAGCTGCTGATAGCCACCTTGCCACCATGGGAAAGCTAGCCCAACTAAAAAACACTACAAGAAGGAGGGCATAGCCAAGGGAATTGCAGAAAATGGGAAGCTATGTTCCTGAAGATATTACAAACCTTTGGCTCAAACTGACCCTAAAGTTTGCTCTCTACTCTTTCTGGTTATGTGAGTCAATAGATTCTCTTATTCTCTAACTCAGTTTAAATTGTGATTGTGCTACAAAAAGCTTCCTGACTGATCGATGACTTAACACTTATAAATATTCCTTTCCCTTCCATTCCAACAGTAGTATCTTGTGAGCAATCAGGACCTAAAAACAAAAATTCATATATGAAGTCAATAGAAGACTTTTATTTTTTCATGACCCAAATCAAATGTTCTGGTCTTTTTCCACTCAAACTTTCTTTTGGTGTAACCTTATTATTTTATTATTAATCCCTAATCACTAGTGATTCACTTCTAACTTGATTTACATTGCTTATGAAGCAAACATCATCTACTACTCAATTTAATTACTGAATTCTGATTGCTTACATAAATAAACAACTCTCTGCATGTGACAGTCGGGGCATTGCTGACCTCAGATTGGTCAAATTCACTTGTGGTCACAGTGGTGGTCAATGATGTGCATGTGTAGGAGTTCTGATCATAATAATGCTCTGGCGCAACAAAGTAATGTTGCACAGTTTCATATTTTACAAAGTACATAATTGCTTCCATTTGTCCTAGATATATATCTAACAATGTCTATTTCAACACATTCTGCAAATTATCTCCCAATAGAAATGGCTGAAAATATGAATGCATTTATATTTTACAGTTTACACAAAGAAATTTGTGTAAATGAAATGTATATCAGTTTGGACTCTATCTACTGCCAGTGATGGAAGACCCAACTTAGTTTAACAGAGAAGGGGAATTATTGGCCTTTATAACTGAAAAATCCAGGGTTTTCAGCTGGGGCAAGATTTGAGGTTCAAGCAGTGCTGTTGGAATTCAGCTTCTCTCTGTCTCCACCTCTGAGCTCTACTTTATACTGCATTGGTTCCAGGCTGAGGTCCACACAGTGTCCTCTTGGCAGCTCTAGATTCCTTCATATCTCTAAGTCCAACAGAAGGGATAGTCTTCTCCCTCAAAATCTTAATGAGAAGTTCCAGAATTTACAGTTGTTGGTATTGATTGGCCCGAACCAATTATTGTGACCCATGGATAGAGCACACTGATTGGCTTAGAATAAGTCATATTCTCAACCCCTGCATTCAATGGAAGAGGTCATTCTGTGGAACCACATCCCCGCATAAGGAGAATCCTAAATATGTATAAGTTGTATATTCTTATCTCAGAAAATGGGGTGTAGGTGACGGGAAATGAAACAACTACAAACCATGAGAAAGTGAGGCCTTATACCATTCTTGTATTTGGTCTCCAGAGAATTTACATTGGACCAAGACCTTTACCACTTACTATGTCTTTTCACATTTGGGTTCCTAGAAAGTAACCAAGTTGCCTTTTGGTTGGTCTTCTTTGCTTTTCCTTCTGGCCCTATTCCAGTCCATCTGAGCAATAATTTCTCTGTTAACTCAATTCTTGTCAGCCAAAGTTCATTTGTACAAGGAACTGTTAAATCCATTGGCTTTTTTTTTAAGCCTATTTCATTAGCCTCATAATGAATGAATACAAACAATGGCTTCTTGGAAGAGAAGGGATATTCTTCTTGATAGATTCTGAGGCAGCTGACTTATTTTTATAAATAGAAAATAACTAGCCTAAGAAAGTAGGGAGAGTACATTGGAACCATCCAGTATGATATGTAGATCTTGGTTTTATTCCTGAATGTGGTTGAATTTATTTTGGTGTATTTAGAGGTCTTAGGATGATTTTGAATGATCTTTCTTGGGACCAGTGTCCTGAAGAAAGGTTGATTTTATTTTTAGAGGGTAGTGGATATACAGGGGCATTTCCGAATCTGAAAAGTTAAAATTGCCCACCCAGAAATTTGCTGAGCTTATAATTTGGCTGTTACTCAAACAATCTAAAAACAAGGGCTGCTTTAAATAAAATACCAAAATAAATCACTCAAGAGTCAGCCCCAAATCTGTTCTTTTCCAGTAGGCTAATTATATCACGTAATCACTTATTTATTCCCCTTTAAAGCTACCATGGGTGGATTTTTTTTTTGCACCTAACCAATATGTACCCACCCCCCTTTTTAAGTTATGTAAAGAAATATACATCCTTCTTTTTGCCTGTTAAGAGAGCATATTTTGTCAGTTTTTTTTGGCCAGGGAAAATGTTGCATAGAGTGAATTCAAGGAGTCCCAAAGAAGAAGCTATAATAATGTGAGGCACCTGGGAATTGCTGAGAAAAAGTAATGAACTTGGAGCAAAAAAAAACTGGAGTTTAAATAAGTCCAACCATTACTGTGTTACCTTGGCAAATTTGCCTAACTTCTCTGAATTCCTGTTTCTGAAGAAAGCAGAGAACAAGTTAAAGGGGATGCAAAGCAACATAGTAATTTGACCTTCCTTAGAGCTGGAAAGCGTTAGGTGGCCTTATAAAACATTCTCTAAATACTTAAACCATTGTGGGTAGATGGACTCTATTTAAAATTATAACAATAACACCTTTGATTTATGTAATTTTGCCCTAGAAGAACTTATCTAAAAAAAGGAATAATTTATTCTAAAATATTTAAATGACTAGAATAAGTGACATTTATATCTGCCAGTGTTTTATCATAATGTTATGATGATAAGTATCCTAAGAACTGAATAAAAGCCAAGAACCACTGAGATCACAGGTTCTCACAGGTACAAATCCACATCTAATTTGGATTACATCCAGAATTAATGGGCCTTCTTGCAGAGTCTTAACACTGAGACAGAAAAAAGAACGTGATGGGCTTGGGAGGAGAAAGTATTCAAACGCAAAGTTGAGATGTTTTGCATTCCAGGTCCCAAACTCAGCATTTTAAAATTAGCCTCTTTATTTTAAAGAAAGGGAGGGTTTTACTGACTCCATTGTATGGTTCTTGTCCCATCTGTTTCTTAACATTTTGCTTTTCATATACTGTTACTCATATGAAAGAAGACAATATTTGATAAGTATTAATTTTCTAAAAGATAATTTTGTACCTAGTCAAATTTATTTAAAAATTTGGGGTGGGGGTGTGCCTAGGTGGCTCAGTCGATTAAGCATCCGACTTTGGCTCAGGTCATGATCTCAGTTCATGGGTTCAAGCCCTGAGTCAGGCTCTGTGCTGACAGCTCAGAGCCTGGAGCCTGCTTCAGATTCTGTGTCTCCCTCTTTCTCTGACCCTCCCCTGCTCACGCTGTCTCTCTCTCTCTCTCTCTCTCTCTCTCTCTCTCAAAAATAAATAAAATGTTTAAAAAATTTTTAAAAATTTTTTACCTAGTCAGATTTAATCTAAATCAATCTAAACTTCAAACCCAAATCAAACAAAAAGGAGGAAAAAAAAACCCTGAAAAATCTTTCTTTCTTTTAGACTAGTCTTCTTTTCACTTAAGTTTTGATTTCATTGGAAACCTGTCCATACCACTTTTTTTGGATATAATTCTGTCTTCTCGATGATTGGGTTCGAATAATAGTTTCAAAGCCTTCCAGAGTGATAACAACCAATGGTGGTTAATTTTGCAACTCTTTCTTCCTCATTTCCTTCCTTATTCTATACTTTTTAAAAAAATAACATATCATGTACATATAATATTATGTAACTTATTTTTAAAGTTAATATAATTTATAACTGCTTTATTAAGATATAATTCACATATCATGCAATCCATTGGTTTTAATATATTGACAGAGTTGTACAATCATCAACCACTATCTAATTCCAGAATATTTTTATCACCTGCCCCCTAAGAAACTCTACCCATTAGCAGTCACTCCCCAAACTCCTCTCTCCCTAGGCCCTGGCTACCACTAATCTACTTTCTATTTCTGTAGATTTGCCTATCTTGACAAATTTATTTACATTTCATACAAATGGAATCATACAATATGTGGCTTTTTGTGTCTGGCTTCTTTCATTTAGGAGAAAGTTTTTAAGATTCATCCATGTTGTAACATATATCAGTATTTCATTTCTTTTTATTGCCTAATAATATTGTGTTCTGTGGGTATACCACATTTTATTTGTTCATTTATCAGTTTATGGACACTTGGGTTCTTCCTAGTTTTAGGCTATTATGTTGCTGTGAATATTCGTGTGCAAGTTTTTGTGGGGACATAAGTTTTCAATTCTCTTGGGTTATACCTAGGAATGGAATTACTGAGTCATATGGGAACTCTATACTTTTTGAGGAACTGCCAACCTGTTTTCCAAAGTGGCTACACCATTTTACATTCTCATCAGCTGTGTACAAGGGTCCAATTTCTCCATGTCCTTGCCAAAACTTATTATCTTTTTATTATAGCCATCCTAGTAGGTGTAAAGCTGTATCTGATTGTGGTTTTGAGTAAATGTGTTTTGATTTGCAAGGATTTTTCAGAATTTTATGATATTCTTTATAACTAATGGCCACAGTTGGCATTTGTTGAGTGCCTTTCTAAACAATATCTCATCTTGTGGGTGTAGTTATTCTCATTCTACAAAGAAATCAAAGTAAGGAAAGTGCTGTTTATGATTTTAATTAAAAGTGGAGACAGTTTTGCATCCAGGGCTGTCTGACACCCATGTTGTTATTGTTGTGCAAATTCATTATATACTGTGGAGACACATTCCAAATCAAGACCTCAAACTCACAGGTGTTGAATTTCTAATTTGGGACACCAAAGCCCAATGAATTAGTTGGTTCACCTGAGAGACTTTAAGGTCTTTGGGAACCCCATATTGGGGTCCTGATTCTAAATCCTAGAGAAGGATCAGAAGACCTTCTGTTGAGGAGCAGTTTGTCTCCCTTCTTCTCTCATTGTCCAGTCCAGTCAGATTCTTTTGATTTTCTCACTGTTCAGCTGGATGATGTAGCCCTTTGTTCATCAGGGAGACTAAAATTTCTTGTATTGATGTAAATAATTTCCTGCTTCAAGGAGTAATTGATTACTTTATCTAGTCAACGGTCCTTTAAAACCAGGAAATCCTGCATTATTGGAGGAGTAAGTCCAAAACTTGGAGAAGGAGAGTCAGAAATCTTTGTAGCCAGAGCTGCCCTCAAGAAACTACCTTTGTTTCTATGACTTCCTCTCTTTCCAATTATCTTGACACATTAATCTTGCAAATTCTATGCCCAACTATTCCTTTAAAAGAATAAGTCCAGTCTGTATGTTTGCCTTTCAATCTATTATTCTACCTACCTATATATAATTTTTATTCAAGTAATACAGGCACATGACTAAGAGTAATAATAGTTCCTTGCCCTATCCGTTTCACTTTTACTCCATTCTCAAGAGTCAACCAGTTATAACAAATATCTGGTAATGCTTTCATGTCTCTATATACACTTTTTCTATCATTGTTTGATTTATTAATTTTACACATTCTATAAATTTGGTTCCTTTATAATAAGAGATTGAGATATTCATTCAGTGATACTACTTAGAACTTTCTTAGTAACTTTAAGAGATATCATTACACCTTAATTTTTTAATTAACTGTAGGTATTATCCTTCATTGCCCATCTTGTAAGATGAGGATATTAGTGACTCTATCCTTCCATTTAAGTTCTTCTCCACTCCTTTCTCTTCCTAGCTAACTTCTATACTTTCTCATTTGCATTGTCAAAGTTGATAACAATTATGGTCTATTCTGTCACCAAAATTTAATCTTTATATATTGCCTATAGGTTGAGTCTAAAAGCTGAAAAGCAATAAAATGTTATCATTATTGTGGCTATATAAAAATTATGAGTTGATGCAGTATTATACTATGATTACATTTTCCCTTGTATAGCTTTTTTCTCCTGTTAAGTTTCTAAAACTCCCCTTTTTCTTGAACTATTTACCTTTAGAATAGTTTTGATTATTTCTATCCTTGACATAATATCATGTGGTATTGCGCATGCCTTTTTCCTGGAGCCTCACCCACCACCACAGGCAAGACCTTCTATCTATCTTGTCCAATTTGAACTGCCTCAAGGCCTGATGCACTGCTGTCATCCTGGGACTTCCCTTCACTTTCTTGATTTGTTCTTATGTTTTACAGGAATACATCCTCAAGAAATTTTTAAAGTAATGGTGTGTGGGAGATAGATTTTCTAAGCTGTTGCATATCTGAAAATGGATTTATTCTATAACACATTTGGTTAATAGTTTGGGGGGCATAGAGAGTTCTGGGTTCAAAATTATTTTTTTCATTAGAATTTAAAAGATATTATTGCACTGTTTTCTGGCAGCCCATATTGTCATTGAGAAGCCCAATGCTATTCTGAGTCAAATTGCTTTCTAGGTAAGCAGTTATGTTTTTAAGATTTTAGGATCTTATTTTTATTCTTTGTGTTCATAATTAATCTGTATAAGCATAGGTCTTTTGTCATTCATTGTGCTGGGCAGTTTGGGGCTTTCTTAATATGGAGACATATGGCCTTCATCTCTACAAAATTTTCTTACTTATTTGAAAATGTCCTTATTTCTGTTTTTTCTTTAAACTCCTATTAACTGATGTTGGGTCTTTTGGGTTGATCTCATGCAATTTCCTCTTAAAAGAACCTCTATATTTTCTTTAAGATAGACTCTAAAAATTATTTTTTAAAAGTTTTTTTATTTATTTTGAAAGGGTGTGTGCGTAAGGGCAGAGAAAGAGGGGGAGGGAGAGAATCCCAAGCAGGCTCCGCATTGTCAGCACAGAGCTTGATGCAGGCTCAATCCCATGAACTATGAGATTATAACCTGAGCCAAAACCAAGTGTGGAATTTGAGAAATTTAACAGACGACCATAGGGGAAGGGAAGGAAAAATAAGATACAAACAGAAGGAGGCAAACCATAAGAGACTCTTAAATACAGAGAACAAACTGAGAGTTGATAGAGATGGGGAGTGGGGGGTGGGGAAAATGAGTGATGGGCATTGAGGAGGGCACTTGTTAGGATGAGCACTGGGTTTTATATGTAAGTGATGAATCACGGGCATCTACTCCTGAAGTCAAGACTACACTGTATGTTAGCTAACTTGACAATAAAACAAAAAACAAAAAACAAAAATAAGAGTGGGTCACTTAACCAACTGAGACACCCAAGCACCCCTAAAAATTCTTCAAGAGAGCTGGGGAGGGGGACTTTTCTGAAAACACACTTAAAAAATTTAATATCTCTGTTTCTTCTCTAGTTTTATTAAGATATAATTGATATACATAACTATAAGTTTAAGGTGTATAGCATAAAGGTTTGACTTACATATATTGTGCAATGATTATCACTATACATTTAGTCTCCATCATCTCATACAACAAAAGAGACAGCAATAAAAGAAATGAAAAAAGAACTTTTTTGTGTGATGAGGACTTTTAGGGCTTACTCTCTTAACCACTTTCATATATATCACACAGCAGTGTTAGCTACAGTCATCATGTTGTATGTTATATCTTTAGTACTTATTTATCTTAAAACTGGAAGTTTGTACCTTTTTCCTGTTCCTCCTCTCCTCACCCTCCACCCCTGGTAACTATAAGTTTGATCTCTCTCTCATTTTTTTTTTTTTTGGTTCCACATACAAGTGGAACCATACAGTATTTCTCTTTTTCTGACTTATTTCACTTAGTATAATGCCCTCAAGTTCCAATGATGTTGTCACAAATGGCAGGATTTCCTTGTTATTATAAGGCAGGATAATATTCCATTGTACGTATATACCACAACTTCTTTATCCATTTATTCATCAGTGGACAGTTAGGTGGTTTCTATGTCTTGGCTATTGTAAATAATGCTGCTATAAACATGAGAATGCTTCTGTTTTTAGCCCCAAAGCTCAATGCTACCATTTGTTGTACCTGGTATATCTGTGTGTTGAGCTCCCTTGTATTCTTCAGATTGTTTTCTTAGTTGTATTCCCTACTCCATCCCCAATACTTACATGTACACACACACTCCCTCCCTCTCTCTCTGCATACTGAGGCTTCTTCCTTCTTCCTTCATCAGTAAACACCTTACTGTCAGATCTCACCCTTCCAGAAATTGGTCTAATTCACCAATAGACTTCTTCCTCTTTTTTGCACACTAAAATTATTTATATATTCTGTTTCTCTCATTTTAATAGCATCTCAAGAGAAAGAGGAGATAGATATATATGATTGTTTCACCAAACTGATCCTTTAATAAATCAAGCTCTTCATCAGAACTTGCCTGCCTTTGCTTTTCCTAGATCCTTGTTACTTATTATTATTAACTCAGCTTTCTTTGGATTGCCTGATATTCCTCTATATGATCCACTATCTTGACTCAGTTGCTCAGGTTTGCCATTATTCTTCTTGGTAGGGAGAAATTCCTTGTTATACTATAAAATGGGTCTGAGAATCACTGTTTTGTGTTTAGGATTAGTGATTATTATACTGAGAACTATAACTCAAGTATAGAAAGATTCTTATTTCATTAATATCCCCTCAGAGAAATGAAAGTGGTAGAACAATTAGCTTTGTTTTTGTGGTGGGGTCCAGGGGAATGAGAAAGGAATGGGAGGGCCAAGTCATCATTTTCATCAAATAGAGCATCTAGAAGGCTGCTAAAGAAGAGTGATCAACTATTCTCCATCCTCAGTAAAGATAGCCAAGAAGAAATAGGCTTTAGTTGCAATATGATCAGTTTTTAGAAAAACTAGAAAACATTTGAGTGATAAAGAATTCCTGTAGGAAATCATGTACTTTCATTTCCTTAGTTATCCTTAAAAATAAGATAGGAACTCATTTTGTTTTCTGTAAGTATTTAAATGTGATCCAAATTAGAACCAGAAGTATGGACTAGAAGACCTATCTAGCTCCTTCTAGGATGATGATGGGAAATAACAGTAGTGGTAATCAGTATTGTTTATTGAGTACTGGCAGCATGCCAGCTTCTGGGCTAAGCATTTTACGTGCCAATCTCATTTAATTCCTGTGACAGGCCTGCGAGGTAAGAAATGTTAACATTTCTACTTCACAGATAGAGAAACCCATTGTCCCAAATTCCTAAAGTAACAGATTCAGATCTGAGTCTGTTTGACCACAAGATGCTTGCTGCTTGCTTTCAATTGCCACATGAATTTGTCTCTTCTAGGATGCCATGATATATATTTTAAAAAATAATGCCTTTACCTGGAACCACTATGCCCTCATTTTTCTAAATAATATTTGTAATTGTTTTTTTTAGGTGATTTGTTCTTTGCCCTGAATTTTATCATCAAAACAGAGTGAGATGATGCCTCTCTTTCTAGAATTTGAACTAGTTTTCTATCGTCATAAATATGTGCCATATCCAAGCTATCTTTCAAAGTCAGATGACTTTTCAATATTTATATAGAACACCCATAGAACTCCATATCTAGTGTGAAGCTTAGCTACTGTCTTGAATGGATGGTTTTAGGAAATGGCTTTCTACCCCAACCCCAGGGCAATCTGTCAACTCTTAACAGCCTTGCAGGGTGCTGGTAGATCCTAACTAGAGCAGGTGAGCATTTATTCCTCATAAGGACACTCACTCTTCACAATAGTCTTTCAAAAATGTGGCTGCTTCATATAGGGTAAAAAAAATTGCTGGGTAAAGAAAAACCTTCATTGCATGGAATCTTTAGAAAGATTCCATTTTGGGGCACCTGAGTGGCTCAGTCGGTTAAGTGTCCAACTTCAGCTCAGGTCATGATCTTGCAGTTCATGAGTTAGAGCCCCGCATCGGACTCTGTGCTGACAGCACAGAGCCTGGATCCTGCTTCAGATTCTATGTCTCCCTTTCTCTCTGTTCCTTCCCTGCTCTCACTCTGTCTCTCTCTCAAAAATAAATAAACATTTAAAAAAAAAAGATTCCATTTTATTTTACAATCATTAGCTACATGTTCATTTTTATTCTTGTTGGTTTTATTGTTCATTAAAGAGTTGTTTGTTCTTTTCCTATTTATGCTTCTGAGCGAACTGAAAGGGGCCTATTTATTTTATACCCACTTAAAAGGCACAAGAGCAATAGGAAAAGAAAGGAAGTAAGGAAAGAAGGAAGGTAGAAAGGATGAAGGAAAAAAGAAAAGCCTTGTATCATGGAGGTGAAGAGAAATTCAGTTGCAGCAAATCCCTATTATATCACAAAGGGTTAATTATACCCTAAATTAAATTCTGACAACTAATACATATTCATGCAATTGCACTTAGCCTACAAGGTGATTGTTGTTACAATGGAATTCTAAAGTTCTTTCAAGCATTTATATCTGTGTTATTGGGTTTTTTTTTTCCTTTTTAGTATTTATGCTGAGGTGACCAAGTAAGAATCCTCCAGCAGCTGCTGGCTGACATGTCACTGCAACAAAAACAAGTAACAATTTTTGTCTATGATCATGCCTTTCCATTTACTTTTCTGTCTATAATTATTGACCACCTCCTCTTTCCAAGGATAGGTGATGATGCTAGTCACACAGTAGCTCAAGAAACCTATTTCTCTTAACTTTACTTTATTTCACTATAAAGAACACACCACTGATAGGTCCTATGATGTTACTGTCACATTCTGGACTTTAGGCTGTTAGGTTGCTCTGCACTAGAAAATAGGATGAAACCAATCCGCTCCTATACCAAAAAAAAAGGGGGGGGGGGCTTCTAATCACATCTGTATCATGTTTTAAGCTGCTTAAACAAATTAGTTTTTTCTCCTTTATATACAGGCTTTATAAGAATTCTCTGTATTCTTACCATCATTACTGCTAGCCTCAGCAATGACACACTTTTCATTCTGGAGACTATAGGAGAGAGAGAAAGTTATTCTGTCTACACACAATCTAAAGTGTCATAACTGCATTTTGGAAAAAGTGCAGAAGCCTAAAAAGCTTATTGATTAATATTCAACATAGCAGATAACAAAACAGTTTTTAAGTATAGAAATTTGCCAAGTATAATGTATAGAAAAAAGGCAAATTTATGTAACAGGAAAGGAACCCAGCATGTATAAAATTTTAATAAATGACAGATCAATCAAAAAGGACAAGATTGGTGGTGCCTGGCTGGCTCAGTCAGTAGATTATGCAGCTCTTGATCTCAGGGTTTGAGTTTGAGCCCCACAGGGGTAGAGGTCACTTTAAAAAAGGAGGGGTAAGTTTGCTCATTAAATGGTCTAGGGAGACATGGTTTGAAAAAAAAATCAATTTAGATTTTCACCTCACACCATATATGCAAATTTATTCCAAATGGACTAAATATAAACCATTAATAAATAGGGAGAAATTATAAGTCACTGGTCTTGGGAAGGGAAAGGGAATATTTTCTCTTGGCATTAGAGCAAAGATAAAGATTATAAAATAATTTATCATATTTGACTATGTAACAATGTTAAACTTCTGTACATCAAAAACTTAGTTATGGAGAGGAGGAGGACAAGATGGCGGAAGAGCAGGGAGCTCTGTAACCCGCGCACGCCCGTATGGATTGAACTGAGAAGGACTGAAGGGATAAAACTTGGACTTGCAAGTGGGGGAAAGAAACAGACGCCAGAAAGAAGACAACCTCAAAGATGCCTGAGTGAGTGACTGTGATCTGGGAAATTAGGGGACGGGCGGTCCCGGTGGTGCAGGGGAAGGAGCCCCCGAGCCCAACACAGGGAGAACGCGCTGTGCCCCGGAGAGACCAGGGGAAGAGAAAGAGAGACGGAAAACGCACCTAGAACCATCTCTAAGG
>CM053567.1:131853733-132008338 GCA_028646485.1 Cryptoprocta ferox | reverse complement strand
ATATGAAACAACTAATCACAAACAGAACCAATCTTATTGATAAGAATGTGTTAATTACAGGGGACTTTAACACTCCACTTACAGCAATGGATAGATCAACCAGACAGAAAATCACTAAAGAAACAATGGATCTGAACAACACATTGGAACAGATGGAATTGATAGATATATTTAGAACTCTGCATCCTGAAGCTAGGAAGTTCACCTTCTTCTCAAGTGCGCATGGCACTTTCTCCAAGATAGATCACATACTGGGGCATAAAGCAGCCCTCCATAAATACAAACGAATTGAGATCATACCATGCACACTTTCGGATCACAATGCTATAAAACTTGAAATCAATCCCAGGAAAAAGTCTGGAAAACCTCCAAAAATGTGGAGGTTAAAAACCACGCTACTAAAGAATGATTGGGCCAATCAGGCAATTAGAGAAGAAATTAAAAAATATATGGAAACAAATGAAAATGAAAATACAACAAGACAAAATAGTTTTAAAACAAAAACTAATATAAGACAACAAAGGGCATTACATAATGATAAAGGAGTCAATCCAACAAAAAGATATAACATTTGTAAATATATATGCACCCAACATGAGAGCACCAAAATATATAAAGCAAATATTAACATACATAGAGAGAGAAATTGATAGTAATACAATAATAATAGGGCACTTTAACACCCCACTTACATCAGTGGGTAGATCGTTCAGATACAAAATCAACAAAATATTGACCTTAAATGCCACATTAGACCAAACGGACTTAGTAGATACATACAGAACATTCCATTCAAAATCATCAGAATACACACTCTCTCAAATGCATTGGAAACATTCTCCAAGATAGATCACATGTTAGACCACAAAACAAGTCCCAATAAATTTAAGAAGATTGAAATCATATCAGGCATCTTTTCTGATCACAGTGCTATGAAACTTGAAATTAGTTATAAGAAAAAAAAACCCGAAGAAATGCAAGTATGTGGAGATTAAACAACAGGATACTGAACATCAACCAATGGGTTGATGAATGGTCAATGAGAAATCAAAAGACGAATAGAAAAATTACCTAGAACAAATGAAAATGGAAACACAAATACCAAAATCCATGGGATATAGCACAAGTGGTTATGAGAGAGAAGTTCATTGCAATAGACTTCTACTTGAAGAAACAAGAAAAATCTCAAATAAACATTCTAAAATATTTATACCTAAAGGAAGTATAAAAAGAGGAACAAATGAAATGCAAAGTTAGTAGAAGGAAGGAAAACTGAAGATCAGAGTGGAAATAAATGACATAGAGACTAAAAAGACAATAGAAAAGATCAATGAAATTAAGAGCTGGTTCTTTGAAAAGATAAACAAAACTGACAAACCTTTTGTGAGACTCCCTAAGGAAAAAAAAAGAAAGCTCAAATCAGAAATGTAAGAGAAAAAGGTCAGTAAACAACCTCCTAAAACACAGAAGTCTAGGATCATGTGGCTTCACTAGTGAACTCTAACACTCAAAGAAGATTTAATACTTATCCTTCCCAAACACTTCCAAACTCATTTTATGAGGCCAGTACTACCCTGATACTAAAACCAGACAAGGATCTCACAAAGAAAGAAAATTATAGGCCAAGAACCCTGATGAACATAGATGCAAAAATCCTCGACAAAGTACTAGCAAACCAAATTCAACAAGTCATTAAAAGAATAGTATACCCCTGGGTGGCTCAGTTGGTTAAGTGTCTGACTTCAGCCTAGGTCATGATTCACAGTTCAGGAGTTTGGCGCCTGCATCGGGCTCTGTGCTGACAGCTCAGAGCCTAGAGCCTGCTTTGGATTCTGTGTCTCCCTCTCTCTCTGCCCCTCCCCTACTCACACTCTATCTTTCTCTCAGAAATATATCAACATTAAAAAAAAAAAAAAGAATAGTATATCATGATCAATTGGGATTTATTTCAGGGATGCAAGAACGGTTCAACATCCACATATCAATCAATGTGATATGCCACATTAACAAAATGAAAGATAAAAATTATATGGTCATCTCAATAGCAGTAAAAAAAAAGCATTTGACAAAATTTAACATCCATTTATAACTAGTCTCAACAAAGTGGGTATAGAGGGAATGTACTTCAACATAATAAAAACCATAGTAACAAGCCCACAGTTAATATCATACTCAATGGTGAAGAGCTAAAAGCTTTTCTCTAAGATCAGGAGCAAGACAAGAATGCTCACTCTCCACACCATTATTCAACATAGTATTGGAAATCCTTGCCAGAGTCATTAGGCAAGAAAAAGAAACAAAAGGCATCCAAGTTGGTAAGGAAGAAGTAACATTGTCATTATTTGCAGCTAACATGATAGTATATATATAAAATGCTGAAGACCCCACCAAAAAAAAAAAAAAAATTAGAACTAATAAATGAATTCAGAAAAGTGGCAGGGTACAAAATCAATATATATAAATTGTTGTGTTTGTATACACTAACAATGAACTGTCAGAGAAATTACAAAAACAATCCCAGATGGTAGATACACTTGTGGTGAGCATAGCATAATAAATAGACTTGTTAAATCTCTATGTTGTACACCTGAAACTAATGTAACATTGTGTTTAAACTATACTTAATTTTAAAAAATTTCATTTACAATTGCACCAAAAAGAATAAAATACTTAAAAATAAATATTTAACCAAGGAGGTGAAAGACCTGTACATCAAAAGACCATACATCATTGATTCAAGAAATTGAAGACACAAAGAAATGGAAAGATATTCCATGGTCATGAAATGGAAGAAACAATATTGTCAAAATATCCATATTACCCAAAGGAGTATACATATTCAATGCAATCCCTATCAATATTCCAATGACATTTTTTATAGAAATAGAACTAACAGGGGCACCTGGGTGGCTCAGTCAGTTAAGTGTTTGACTCTTGGTTTTGGGTCAGGTCATGATCTCATGGTTCATGGGTTCGAGCCCCAAGTTGGACTCCTCACTAACAGTGTGGAGCCTGCTTGGGATTTTCTCTCTCTATCTCTCTCTGCCTTTCCCCTGCTTATATGCTCCTGCTCTCTCTCTCTCTCTCTCTCTCTCTCTCTCTCTCAATATAAATAAATACATTAAAAAAAAAAAAAGGACTGACAATCTGATAATCTGTTTGGAACCACAAAGATCTTGAATAGCCAAAGGAATATTGAGAAAGGAGAAAGAATCTGAAGGCATGCTTTGTGATTTCAAACTATACTACAAAGCTATAGTAATCAAAATAGTATGTTATTGGCATAAAAACAGACACACAGATCAATGAAACAGACACACAGATCAATGAAACAGAATAGAGAACCCATTCATTTATGGACAATTTATGACAAAGGAGATGAGAATATACAGTAGGGAAAGGACAGTCTCTTTCGTAAACGATGCTGGGAAAACTGGATGGCCACATGAAAAAGAATGAAACTAGACTACTGTCTTACATCATACACAAAAGTTAAACTCAAAATGGAGTAAAGACTTGAATGTAAGACCTAAAACCATAAAACCCCTTGAAGAAAGCATAAGCTCTTTAAAATCAGTCTTGTAATGAATTTTTGGTTCTAACTCCAAAAGCAAAGGTGATAGGGAGCATAAGGTAAGCTGAGGGCAAAGTACACCCTCAACCCCCAGGTAGGGTATGTGTGATATTCCTCAGGCACTCCTGGGTGCCCAAAAACAAAGGAAAAGAAAGAAAACAAATGGTTAACTGATGGAGATCACAGTCATGCAGGAGTTTACAAATATCTTAGTAAATTACAAGAAAAAGACAATCCGATCAATAGCCTAATCTCCAGAAACCTATAGACTCAGTTTCCTGGAACCCCAACATCACCCCTCCACAGTGATATGGGGAACAAAGGCAAGAAGGAAATGGCAGGTAAAATTAAATTTCCTTATAACCTGCAGCCCATTGACAAATAGTTGGGGCAAATACAAAGTATAACATTTCTCCATGAACCCCCTACTATCTTAATGTTAATGACTTACTAGAGGAAAAACAACTTTAGCTTGACAATAGCAAGACCTCAGGTATGACAGGAGTTCTCTTTAGCATATCAAAGTCCTTCTAGAGGCCTCTCATTTGCCTTTACCTCCCCCAACTCCTAAGTATATAACAATCACTCTTCACAATCCCAGTGCAGTTCTTTCTGCTCAAGGGTCCTGTCCCTGTGTTTTAATAAAATCACTTTTTTGCACCAAAGATGTCTTCAAGAATTCTTTCTTGGCCAGCAGCTCCAAACCCCCTCCCCCACCACTCCAAAACCTCATGAAAGGCAACAAAACTAAAAACAAACACATGGGACTACATCAAACTAAAAAGCTTCTGTACAGCTAAGAAAACCATTAACAAAATGAAAACAACCTACTGACTGGGAGAAAATATTTGCAAATCACATATCCAATAAAGGGTTAATATTTAAAATATATAAAGAATTCACAAAACTCAATAGCAAAAACACAAGGAATGCAATTAAAAATTGGTCAGAGGATCAGAATAAACATATTTCCAAAGAAGACATACAGATGGGTAACAAGCACATGAAAAGATGCTCAACATTACTAATCATCAGGGAAATGCAAATCAAAACCACAGTGAGATACCACCTCACACCTGTTAGAATGACTATAATCAAAAAGACAAGAAATAATAACTGTTAGTGAGGATGTGGGGAAAAGAGGATACCTGTACACTGTTTGTGGGAATGTAAATTCATTCAGCCACTATGTAAAAGAATATGAAGTTTCCTCAAAAAGTTAAAAATGAAAAAAATTTATACAGAGCAAAACACTAATTCTAAACAATATATGAACCCCTGTGTTCATTGTACCACTATTCACTATAGCCAAGATATGGAAACAATGGAAGCAACCTAAGTGTCCATTGATGGATGAATGTATAAAGATGTGAGATACACACACACACACACACACACACACACACACACACACACAGATACCAATATTAGTCAGCCATAAAAAGAATGAAATCTTGCCAATTGCAACAACATGGATGGGCCTTGAGGGCATTATATTAAGTGAAATAAGACAGAGAAAGACAAATATATCATTTCACTTATATGTGGAATCTCTAAAAAATGAAACAAATGAAAAAACAAAACCAAAATCATAGATACAGAAAACAGAATGGTGTTTGCCTTTGGGGAAGGAGTTGTAGAGTGGGTGAAACAGGTGAAGGGTGTCAAGAAGTATAAACTTCCAAGTATAAAATAAATAAGTCATGGGGATGTAACGTACAGCATGGTGACTGTAGTCAGTAATATTGTTGGGCATATTTGAAAGTTGCCAGGAGAGTACATCTAAAAAGTTAACATTTTATAGTGACAGATGGTGACAATACTTATTGTGGTGATCAGTTTGCAATGTGTACAAATACTGAATCATTATGCTGTACACCTGAAACCAACATAATGTTGTATGTCAATTATACTTTAATAAAAAATTTATAAAACCAAAGAGATTTAAGTAGTAAAATTAAAAAAAGAAAGAAGAATAGCATAAGGGGAATTGCCATCTCCTTTTCATTATTTAGGAAATGCACAACTCCTTAAAATAAAGACTAAGTATACAGTTTAGTGTTTGGTGTTTGGAGAAAAACCCAAACTCTCCAGTCTTGCCAAAGTTAACAGAGTTCTTCTGGAGTTATCAGACTAGTAGAAGTTGCCTTCACTGAAACTCTTAAACATTGAGAGCTTGTTTTGTAAAAAGTGATAATAAGTTTACAACCCCTTGCCTTCTCATCAAGGCAGATGACAATTAGCAGGAGAATTATTCAGTAAGGTCAAAGAAGGGTCACACTGGAGCAGGGAAGGAAATGCTAGGATCAAGAGGGTTTTTTTTTTTTTTTAATTTGTTTGTTTTTAAACTAGAAGAGCTTGATATATGTCTAAGGTCTAGCCAGGTAATATATTAAAACCAGTATATTTTAGATTATCATGATTATAATAGAACTAGTCCTAAAACAGAGTGTACTGTTTGTTCTTCCACATTTCCTTTTCTGTTTCCATCACTCTTCTTTCTGAAAATACTCTTTAGGAAAAAATTGTTAAAATGCTTATTAAACAATTTTTATGCTTTAAGCTGATTATGAGTTTGGATTTTAAGAAAGGAAATAGCAGTAGAGTGGATTTTTTAAATCCTCAGAAAAATTTCTATGGAGGAGATGCTTTTTTTGGGTAACAGTTTAGGTTGGGTATCAGTGTCTGCTGGTAGGCTTATCGTAACTGAGAACACTGAGCTTTTCTTAAAAAGATTCCTTAGCTGGAATGAATAATTGAAAATGCTGAGCCATGAGAACTTCAAAGATTAATTTCTCCATTAATGGCACAAAGTGATAGAGAGAAACAATCAGGCTAAAGAAGAATAATCAAGCTAACCCAACTGGGGCATTTCATCTGATATTCAAAGTTGCTGGGCCAAAACTTTGATCTCCTTCAGTTTTGTTTGAGGGAGTTTTAGGTCATTTAAAACTGCAGAAACCTTCTGTCTTTGTAAGTTAGAACTGTGTTCTGATATATATATATATATATTTAATCCATTCAGGTAATAGGATATGAAGTACTATTTTGAGGCACTGTGAGCTGCAGGGTGGTTATTTAATGACCAGTGTCAGATGGTCCCAAAAGGCCTTGGGTATATTTTTAATGTGCTTACTTGATAGCCACAAGTCCATTCAGTTATATTAAAATTGGAGGCAGACCATCCTACCTTGCTAAAGAAAGAACAATGATGCAACAGGAAGTCAGATGGCAAAGACAAGATACCTGCTTTCCAAGAGAAACCAAGTAAGTCTGAACCACTACAACTTGGGTCTAAGTAACAGTTGGGGATAGGGTAGATCTAATGGAAGGTTTTCTTTTAAGTAACCAATTCTATCAGTAACAGATATATTCTTCATATTTATAGCTAAGAATATAGAAGATAACATAATAATATCAGATATTGTATTCTCTTTATCAGTGAAACGTTCATACGGTGTAAGTCTAACTTCTCAAACATCTACATGAACGGCCATTAGGATTATTCCAATGTCATAGAAATTTTCTGTTTCAGAGACTATAAATCAGGTTATTATAACTAATGTTGTCATCAGTGTTATTGGCAAAATCAGCACCATGTTAGAAAGAGTTATATAGAATTTCTGCCTATATTTATTTAGTTACTATTATGTTTGAGGCACTGTTTTGGGCCTATTTAAAATATCATCTCTATTCCTTACAACGATCCTGTGAAGTACTCATTATCAATCCCATTTAATACCTCAGGAAACAGAGTTTAAGTAACTTGCCCAAGGGTTACAAATGATTAAGAGGTAGATTCATATTCCAGTAGGAGCTTCTTTGACTCTAAAAAACTAATTCTATCACAATCACCATTTCTCCAATTTTTATATTGCTTTTACTTCAGAATTAGTGGATGGAGCCAACGTCCTTTACTCAGAAGCAAATGTCCTCTCTTTTTTTTTTTTTTCTGTGGATTGCATTTATTGAATCTATACAAGTTCCTCAGTGCTATGGCTGTGTAACTCGTTGGGTAAAAGAGGAGAGAGATCATGGTGGAGACATCCAAAGCATCTATACTGTTGTGGACAATAAATGAAGCACACACTGTACTTAGTACTTGGAACTCTCGTGGCATTAATTACATGCACAAATCTCATTTGATTTTTTTCACGTCTTGGGCTGCAGAAGAACTATTAACAGGGACTAGTGATCTGAGTATGCCGCAATTATAGCCAGCTCTGATGGAGTCCTTTTCAGGTACATGGTACTTCACATTGATTACCTTTTTAGTCAACACATCAACCCTATGAGTTCAGTACTATTGTCATGATCATCCTCATTTACAAATAAGGCCAATATTATCCATATGCTTATTAGTAGAATGGGGCTTAGAACCTATGATTTGACAACAGAATACTGTAATTGTTTATTCTATATTTGGTAATTCTTCAGATTACTGTTCTTAAGTTTCTTGATACTGTGAAGTATTGTAATTCTCAAACATCCTAAGTAATTTGTAATTAAAATATGTAAAATACGAAATTTGCAGATGGTTTACTTTTGTGTGTGTGAATTAGAGAATATTCAAGACTTTCTCTTAAATATCATCGTCCTCTACTTTTAGAGGATATATTTTCTTTTTGAAGGATGAGAGAAAGATTCTCTCTGTATGAGAGAAATGTTTATAAATAACAGCTGAATATGCAGGACACTGAACACAACCCTGTCTTTTAGCCATTGTGCTAATTTATCTATCTCTTCTTTTGGTACTTTAAAAGTGCCCACTTAAAGGACCTGACACAGTAAGTTCTTGGCAAAAGCATGGAGTGAGGAACAGAGTGGTTAAAAGCATAGATTTTAGAGTTGAAGCCAGCCTTCCAGCTCTTATCAATTCTGTAATATCAGAGAAACCCAAGCTTTAGTTTCCTCATTAAGGAAATGGGGTAATAATAGTACCTAACTCATAGGGTTGTTGTGAGGATTAAATAGGATAATATAAGTAGAAGTGTTTAGCACGGGGCCTACTTACCACAAGTGTTTAATTATGTTAGTTGATATTACCTGCTATTCTAAAAGAGTTCTCTTTTTTCCTCCTGACTCGGAAAGTCTAGTTAGACTATAACAAAACAAAGTAAATGGCTGTATCCTTGCCTTTGGGGTGAGCTAAGGAAGTCTGGGACAATAAATGGCTAGATAACATTTGATTTATTTTATTAACGATGCCATGTTGTTATGAGGGGATGAGGGAAAAGATAGTCAATAAGTAACTCTGGGAGGCTTAATAAAAGATTTACTCTTTTCTATCTAACCTTGTAAACTAGTAAGCACCATTTTTAAGTCTTGTTAATGGCAACATTACATCCAAGATGATGAATAATTTGTATGAGGGGAGTCTTTTAATCATTCCTTGCTTGTTGTTGATTAAAAAAAGCAACAACTAATCATTCACATCATGGAAATTAGTGCATTTTGAATTCTTGTAGAATTTATTTATTTTTCTCCTTGTAAGTGACTTGAAAATAGTTTAAACTATCTGCATGTAGAGTTAAGAAGAAAATCTACATAGATGCAGAATGACTTTCAAGAAAGCTGAGCGGGTTTTAGGTTGCAAAGTAGGAAGCATAAGGACTAGGGCATGGTCCTGATTCAGAGGGAATCTTCCCCAAAGGTATTGTTAGACATTACCTATTATGATGTGGCAGTCAGCACTATTGCTCTCACTCACTTTCTGGATAAGTTGTTCGATAGTATGATAAAACATTGATAACATATTTAGGTAAACTTTGTGTTCAACAAGTACCAAATGGGTTTCTCATCTTTGATAATACTCTACAAGTATTTTTTGACTCAGGGTCATATACCTTTATACTAAAGGAGAACAGCAAA
This sequence comes from Cryptoprocta ferox, assembly GCA_028646485.1. Lineage (NCBI taxonomy): Eukaryota > Metazoa > Chordata > Mammalia > Carnivora > Eupleridae > Cryptoprocta > Cryptoprocta ferox. The sequence continues at coordinate 131,998,893 of CM053567.1, read as the reverse complement.
GGTTTCTGGCATCAGAGATGAAAAGGAGAGTTACATATTGTGCCCTAAATACTTTTTATGTGTAGTCTTGTCTTCCCAGTCTCTTTTGTGCCTACCTCTCTGGTACCTGAGCAACTAGCACAACCTTCCCTGTCTGATATGTTGACTGAATACCTTCTTATTGCCTGTAGTTAGTTATTTTTTCCAGCAGGAGGAGTATGATGATTAAACTGGTGTCAGTCTTCCTTGTTTGCCTTACTAAACACAAAAGAGTTTATCAACAATAAAAAGATGTCAGAAATAGGAAATGATGAAAAAAATTAGAGAAAGCAATTTTTATTTTATTGATATTTATCTTATTAAGCAAATGAAGTGAATGAGAAAGCCTGTTATACAAATTCCATTTCTGGTGAAGAAGGTAGTATGATTAAGTAAAACAAACAAACACACAAACAAACACAAAACAAAAACTGAATTTAGACAGGGAAATATGAGTACTGGTCCTAATCTTGCAAACCACTAGCTAGAAAATTTTTGGTGAGTTACTGAAATTTTTTAGAACATAATTTCCTTATGAGTAAAATTAGAGGCTTAGGACAGATGTTCTGGAAGTCCTCTTATGATTCTATCATTTGGTATTCTAAGATAAACAAAAGCCAACATTCCCAGTGAATAATTTTCCAGAAGATGATCATGAACCTATAGTTAATCAATGCTATCATATTAAAAATGGTCTAATTCTACCCAGAGGATTTTAAGATGAATGGATGTAAAATAGATAGAAGCATTTCAAACCAGAGAAAGGCAACAGTGGATTCTAAGTAGTTATAAAAATCTAGATAACTAACTGAAGTAACTCAGCAAAAACAAAAAATAAAAAACAACAAAAAAACCCAAGCAACAAAATGCAAACCTCAAAGAATTATTGACAAAATTTCTTTGAATCCTTCTAGGAGATTTTGTTCATGTTACTTTTTAACATTGTGAGTTTTCCTTTATAAAAGATAGAATAGAATTCCATTTCTGGACTTGGTGAGTAACTAGTACCAGACTTTCCTTCCCACTGTACATAGCTAAAAACTCAACAAAGTATTGAAACAGCTGTTGTTAGACACTGGGCAATAGACAGTGCAAAAATATGATCTAATCCCTGAGAGGAGGGAGACAAAGAAGCTGAGTCCCATAACCACACTGAATTTCACTTGGAAGCATTTTCTAGACTATGATGTAGGGAGGGAGTACCCAAGAAGAGCATGGTGATCTCACTTAATTGACGGATAGAGTTTGGAGGAAGTGGAGGTGGCTGGTACTTGTGGGGACGAATAGTGGAGATAGGAAGAAAGTGTCCTTTCAGTATTCAGTGAATACTGAACTGTGCATTTGTGAAATCCTTATGAGTCCAAATAAGAAGGGTGCTATAAATGAAACAATTTCCAGACTTAATACTGGCAGGAGACATTTGAATTCTCATTATCCAGAATGGAGAGACCTTGTTCAATTCTTGGGACATTCATGGAGAATCCAGAGGATCATGAATTAATGGTATGGCTAAGCTAGCTCTTGAATAAAGGTTACTCTAGACTGATTTTAATAAAGTATAAAGACATGCCTCAAAAGGATCCAGCTGATCTGTGTGAAATTTAACTTGAAGTAACTTAAGTAACTTAATGAAATGGTACAACAAATTTCAACACTGGACAAAAAAATCTAGATAATTAACAATGTAATACTCACAATCTCCAAAATCTAATAAAAGTATTACATATACAAAGAAGCAGTGAAATATGACCTATAATCAGAAGAAAAATTGGACACCTGGATGACTCAGTTGGTTAAGTATCTAACTCTTGATTTCAGCTCAGGTCATGATCTCATAGCTTGTGAGTTTGAGCCTGGCATTGGGCTGCACACTGACAGTGTGGAGCCTGCTTGGTTTTCTCTCTTTCTCGCTCTCTCTCTGCCCTTCTCCCACGCATACACTTGTGCCTTTCTCTCTCTCTAAAAATAAATAAATAAACTTAAAAGAAAAAGAAGAAGAAAAATCAGTCAATAGTAACAGGACAAGAAGTGATAGAGATAATGGAATTCACAGACAAGAGCTTTAGCATATGTGTTATCAATACAGTCAAGAATTGAGAGGAAAGCATGAACATAATGAGGAAGGAACTTTATTAAAGATTGAATGGATATCTGGAGCAGAAAAATGTAAGATCTATAAAAAATTTATTGGATGAGATTAACAGCAGATGAGGAACTAGAAAAAAATGAAGTTTTAGCAGTAGAAACGGCTCAAAATACAGTACAGAGAATAAAATGATACAACCAATTAAGAAATTCAGTGACCTACAAAACAAAAACAGGAAGTCTAACATAAACCTAATTTTAGTACCAGAAGTAGAGGGCATAGAAAAATTACTTCAAGAAATAATTACCCCCAATTTCCCAAATTTGAAGTAGACTAGAAGCCCACATATCCAATAAACACAAGAAGCTCCCAGAAGGCTAAAAAAAGAGATAACATCAAAAGATACTATAATCCAATTGCTGAATAATCAATGATAAGATAAAACTTAAAAGCAGTCAGAGCAAAAAAAAAAAAAAAAAAACACATTACATACAGAAGGAAAAAAAATAAGATCCATATAGAAGTCTCATCAGAGACAATGCAAGCCAAGAATTTTCAAAAAATGCTAAATGACATCAATTTACAATTCAAGAAACTCTGTAAAACCCAAATAGAAGATTATATAGATGGAGGGGTGCCTGGATGACTCAGTTGGTTAAGTGTCCAACTCTTGATTTTGGCTCAGGTCATGATCTCATGGTTTGTGAATTTGATCCCCGCAGTGGGCTCCACACTGACAGTTCAGAGCCTGCTTGGGATTCCTTCTTCCTCTCTCTCTACTCCTCCCCCACTTCCCCTCCCCCCCCCAAAATAAATCAATAAACTTAAAAAAAGATTATATATGGAAAATCACATCATAGTTAAATTGCTAGAAACCAATGACAAGATAGAAAATCTTATAAGCAGTCAGAAAGGGAAACATTATATTCAGAGTAATATCAACAAGAATGACATTAGACTACACCCAAAACTAATGTAAGAGTATGAGTTAACTATACTTAAAAAAAAAAAAGAATGACATCAAACTTTGCCCCCAAACAGTGGAAACTAGAAGACAAGTAGATGATATCTCCAAAGTGATAAAAGAAAAACTGTCAATCTAGAATTCTATATCCAGTGAAAATATTCTTTAGAAAAATTAAGGCAAAACAGACCTAGCCAAACAAACAGAACTGAGGCATTAGTAGCAGAACAACATTGCAATAAACCCTAAAGGAGTTCTTTATTCTGAGGACAAATGATCCTACTTGGAAGCTCAGATATGCAGGAAGAGAACTGGAAAGAATGGGTAAATATATATTTAGAAACTGTTTTTAAAAGTATCTTTAAAATACTATTAACTGTGTAAAACAAGTGTAAAAATAATGTCGAGTTTATAGTATGAAAAATAAACGGAAAAATGACAATAGCTCAAGTAGAATTTGTTTATAAAGTAGAAAATAACAATTTAAGGAAGACCAAATTAATAATTCTTGTTGAAATCTAAAAAGTAACAACTAAAAATGTATACCAAAAAAAAAAAAGGCAGAGCAAAAAGCAAAACCAAAACCTGCAAAAATCAAAAGAGTAGATAAAATGGTAGAATAAAAATATTTTAATCCAAGAGTAGGCAGGAGAGGAAGACTTTAAGAACAAAAAAAAGGGAATAAATAAAAAACAAATAAGATGGTAGACATAAACTCAGCCATATCAGTCATCACTTTAGTATTATACCAATAAATTGGTATATTATGTTATAAAGATGGCAGCTCAGTGTATGTGGAAGAAAAATGATATCCAGAAAAACCATAGACATTTCTGATTTAAAAACACTGGGAGAGTTGGGAATGGAATAAGGAGCTTCATAGAGAATTACAATTTTCTTGTATTTCATTTCATTCTCTCAATGATTTAACTGCCTCCAATGTACAACACTTACCTTTTTGACTTTCTGATTTTAGTTCTGCTTGCCTTAGAAAGGAAAATGCCAGTTAACAAAGCATTGGTAGCCAGATGATCTTCACTGCTGATTTTCATGTGATCTCTCACATTCTGCTTTTTCTCCCCATCTCTATACCTAGAACCTCAGAATCAAATCTCGTACTCCTGCTTTGGCAGGGTTATGAAACAGTTTAAGGTCCTAGTTCAAAAAGAGATTTATAAAATTCAGAGTGCTTTTGTCTCCCCAACTTCATGCTATATTGTAGTGCATACATTTCTAATTCTTATCAAGCTTTCAAAGCTTTAATTGACTGTTGTAATTAATTAACCTTTGATTCCTGTAAGGTTTACTTAAATTTTCACTCAAAACATATTTTTGTATGTATGCAATGGGCATTACTATGCATAGTTCCATCATTGCATTCTTTTCTGTTTCAGATATTGCCTAATTCTTCCTGCCACCCTTTGTTTCTGTGCACTGTGAATTGCTTCTTAGAGAATCTTGTTTTAACTTGTCCACTGGCTAGCCTGGTCAAGGCAAGTCACTTATCCCTCATTTTATCAAACTCATCATCTGTGAAATAGGAACAAAACTTGACATTATGTTTGTAAGGTGACCTTCTGAAGATGAACTGCTGCTTCTGTATCATTTAGTGTTTTCCTGGTAAGCAGCAGGATGCTGACTTGGAACAGCCTGTGAGAGGGAACAGTGATGTGGGAGAGGTTTAGATTGTAAGTGCACCACCACCCTGAAAAGAGTAAATTGTTGAGGACTTTGTTAAGATAGCCTTGATCAGACTGTCATGAGAAAAAGTATCGAGGCCTAATTCAATTCATCCTCATTTGGTCTGTGAATTCCTAATACTCAGGATATTAATACTACTTGAGACACAAAATGTATTTTCATTCCATTTTGCTAATGTGTTTCATAGTTTTAAAATAGCTTCTAGTTATTTCACTATAAGAGGATTCCATTTTGTCATTGTGAGCTATATCTTAAGTCCTATAAATGGTGTCATTTCTAAATGATGCATTTAAATATATAAGCTCTTCTTAGTACATATCATGCAGTGTATAAAGCATATGATGCTGTGAATCCAGGGGAACAATATGAATGTTGGTGGTATTGATAGTGTCCATGGTGAGCATGACTGTTTTCATGATCAAGAAGTCTGCATTATCTCTATATTTTTTGATTTGGGTGACCCCAAAACTAAGTCCTTTAAGTTTTGAAAGATCAATCTTGGCTTATATTTCCATATTTAAAAATTTTTACTCACAGATTCAAAATTTAAAAATAAATTTAAGAGATAGGGTTTTAGTCAAAATATATTAAACATTTTTAAACTGGTTTGTACTGGTTCATAAGCTCTCTCTGAGATAGTCTTAGATGGAGTAGATATGCAAGGATAAAACAATTATTTGAGAATTGATTCTCAAAGCTCTGTATCTATTTATGTTTATCTATCTATCTATCTATCTATCTATCCATCCAATCATCCATCCCTAGGCATAAATATGTAAGTACTTGTTATTGCATTAGTTAAAGTCAGTATCAAAGAAGATCAAGGAAGAAGGATTAAAACCTCATGGGTTCCTTTTCTATTTATACTACTGTTTTCAAGGGTATTTATATATTTATACAACTTGAAATAGCCTTATAGTTGTGTAATAGTTTGTAGTTTTGAGGCCCTCATTTAAAAAAAAAATTGCATGAGCTTTTTTTTTAAACTTCACATTAAAGATTCTAAAATTGCATACATTTTAGGTGCCCATATGTTTATTAATCGATTTTATATCTTTTTTCTCTCTCCTTATATAGTCATATCTAAGAGAGTTATATTGAAGTCATCCACGATGCTGTTGTTTGTCTTAGTCACTCTTATTACTCACACTTTTTGCCTCATACATTTTGATGTTATGTTGTTTGATCTACCAAGTTGGATGAATATAATATCCTCTTGGTGAATCATAACTTTTTTTCCAACATAAAATGTTCCTTTGTTTAGTTAACACCTTATCCTTTTGAGTTCTATGTTGCATATTTTTATTACTACTAATTTTTTTTTCTTGTTGGAATTCTCCTTATACACCTACTTATTTATTTTCAAACTTTTGGCATCATTTTGTACTAGATATGATTCTTATAAATAGAATATAGATAAGTTGCATCCCTTAAAATGAAATCTTCATTTTTATTGTGATTACTAATATGTTTTTTAAATTTTTTATTTAAATTCTGGTTAGTTAACATACAGTGTAATATTAGTTTCAGGTGTACAATATGGTGATTCAGCACTTCTATACCACACCCAGTATTTATCACAACAAGTGCCCTCCTTAATTCCCATCATCTATTTAACCCATTATCCCACAAACCTCCCCTCTGGTAACCATCAGTTTGTTCTCTATAGTTAAGAATCTATTTCCTGGTTTGCCTTTCTCTCCCCCTCCCTTAGTTTATTTGTATTGTTTCTTAAATTCTGGAGATCAGTGAAATCAAATGGTATTTGTCTGTCTCTAACTGACTTATTTCACTTAGTGTAATGCCCTCTAACTCCTTTAATGTCATGGCAAATGGCAATATTTAATTCTTTTTTATGGTTGAGTAATATTCCCTTATAAATATAAAATAAAAATTATATATATACCCCTCACATCTTCTCTTCTTTATCCATTCATCAGTTGATGGACACTTGGGCTACTTCCATAATTTGGCTATTGTAGATAAGGCTGCTATAAATATCAGGATGCATATATCCCTTTGAATTAGTATTTTTGTATTCTTTGGGTAAATATCTAGTAGTGCAATTCCTGGATCATAGGATAGTTCTATTTTTAACTATTTGAAGAACCTCTCTGTTTTCCAGAGTGGCTGCACCAGTTTGCATTAACAGTGCAAGAGGTTTCCCCTTTCTCCACATCCTTGCCAACACCTATTGTTTCTTGTGTTGTTGATTCTAGCCATTCTGATAGGTGTGAGGTGATATCTCATTGTAGTTTTGATTTGTATTTCCCTGATGATCATAAAAATCCTAGAGGAGAACACAGTCAGTAACCCCTTTAACATTGACCATAGCAACTTCTTTCTAGATATGTCTCCTGAAGCAAGGGAAACAAAAGCAAGAATAAACTATTGGGACTTCATCAAAATAAAAATCTTCTGCACAGTGAAGGAAACAATCAACAAAACTAAAAGGCAACCTAAGGAATGGGAGAAAGTATTTGCAAATGACATATCTGATAAATGGTTAGTATCCAAATTACACAAAGAACTTATGAAACTCTACATCCAAAAAAAAAAAAGAAATAATAATCCAATTAAAAAATGGGCAGAGGAGAAGAATAGACATTTTTCCAAAGAAGACATACTGATTACTAATATTCTAATTTTATTTTTACCATCCTCCTTTATGCCTTTGATTTATCATGCTCATTGGTTTTTTTTTAAGTTTATATATGTATGTATGTATGTATGTATTTAGAGAGAGTGAGAAGGGAAGGGACAGAGAAGGAAGGAGCGAGAGGATCCCAAGCCGACTCTGTGCTTCCAGCACAGACCCTGACTTGGGGCTTGAACTCACAAGCTTGAGATCATGACCTGAGCTGAAACCAGGAGTCAGATGCTCAACTGATTGAGCCATCCAGGAGCCCCTCATTGGTTTCTTTTTATCACATTTCCTAGTATTTACAGATTTGATTGCTTTGTTGTTATTTATTTCTTTTGCCTTTAGTGACTTGGAAAAATGTCATTTGTTGTGGTCTGTGATACTTATAAATTTTGGCTTCCTGGTTCCCCTTCTTTTGGTTCTTAGGAAACTTCTTCCTTCACTCCATGTGGGACACTCAGTCACTATACCAACACCTCCACCATCACAGAAATGTAAGGTCACTCAAGGGGGCTAATCAGAGATATTCCTGTCTGGCCATAAATATTGGGTCAATAATGAGCCCATCCCTGATCAGAATCTTCCCTGAAGTCAAAATTACTATACTCTCCTCTACAATAAAATACAACTTTAGTATGTTTCTACTCTCATCCTCCTCCAATAAAATCCCTATTTTGCTGAAATCATTTTGAATTTTACTTATATTTTTGAGGATTTTCTGTTATAGTTATTTTATTTTCATGATATTTAAATGATTCTTTGTTAAGCTTTATGTCCAAATTAACAATTCTTCATATGTATTTATAAGTTTACCAGTTTCTTTGTTCAATACTATTTCTTGTATCTTGTGTCTTCCTTTTTTAAGGTAATTTATTTGTAGAAATATGTCTTGGAGTTTTTCAGAAAGCTTGAGTGAGTAAAGTTTCTGAATACTTAGCTGAATAAAATTTTTCATTTGTTTTCACATTTCAGTGATAATCGATCTCCTTTGTATAAAATTTTCATAGAATTTTGTTCAAAATCCCTTTCCTTTAGAACTCTATAGAAATAATTCCATTGACTTTTTGCATGCCATGATGAAGATGAAAAGTGTAAACTCATTTGAGTCTTGATCATTTGGGATTATTTTTTATAAATAAATTTTTTTCTGGAACTGAGAAATCTTACTTGAATGATCATAAGTGCTTCCTTTTTCATTATTCCTGTTTTAGATTAAATCTAAAGACTCTGTTGATCCTTGGCTTAAAGGAATTTCTTTCTTTTCTTTCATTATTTCTTTCATTATTTTTTCTTTTATTAGTATTTTTTGTTTAAGCTTTTATTAGTATTTAAATTTTTCTCTTTTAAAATTTTTATTTAAATTCTAGTTAGTTAACATACAGTACAATATTGGTTTCAGGAGTAGATAGAATTCAGTGATTCATCACTTACATACAACATCCAGTGCTCCTCACAAGTGCCCTCCTTAATACCCATCACTCATTTAGCCCATCTCCCACCCACTGTCCTCCATTAACCCTCAGTTTGTTCCATATCATTAAGAGTCTCTTATGGTTTGTTTCCCCCTCTTTCTTGCTTTTTCCCTCCCTCCCATATATTCATCTGTTTTGTTTCTTAAAAATATTTTTAGAAACTTTGAAAATAATTTTTATTTTATTTTTATTTTAAAAAATATTTTGTTTTTTAGGGAATCTATACACTCAATGTGGGGGTCAAACTCACAACCCTAAGATCAAGAGTCACACACTCCACTGACTGAACCAGTCAGGTACCCCTAAATAATTTTTAGATAAAAAGAATAATTTTTAAATAACATACTGTGTTCAATTACAGCAGAACACAGCTTATAATCACTTCACAGTCCTTTTCAGCTCCCCATGGTCATGTGGAGATGTGTCACCCATATCCCGCTTCGAGGAAGAGCTTGTTGCCCACATAGCCAACAAGCAGTCTTCGGCTTCAGGGTTTGCCTCAATGATAGAGAACAGCCTCACTCAAAGGCATGCCTTCCTAAGATGACTTACATTTAATGACTTATTGAGTTGGGGTTATAAGACCCCAGCAGTGTCTTCCCAATGTGATTAATTACCTTCAGAAATCAGTATGCTACAAAAGTTCTCACGGCATTGGCCAACGTGTTATCATGTCCTCATTACAGTTTAACTTCTCCTTCTGTCCAGTTCTGTTTTCTTTCCCTGAGATAATTCCTAAAATATACCCTGCCTTCTAAACTTGTGCTTAGCACTGCTTAAAGAGAACTAAGCTTAGAAGAGTTGGTGGCAGAAATAATATGAGAAAGAAGATCATATGGTGTGGATTTAGATATGGATTGCTCTCTGACCAGCTGGCAATAAAGACTTCCTCACTGGTGGTGGGTGGAGTGCAGATGGTCCCTGGCATAAGGTATAATTATTAAAATTCTTATTGATGATGAATTGCAATGATATATCCAAGTAGAAGGAAATATAATAGATTGTGTGATTAATCAAGCATTTGAGAAGTATAAAAGAAATAGGAACTCTAAAGGCAATGAGCTTTGATGGCTCTTGCTGAAAGCCATTGATACCTTAATGTTTCTTAAAGCACAATATCTACTGAGAACTTATGAAAAATACAAATTCTGGGACTCCATTATAAACTTACACAATAAAAAGTTCTGGAGATAGAGTTCAGTAATGTGAGTTTTAACAAATCTTCCATGTTATTCTGTTACTAAAGCTTTATAATAATTCTTGTAGAAACAACAACAACAACAACAGGAAAAGCTGTAGGCATTAAAGGGCAATTGGAAGCTAAGTGTAAAAGCCAGAGGGCCTGTCTTTAAGCTTAGAAAGAGGTTCCTATATTCTGTAGAAAAAACTATGGAATAGATAGCGGCTAAGTTCCAGAGAATGTTTAACTCCCAACTATGTTAGGTTTGATGCCAAGGTCAGGGCCTTGTGATGAGAACATCTCTTCTGAAGTCTCCCCAAATTTTGAAATCCCAGAACTCTCTTATTTTGCAGCGGTAGGTCACCCCACCATATTAAAAGTTAGCATTTCTTCCTTGCCTGAAGACAATTTAGAGGTGTCTCTCAGGCAAGACAATAGGTGGTTCCCTCAAGATCTACTTCCACATCCTTTCCTGGTCTTGGGGTCTATATCTTGAGTTAAGTCATGCATAGCCAGGGATATGCTTGGCCTGAGAAGGGAGGAAAGAGACTATACACCAGAGGAGCTGTAGATCTAGATAGCATGTACCCGCAGGAGCTGCTACACCGAGACTGGATCTGAGAGTGCTTGATCAGGCAATGGCATAAGATTGAATAGTGGAGAGCTTATTGATTTGAAATACAAGATTTATCTGGCAAATCCTGGCAAAGTTCCCAGGAGATAGACAGTATGGACTTGCTACTAGGATGACTTCAAAAGCATAACAAAAGTGATAATTTGCAAACTATATGGACTTGAAATGCCAGAGTTTCTGTGGGATACAGTGGAGGAAGGAATTAAAAGACCCTAGGAAGTGGTCATGCTTAAGTGGGTATACTATGTGAAGCCTTAAAACCCACTAGAAGATCATTTTCCATAGGTCCACTGAGAAGACACACCACCCACCAAGGCCATAGAGAACATGCTAGTGAGAGGGTACCAGCATCACTGAAAATGTTCTGTGGTGCTTCTCTGAAAGCCAGGACTGATGGGAGGAAAGACTATTATAGAACTAGGCTGATTGGAACCCAAAACAATAGAGGCCAGGTGGTAGCACTTAACTGAGAGAAGCCAGGTGGATGTAATTATTATAATGAGCCACAGGATTGGAATGACAGTCAAGGGGAACTAACTGACCTGAGGAGGGTTATATACATGGTTAATTGAACAGGTGACCCTGGGGGCATAACAGATGAGAGCCAACAGAGGTACTACTTGGTTTGTATCATCATAACAAATCAAGGATGAATGACTAGACAGTTGAGAGCAATAGAAATTATCATAATTAAAGGCCATGATATTTTGTTTGAATCCAGATTTGAACCAATTTCCAGAGCTGGACCACATTGACTGAAATGGAGGCTGGATCAACAAGAAGAAGACCCCTGAAACACCATGACAGTTAACACAGTAATAATTCTTCCAAGTCCTTCTCCAAAAGGATGTGGCCATTTACTCAACATAGTACATTCTTGGGAAAGAGGAGCTGTTGTGTGCATAATAATAGTCCCCCCTGCAGGATGTCCAAGTCTTAATCCCTTGAACTGTAACTATGTTATGTTACATGGCAAGGGAGAATTAAAGTTGCAGATGAAATTAAAGTTGCTAATCAGCTCACCTTAAATGTGGAAAAGGAAGAGGAGACAGGGTATTACACTGATGCACCATGAGAAAGACTTGACCAGCCATTGCTGGGGACCAAAAGCCAGGGGAATATTGATAGCCTTTAGAAGCTGGGAAAGGCAAGGAAAAGGATTTCAGAAATTCCTTGGTTTTAGCCCAGTGAGACCCATTTTAGATTTCAACCTTGAGAACTGTAAGATAATACATTGTTGTTGTTTAAGCCACCAAGTTTGTGGTAATTTGGTACAGAGCAATAGAAAATAAATACATGCACTAATGCTTATCCATTTAATTTACACATCTCGCCACTAAAGGAGTCAGATGAATTCTAGAGGATCCCAGTAGACTATTGCAAACTCAACGAAGTAGTAGTCTCATTTGCAGCTGTTGTGTCAAATGTAAATTTACCAGCAGATTAACATGGCCTCAGGTATATGGAATGAGGACTTTGAGTTGGCAAATGCATTTTTTTTCTATTCCAATAAGAAAAAAAAACCCCAAAAAACAAAAAACAAAAACATTCACATGGAATGGGAAACAATATATATTTATAGTTTTCCCAGGGTTATGTTAAATCTGCTACCTTCTATTATAATATAGTCTATCATAACATAGTCTGGAAAGATTTGGACTATGTGGATATCCCAGAATAACAGACTGATCCACTGCATTGAGGAAATTATGCTAATAGAGTCAGAGGAGCAAAAAGTGGCTGGTTTGCTGGAGGCCTTGGCAAGACACCTAAGTGTCTGATGGTGGAAGACAAGCCCTATAGAAATTCAAGGGTCTATCACACTGGAAAAAATTTCAGCACCTAGTAGTCAGGAGTGTTCCAGGATATCTATTCAAAATGAAAGACAAATTATTGCATGTTGGACCTTCCACCATGAAGATGAAAATACAATGCCTGCCAAGCACCTTTTGGGACTTTCTTCTGCACTGCTCCAACCCATTTACTGGATAACACAGAAAGTTGCCATCATTGATGGGCTGCAGAGTAAGAAAGGGCTCTGAAGCAGGTCCCCGCTGTTTGGCCCAAGTGACCCACCAGTCTTTATTATATTACAGGTATGAATGGTGGGAAATGGTGTTGTGTGGCATCCATGGCAAATCAGATGGAATAAAAATGCAGGCCCTTAGGATTCTGTATTAGACTATGATCTCATGGTAGACAAATGTATGCCTTATATCTCCTGTTGTGCTACAGGGCTCTGGTAGAGATGGAGTGTATGACACCAAGTGACTATGCATTTGGAACTGGGTTCCATCAAGATCCACTAAATTGTAAAGTAGGGCAGTTTCAATAGGAATCCATTGTGAAAGGAAAGTGGTACATCTGAAATCAAGCATGAACAGAGCTAAGGACATAAGCAAGCTGCACGAGCAGGTAGATCCCCATGTCATCAGCTTTTGCATCAGTGCCCCTCCCTCAGCCCATCCCTATGGACATGTGGGCTGCTTACAACACAGCAGGGACCTGCTGCAGAACCCTATTTTGCTCTGCACCCTTCAATGATGGCAGCTCTCTGTATTACCCAGTAAATGGATTAGAAAAGCATTCCCAGGTGCAGAATATAATGCTTCCACAACCCTTGTAACTAGACAACAGAGATTTACAGATGTAGTGGGTCATCTTTCAACTTGGATACAAGTTGAAAATGGGCAGCAGCCACACTGCAACTTCACTCAGGAGAGCCATTGAACGATAGTGAGGACAGAATTTCTGGCACTGTACCTGTTACCTACTTTGTGTGAGAGAAATAGCATGAGGTTGGAATATATATAAACTCATGGGCAGTGGCGAGAAAAGGATGTGGATGGATACATGGGAAACATGAAGATCTTTGTGTTATATGTAAACAACCATCAGAGAGCATCTGTTATGGAAGAGGCATGGAACAACCAAGTAGACAAAATTACTTGGCCATTTGACATCATCTAGCCTTGGTCATTGGCCAGCCTAGTGCTTGCACATGGGCATATTAATGGAATGGTAATGGTAGGAGAATTGAAGGTTTTGCATGGCTCTAATAGCATGGGCTCCCACTTACCAAGGCTGAGTAGGCTCCTGCTGCCACTGAATGTCCAAACTGCTAGCCAAAGATACCAATACCAAGCCCCCAATATGGCACTATTTTCAAGGAAACCAGCCAGCCCTTGGTGGCAAGTTGGCTACATAGAGATATTTCTATCCTGGAAGGGCCAAAGATCTGTTCTAACAGAAAAAAAAAAAGCATTCTGGGCATGGGTTTGCCTTTCCTGTCCACAAGTTCAATCAGCATGACTGTCTGAGAGTTCATGAAGTATTTGATCCATCGGAATGGGATCCCTATAGGATAATATTACACTAGACTAGGGGACCCACTTGTCAGAAAAGAAGTGGCAGAAGTATGTCCCTGACCATGAGATGTATTGGTCACATCAGAGACAGCACCATGAAGAAACTTCTAGCCTAATAGTGTTGGCAAGGTATACTTCAGGTGCAGTTTAAGCATGGGTAGTTCTCTAGGAGGATGGAGCACCGTCTTCTATGACCCCATAAAAGGAAGTAATAGGTCTAGAAATAAAGCAGTGAAAGTAGGAGTGGTCTCACAGTTATTCTCACTGATCCACTGAGGGACTAAAATTCTGGCCATTTCAGCTCATCCTGGAACACCTTTGAAAAGCCATATATGAGGTTAGGTGAGACTAGGCTGACACTGCCTTGCAGTTCAGCTTCTTTTTTGCACAGTCCATCTTGCTCCCCCTCTCTTATACATGTATAGATCCTTAATCAATATGTCACTTGCCAAATTCTGTGTCCTTATCTGTTTCCAGAGAACCCAACTTTTGATAGAACCCAATCTTAGTGTATATTTTTCTAGGTCTTTTTCTATATGTACACACACACACACACACACATTTAAAAATTTCTTCACATAAATGGGATCATACTGTATATGTGGTTTTCTATAGCTGGACTTATCTTTTAAAGGCTGGACTCATCTTTTATTGAGGTAAAATTCACACTTTTAAATTGCATATCAATAAATTTTGACAAATAATTAAGATATAAGACATTCATATTACCTAAGAAGATTCCTTCATGTTCCTTTGCAATCAATCCCTTTATCCCAGTCCTAGCTCCAGACCTGACTTCTATCCCTATAGATTTGCCTTTTCAGAATATTGTATAAATGGAATCATCTAGTATGCAGCCTTTTGTGTCTGAACTCGTTCAGGATAATGCTTTTGAAATTTATTCATATTGTATCAATAGTTCACTCTTTTTTATTGTTAAATAGTATTCCATTTGTGGATGTACCACAATTATATTTATCCATCTGTCAGTTGAAGAATATTTGGGTTGTTTCCAAATTGGTGTTATCATTTATAGTGCTCCTATAAACATTTATGCATAGGACTTTGTGTAGAAATATGTTTTTAATTTTCTTGACAAACTAGGGGGTGGGATTCATGGGTCATTCATTAAGAGTATATTTGACTTAAAAAAAAAAACAATAACTGAAACATTTCCAAAGTGACAGAAACATTTTACATTCCCATAAGCAATACATGTGAGGGTCCCAGTGACTCCACATTCTTCTCTTAAGCACTTGATATTTTCAGGCTTTAATTTATGCATTCTAGTTAGTGTGTAGTACATTTCTTTATGGCTAAATTGGATTTCTATAGTGACAAATGATCTTAAGCATATTTTCACATACTTATTGACATCCTTATATCATTTTTGGTGAAGTGTTTATTCAAATATTTTTCCCATTTTTTATTAGGATGTCTATTTCTTATTACTGAGTTGTAAGATTTCTTCATATATTCCAGATACAATTTCTTTTTCAATTATGTGTTTTGCAAGCATTTTCTTCCAGTCTTTTTTTAATAAAAATTTTAAAAATCTTTATTTATTTTTGAGAGAGAAGAGAGAGAGAGAGAAAGAGAGAGCAAGCATGAGTGGGGGAGGGGCAGAGAGAGAGGGAGACACAGAATTCCGAGCAGGCTCCAGACTCTGAGCTGTCAGCACAGAACTCAATGCAGGGCTCCAACCCATGAACTGTGAGATCATAACCTGAGCTGAAGTCAGACACTTAACCCACTGAGCCACCCAGGCGCCTCTTCCAGTCTGTCTTTTTTAAAAAGTTTATTTATTTTGAGAGAGCATAGAAGGGGCAGAGAGAGAGAGAGAGAGAGAGAGAGAGAGAGAGAGAGAATCTCACAGGCTCCACACTGTCAGCGCAGAGACCGATGGGAGGCTTGAACTCACGTACCATGAGATCATGACCTGAGCCAAAACTAAGAGTTGGATACTTAACCGACTGAGCCACCCAGGCACCCCCAGTCTGTTTTTTTGTTTTCTTAAGCAAGGTCTTTCAAAAAGAAGTTTAAATTTTATTATGTCCAATTTATAAATTTAAAAAATAGTTTGTGTTTTTTTGTGACCTATCTAAAAACACTTTAACTAATTCAGTGACACAAAAAGTTCCTCCTATGGCTTCTTCTAGAAGATTTATAATATTAACTTTTAAGTTTATGTCTATCAGTCATTTCGAAGTTAATTTTTGCAGAGAGTCTGAGGTAAGGCTTATGATTCATTATTTTTGCCTATGGATGTCTAATTATTCCAGCATCATTTTTTAGAAAAACTATTCCTTCTCCTTCTTTGTAAACAAAACAAAACAATAAAAAGAAAACAACAATAACAAAACAATTGATCATATATGTATAAAGTCTATTTCTGAACTTATACTATTCCAATGATTAATACATTTATCCTTACATAAATACTATATTAGTATTCTCCAAAGAAACAAAAACAATAGGATATGTATATAGATATAGATTTATTATAGGAATTAGCTCACATGGTTGTGGAAATTAAGAAGTCCTACAACCTGTCCTCTGTAAGCTAGAGAAATAGGAAAGCTGGTGGTGTATTTCAGTCTGAGTCTAAAGGCCTGAGAACCAATGCCAGTGTCTGAGGGTAGAAGAAGATAAATATCTCACCTCAAACAAAGAGAGCAAATTTGTGTTTCCTCTGCCTTTTTGTTCTATTTGGGCCCTCAAAGGATTTGATGATGCCAACCCACATTGGTAAGGTTTGAGTCAATCTACCAATTCAAATACTAATCTCTTCTGGAAACACTCTTACAGACATATCCAGAAATAATGCGTTACCAGCTGTCTAGGCATCCCTTACGCAATCATGTTGACACATAAAATGAACATTATGAATACCATATTATTACTGTAGCTTTATTGTATTAAGATTTATTCACATTGTTGGATCTATCAATAGTTTGTTTTTTTTGTTAGAACCAAGTGGTAGTGTGATTCTTTAAAATATGTTCTTTTTCAAAATTACTTTCCTTGTCTAGGTTCTTTGTATTTTCACATAAATTTTAAGAGTTTCTGCTTTTGACAAAGGTGGAATGACAGGGGTCTAATTTATTCTCATAGCTGCAATAACTAGAAAACTGCATAAAATATATGAAACAACACTTTTCAGACATTGGACATCAGGCAATATAAGACAGTGACCGCTGAGATGAGAAACAGATTAGATGAGTCCTATGATTACCCATTTTACAGCCTGGAGAATGTTTCCAGGCCACAGCACAAGGAGGAGGGGACCCAGCAGAGCCTTTCAGTCTTCTTGAGTTAAAGAGAAAAAATTGAGAGTTTTGGGAGGACCAGCAGCTAGGGTTCCGAGGGCAGATCCAAAAGAGGAGAGAGCTGACAAAGGAGTTCCAGGGATTTGCAGTGTCCTGTTTTAGTCCTTCCTCAGCTTGGTACTGATAATCTCATGTGTGGGAGGAAAGTACCTGAGGCTGCAGGTAGAATTCTATACCAAAGGGGCAGAAGGGCCTGCTGCTCACACAGGGCCAGAAAGAAAGACTCCAGCAAGACTGAACAACTTCATCATTCACAAGACATAGGGCAGAAAATTCAGAAAGTCTTTAGGGCCAAGTCAAACATTTTCTAAAGGCTGTTTTGATCTCATATAATAAGGTTTAAAAACAAGCCTTGAAAGAATCAAAATGGTTCCAGGTATCTAAATTGTATATAAGAACAAAGCTCAAAAATATTTTTCAAAAACCTCAAGAATATCCAGCACCCAACAAGGAAAAGATTCACAGTCTATCGTCGAATAATTTTAAAAAGTACCAGATGTGGTAAGCTGAATAATGTCCCCTAAAGGTATCTATGTCCTTATCCTGGGTACCTGTGATTGTTACCTCATATTGCAAAAGTGGCTTTGCAAATACGATTCAGGTAAGGATTTTGAGATATAGAGATTATCCTAGATTATCCAGGGGGGCTCTAAATGTAATCACAAGTTTTCTTGAATGAGAAGTACATAGGGAGATTTTATTGTAGAGACATTAAGCAATGTGATGACTGAAGCAGGATGCTACACAACTGGCTTCAAAGATGGCTGAAAGAGAGATGAGTCATTGAATGCAGCTCTAGTAGCCAGAAAAGACATGGAAACAGATTCACCACTTGAGAGTTCAGAGTGAACGTGGCCTGGCAGACTGATATTTGGCCCAATGAAATTTCAGACTTCTGGCCTCTAGAAGTATAAGATAATGTGTATGTGTTATTTTAAGCAACCAAGTAGCAGTAATTTGTTATAGTAGCTATAGGAATCTAATACAGATTTTGGTACTAGGGGTAGGGTATTTTTGTAAGAAAAAATACCTGAAAATGTGGACATTTTCTTGGAACTGGGTAATGTGTAGAGGCTGGAAGAATTTTGGTAAGCAAGATGGAAAAAGCATAGCTTACTTTGAACTATTAGTAGAAATATGGATGTTAAAGCCTGCCATTGAAGGCTAAAAGGAAGTGAGGATTATGGTAGAGAAGGCCTATATTGTCTTTAGAATATCTGAATTGTCATAGCCAACTATAGGTATAAATGTCAACATTAAAGGTTGTGTTGAAGATTTAGAAGGAAATGAGGAACACCGTTTTGGAAACTGAGGGAAAAAGGATCTTTGTTCTATAGTGGCAGAAAGCTTAGCTGAATTGTGGCCCACGGTTGTGTGGGAACAATACTTGTAAGTTATGAATTTAGATATTGACTGAGGAGATTTCCAAGTAAAGTGTTGAAGGTGCAGCCTGGTTTCTTCTTACTGATTACAGAAAATGAGAGAGGAAAGAAATAGATTAAGGAAAGAACTATTTAAGCAAAAAGAAACCAGGACTTGATGATTTGGGAAATTCTCAGTCTATCCGGTTTGAAAGAAAAAGAATAAAGTTAATTTGGAGATTCACTGGCAGAAAAGTATGCTCTAAAGAGAAAGCCATGAGTGTGGTTTTTCAACCTTTTGTTGTGCTTTGGAAGAATCAAACAATCAGTATATTTATTCGTGCAGATTGAATTTGAAGTGATTAAGCATGTGACTCGTAGATCTTCTCAGCCAGCTCAGCAGAAGTCAGGAAAAGAGATGTGATTATCCAGAAAATATTGGCGTAGGAGGCTTTTGTTTAATGGCATAAGTTCCTGTGACATACTGAGGAGAAACTCACAAGGTTTTTGAGCATGGTCTATGGGTAGAAATAGCAGTAGCTTGGATTGAAAGGGACAGAGACAGGATGAAATTTCAGTTCAGGTTGTTGGTCTCCAAAATTCTAGAGGTAGGAAACAGGTCGAACAGTTTCCTTTCAAGAAAAAGGAAGGAGGACTTCAAGGGCAGAGCCATGAGCCACAGAGAACTATTTCCAAGCTTTTAAACCTAATGAGTTTGCCTACGTGGATTTTGAAATTGCTTGGGACCGGTGACTCTTCTTTTCTGTCCTTCTCCCCCCCACCTTTTTTAAAGTTTATTTCTTTATTTTGAGAGAGAGAGAAAGCGTAAGTTGGAGAGTGGCAAAGAGTGAGGAAATAGAGAGAATCCCAAGCGGGTTTCACACTGTCAGCATGGAACACACTGCAGAGATCGAACTCAAGAACGATGAGATCATGACCTGAGCTGAAGTTGGATGCTTAGCCAACTGAGCCACTCAGGTGCCCCCTTTTCTCCCCTTTGGAATCAGATATCTATAACTGTTACCCTAACCCTCTCCCACCATCATATTTTGTGAGCATATGTCTTAGTCTGTTCAGGCTGCTATAATAATATTCCACAGACTCGATCACTTATAAACAGCAGATTAATTTCTCACAGTTTGGAGGCTGGGAAGTCTAAGATCAAAGCACTGGCAAATTTGGATTCTAGGGAAAGCCCGTTTCCTTGTTCATAGTTACCTTCTTGCTGTGTTCTCACGTGGTGAAAGGGGGGTAAAGGAGCTTTCTTGGGCCTCTTTTATAAGGTCAATAATCTCATCCATGAAGGATTCACCCTCATAATCTAATGACCTCCACAAAGCCCCATCTCCTAATACCATCGCCTTGAAGGTTAGGATTCAACATATGAATCTTGGGAGACACAAGCTGTATTCAGACCATAGTAGCATGTAACTAGTTTTATAGTTTCATAGATCCACAAATGGAGGGAAATTTTGCCCCAGGATGCCTCATAGCCAGAATCTCCTCCATTTTGACTTAGATGAAATTTGGGACTTTGGAGCTGATGATATTTAGATAAAATTTTAGGCCTGTAATGGCCTAAATGAGACTTTTGGAGATGTTGGGGTGTGATAGACCAACATCTGAATATCTGTCCTGATTGAAGTAATTAATCTTTTTCCTAAGAACCTGAAAAGGCCTCCTCTGAGTTAGTTCGCAGGGGAATGCTGATCTTTTCTCAGGACCTACTCTTACTACCTCTCATTGCTGCCAGACCTGAATCACACTCAAGACTCATCACATTACAGTGGGTGAGATACAATGACCTATGAGGAAACACCATATATGCCAAAATAATTGCAATATAAATCAGATAAATATTTATGGAAATGGATCCTAAGAGTGCTAGAACAAGATGCCCAGAGATCCTCAAATTCTGATTATTTTCCCTTTTCTATGCACAGTCTCCCTGCTAAATGACACTAAATTTCTTTGGAAGTCTAGAAGGAGGATTTACCACATACATTTTTGGTAGGCCAGGAGATCCTTCCTCAAGAGAATACCAGTCTCTCCTTATTCAAGGGGCTTTGGGTCTGGAAATTGGTTGAGGGTTCACAATTGTCTGTTGTATGCAGTGATTGAAGTCAGGCATTTTTTCATTTAATCTAGGGCTCTTACAAATCAAGAAAGATTTTAATACACTGCCTATCTATGTCAATTCTAAGGGCACTGTGATCAGTTAGTAACACAAAAGATCTAAGCAGGGCTAAGCATTCTGATGACTAATTTGGCCCTGCATCTATTACAGTAACCATAGCTGTCTTATCTTTGATGATTAAGTACTGTCACTTGCTCTTGACATCCTGGTATCCCATTATCCTCACTGAATTCATAGACCCTAGTTAGATGGCAACTTTCCCCATACTTCCAAAGAAGAGTCACCCCAAAGGTTTTCAAGTATATCAGGGCTCACTCATCAAGGAACTTTAATGTCTTGGAAAAGGCAGTTATATTAGTCTTCTCTCTTTTTATCTAATTTATAAGATATAGCCATTTTGTTAATTTTTTCTAAAAATATATATGCCTTTGATTTATGCTTACTTTTTGTTTTGTATTCAATTAATTTATGTTTTTATACTTACTATACATTTGGACATAATTTGATATTTTTTCTTGATTTTAAAGTTAAAATGCTAGCTTTTCTGTTTTTAATCTTTCTTAGTTTTATTTTTTTAATTAAAAAATTTTTTAAAATGTTTATTTATCTTTGAGAGAAAGAGAGATACAGAGTGTGAGTGGGGGAGGGGCAGAGAGACACAGAATCAGAAGTAGGCTCCAGGCTCTGAGTTGTCGGCACAGAGCCCTATATGGGGCTTGAACTCATGAACTGTGAGATCATGATCTGAGCCAAAGTCTGATGCTTAGCTGACTGAGCCACCCAGGTGCCCCTCTTTCTTAGTTTTAATACATTTTTTAAGCTATAACTATTATCTCTTGCTTTAGATACCATATTGAATTGTATCACATTGGCTTTGATAAGCAATTTTCTTTGTTATTAATTTTTCCTTAGTTTGTAAGTTTGGTTTTGATATCCTCTTAAACAAAGAGTTATTTAAAGGAGTGATTTGAAAATATTAAAAACATTTTTAAACTTGTATTTATTTTTGAGAGACAGAGCACGAGCTGGGGAGGGGCAAAGAGAGGGAGACATAGAACCCAAAGTAGGCTCTAGGCTCTGAGCTGTCAGCACAGAGCCTGACATGGGGCTTGAACCCACGAAACATGAGATCATGATCTAAGCCAAAGTTGAACGCTTAACTGACTGAGCCACCCAGCCACCCCTGAAGAATTTAAGGACACATATTTATAAATTAAAAAACTATTTTCTTCTTGTTAAGTCCTACTTTTATTGTAGTTGTTAGAGAATGTGTTGTGTATGGTTTTTTTTCTTTCTTGAATTTATTGAGATTTTATTTATGGCCTAAGACAGACAATGTTTATAACTGTTTCCTACGTGTTTGAAAAACAAATGTACCCTCTACTTTTTTGGGCAAAGAATAAGATCTATTTCTGTCTTGCTGTTCCTACACCCACTTTCTTCCCCCTTCCACTTTCAACACCAACTTCAAAACTTTGCTCTGGGCTTTTATCTCAACCTTCCAAAATTAAAATAGTTCAATGATCTTTGTCATTTTATTTCCCTACTTCCTCTTTCCTTCACCACTCCAACCTACCCCATCTTCCAATAAATTTTTATTTCAAAACTTCTCTTTTATTAAACCTAATTTCTAGGTATTATTGGAATTTAAATTCTAAACTATTGTTTACTTTTCCTTGAATTATGCCTTTTCACTTTTTATAACCCTTATTCCTCATTTATATTTAACAAATTACATCATCAAGTTTTAATTTTAACAGCCTTCTTTTTTTAGTTTTTGAAACCTAGGATTTTCCTGCTCACCATTATTTCTTGTGCATTCAGTCTTTTACTAACTTGAGATATTTTTCCTGAATTTTTTCTTTGCTTCTTTGTTTCCTAAAAAAAGATTCATAGGTAGTATACTTTGTGATCATATAAAATTTATTCTCTTACTCTTCCATGGGGATGATATCTAGGGTGATAAAAAATTCTTGGATCTTACTTTTTTTCTCTGGAAAGCCTGTAAATAATTTTTCTCTGCTTTCTAGAGTTGCAGGTGAGAAATCCATTATGAGTCTTTCTTAGCTAATCTTTCTGTGTGTGTGTGTGTGTGTGTGTGAATGTCTGGAAGTGTTAGATTTTTTTTATCTTTGGCATTCACAGTTTTTATCAAATTTTATCAAAATATGTGTCACTTAAAATATTAATTATATCTGGCACATTTTAATCTGAAAAGCATAATCTTGCTTCTGTTCTCTTTCTGAACTTCTTTTATGCTCTCTTTTTACCTCTTGGATTGCTCTTTTTTGGATGTATTTTAACTCTTCTGGATCTGTTTTCCATGTCTTTTCACTCACAGCTCCAAATTTTGTATTTTGGGGCTTTGTTTTGATATATAGTTCCTTTATTTGACCTTTTATATTTTTAGTTTTGTTTCCAGAAATATCTACTCTATTTTGGTGTTCCTCTAATAAATGTTAAAATTCAAATACTATGGTTTTGAGCATTAAAAATTTTGTTTTTGTTTTTCTAATCCCTCATTTACCTTCATATCTCTTTGTATGCCACTGATTTTAGTAATAATTTTTTCTTGAATTATCTTCTCTCTGTATATTTATGGGCTTTAATGAGAGATATTCATCCTGTTGTGTTTTTTTTGGTCCTGGCATCTCTCTTTTACACTGTTGAGCCTTATATCTGAGGCTTCTTTGCTGAGCTCAGAATAATCTGAGATTCTTCATTGCTTTCCCATAATTGTGCCTATGTAAGTCAGCCTGTTAGGATCTTCACAGTAGGTGGCAGATAGGTAGGAAATGAGAGTTAAAAGGATTTTTTTCCAGTGATCCAGCAGTCAGTGGGAACTTGAGGTACTGTCAACATTCTTTAGTTTGAGTGTATGTGCAGGAATGGAATTGGTTCTTATTCAGCCCCCAAAAGGGGGACAATTCAGCTCAATGGTATAATTTCTTTGGGGAATGGCCTACAATAGTTTACTAGAGGGTTTCCTTGTGTTGGGGTCAACTGTTTAGCTCAAACTGAACTATTTTATTCTAGTAGATGATGCAAAGTCCATAAACTTCACTCCCATTTCCACTAGGGTGATAAGACTTCTCCTTGGATGCCTGGTCTTTGATCCTTCTATCTTTGTAAACGATGCTTTACAGAAGCTGCCCTACCTGGGCAAAACAAAACTGTCTCTTTAGGACATTAAATCCTAAGTAGGCCACACTTTCTTCATTTCCCTCCCCACTCCAAAAGGCCCTCTTTACATTAGCTGTTTATTTTACTAATCAGTTGGGAGAGAGAGGGGAGTGCTTTCCATTTCCCATTTTCCCAGCATGAATAACTACTGTTTCTTTGCTTCTTTCCATATGTTTTCTCTATTTCTTCCACTGAGAACTCTTACTCAACAGATATTGGGTCTCCTAGAGCTATCTTGTATTTTATTGGTCAAAGTTTTATAAATGCCCTCAGTTTTTATCTTCCAGGCTACTGATTGTAGTCTTCAGCCCTGTGTATTTTACTATTCATAATTTCTATTAAATTTTTCTGATTTTGGAAATGACCTTTATTTTCCAAAAACTCTTTTATGTTTTCAATTGATCTTTTTTCATAGAGTCTAGTGCTTATTTTACAGCAATGCTGTCCCTTGAAATACTTCTGAGGGTGTGAATTTATTCTTTTCAAAAGTTTTCTTATGTTTCTTGCATGATGCCTTTTTTACTCTGAGACCAATTATTTGTTTGTTTATCTTTGTATTTCTCTTTCAAGCTGTAATTCTTTTCTCAAATGTGTTTTGATTTTGCTTGTCTGTTCCTATTTAGGAGTAGTTTGACTAGTATAGGTAGTTGATGTGTATTTCCTCAGCAACAGTAAACTTCAGTTGCTTCTTCTCTGAATGGGTATATATGTTTGGGGATGCCGGAAGGTGGGTTTGCTAAAGAACTGTATGGATAAATGCACATAGGTAAGATTCTTTCCAATTACATAGGCACTGGGTGGGTAGGCTAGCTGGGGACTAACTGCTGAAATTAGAAAGAAATTACTTTGGATATAAGTGCTTTATGCCATGAATAATACTAATTAATGTGTCTATTCATTAGAGTGTTATTTTCCACTGATATAGGTAGCCACTCATGGAAGCCCCACATTTATATTGAAAAGGAAAACAATGAGGTTATTTTGGTGGTGTCTGTATAGTAGGATCATATAAATAAATCTCCAGTTCAAAATTAAAAGCTTGTTATAAGTCTTTTAATATACTCAGGTTATAAGAGGATTTATAAATATAGTTGTGGATGAAAACAACTGCCTTCCTTCTTTTCAAATGGATTTTAGAAAATCAGAGTAAAAAACTTTTCTTTGTATTTTTTTTATGTAGGTGGAGAGCACAAAAATATCATGAAGGTTTTAGCCATGCTAGATTATATTGGTACATATATGCATGGAATATCTATGAAATTAATTGCATTTTTACAGCAACTCTTTCCATCTACTTATTTAAGTGAGCTCTCTCTCTTTTTTTAAGCAAGTTTTTCTCTAACTACAACACTATATGTAAATTAACACAGTACATATCTTTACATTTTATAAAAAGCTTTGGGCTTACTTCATTTTAAGTTAAATTTTCTTTTTTTCCCTTTTTTTAAATTTAAATTTTAGTTACTTAATATACAGTGCAATATTGATTTCAGGAGTAGAATTCAGTGATTCATCACTTACATACAACACCCAGTGCTCATCACAATTGCCCTCCTTAGTATTCATCACCCATCTAGCCCATCTTCCACCCACATTCCTCCATCAACCTTCAGTTTGTTCTCTATCATTAAGAATCTTTTGTGGTTTGTTCCCCTCTCTTCTCTC
The DNA here is from genome assembly GCA_028646485.1 of Cryptoprocta ferox. Classification (NCBI taxonomy): domain Eukaryota; kingdom Metazoa; phylum Chordata; class Mammalia; order Carnivora; family Eupleridae; genus Cryptoprocta; species Cryptoprocta ferox. The sequence continues at coordinate 131,973,151 of CM053567.1, read as the reverse complement.
TCTTTTTTTTTTTTAACAACCCTTCCTATATGTTCATCTCTTTTGTTTCTTAAATACTACATATGAGTGAAATGATGTGATGTTTGTTGTCCTCTGATTGACTTATTTCACTTAGCATAATACACTCTAGCTCTATCCATGTCATTGCAAATGGCAAGGTTTCATTCTTTTTGATGGCTGAGTAATAATCCTTTGTATATGTATATATACCACTTCTTTTTTATCCATTCATCAGTTGATGGACATTTGGGCCCTCTCCATAATTTGGCTATTGTTGATAGCACTGCTATAAACAGTGGGGTGCATGTACCCCTTCAAATCTGTATTTTTGTATCGTTTGGGTAAACACCTAATATTGCAATTGCTGGCTCATAGGGTATTTCTCTTTTTAGTTTCTTGAGGAACTTCCATACTGTGCTCCAGAGTGGCTGCACCAGTTTGCATTCCCACCAAGAGTGCAAGAGAGTTCCCCTTTCTCAGCATTCTCAAAACACATTTGTTTCTTGTATTGTTAATTTTAGCCATTCTGACAGCTGTGAGGTGGTATCTCATCATGGTTTTGATTTGTATTTCCCTGATGTTGAGTTATATTGAGCATCTTTTCATGTTTTTTTAGCCATCTGGATGTCTTCTTTGGAAAAGTGTATATTCATGTCTTTTGGTCATGTCTTAACTGGGTTATTTTTTGGGTGTTGAGTTTGATAAGTTATTTATAGATTTTTGATACTGTTTATCTGATATGTCATTTGCAAATATCTTCTCCCATCATGTAGGCCGCCTTTTAGCTTTGTTGATTGTTTCCTTCACTGTGCAGAAGATTTTTATCTTGATGAAGTTTCAATAGTTCATGTTTGCTTTTGTTTCCCTTGCTTTCAGTAATGTTTCTAGTAAGAAGTTGCTCTGACTGAGGTCAAAGAAATTTCTGCCTGTGTTTTCCTCTAGGATTTTGATGGTTTTCTTTTTCACATTTTGATCTTTCATCCATTTTCAATTTGTGTGTGTGTGTGTGTGTGTGTGTGTGTATGGTGTACAAAAGTGGTCCAGTTTCATTCTTCTGTATATCGCCATCCAGTTTTCCCAACACCATTTGTTGAAGAGACTGTCTTTTTTCCATTAGATATTCTTTCCTGCTTTGTTGAAGATGAGTTGTGGGTCCATCTCTTGGTTTTCTATTCTGTTCCATTGATCTACATGTCTGTCTTTGTGCCAGTACCATATTGTCTTAATGACTACAGCTTTGTAATATACCTTGAAATCTGGAATCGTGATGCCTCCAGTTTTGTTTTCCTTTTTCAGGATTGCTTTGGCTATTCAGCGTCTTTTGCGGTTCCATACAAATTTTAGGATTGTTTGTTCTAGCTCTGCAAAAAAATGCTGGCAGTATTTTGATAGGGATTGCATTAAATGTGTAGATTGCTTTGGGTAGTATAGACATTTTAACAGTGTTTGTCCTTCTGATCCATGATCATGGAATGCTTTTCCATTTCTTTGTGTTCTCTTCAATTTCTCTCATAAGTGTTCTATAGTTTTCAGAGTATAGATCTTTTACCTCTTTAGATAGGTTTATTTATAGCTACCTTATTGTTTTTGGTACAATTGAAAATGGGATTGATTCCTTGATTTCTTTTTCTGCTGCTTCGTTATTGGTATATAGAAATGCAACAGATTTCTGCACATTGGTTTTGTATCCTATGACTGCTGAATTCATGTATTAGTTCTAGCAATTTTTTTTGTGGAGTATTCGGATTTTTTACATAGAGTATCACGTCATCTACAATTAGTGAATGTTTGATTTCTTTCTTGCCAATTTGGATGCCTTTTATTTCTTTTTGTTGTCTGATTGCTGAAGCTAAGACTTCCAGTACTCTGTTAAAAAGTGATGGTGAGAATGGACATCCCTGTCTTGTTCCTGAACATAGTTGAAAGGCTCTCAGTTTTCCCCATTGAGGCTGATATTAGCTGTGGGGTCTTTTGTATATGGCCTTTATAATGTTGAGGAAGTTTGTTCCATTTGCCCCTACATTATTGAGGGTTTTTATCAAGAATGAATGCTGTATTTTGTCAAATGCTTTTTCTGCATCTATTGACAGGACCATATGGTTCTTACCCTTTCTTTTATTATCATGTTGATTGATTTGAGAATATTGAACCAGCCCTGCAGCCCAGGAATAAATCCCACTTGATCATGGTGAATAATTCTTTTAATAACTGTTGAATTTGATTTGCTAATATCTTGTTGGGAATTTTTGCATCCATGTTCATCAGGGATATTGGCCTATAATTCTCCTTTTTAGTGGGGTCTTTGTCTGGTTTTGGAATCATGATAATGCTGGCTTCATAGAATGAGTTTGGAAGTTTTCCTTCTATTTTTATTTTTTGGAACAGTTTGAGAAAAATAGGTATTAACTCTGCTTTAAATGTCTGGTTGAATTCCCTTGGGAAGCCATCTGGCCCAGGATTCTTGTTTGTTGGGAGTTTTGATTGCTGATTCAATTCTTTTCTGGTTATGGGTCTGTACAAATATTCTTTTCTTCCTGTTTCAGTTTTGATAGTTTGTGAGTTTCTAGGAATTTGTCCATTTCTTCTAGATTACCCAGTTTGTTGGCATATAATTTTTCATAGTATTCTCTTATAGTAGTTTGTATTTCTGTGGTGTTGGTTGTGATCTCTCCTCTTTCATTCATGATTTTATCTATTTGGGTCCTTTCTCTTTTCGTTTTGATAAGTTTGGCTAGGGGTTTATCAATTTTGTTAGTTCCTTCAAAGAACAAGCTCTTAGTTTTGTTGACCTGTTCTACTGGTTATTTTGTTTGTTTGTTTCTATATCATTCACTTCTGCTCTAATCTTTATTATTTCCCTTCTGCTGGCTTTAGAGTTTGTTTGTTCTTCCTTTCCTATCTTCGTTAGTTATAAATTTATGTTGTATATTTGGGACCTTTCTTGCTTCTTGAGATAGGCCTGAATTAATATATACTTCCCTCTTAGAACTTCCTTTGTTGTATCCCCAAGATTTTAGACAGTTGTGTTTTCATTTTCATTTGTTTCCATGTATTTTTAAATTTCTTCTTTAATTTCCTGGTTAGCCCATTCATTTTGTGGTAGGATATTCTTTAACCTCCATATATTTGAGGGTTTTCCAAATTATTTCTTGTGGTTGACTTCAAGATTCATTGCTCTGTGATCTGAAAATATGCATGGTATGATCTCAATCTTTTTGTATTTGTTGCAGGCTAATTGTGACCAGGTATGTGATCTATTCTGGAGAATGTTCCATTTGCACTCAAAAAGAATGTGTATTCTGCTGCTTTAAGATGAAATGTTCTGAATATATCTATTAAGTCCATCTGGTCCAGTATGTCATTCAAAGCCATTGTTTCCTTTTGATTTTCTGCTTAGGTGATCTGTCCATTGCTGCAAGTGGGGTGTTACAGTCCTCTACTATTATCTTATTATTATTAATGAGTTTATTTATGTTTATGATTAATTGATTTATATATTTGGTGCTCTCAAGTTGGGGGCATAAATACTTATAATTGTTATATCTTCTAGATGAATAGACCCCCTAATTGTGATATAATGCCCCTTTTCATCTCTTGTTACAGTCTTTGTTGTAAAATCTAGTTTGTCTGATATAAGTATGATTACTCTGGCTTTCTTTTGATGTCCATTAGCATGATAGATAGTTCTCCAATCCCTCACTTCAATCTGCAGGTGTCTTTAGGTCTAAAATGAATCTCTTGCAGGCAACAAATAGATGGATCTTATTTTTTTATCCACTCGGATACCCCAGGTCTTTTGATTGGAGCTTAGTCCATTTACATTCAGAGTGATTATTAAAAGATATGAATTTAGTGCCATTGTATTACTTGTGGAGTTGGTGTTTCTGGAGATGCTCTCTGGTCCTTTCTAGTCTTTGTTGCTTTTGGTCTCTCTTTTGTTTTCTTCTTCACTCAAAGAGTTCCAATTAAAATTTCTTGTAAGGCTGGTTTAGTGCTCACAAACTCCTTTAGTTTTTGTTTGTCTAGGAAACTCTTTATCACTCTTTCTATTTTGAATGACAGCTTTGCTGGATACAGTATTCTTGACTGCATTTATTTCCATTCAGCATGTTGAATATTTCTCAACACTCCTTTTTGGCCTGCCAAGTTTGTGTGGACAGATCTGCTGCGAACTTGATCTGTCTTCCCTTGTAGGATAAGGACTCCTTTTCCCTTGCTGCTCTCAGGATTTTTTCCTTATTTGTGTATTTTGTGAATTTGACTATATGTCCCAGTGATGGCCAGCTTTTGTTGAATTTAATGGGAGTTCTCTGTGCTTCTTGGATTTTGATGTCTGTGTCCTTCCCCAGATTAGGGAAGTTTTCAGCTGTAATTTGCTCACATAAACCTTCTGCCCCTTTTTCTCTCTCTTCATCTTCTGGGATGCCTATGATAAAAATATTATTATGTGTTAATAAATCACTGAGTTCCTTGAGTTTTCCTTCATGATCCCTGACTTTTGTGTCCCTCTTCTTTTCAGCTTCATTTCAATATTTTCCATTATTTTCCTTCTATATTGCTAATTTGCTCTCCTGCCTCATCCATCCTCATTTTTATGGACTTCATTTGGGTTTACATCTCAGTTATAGCATTTTTAATTTTGGCCTGACTAGATTTTAGTTCTTTTACCTCTGCAGAAAGGGATTCTCTGATGTCTTCTATCTTTTTTAAAGCCTAGCTAGTGTCTTCATAATCATTGTTTTAAATTCTAGTTCAAACAGCTTACTTATATCTGCATTGACTAAATTCCTGGGCATCCTTTCTTCCCGTTCTTTCTTTTGAGGTGAATTCTTCCATTGTCCTTTTGGAGGAAGAAAAACAATAATAATAATAGAATGAAATAAAAATTAAAAGATTTAAAAAATACCAAATAAAGGAAGCTAGATCCTAGGTGTGTTAGTCTGCTTGTTAAGGGAAGTTTGATAGAAAAAAGAGAAAAGAGAAAAGAAGAGAGAAAAAATTAAAAATTAAGAAATTAAAAAAATCAATATAATAAAAAATAAAAAATTTTGCTCTTTCTGTTTCCAAGAAACAAAAGAAAAACAATAACAGCAGAAAGAGAAGCAACAACAACAACAAAAATGAGCAACAAATGAACAAGCAAAAAAACCCAAATGAAGCTAGATCCAATTTCCCCTAGAGCTGAAACTTTGCAGCAGTCTTTGGTCAATAGACTAAGTTCCTGGAAGAGATTTGCACTTGGCTTCTAGGGGAGGGGCCTGCTGCCTGATCCTCAGGCCAACTTGCCCTAGTGGAGATATATATGCCTGGGAGGGCACAGGGGGGTTGGGACTTGGTGTAATGGCTCCCTTCTCCACTTGTTGGCAGCTGTTGAGCTCACTAAAGCTGATCAGTGTTGGTGGGCAAATGGTGAAAATGGCTTCACCAGGCTCTCTAGTCTCCAGAGCAGAAACTTCGCACCCTCACAAATGTGTGATCAGTCACTCCTCTTTGTCCCCTGCTTCCGTCAGTTCCCTGCCTTCCCTTGTCTGTGTCTCAGCTGTCTGCCTACCAGGAGTTGCCTCTCTCCAGGGTCTTATCTCAGGTGCAGCTGTGTTTCAAAATCCCACACTGCAGAGAACTCTGTCGTTCAGATCTGAAGTATTCTTTTGGGGGGGATGGTCTCACTGCACTTTGGCCAGGGAAGGCTTGTCCCAGGAAACAGTCTTGCCACTGCACAGTGGCAGCAGCTCTGAGCTTATGGTAAATTGCAACACACAGCCAGAGTCATGGTTTGCTGCTCTCAGCCACTGTCTTTGTTCTTATATGGGTGAATGTGGCAGCTTGATGGTGCCTTCTGGGTCTTTTGCCCCCGGAAAGGCTGTATTATCTTTACCAAATGCACTCCGAGCAGAGGAATCACTTCTCCCCATGTGACCCAGGGGATCCTCATACCATGCTGTCCCCTCTTGGAGCACCACCAGGGGCTGACCTCTGAACTTCCAGACTCTGTGCTACACTGTTTATAAAAAGCTGTTAGTATTGAAACCCTCTCCCTTTTTCCCCTGTCAATGGTTTTTGGGAACAGTTTTCTTGTACAGTCCCCTGTGTGTGTTTCCACTGTTTCTAGGTGCTTTCAGAGGGAGTGCTTTCTTGCCTAAACCCAATGTGCTGCTATCTCTCCTCCTCTGTCTTTCTCCTCTTGGTAAAAATAGCTCCCTCCCCTCTGCAGCACCCCAGCTCTTCTCTCCCCCAGTTCACCTCTCTGTACCATGTACCTGGTGTGTTCTCCCCTCAAATTATGCAGATTGTTCTGCTAATCCTCAGATGGATTTCCTAGGTATTCAAAATGGTTCGATGTTGATCTAGCTGTGTTTGAGGGATGAAATAAGCCCAGGGTCCACTTACTACTCCACCATCTTAACTCCTCCTACAAGTTAAATTTTTCTATACTGATGCCATGTTTGTTGCATTATTGATCCAGATTTATGCTGATATGCTTTGGTAAGAAGAAGCATAAGGGTGGAAACTGAAGTTGATAAAGAGAGTGCTAATTCAAGGAGATATAAAAATTCTCCCATCTCTGAGGCACTTTCAAATTCCATATACTTTTTGGTTCTAAACAAGATTTAAGAGACACAGGGTCATGGGTCTTCACTGTCTGCTTTCCCCCCTTCTTTTAGTCTTGTACCACAGGGGAAATATTTCTCAACTCTATACTTTCCTAAAAATGACAGCAAGTTCAGGACTGCCTGTCTGCCAGGGGACTCCCATGAGAATCTATGGCCAGTTTTTCCCTGTCTTTTCCAAGTTCACAATCATTTTAAGATTGAATCACTCCAGAGGCACCAAAGCCAGACTTATTGCAACTCAGTGTTACTAGATGATTGTAGGATAAGAGAGAAAAACAGCAAAATTGAATGCTAATGGATTAGAATGAGCAAACATAGCCAATTCACACTGATAGTAAAAGTCACAGCTCCTATTATATCATCACTAGAAGTCTTTTAAAAATAAAGACACCAAAAATGTACTTAGTCTTCTTCCATGGATCGAGGAATGAGATCATTACCTTTGCTTCCTGCTTCTCATTCATGATTAGAGAAATATTATTATCATCATCAACATCATCATCATCAGTTTTGATTTATCTGAATAGCCTGCTGAAGTAGACCTCTGGGAGCATTTACATATCCAATTACTACAGTATGATTACTCATAGTCTTAAAACTGCCTTGCACATAAAAATGCCTGACCTAGCCAAAAGTTCTTAATAATAATACTTTATACTTGTATAGTGCTCTTAATGTTTCAAAAGATTTTCATATCCATTTTCTTAATTTGAGACCCAAAACAACCCAGGTTGATAAATAAATCCCAAGAATTATTATCTCCTTTTTACAGATGAGGACTTAGAAGATCTATTAATGACTTATTTGAAGTCAGTCAACCAGTTAGTTTTAGAGGTTAGAATGCAGATTAGGTGTTACTTCCTGGGCTCCGTGAGATAACGGTCTCTTTTTCCATGCTTTGTGAAGGCCACTATCTTTGGATTGCAGTGAAAATAATCTCAAAGTCATGAATTTGCTTCTGAGAAGGTAGAATATGTTGTTCTTTGTCATTTCTGCTCTGAGGTCTTTAAAAAATGTTGGTGGTGGGGCATAAGGAACTAGAATATATCAGGAGGCTTGAGTTCAGTAATGTTGATTCCTAGTGTGTTGCCTGGGAAAGACTATACTGAAACAAGCTGGCTTCAGGAGAACTCTTTGCATTCTGTTGAATTTTCCCTCATAGAGAATATATTTGGTAATTACTACTTCATGGAGTCTTTATTTTCTTTATAGGTTCTAGTAGACTGAATGTTTGTATCCCCCAAAATCCATGGGCATGATAGTGAATGTGGACCCTGCCACAGAAGAAAAACATTTGCTAGGGTTCATGAGAAAGTATATTCTTGCTTTTCATACATAGCTCTGGGGTAACCCTTTGTAGATTGAGGGGGAAAAGCATGTAGCTCTGAGAATTGCTGGAAATTATTTTGTATTGAAAAGCTGGATCCAAGTGGAAGTGAAACTGATGTAGTAGAAGGCAACATTAGTCAGGATAGGCTAGGTTGGGAGTAACAACTCCCAAATCTTTGTTGTTAACAAGATAAAGTATATTTCTCACACTACCTGACCAGTGAGCGTTGCCAGGGGCCTTCGTTCCAAACATTTCTGTAGGGATTTGGGTTTATTGAGATTCATCATCTTATAATGCTATCATTATGGGTTTCAGACCTCAGTGAGGCCAGGGAGGGAGTATGGCTATAGTCATTTTCGGTCAAAAGTGACCCAGACCATTGTCTGAAAGAGTGCTGTCCAATAGAAACATGTGACTCACGTGACTAACTTTATTATTATTATTTTTGTTGTTATTACCAAATTTGAAGGTAATGCTTGTTTGTCTGATTTCTTTGTTATGTGTTTTTTATGTTGTAAATTAGGGTATAATTTACCCACAGTAAAATTTACTTTTTTTAGGGTACAGTTCTGTGAGTTTCAACAAATAGATATAGTCACATAATTACTATTACAAGCAAGTTTTAGAACACTTCTGTCTCTCCCCAGAATTACCCTGTGCCTTTTGTAGTCAATCCCTCCTACCCCCAGCCCCTGGCAACTGGTGATCTATTTTCTGACCCTATGGTTTTGCCTTTCACCAATGCCACATAAATGGAATCAAAGAGTATGTAGCTTTTTCATTTAGCGTAATGCATTTGAGATTCAACCATGCTGTGGCGTGTGGTTTGTTCCTTTTTGTTGCTGAATACTATTCCACTGTATGGATATACTACAGTTTATCTATTTCCCACTTGAAGGACATTTAAGTTGTTCCCCAAATATTTTTGGTGACTAATAAAGCCAATAGAAAGCATTATTCTGTGAACATAGGTTTTCATTTCTCTTGGGTAAACATTTACCAGTGGGATGACTCAATCATAGTAAGTTCATGTTTAATTTTATAAGACACTGTCAAACTATTTTCTAAACTATTTCTGCACAATTTGACATTAATACCAGCAATATATATGAGAGTTCCAGTTGTTTCACATCATTGCCAGTGCCTGATTTTATCAATTTTTAAAATTCACTCTAAAATTTTTATTTTTTTAATTAATTAATTTATTTATAGCATTCTAATAGATGTGTAGTGGACATAAGTAAACCTAATTTTCTAGTAGCCATATTTTCAAAAGTAAAAAGCCACAGGTAAATTTAGTTTTAATAATATGTTTAACAGAATATATTCAAAATATTAACATTTCAACATGTAATTATTATAAAAGTTAATGGGATATTTTATATTATTTAAAAAAATTTTTAATGTTTATTTTTGAGAGAGAGAGAGAGAGACAGAGAGAGCATGAGCAGGAGAGGGGCAGAGAGAGAGAGGGAGACACAGAATCCAAAGCAGGCCCCAGGCTCTGAACTGTTAGCACAGAGCCCAATGTGGGGCTCAAACTGACAAAGTGTGAGATCATGACCTAAGCTGAATTGGACACTTAACCGACTGAGTCACGCAGGTGCCCCTATATTCTTTTTTCTAATGCTTATTTATTTATTTTGAGAGAGAGAGCATGAGCAGGGTAGGGGCAGAGAGAGAGGGAGAGAGAGAATCCCAAGCAGGCTCTGTGCTGACAGCACAGAGCCTGACAGGGGCTAGAACTCACAAACCATGAGAACATGAACTGAGCTGAAATCAAGAGTCGGACGCTTAACCCACTGAACCACCAAGGTGCCCTGAGATATTTTATATTCTTTTTTGTGTGTGTTCTAAGTCTTTGCAATCTGACATATAGAGCTCAGTAGGCACATGTACATAGTGGCCACTGTATTGGACAGTACAGGTCTAGATCTAGTTACCGGCTTTGCCTAACTGTGAGTGGGCTGAGAAAACACGTGAAATCCCATGTATCCAGGAAATGTGGGTGAGCACTATTAATGTCTATCACAAAGGCAGAGTGGAGAGAAAGAAAGAAATCAGCTCCTTTATGACATCATTAAAGTACTAAATTGAACCCAATCTGAAGATCTTCTAAGGAAAGCCTTAGTTTCTAATTATGACAGACAGTAATTGCCATGTATAGTTTAAGATAGTTTGAATTAGCTGATTCTGTTATTTGAAAATTCCTCCAACAATTATATATGCAGTTAGTATAGAAGAATGTGAAAATATAGGCAAGCTAAAAAAAGAAATTAAGTCAACTGCAATCTCAGGTAATATTTTGGTGTACAACTGACCTTTGAACCACATGGGGGTTAGGGGCACTGACCTCTTGCATAGTCAAAAACCCACATATAACTTTTGATTTACCCAAAACTTAATAGCCCACCTTTGACTGGAAGTCAATTAACACATATTTTGTACTTGTATGTATTATATATTGTATTCTTACCATAAAGGAAGCTAGAGAAAATAAAATATTATTAAGAAAATCACAAGAGAAAATACATTTATAGTACTGTACTGTATTTATATTAAAAATTCATGTATATGTGGGCCCACAGAATTTAAACCTGTATTGTTTGAAGGCCAACTACATATCTTTTGAGATGTGTGTGAATGGATGTGTGTGTATAAATGCATTAAAGCACATGTCTATAAGCAAAAGCATGGGAACACTGTATTATTATCACATAACCTATGTTTTTCACCCGAAAATATTTTGAAAACATCTTTCCATGTCAATAAATATATGTTTAAACTATCGTTTTAAATCTCTATATTTCGCTTTATGGAAAAGTCACAATCTATTCAACACATTCTGTATTATAAGCTGTTCAGAATATTTTGTTCTTTAAGCAGGGGCAAGGGCAGAGGTGGTGTGTGTTTTGAAATAGCTTCTTATCTGAAGCAAAGCAAAGAGCATCTGGAAATCTTATTTCCTTTCTTTGTACCTCTTCTTTTTATACCTGACCTCCTCTCACTTCTTTCAGTGGAAATAAATACAAGAGGGAATATACAGCTCAGCACGGTGACTAGATGATTAGTAAAATAAAAAAAATTAGTTTATTACAAAGTTTTCAGTAATTTTTTCTCATTGCCATGACTGCATTGTACTTATTACCAGTACTGATTAGATAGACACGTATTCTAGGTGTAAATAGAAGATAATTAGTGATACAGAGAATAACAAATGAAGTTAAAAGAATCTATATGTAAGTATGCAATAGTAAAGTGCAGGATGAATCAGGTCCAGTCCTATAGGACTTTTATTTAGAAAACAAAAGCCAGTGTAGTCTGAGTGGGAAAGAACTAGATTAAATGTGCTGAGATTGACCTGGTTTCCTGTTTTGGCTGCTGTTGCCATTTGGCATTTTCAGTGACCTCTGATGCTTGGCTTTCTGCTGTGTTGTTACTACAGGCATGGGGTGATATTAAAAATATTTGACAACAGTGATGCAGGGGTATCAACCAATAAGAAGAGACCCCAACCTACCACAATTGCTACGACTTAAACCACTGTATAAGGTTAGGTGGCTGTCCCAAATGGGGAAGCTAAAACAAGTAAACAAATAAACAAACAAACAAAAGACTTTGGGGTTTTTGTTTATTTTATTCCAGGAAAAAATTCTAGATATGGAGCCTTTTTTGGGGGCATTTGTCTTATATGTCTTTCCATTGACACTGCTGGGGAAGCTTTTCTTTCCACCAAAAAGAAATGGTAAATAGTGACTCCCTTTCTGTAAAGGAATACTTAAATTCATAGAAAGGGTTAATACACTGAATATACAAAGAACTCTTACAATTCAATATAGAATCAAAAACCCTACTAATAGAAATATAGAGAGACCATTCAGACACACACAAAGAAATACAATAAAAAAAAGTTGTTTTACTTTACTAATGAGCAAAGAAATGCAGATTTAAAAAGTACATGTATTTCACTTGGCTAACATCTGTTAGGTGGCTAATATGTTAGATATGGTGCTAAACATTTTAATTTTATTTAATGCAAACAGAAGTCCTGTAAGGACTTTTCGTGTAATGGACTTTTATTACAAGGCCCATTTCTTAGGCAGGGAATCTGAGGTTCAGGGATGGTAACATGCCTGAGGTGACACAGTTAATAAGTTGCATTAAGCAAAATGCCATTTTGCCTTTCGAGATTTACAAAGATTAAATGACAGGTATCAAAATGAAAAGTATGCATCCCTTTGACCCAGCACTTTGGCCTCCAAAATTTACCCCAAGGAAATAATTGGGTAAGTGCACAAAGGACTTTTATAAGGATGTTTGGTGCTGCATTATTTATAACAGCAAAAAACTGGGAACAATGTAAATGTTCTTAACAGAGGATTGGCTAAATATATAAAGATGTATCCATACAATACAAACCCAAGCAGCTCTTAAAAAGAATGAGATAGATCAATATGATTTGGCTTAGAATATTGTGGTCTAGCTATACTGTTGAGTGGGAGAAAAAAGGCAGGTTACAAAATAGCATGTAAATTACGACTCTATTTGTATAAAAAGAATTATGTTCAGTTAAGCAGAGAAAAATGTTTGAATGTGTTTGCTGTTCTTATTCTTGTGGATGGGTTAGATTACAGCAGAGCCTATCGGTATTTACCTCTATTATTCATTTATTCTTTTTGGTATAACTATTTGAAGCAGGGGAAAAAAAGCAACAATTATTGTCACAGGCTGAAACTGACAAACCAGAACAAAAGCAGTAACACTGCAGGATCACCCCCAGGGCAGGTACAAGGAGAAAGATGTGATAGAAGACTTAATGCATAAGGTGGGGTTATGCAGAAAGAAGACAGTGAGAAGCAGAGGAAAGGGGGCAGAATGGAGAAAGGAAAGGAGAGTAAAATGGACCAACAGGAAAGTAAAGATAAGTTGGAGAAACAGTAGAGCGTTGCAACAAAGGTTAGGAAAGCCCTAGTGTCAGTAGGGGAGGTTCAACTGAGGCTTTGCTAAGAGGCAAGATAGCGTGGCTAAGGATAGTTAAGATAGGTAAGAGTAGGGGCTCTGGAGTGGATCAGTACAGTTAGTGCTCACTAAATATTCATGTTTCCCCCTATGAGTCCAGCCTTTTTTGCAGTTAGGTTGGGGCCATATAATACATTCTTGCCACTGGACTCTAAGAGGAAGGGCTAAGGCGCTTAGGGATTGAAGTACCTCCTTTATCACTTTCTTACCCATATGTGGAGGCTGCATGCCATGTGTTCCATCATGCCCTAGCAACAAGAAGTCACCTACGCCCAGGGCCAGGATGTGATTGAGAAATAAGCTTCTGTTGTCTGAGGACACTACAGTTTGGGGGGTTGCCTGCTTTTGCAGCTGGCATTGCTTGCTCTAAAATGCTTTGCCATTTATTAGCCATCTGACTTTGGACAGATTATTTAACTCTCTGAGCATCAGTATTTCTCCTGTCAATGGAAATAATAATGGTGACTGTCTCATAGGGTTCTTGGCGGATTAAATGTGAAAGTGTACAGTGCTAGGCTATTGTTGTTATTTTTATGTGTGTTAGCTATTATTGGTTTTTGCTATCATTTACAGGAGGAACTGATAAATTTGTTCCCCAGACTGGGCAGCACCAAGGCTAGGGAAATGTCAGTTGGTGACAGTAGGGCCAATCCAAGGAGATACTATGGAACATATTAACAGAAGTTGTGGAATCTAGGCATGTAAGTGAAGAGCACTGAAGATACAGAACCAGGTATCTATAGTTCTGGCTAGTGATCTCTCAACTTCTTGCCAGGGGAAGCATTGGTTGTTGGAATGAAGCACTCATTTGGAGAGGTTAACTTACAGAGATAAGCTAGTTACTATTAGTTCCATATGCATAAAAAATGCCTACTAAATTTCTATCATAATGAAATAGTTTATGCGAATATAATTCCTTTCCTGACACCTCAATTTAGGTGCCTATGGAAGGTGCTAAATGTGCCTAATATTACTGATGGGTTGACCCTTTCAACCATTTGATCATCTTGGGGTGGGACTCTGGGGATACCTGCTTTCTCCCTAAGCAGGGCTGAAGGGAGGAGGGATAATGTATGTGGGCCAGTGTGGGCACCTGTGCATGGCTGGTGGTGGAGCGGGGTAGCGAAGGGGATGTTCTATAGAAATACTGCATATGATGAATTGGGGGTAACTTGGAAATGCTGTTCTCCCCCCACCTCCTCTCCTTCCTTCATCTCCTTTCCTTTTTAAAAAGTAGCACGTTTGCATTTAGCCCAAGTATAACTGATATCTTACTGAAACTTCTTTGAGGGTCATGATTGTATGGTGTTTTTTTGTTTTTTGTTTTTTTTAATCAAATTGATTCTTGAGAGAACAAATTGTCTAAGTTACTTCTAGTCAGTGGTGGCTACAAAATTCCTATAGGGAGTGTGTTAAGAGTGGTAACCTGGTTGCCAGACTGTGTTGGAAGCTAAGTTTTTATAGCAGTTACATGGGATGGAGAGAATGTGAACTTTCTAAATGAAAAAAGAGGAAGGCGTCTTTTTTGGGGAAGGGGAGGTTAAGACACCCTACTGTTCTTGATGTGGCCACTGCTTTCAGGGACTATTTTACTCAGTCCATTCTTTCAACAAATGTTTAATGAGCATCTACTACTCTGTTTCAGGTACAAAGGTGATAAACATACTCTGTTCCTGAGACCCTCACAACCCAGGAGAGACTGAGGGTGAGTTACAAAAACCCTGGCTTCTCTAAAAACTCAAAAATCAGCCCCAGGTTGTTAGAGGTCCCCATTTTGCTCTGGCTAAATAGTAGTATATACAGAGATCGCAGATATCTGCCAGTTACAACTCACTAAGTTATACTTGTTCCATGTAGCAGCTGAGAGCATTAGCACATTCTCCCACTTTTAGGATGGTTGTAAAGACTGAAAACAAGTGGGACCCCACCGTTTCACAGCCCAGCATGTGCTGCTTGGACAAAGTCCCCTTCAGTATGCTCACCGATGTCAGGTCAACTAAGGGAACCAGGAGTCTTTCCTCTGGGCCAGTCAGATCCCAGCCAGCATCTCTCTTGAGGCAACCATTCTCATCCTGTAAAGAGATTAACCCAAGACCAGCTCTTTTTATTTGGTCATACAAAACTTGCTGTCATCACTCAGTCCTGACCAGAACCAAGGCCTCCACTCTTCAAGTGTGCTCCCCAGTCTGCCTAGCCCAGAGGTTTACTTCCCAGTCACTGGCATTTGGGGGCGCAGCTGAAGCCACCTCGCCGAGACCGCCTCGTAGTGTTTTACTGACAGCCTCTCTTCGAGAGGTAAAGGTGCATTCGCGGTGGGAGGCCCCGCCTAAGACACCCAAGCCAAGACCCTCCCAGGCTGCTGGTAAAACCTATGGTGGGCCAACCTGAGGGTCCCAGAACGTGCAAGATGGATCAGGTCCGCCTCACGCACTTAGTCCAGCAGGAGTTGGGTGTGTGTGTGTGTGTGTGTGTGTGTGTGTGTGTGCGTGTGTGTGTGTGTGTGTGTAGGATAGAGACAGGTCCTTTGAATTGCGGGTATAACCCCCTCCGGAATGGATCCCTCCTGAATCGAGAGGTGAGGACCCGGTTCGCAGGTTCTCAGTGAGCAAGGACCACACCATCACCGCCCTCCACCCCATCCACTCCCGCCTCCCTGGTGTGACCACTTTTGATCCCGCCCCAGACAAAGGCAATATGAACTCCAGCAGAACGAATAAGGGGATCAGGTTGCTCTCTCGGCCTCCCCTCACTACCCCCTCCTAGATTCTCCCCTTCCCCACGTGACTCTCCGGAATCTCTGCCAAAGCTCCGAGTCCCTGGGTCCATTTTCACACCGAGCAAAGGAGAGAGGAAGGAGGGGAGAGAGGCGGAGGAAGGCGGAGCGTGTGTCCTTTAAACGCAGGGATCCAGAGGGGGCCTTATTTTGTGCGTATCCGGGCTCTCTAGTCCGAGTGGCAGCACTGAGTTCGGGATCCTTTCCAGCCTTGCTCGCTCTTTCCTCCGTGCGTTTAAAATTATGGCTCCTCCTGCACTCCCATAATCACACCTCAACCCTGCAGACTAGCTCCGGGTGTACAGTCGGTGGTAGCAGTCGGCTTGGAGCAAGCCGCGCCCCCACAGCCCTCCTCACCCCAGAGAGGGGCGGGGGCGAGAAAGTAGCAGCTGCGCACCCGGAGCCGCCGCCCCCGTTCTTTTCGGGGAAGCTTTCCAGCAGGCTACTGCAGGGAGCGCAGCCCTAGGCGGCGCCGCGCGGGCTGCAGTGCCGCCGAGTCCCGGGAGCTGCCCGCAGCGCGGCACAAAGTTTCCAGCGAGCGGCCAGCGGGGACTGAGGTCCGCGGAGCCGGGTGGCCCGGCCTAGGGTGGGTGGGTCTTTCTGGGCTCCCGGCGACCCTCTCTGCCTACGCAGCGCCGACGTAGAGTGTCAAGCGAACTTTAAAAAGCTGCTCCAGACCAACCTGCGCCGGGACCTCCACGGTCGGGGACACAGGAGCGGACGTGTGGGGTCTGGGAGAAATGCTGGGAGGTCCGATCAGCCTGTGACGGGAACTTTCCGGCGAGTCTACCGCGGAGAACTGCTGTCTGCCTCCTCTTTTATTCTCCAAGCTCAGCCCACGTTTGCGTCCGGCTTCTCTAGAGAACCGAGCGCGCTCTCCGCCAGGGCAGGGGGTGAATTGAATCCCCCGCCCGGCCCGGCGCCTCCGGGCTGCTGAAGAGTGTCACTTGGGGCCAGGGCAGCGCCGCATTTCCCCGGAGGTCGCCGCCCGGCAACCTCCTCTCTCGGTGCGCGCCAGCCCGGGAGCCAGAGCCAGTGTTTGGCGCGAGAGCTGGTTCTTGGATGCTGAAAGCTGGGCTCTTCCAGTGTGGGTGTCGAAGCGGCAATGGGTGCCTTCAAAGTGTGGCTCGGGGTGGCCCTAGCATTGGCGGAATTTGCAGCATTGCCTCATCATTCCGAAGGTGAGAGAGCGGTCCCCCCCCCTCCCCCCGTGTGAGTGTGTGTGTGTGTGTGTGTGTGTGAGTGAGCGAGCGAGAGGGAGAAGGACAGATCGTGCTGGTTAAAAAGCCAAACGTGTTTATGGTATTGGGGTCAGTGGAAGTTTCTTTGGGGGGGGGTGAGAGTGGAACTGGAGTGGGCTCTTTTTCTGAGAAGATTCCTACTCCTTGATTGTTTTGCATTCAGATCACAAGCCCGTCTCCCGCCCCTCCCTCTCTGCCCTAAAGTGCATTTGGGTGGGTGGGTGGCCAATTGAGGTGGCATCTCCGAGACTGAATTCTCTTTTTTCCCCACTTCCCCGCTGCCCCCAACGGAAAGCAGCTACATGAAGCGTAGGCGAGGAGCGAACAATTGCTCTTACCTGAGTAAAAATACCTCCGCTCCCACGAAACAAAAATCCAGCTACTTAAAGCCCTCGCCACTCTCCCTCCCTCCTAGCCCCAGAAAGTCTCCCTGTAAAGTCCAGTAAACATTTTATAACTAGATAGAGCGCGTTCTGAACGTAGACAATTCAAATGCACTAAGAGAAATCTCCCTAGTACAGGGAGGCACGAGCCTGCCTGCTTCCCAAGGAGAGGGGGGTAGTGATTAATAAGAGTTTAGCTTCATTCCTGGTTTTCTCCGGGGATCCAACCTGTGTGTAAATCCCCGAGCTGGGGGAGAGAAAGGACACAGTGGGAATTGTCGCCATGATAGCAAACGCAGTCTGGGCTCAGGCAAATAAATGAATCAATAAGTAATTTAAGAGTTCGGGGGTCATGGGATGGCTGGCCTGGGGACGCGAGGCGCTGTGAGTTCCCACCTGATCCGAGGAGACGGGCAAGTCGTCTAGTTAGTGCTTTTGAGAGGGGGAAGGGTGCCGGCTGACTGGGAGGAAGAAGGCTTAATCCACCGCGCCCGGCTCTCGGCTTCCCCTCCCGGCTCCCCATTCATTATTCATCCAGCTGCGGGAAGAGTTCACCTGCTCCGCCGCAAATCAGAGCCGCAGCGGCGGCGACGGCGGGCGCGGGGCGGGGCCGGGCGCCTTCGCCTGCGGCTGAGTTGGGGCAGTTTGAGGGTGTGGAGCCCGGGCGCTGGGCTGGGGGCGGCGGGAAGCCAAGGCAGAGGACAAAGCCCTGCCTTGAATCGACCTCCGGCCATCAGAGCAGCTGCCTTTTCCTTGCGGTTTCGCCGGAGAAAGTGGCGTGGCCTTGAAAGTCCACGCACAGTACTGGGAACTTTACCGTGGGTGGAGGTACCGCCTGCCCGCACCTTCCCTTGACATGGGAAGCATGTCAAGTACTTTCCCCCGGAAAAGCACGTCTGGAGCCTGGAGGGACACGCTTTCAAATGGGGCATAAACTGTAGAAATGTCTTTATTGTATGTGTGCATACTTAAAAAAAAGTTATAGGGCTTACTTATAATAATAAATCAGGTGGGAAAGTTAATCCAAGCCACCCAAATCAGAATTTGAGACTTAGAAAAATTACGTTTTCACTTGGTGGTGGCAGTGTCGTATTTAGAATCATATCCCAGCAACGCGGAAAACGTGCTCTCTCTCCTTGATAGCTCACCAGGGGGCAGTTGGAATGATGCCGTTTTTCAGAACCAAATCTCTTGAAATTACAAAAGCCATTATTATTAAGAGCCTGCAGGGTTCGCTCTTTGGAAGACTGGTTGGTACAATGGGCGAAGTTTAAGAATGTCCGAAGTCTTCTGATCCGGAAAGAGGAGGGCAGGGCGCCAGGGGCGCTATTCCTCCAAAGATTCTTTGGAAACTTTGCTTCTTACTGTTTAACCCCACCTTCAGGGCATTCTAGAATCAGTTCACAAATTGGACTGATAGATGTCTGAGAGTTTCCATCCAAGTCATAATGGTGCTTATCTAATAATGAATGAATGAATGTGGACATTCATTTATTGAGCACTTTACTTGGCTTCCACTATGCTCAACACTTTGCATACATTATCTCATTTAATTAATTTAATTAAGTGATATCAGACCCACAGCGGAAAAAATCAGCTGTCATTTAATGAGACTTTTGATTTGCTTCTGTCAGGATTTCCTTTTTCTCTTAAAAATAAGAGCATTGAAGTCAAGGATGGAAAACTTAAGGGTCTTACAGATTTCTTCAAGTTTTTATTAGTAGCCTTGGCAATGATTAAAAAAATTTTTTTAACGTTTACTTATTTATGAGAGAGAGAGAGAGAGAGGCAGAGAGACAAGGAGACACAGAATCCGAAGTAGGCTCCAGGTTCTGAGCTGTCAGCACCAACCCACCAACTGGGAGATCATGACCTGAGCCAAAGCTGGAAACTTAACCAACTGACCCACCCAGGCACCCCAATGATCTTTAAAAATGGAAAAGATGTATTCACATGTGTGCTTCTCATGGTGTGACATACAGTTTGATACTTTTGGTGACCAGCCTATGGCAGAATCTGTGTTTTCTTCCTAGGGCTCAGAGGGCAGCTCATATATGTTTCTAGTACACCATTTACTACAATTACAGTTGATGAAGGTGAGCTTTCGGTCTTCTTCACTTAGCTGTATGCTCACTGAGGGCATAGGATGGTTCCTAATCAGTCTTACAGCTCCACCTCAGCTCCTAGTACACAGTAGGTGCTAAAGAAAATATTGCTTAGATGAATGAGTATTGCCTAATCACAGTCTTTTGAATTAAACTTAGACTGGCCTCTATGATAAGTGGCTGTATGACCTTGAATGAACCACCTAACATCTTTGGCTGTGGCTCTGTCATTTACCAAATGCAGAAGTCAGCCGGTTAAGTGATAGCGGTCAAATGCTTTTGCTAATCATCCAACATAGGAAAAAATATCAACATTTGATGCCTTCTTTGTGGTCACTTGCAACTTTCTGGTTCTGAATTTTATTTTAGTTATTAAAAGAAAGATGAATTTTTACAAGCAAATCATTGGCAGTGTTATTTTACGCTGTCTTATATTGCCAAGCTGACATATCACTATGATTTGAGAACTTAATTAAATCAAGAAGTCACAGAGAAACTAGTGAACATGGTGGCTTTCTGAACCAGACAAGCTTTGCCATGACATGTTTTGGAGAAGTACATTTTGAGTTGTGTTGACCTGTGGAAGTCCTGTGAAGTAATGCTAGATAGAACATGGTGGCTTGGAGATAGGAGAAGATTATTGGCTTGGAGGTTGAGAGAATTGAGTTCTATCTAGTCTGTGTCCCATTCTCCCCATGGGGCTTTTAGTCAATTCCACAATCTTCCAGGTTCTTCCTGTAAATGCCATTAATAGAATATATTGAAAAAGATGATTTGATAGACAGTGTGTTTTATTTATGAAGCAGCATATTTGGTTCTACTTTTGTCTGGAGAGTTCTTCTGTGTAGGATTTAATGCTTAAAACTCAGTGTGAAGAAAGAGAAGGCATTGACTGGGATAGATAGCCTATCTCTTTGTTCTTCCATTCCACATATCTTTATTGAGAGCTCATGTGTACAGTTACTTCTGGTAGGGGGAATCATATTCCCTGCCCTGAAGAAGTTTGCATACCCAGAAATTGTTAATATTAGTAAAGCAGAAGTAGGGGAACATTGGTCCTTGGTGGGGTTCCCACTATTGAATAATTGTACTTTTGCATCTTTTGGCTTGCTAGATACAATAAAAAAAGCGTATTGTCATTATTTTCATCATACTACATTTCTCTTCTCCTCTAGGGATTGGATTCTGCATATACATTGGTGAGGCCATAGCCATCTGTATTCACTGTTATGGACTTGAGTGGCCATATCACTCAATTTTATTCAGACACAAGTAGTCGTAAATACCCTCCACCACATGGCTCAGGAGAAGGGAGGAGAATACCACATGGCAGAGTTGGAGTTGCGTGCCAAGTCTTACAATAGTTCAAAAACAGTTGGCCCATTTTCATTTTAACTACACTATTAATTGATCTGAATCCTGGTTTACAATAATCAGGACATAAGCTGTCCTGTCAGTCCAGAAAACGATTCTATTTTAACTATTCCACAGTGTACAAGCCATATGCTGAATTACAACACAATATAAAGCTTGAACATTTAAATGCTAACGTGTGGCTGCTTCTTCCTAATGAGTCATATTTTTGTGATACTGTGCTCTCCAAATCTTTTCATATCTTACAGTCATATATACCACTCTGTCTTTGAACTAATGTGTCTAACAGTTTGTGGCTCTTGGATTTAACTTCTCTAGTTTACTTAGTTTACCAGATACAGTTTCTGGAGTGAGTGGTTTCTGGATGAGAGTCCTGGTACAACTTACATCTCAGAATTTCTCTGAAAACTTTAGATTTTATACACATATCTCAAAAGGAGCACATTATAATGTGCACAAGGGCTTAAACATAGATATTTACTTGTTTTAATGACTCTGAAGTAACATTTTGCCTGTGTGACCTGCAGGACCAGAGTCAGCCACATAGAGGAGTATTTCAGGATCTCGGCTTCCTTCCTGGCACTGTGTGTGATCACTTCACCCTGCAAAACCCTATATGTACTTCCTCACAAGGACTTGGAATTTAAATTACCCAGCATCTCAGTTGTATTCTATGCCCTAAAACTGGTGAAGTTCTTGGTCAGAGAATTCCAGCTTCTGTTGTTTCTTATGTTTCTTGTTTTCTCTTGAAGAAGCCCTAAACGTTTCTTTTTCTAGATCCTCACCATCTGTCAGAATTCACCTTGAGCTGGAGTTTCCTTTAAAGCTCAAATAAAGCCATAAATCTAAATCTCAGATGTAGCTGTACTCCTTCAGAAAAAAAAGTGATGAGTGGAGCGTCACGTTGTTTTCCATGTTATACGAGTTGATCAGTTAGTGGAAAGGCCTCTCTCTGCTCTAGTGCAAAACCAGAAGCCATACTCAGCACCTCCTGCCAGCAAACCTCCCAACTTTATCAGTTGGTGAGTGTGAGGAGTGTGCTAGTGTGGGAGAAATATGCTTGCTTTGGAGGGCCGCATCTGGCATTGGGTGGTGATAAATGTTTGATAGGACTGGGCATCACACTGGAATGCTTTATTTTCTCAAGAGAGTAGAAATGAGGTTTTGGAAGCCTTGTTAATGGAGACTCATTTGTGCATCTGCCTTCTGGGTAGAGCTGTTCTGTTTTAGGAAAGTCCTCCGAGGGCAAAGCTTATTTCTTTTGGAATTGTGCATCATGGAGCAACCCAAATTGAGTTATTTCCTTTTCCTAATGATAGAATTTATCAGCAGTTATGCACCGTTTTGACTGGAGTCTCTAGCAGATGTTTGGCTTAGCCAAGTGTGTATGTGATGCCACACTCAATGCTGCTTTATTTTTTAATGTTACAGTGGGTTTGTAACATCTATCTGACTTTCCAGAAATGGGTTTTGATATGGGTAGCTGGATATTTCTTAAGATACTCGATTCCTTTTGGAGCTTTGAAAAGATAATTGACTTTTGGAAGGTAATGCTATGTAGGAGGGCAGTAAAATTATTTGAGGATGGTCTTATTCTAAAGGTTAAATTTTGTTTGTTTATTCTAAGGGTTAAATTTTGTTAAATTGTACCAAAGTGATGATCTTTGTGTTAAATTTTTTTTAATGTTTTAGTTTTGAGAGAGAGAGAGACAGAGACAGAGAGAGATGAGGACAGCAGATCTGAAGCAGGCTTTGCGCTGACAGCAGAGAGCCCAATGTAAGGCTTGAACTCATGAACCATGAGATGGTGACCTGAGCCAAAGTCAGACCCCTAACCAACTAAGCCACCCATGCACCCCTGATCTTTGTGTTTATTTTTTAAACATCAGAAGTAATTAAATATATCCACTTAAGTAATTTAGAAATTGAATTGTGCTGATACATATTTATTTGAGCTTTATAGGATTATTTTATGTATATTCATATATATGTGATTATTATATATATTTACATATACATATATATCTCTTATGACATACCACAGACTGAAATACTCCCTTTCTTTCTTTCGTTCATTAGTTCGTTCTTTCACTAAGTCTTTCTTTCTTAAAGAAAAATAAGTGGGTTAAGAAGAACTTTTTCCCAAGGTTTTGTCTCAAGTTATTCTTGTTTGAATGTCAAGGGCACAAAAGTCATTCTAATACATTTGCCCATAAAGATCTTTGATTCAGATCCCAAGTGTAAATAGTCATCTCATTTCTTTGAAGATTGTTCTTAATTCCATTATTGGTGCATAAGGCAGACTGGTCCTTTCCCAAGTAGTTAATATTTTTGAGATTTCATGCATGATCTGTTGGCGGCCAAGGACTGTAGGTAAAACATCTCCTTCCCTCTTTGGACACCAAGTGCACCCATCGTCAAGCTGTGCTTCTGCTTTGGTGTGTGCATGTTATTCCAATCTGTTTTGTAGATTTGTTTTCTGAGAGAGTAGCTGTTAGCATACTACCCACATGTTTCTAGGTTAAAAAAAAAACACCTGTTGTGCTGTTCAAAGATTTGGTTGAAAATGTGTTTTTTAAAATTAGGATTGCAATTTGATACTTGCAGTATATTTTATATTTTTATAATTTTTCCAAATATAACACTTGGAAAGATTTATTTTATGATAGGCTAGTTATTCAGAAAATATAGGCTCTTCCATTCACATTTAACCTTCTTTTCCATTTAGAAGCAAGTCATCTGTTGTTTTTTATTTGGTGTTTAATGAATGGAAAATAGAAAGATGTATCAGTTTATAACCAGCCTATTAGAAAGAGAAATTGAGAGAAAAGAGGGTGAAAAGAGTATTGGTGGTCAAGAGCTCAATAGAAGAGTTCTTTGCAAATAAATACAGTCTCCGCTGCTCTCTTATAAAATGTAATATCCCTAAAGAGGAACCTACTGTGTGAAAGGCAAGACACAGATAATTAACCAGATTCCTAACTGGGTGCTTACTAGTGAAGAGTTAGGGAAGACAAAGAAGTAGAAGCCATTCCTGTCCCAAGAGGATCTAGACAGTGTAGTGGAGTAGATGCAACAGTTCTACATCCTTAGCAAGGGTACTATAGGGAAGTACACAAGAATGAATTCACAAATGGATGATGTAGGCACTGAGTGCTAAGAGTGCCAAAGGGAAATGAGCATAATAATCCTGTGGGCTGGACAACTTCATGAAGGAGATGGGATCAAATTTAAGGGACCTGAATAGACCCAGTGCGTCTCCTACAGAAAACAAAAATGTACAAAGGCATTGAGAGATGGAAGTGTTATCACTAGATCCTAAGTTGGCCTCTTGGGTCAGACTGGAGAATTTGTGTAAGCAAAGAGTGGCAGAGAAGCCTGGATAAGTAAATTGAGACTGGATTATGGAGGCTTTGCTGATTTATCATAGAAAAATATACACTGTATACATGGCATGCCATTATAAATACATTTATTTTAAAATTCAAATAATAAGTTTTAATGATGCTTTCCCTCATGCATGTCCAAGAAGTGTTGTTGTGTTGTATAGGTTTATTTCCCCAGGGATAGAATGCTCAAGCTTTTAAGAGTTTGGAAAAAGCACAATTTGCTGACTATGATGCATGTAGATGCAGTTTTAGCTTAAGTCTGCTGGGGCAGTGCCTGCTGGTCTCTTTTGCATTCCTTTTAATTCTTGTTTTGTTTTTCCCTACAGGTGCTTGTGTCTATCAGGGTTCCTTGTTGGCGGTAGGTCATTCTTCATATATTTGGTTTATTTCTTTTGAATGTAAAATGCTTGACTGAGGTTGCTGAGTGAGTGAGGTGACCCTATCGTTGTGAAACATGTTTATTTTCCTTCACAGTTTGAGGATTATCCCTCATCTTGGCACAATCATACTCAATTACTTAATACCTTTTCCAGAGTGAATTAGTTCCATTCGAATACTCAGGTATTGGGAAAGAAGTTCAGATACCCAACACAATTTGCATTCCATAGCTGTCCTTTGTGTTCTTTCAATCAGAAAGAAAATTAGATCCCATTCTCTTGTCAGATATGAACTAGGGCACAATTTGTTTATCTTCCCATTGCATTTGCTTCTTCCTTTGAATCCCCCTCCAAAGAAAAAGTACAATTATTAAATTGAGTACAATATGGAAGATTCCTGACTATTGCTTTGAATTATAACTTTAAGTTTTGGTAAATAACAAGCAAATTAACATTTTATCTCTGAACTTTTGCCATGTAGGGTAGAGTTGATTTTGAATTTAATGTCATGATGACTTGGGGGAAAAGCTGATGCAGTCTCATGCATTTCTTTTCATTAATAATGTACTGTGGTGCATAACAGTGTGTGAAAGCCTTATTGAAAAGACTGTCTACACTCCATCAACTCTAATAAATGGTGTGACAAGTCATTCTTCACCACTTTTTTATTTTGGTTTAATAAATGCTGTAATAATAACAGAACTGAAATGGTTGGAGAGGGTTTGCTCATTTACTTCACAACCTGCTATTGACATGTGTGATATTAATAAGTCATCTTGGATTATCCTCGTGCTGTTGAGATAGATGAGGAATATCTGAAATATCCAACACTCTAGATAATTGTAGATGTTCACAGTAATATTCTTGATTCTGAACTTTATGTAATATAGTTATTGCTCTGGAGATTTATGTTTCTCCCCTCGTATTTTTCTATAAAAGAATCAGGAGAAAGCCATTTTCCCTTCTTTCTCATCCTTTTACAGCCTACTTTGTTTCTTCTTTAATACATTTTAAGAATCATTTTAAAATCAAAGTACTATGAAGTATATCACCAGTTTTGGGGAACTGAGTAGATATTATAGACAAGTCAGTTATCCATGTTAATACCAAGAAAATTGTTTGTTGTATGCAATATAATTGCATATATTTTATATATATAATTTAAAAGTATATTTTCATAGCTATTGATCTATCCAATACAATAGACTAGTGAAATAAGCAGACCATCTATTATTTTATACTCTCCTTTTCTTTAATAAAGAACCAAGGATGAGACAGAGATTAAGAGATTTGCTAAAAGTAAATTGACCACTAAGGGATTGGCCAGAACAAGACAATATGTCTTCTTGGTGTTGTTCCTCTGCATCCAGAGAAGAGTGGCTAGCCTAGCTCGTATTTTTGATATTGCTCTGTGTTGTTTTGCATTCAAATATGAAAGCATCATGTACTTGGAGAGGGCAGTGCCATTCACGTTAAAGGAGCGACTGTCTAGTTAATTTGCACTTAATGGGTGTTCTTGCTCTTCTCAGTTCCACGTCCTGGCTCCTTCCAGGGTTTATGGCTGCTCAGGGCTAGTGTGCCTCATTGTAGTGCACCAGCACACTCCTGATCCCCACTCGTTGGCTTCTTTACTTACCAAGACTCTGCTACATGTGCTCCTAAACCTCCTCAAGCCTGATGTCCTTATTATTGTAATTATGCAATTCAGCTAGAAAGACAGTATACTTATTACAATAATCAATATTATTATTATTATTGTTTGAAAAATTTTAATGTTTGTTTATTTTTGAGAGGGGGAGGAGGGGCAGAGAGAGAGGGAAACAGAATCTGAAGCAGGCTCCAGGCCCTGAGCTGTCAGCACACAGCCCAAGGCAGGACTCGAACTCACAAACCATGAGGTCATGACCTGAGCCGAAGTCCAACGCTTAACCGACTGAGCCACCCAGGTGCCCCAATAATAAAGATTATTAGTAAACAAATATTTATTGAGCGACATCTGTGAACCTACTATTCTAGGCACTGGGAATGCATCCGTGAACAAACAGACAAAATCCTTGCCCTCATGAAGCTTCAATTCTAATGAATAAAATGTATAGAATGTCAGATAAGTGCTATGGAGAAAAACAAGAGGGGAGTGGGCAGATAGAAAACACTGATGAGGGTGGCTACTGGAAACAGGGTGACAGGAACGGCCTCACTGAGAAGGTGCCTTTTGAACAAAGACCTGAAAGTGGCCATTATAAGAGCTAGTCTCTCTGGAGAATTCTGGAGAAGGGGAATAGCAAGGGTAAATCCGAAGCAGGAGCTGGCTTGGCCATTTGGAGAAGTGCATGGAGGTTGGAATGGCTGGAGTGCATGATCCGGGGGGGGCGGGGGGCAGGGTGACAGGGGACGAGGTCAGAGAGGTGGGCAGGGGCCTTGCATGGACTTTAGTTTGTCCTCTCCGTAAGGTGTATTGCAGGAGCTACAGCAGTGGAATGACAAAATCTGACTTATAGTTTAATTAAGCTGCTGAAATGTGAATGTGAAAAGAAATAACGTTCTTGTTTCTAGGGAAACTATGGTGAATACTTTAAAAAGACTCCATAGAGGTGAGTCACTAAAAATTTGCTGTCAAATTAAGTGTAAGAGAAACAACTATAAAAGATTGGGGGAAAACACAAAAATCCAGAGAGATTCTGCATTCAGATTTATTTGCTACCATTTTAAGTTCCATTTCCATTTTAAGAAACTTTAAACTGGAAATAGATGATACATTGTGGATGTAGTTAATTGTCTGCATAATTCATTGCTGCTCTCTCTCCACCTGATCTAGTCTCAGAGAAAGGCATTGCTCCCACATCAGTGAAATTGAATGAATGTACATTTTTGTATTTTGAATTAAAATAAAGAGTTTAAGAGCATTTATATACGATTCTAGAATTTTCTGATTAAACAACTCTTTGGGTGACAGTTTCTTTAGTAAGAAGCTTCACAGTTGGGAGCTGGCTCTGAGGATGGTGGTGTAATGTCCTTGTTCTAAACCCTGTAACTTCTACCCACACACAGTTTAGAGCTAGGAGTGACTTCAGAGATGGTGCATTCTGAATTCTCCATTGTTTAGGTGAGAAAACTGGGGCATAGGATGTGAAGTTCTTGAACTTAATCCATATCTCAAATGAATAACCAGAAGTGGAGAGTGGGTTCGGTTGAAAGCAATAAAGGATCAGCTTTACCCAGAAGAATTCCAGAAAAAGTATCAAGCAAATGAGAACATGGATCTAGTACTGGTTGCTAGTTGCTGACTCTCAGCCTGTCTTGGGAGGATTTCTCCCACTGATACCTCTCCAATCTCATCCCTTGTTGTCTGGGATTCTGCCAGAGATGGTGGAGCATTCATGATGCTTGTCTCCCGACAGACCTCATTCTGATTCTTCCTCCTCCACTACAGACCAGCTCTGTGACCTAGAGCAAGTTTCAGGATCTTCCTGAATCTCTATTGCCTTCTGTGAGAAATGGGGATTAATAAAGCCTCTCCTGAGGGGGTTTTGTAGAGCAAAGAGAACAAGGTGGGAAGGACACTCAGGTGTAGTGCATGGTATTTGCATTTCTGCCATTACAAAATTCCTCTTTACCAACCAAGAAGAATAACAAGAGGAAGGGGCAGTTGTTAAGTACCTACTATGTATTTCATACTGTCAACAATCCCAGGAAATACGTGTTGTCTTTACTTTACAGATAAGGAAACTGAGGGTCAGAAAGTCTCAGTCTCTTGTCCAAAAATTATACAGCTAGTTAGTGCTAGAAGGAGAGAGCATTCAAACCCGGTTCTGATTCGAGAGCCATTTCACTGAACAGCCTGCTTCTCTCAGCCAAGCCAGTCTGCCTGTTGTCTCTGAACACACTAGCTTATTTCACCTTCCGTTCTATATGCCCACCCCCCTCGCTGCTGCACCTGCCATACATTTGTCTCTGCCAGTCACTGTCCTGACCTCCTGCAAAAGCCAGTTGTCCCTGGCTAACCCCTTCCCATCTAACTGAGGCTCTCCTATACTAACTAGATCCACCACACGATGCAAGAAATGTTTGGAGGGGGTCATTCCATCTTTAAAAATATATATGCTATATTTTACACACACACACACACACACACACACACACACACACACATTCCCAACAATGTGTTGTGTTTGTCAGTTTTGCCAGGTGTATGGACTGGTGACATTTTGGGGTAACTTGGTTCTAAGCCACATGTACTGCCTCCAGCTGTCTCTCTTCTCCTTTCTTTAACACTGTCTTCCCTACTTTTCTCTTCTTTCCATTCCTCAGGCCAAAAACTAACATGAAGGGAGTCAAAATACCCAGGAAGGTCCTATACCTTGAGATACACTGAATCTTCTATTTTGGGTTATGTTTCATGCCACATAATACCCCGGCCCCTGGGCTCTCAGGACTTTCTGTAGTGTCAGAAAGAGAGAAAGGGAGAGCATGACCATTTTAAATCAGGAATCTATGAGGAGGAGACTACCTACTTCATATGTTTAATTGACTGGGGCATTGAGTGTGAGGAGAAAAATAAATTTTTTAATTTCAATGTTTTAACTTCTGTTCTTTTTCAACTATATTGAGTAGAAAGAATTTAACTTTCTTTTGGTTTTACCACAAGTAAACAATTCTCCTTATTATATTTTCCCTACCGGGTGGGTAGTTGGACTGTTAACCTCAATTTTTATATCTGTAAAATGGAGATAAACTCTTTATTTCACAAGATTGTTGTAAAAGTTAAAGGAGATCAACATGAAGCATTCAGTTCCGTGCCTATGACCTAGACCTACAACACTCAATGTAGGTCAGCTGTTGCTATTGTAGCTGTAAGTGTTTGTGATTGGAAGAGTTGCACAAAATAATTTTTCTCTAGATCAAAAGTGTTAAGTGTTGAATTTTTCCTACTTGGAATATGTTTGCTCACAAACACTGACAAAGTAGATTATGAGACACTAAATCTTAACACATCTAAAAAAAGAAAAAAATTAAGGGACAAAAATACGGAGGGTTTACTTCACTATTCTATAGTATCTCACAATAGAAAGATTCAGGCTTTGGAGTTTGAATCCTAATACTACTACATACCTGCTATGTGGCCTCAGGTACCATGTTTTATACAGCTGAGTCTCAATTTAATCTTCTATATAATGAGGATTGTATTCCTCATAGGGTTGATGTGAGGATTAACTGAGAACATGCTTGTGAAAGAACCCAGAACTGTGGTTGGCAAGAAACTGGCCGCTCACATCATCTAGGTGACAAAAAATGTCGGAGTGAAAATGTCTGAGTGGTAGAAGCCAGGGTGTCTTGGTTTGGGTCCTGGCTCTGTAATTACTAGCACTGAGTAAGTCACTTGAATGAAATAAGCTGTCAGTTTCTAAATTTATTACATGAAAGCGTTAGATCCTCTCCAAGATTCCTTAGCTCAGTGCTATCCAATAGCACTCTCTGTGCTGGTGGAAATGTTCCATAGCTACACTGTCCAGTATGGTAGGCATGAACCACATGTAGTTATGGGCTATGGAGTACTTGAGATGTTGCTGGTGACACTAGGAGGCTGAATTTAAAATTTTTCTTAATGCTAATTAATTAAAAAATGAAAATATAAATAGCCTCATATAGCTCATGGTCATTATAATCTACCATGCAGCTTTAGAGCTTTAAAATTCTTAACATACAGTACTTAAGCTTGAATTATAGTCTCATGTATGGTTCGTATCCCAGGTGAAGCCTCACTATAGTGTTGTTCGCAGTTGTGAAGGTCACAAGAAATTTGTTGTAGTGCCTGAGTTTACTCTTTGTTTATACAGTTTGAACAGTTTGAAGGTCATCTTAGTTAGAACACTACTCTCCCCATTTTACTTGATATGTTTTCCTGAATGAAAGGAAAGGGGTGGAGTTATAGCTGGGCCTTCACCTGCAATCACTTCATCCCATTAAAAATTTTTTTTCAGCTTTGTTGAAGTAAAATTGACAAATAAAAATTGTATGTATTTCAGATGTACTACTTGATGATATGATATATGTATATATTGTGAAAAAATCACTACAAACAAGCTAAGTAACTTACCCATCATCTCACTTAGTTACCATTTTCTTTTTCTTTTTTCATTTTTTTTTGGTGTGAGAACACTTAATATCTACCCTCTTAACATGAACACTGGGTATTATATGTAAGTGATGAATCACTAAATTCTACTCCTAAAACTAGTGTTACACCATATGTTAACTAACTGGAATTTAAATAAAAACTTGAAACAAACAAAAATCTACCCTCCTAGCAAATTTCAAGTGTATAATACAGTATTATTAATTATAGTCACATTGTTGTGTATTAGATCTCCAGATTTTGTTCATCTTCTTAACTTGCATAATTGTCCCAGCCCCTGGGAACCACCATTTTCCTCTCCGCTCTAAGAGTATGACTATTTTAGATTCTACATACAAATGAGATTGTGCAGTATTTGACTTTCCGCATCTGACTTATTTCACTCAGCATAATGTTCTCTAGGTCCACCCAGGTCCACCCAGGGTGTTGCAAATGGCAAGATTTCATACCTTTTTAAGGCTAAATAATATTTCATTGGATATATGCACCGCCTTTTCTTTATCAATTGATCAGTTGATGGATTTTTAGATTGTTTCTACATCTTGGCTATTGTGAATAGTGCTAAACTGAACATGGGAGTGAAGATATCTCTTCCAGATCCTGGTTTTGTGAAATCAAAATCAGGATTTCACAAAACCATGATGAAATACCACCTCACACCTGTCAGAATGGCTAAAATTAACAGCACAGGAAAACAATAGATGTTGGTGAGGATGTGGAGAAAGGGTAACACTTTTGAACTGCTGGTGGGAATGCAAACTGGTGCAGCCATTCTGGAAAACAGCATGGAGGTTCCTCAAAAAGTTAAAAATAGAATTATCCTGGGGTGCGTGAGTGGCTCAGTTGGTTGTGTGTTCGACTTCAGGTGGTCTGTGAGTTTGACCCTCGCGTTGGGCTGTGTACTGACAGTTCAGAGCCTGGAGCCTGCTTCGGATTCTGTGTCTCCCTCTCTCTCTGCCCCTCCCCTGCTCACACTCTCTCTCTCTCTCTCTGTCAAAAATAAAAATAAACATAAATAAAAAAATTTTAAAAAATAGAAGTATCCTATGACCCAGTAATTGCACTCCTAGGTATTTACCTAAAAAATACAAAAATGCTGATTTGAAGGGGCACATGCATCTCAATGTATGTTATAGGAGCATTATCAATAATAGCCAAATTATGGATATTATATATGTAATGGAATTATAATTATAACTTATATATTTATAACTATATACATTATATATATAATGGACTATTACTCAGCCAGGAAAAGAGTGATCTCTAGCCATTTGCAATGATATGGATGGAGCTAAAGAGTATTATGCTAAGTGACATAAGTCAGTCAGAGAAGGACAGATACCATATGATTTCACTCATATGTGGAATTTAAGAAACAAAATGGATGAACAGAGGGGAAGGGGAAAGAAAAGATAGGGAAGCAAACCATAAGAGACTTAACTATAGAGAACAAATTGAGGGTTGCTGGAGAGGAGGTAGGTGGGGTAATGGCTATAAAGGAGGGGACTTGGGAGGAGCACTGGGTGTTACATGTAAGTGATGAATCACTAAACTCTACTTCTGAAACCAATATGACACTATATGTTAACTAACTGGAATTTAAATAACAATTTGGAAAAAACCACACCAAGCTAACCAAACAAAAAAGATCCTGATTTCATTTCCTTGGATATATACCCAGAAGTTGGATGGCTGGATCATAAGGTAGTTCTATTTTTAATTTTTTTGAGGAAGCTCCATATTGTTACATTCTCACTGACAGTGTGCAAGGGTCCCCTTTTTTCCTCATCCTTGTCAACCCTTGTTTTCTTTTTGATAAAAGCTATCTTAAAAGGCATGAGATTATATCTCAGTGAGGTTTCTGATTTGTATCTATTAAGGTTTTTACAAAATATTTTTGGTGTTTTGTCAAAGTCTGATATACTTGGAGTGTTGTCCACTGTTTATACTATAACAGAGAAACATTGAGAATTTCTGGTTTAATCTGTAGGCTTTGTTTATTAGGGCTATGAAGGATAAAGGAAGACAATTCGAGCTCTTCCTTGCTAGTCTCCTTTTTAAAAAATCAGTGTGCTATACCATTACCTTCTTTTATTTGAAACTCTAACACAAGAGAGACCCTTATAAATGAAAATGTGTCAAATTTGCATTTGTGCTGGTATTTATCAACATGCTCAAGAGGTTTTATGGAGAAGAGAAATAAAGAAAATTCAGAAGCATCCCCTATTAAGTGCCCAAAGTCCCCCTAAACTTTTAGTGAATCTTGGCCCGTGGCTACTATTAAACACTCTGAGCTTTGTAGCAGTCCAGGGGAATACTTGGCATCCTGTGGATACACTCAGAAGGGAAGCAATAAAAGCAGCCATTCCTTAATTTCCCTTAAGAGTACTATTGGGTATTGTAGGATATTGTTGTTTTTTGTTATAGCTTAACAAGAATTTAACATTTTTAAATGCCTCTGGTCCATCTTCATTTATTTTTAAATACTGAGTAATATGCTCTTAAGTGGGAAAGCCAGTCTTATTAAAATGTACTTACTCTGGGATAAAAACTTAATTTCCTTTTGTAGAAAACCAGTAGCACATCATCACTGTCTAGGCACCACAATAATTTTCCTTTAAGTAGAGGTATTCAAGTCAAGACTGGACAGTCGGTATCAGAAATGAGAGTGTTGGCTACGTCTGGATGACTTCCAATTTGGGGTCTTGGTTGTGTGGATTGAAGCCCTTCAGGAAGCCCTTTGAGAGGTGAGAGAACATCCTGGCTCCAGTGTCTGAAGGGTCTCTTGCAGTGCATTTCTTTAAAGGGAGGGATTTTGTACCCGTGGTGCCAGGAGGTGAGCATTGGGCTCTAGGTGCCTTGGATGACTCTTCTGCCTTGCTGGGTTTTTAATCAACAGTCCATTGTAATCACATGTGCCAGTTTCCTATTTGGGAACTTATATCTTCTTAAAATATTGTGTGAGAGGAGTAAGAGATTTTGTACTTTTATTGATGAATAACCCATATGCATTTTTAGTCTTATTCATGTTCTGTGGTAGGAACAGATGTTTTAAGTTAACAAACACATTTCATATGCTTTGTTTTGAATTTAGAAGATGCAGCCATATTCATTTGTTCAAACTATGCTATCTGCGATCATGTGTCTCAATTTTCTGGTCAGAGCATACACTCTCCCTACCTTTTTTTTTTTTTTAAGTTTGTAGCATTTTTGCTCCAAATTGACTATAACCAATACTTCACTTTGTTTTCTCTTTTCTGTTTGTCTATTTCTAACTACAAAATATATACATATGCATGTTTATACACAATACATTCATATATGCAGATGTACATATCCTCTGGGAAAGAGCTGTCACTCATTTATGACACCTGATGGTATATTCTTGTCATAGTTTAATTACTTTTCAAGGCCCTCTGCTTACTAAGGGAAAATAATATATGTAAATATCAAATGACAATTATGAGTTAAGCCAGCTTATGTTTTTTGGTATTTGAATGGCAAGTGTCTAAAGAAAAATTGGCTCTAAAAATTTCATATGGATGGCATTTTGCTTCTGTGAAAGGAAGGGACACTTAAATATAAAAATGGCACAAGATAATTTTATAAAAACTCTGAACAGTTTTATGTAAAATAAGTGCATTGCTTCTGGTATGCCAGCTAAATTCTTTTTTCGCAATGATTTCTTAAGCTCTCAGAGTTTATAAACTAAATGAAAGGAAGAAGGAAAGGGAAAAGCTTTCACAGTAAAAAAAAGTTTATTGTTAGTACCCAGGAGACCCTTGCATTTGGGCCATGACCTGTGAGTTCTTTCCTGACAGCTCCCAAGATTGGTTATTTATTAAATTTATGTCATTCTTTTTTTCCAAAGGGAAATTGAATGGTGGGGGAGGGGGAGACAGAGGAGAGTGTCCACCCTGGAGAGTAGATTTTGTAGTTCCTTATACCTTACATTCCTGAAATGGTTTTGTAATAGTGAGCAAGAGAGAATTATTAACAGAAATAGATACTTATTCTTTGGTGCTCTTACTATTCTGAGTTTCCCTGTAATCTAGAGGGAACTTGATCTAAGGGGTGAGAGAACAGAAACAAGAAGGAGATCCTCTAACCTGAAATTAGTGGCTAAGAAGAAAGTTCTCCCTCTTGTATTTGCCATAGGTATCTAGTTAGTGATCCAACTGGATTCCAGATATTTTTTGATCAGCTTCCATGTGCTAGAAGATGAGTTAGTCTCTTGGTCATGTAGTACCAGACCTTAGGTTGCCTACTCAATAGCCCCTTTTCTCCTTTTCTCTATTGGCAAAATCCTAGTTTTTTTTCCCAGTCCCCACTCCTTCCTCACAAGACTTGTGTAAATCCTAGTTGTAAGTGAATTAGGAAGTATATATTCCCCTGCCAGGATTGGTTAAGGAGTGAGTTTATGACTTAACTGTGGCCAAAGAGATATGCATGGAAGTCTGCTAAGTTTTTGGTGCTTGAAAGAACTCCACAGACAGCATCTCTCTCTCTGCAAGTTCTGAATGAGTTGAGAAATAAACAAAGAATAAATATAGATGTAAAAAAAAGTCACCTTTTTATTTATTAATCAGTGAAGCTAAGATGGCAGATATAACTTTGTTTTTCTTAGCCAAATGGGCTCACTGATTCTGAATCCCCAGATTCCAGCAGACTTATGCATTCAAGGCAGAACTTGACTGAAGCAGCTTTCCCCTGTAGGAAGGCTGCTCAGGTAAGAATTACTGTTGGGAGAAGCAGAGGACAACTTATACTCTTGGATGAAAGGTTTGCTCTCTAGAAGAGAAAGGAAGACAAAACTGAGTTAAAGCATGCACAATTACTCTTTGAAATGTACCAGTTACCTAAATCATGCCAACTTCCCAAGGATAAGAAAGCACTAGAATGATATGTCGATGTCCCTTCATGAGAAGGAAACCTCAGGAGAAAGAATTCTCCATTAATGGAGATTTAAAAACTTTGTCTTTGAACATTGGCAGGTGACGATGCAATCCTGGAGCAGCTGCAACCATTAGGCTACCCAGCTGACACACAGAGGTTGATGGAGGAGAAAGATGAAAGAATTTGGTTCCTTGAGGAGTTTGGTTGTTGGTCTGCTGATGTAACCAGCAGGAATTGACCTTCCTGGGGAACTGTTATAAGAGCCTAGAAATTCTCTAGGCTTGTTTAAGCCAGTATGAATAGGATTTTATGTTACTGTAGCCAAAATCATTCTCTCTAATGTCTTCTAGTCAAATAGTGAACTCAGTTCTCAGGACTTTCGGAAAAGTATCAGTAAAGGAGCACAGCAAGTATAAAGGTACAAGCTCTAGATTTCCGAGTTGTGAGTTTCAGTCTGTGAGCTCTCACTGCTGTTTGACCTTGGACAAGCTACTCACCTCATCTGCAAGTGGAGATAATAGTCTTGTGTATGTAAATAGAGCTGCTGCAAAGATAAATGAGATGATACATGAAAGTACCTGGGATATAGTAAGTGGGAAGTACATGCTAGCTGTTGAGAATATTGCTATTCTTGGAGGAAACCACTTTTGATCTTGGCTTTAAAATGTGGGTCAGTTTAGAGCAGGAAGAGATGAAGAGAAAGCTCTTAAGATAGAGGATCAGTATGAGTAAAAGCATGAGTGGCAAAGGTCCATTTTGACTGAAGTGTGAAAAGTGATGGGATGAAACAGAGGAAGGCTTTTTAAACTCCAGATCACATAAGGCCTGGAAGAAGGTATTTGAATTACATTCTGTAGGCATTTGGGGACCCTTTGAAATGGAAATCATTTGCTCTTAAATTCTGACTCTGTCACTACTAACCAGTGATTGTATTGTTGGAAGTGAGATAGCATGGAACCATCCTCTGCTGTGTTCCTCTCTCTTCTCATATTCAGCAGGGTCCTCATGTTGTTGTTTTTCAGAGCTTTGGAGCTTTGGAGAGAACACGAGGGGCTCCATGTAACTGATCATCATTGCCGAACAAGAAAGATCAGTCTATAGACATATTCCAACAGTGAGTCAGTACTGTTAGGTTCATCATTAGTTCAGCAAAAATAGCTTCATCTGGCATTATGTCAAGTGACACTCCCTATTAATAGTCATTAATCCACTCCTTCAATATTGATGTTCGTAATGATACCCCCTGAGGTGGTGGTATAATTGTTTTACTTCCTCTAATCTAATTGGCATTTCTCATTTCTTCTTCATAATTTGCAAAGATTAAATTATGTTCTAGATAGAATTAGAATAAAGTATATTTTATTGTATTAAATTTTTTATTGGAAACCTGGTTATTTTATATATTGTATCCCAGATTTTGAGGAGTATAGTTTTTCCCCCATGGGGTACAACAGAATCTTATTATCTTTTTGTTTGCTTTTAGAGTTTTATCAGATTTATCGATTTCTACATTTAAAATCTGTTTTTAATATAACATTGTATATCAACTATACTTTAATAATTAAAATTTAAAAAATTTTAAATGTGGTTTTTAGGGTCGCCTTTTGGTGGCACGGTTGGTTAAGTGTCCAACTCTTGATTTTGGCTCAGGTCATGATCTCATGGTTGTGGAATTGAGCCCCTCTTTGGGCTCTGTGCTGGGCTTAGGATTCTCTCCCTCTCTCTGCTGCTCCCCACTTGTGCTCTCTCTGTCTCTCTCAAAATAAATAAATAAACTTTAAAATATTAAATAATAAAAAAGTGTGTTTTTTAGAAGAAGAAAGATCAAGTATGTTAAGATATTTTAAGGAATAGTGGGACCTCTTTGAAAAACATGAACTGCCTGAAAAGATTCTTAATAGTTTGAGGACTTAGGAGGAGAAGAGAGGAAGATTTTATAGGAATGAGATAACACAAGCACATATGAAAAGGAGAAAAAGGCATGTTAATGGCTGCTTTGGTTACTACTTTAGTAGAATGAATTAAGGTGTTGATGAAAAAAGTCTTTTTATGTTTCTTACTCTCTTTCACTGATGACTTAGAGGAAAAAAACCTTGGTAATAGCAGGAGATAAATGTAAAGCATAATAAAAGAAACACTGTGAACGTCAAGGTGTGTGTATTCTTATGAGGTGTTTTTAGGCAAACTTATTAAGGTCAAGGGTACTTACTCAGCAAGGGAGATTGTATCTTTAAAACTAAGAATTCTATTGTTTCTTGGTACTAGAAATAAATTATTGAATTAAGAAGATTCAACAGATTGGCCTGTTAAAAAAAGGCCAATAATGGTTTTCTAATAGTGTTTTTTAAATACCAAACTATAAAACCCAGAATGTCATTCCAACTCTTGAAATGATAGCTTTCTTTTTTTATTTTTCTGAATGAAAATGGCCATATCACCTATTTACTATATTAAAACTACTATAAATTTGTTCTAAAAGAGAAGAAACCAGATAAACATAAAATTAAAAAGAAGGCAAAAGCCACTGATAAACGCTTTTTGTACACTGCACTTGATATTTGTATCTCCACTGCCTTATGTCAATAGACTGTACTTGATTATTTGCACATCTGTCTCCCACTGAGAACATTGATTATAGTGTACTCAGTTTTACAGCTGTGTAGAGGACACTGTCAGGGAATGAATGAATGAATGAATGAATGAATATCCTTAGTTATATACCCCCTTCCTGAAGTGAGTAGTTCTGCCCTGTGGTAAGTTTCTTTATGGAATCATTCAAATATTTTACCTAAATGAAGGCTAAATTGGTTCCCCTTGTACATGTAGTTCTTTTAAAGTTAATTAAATATTTTAGACACTAGTGCTTTAGCATTACTGAGGAGAAAATAATTGCACTTATGATCTGTTAAAGAAAAGTAAAGAGATATTTTAATGCTTTCTACTTTGCACTGAAGTCCCTCAGAAATCACTTAGCAGGTGTATCTTAAAAACAGGTCTCAAATCACCACAGGCTGGGGAAATATTTTATGATAATTTCAGATTTACTTATATAAGATTTAAAGTTAACTGAGCCCATAACCATCATAGAAAACCCAAAACTTTTAGTGCCTTCT
This sequence comes from Cryptoprocta ferox, assembly GCA_028646485.1. Taxonomy (NCBI): domain Eukaryota; kingdom Metazoa; phylum Chordata; class Mammalia; order Carnivora; family Eupleridae; genus Cryptoprocta; species Cryptoprocta ferox. The sequence continues at coordinate 131,934,404 of CM053567.1, read as the reverse complement.
ACCAACCTATTACACCCAAAACATGTAGAAAAGAGCTATTGCAATGTTAGGACCTCTTTTAAAAAAATAAATAAAATGCTGAAACATTAAAAACAGAGGGAAAGTCTCCATTAACCCAAGTAGTCCCACAAACAAAGATAAATACTACTAAATATTAGGTGAACTTATTGCAGAACTTCTGTGTGTGTATGTGTGTGTGTGTGTGTGTGTGTGTGTGTGTAGCAAAAACAGACACCACCATATGCATATTGTTTGGTCACTGTTTTTTAAATATGATACTATATAGTGAATACCTTTCTATGTCAATACACATTGCTCTACATGATAAATCTCTCATGGATAAAGTGTAAGTTGTTTCAGCCATCCCAATTGATTAGTATTCATAGTCCAATATTTTGGTATTGTAAGCAATGCTGTGATGAACACTCTTGCCCAGTTTTCATCTATTTCCTGAGGATAAATGATTTCCTCGGGGTAAATTTCAATTATTTTCTCAGGAAAATTCTTTAGAAATAAAATTATGTACCACATGATACACATTTTTAAAAAGGATATTTATGTACACATTTAATGCACATTACCAAATTGTCCTTTGGGGAAGTCTTAACCAATTTCCATCCTATTAGCTGGTATTAGGCAATTCTGCTGTAAGGTTAAAACTAACCCTTGATTTTCGAATTCATGATTTTTAAAGAGCAATGAAATAGAAGATAGTATTGACAAATTTGATAAAGTTTTAAAAATATCTAACAATGTAAAACAAAAATAAAAGCCCAATAGAATACAGATTTTTCAAAGGATTAGTGTTATAAGGAATTATTTAGTGTACTTATAAAAAATTCATGCATATATTTAAGAATACTACCAAACCTCAGGAATTAAACTAAGAACAGAGAGTTCACATAAGAGAAAATACAAGTAGCAAACAAATATATTAAGAAGAATCATTGTTAATAACCAGATGAGGGTTGCTGGTGTGGCTCAGTCAGTTAACCATCTGACTTTTGATTTTGGCCCAGGTCGTGATTTCATGGTTGTGGGATTCAAGCTCCGCTTCAGTCTCTGTGCTGGCAGTGTGGAGCCTGCTTGGGATTCTCTCGCTCTCCTTTCCTCTCTCTCCGCCCTTCTCCCAATCACTTGTATGCATGCTCTCTCTCTCAAAATAAATAAATAAACTTAAAAAAAAACAAACAGATGAAGACTAAGCCAATAATGAGATCTCACCTCACGCCTATTAGGAACAAGTTTTTAAATGATAAAACCCAGTTTTGATGAGATTTCTGGGAATTTGCCCTAAGGAATTAATTTAGAAGAAAGAAAAATTATATGTAAAGAAGTGTTCTTTCCAGCCTTATTTATACTATAAATTAAGAAGTTATCTAAATGTCTATATTAGAGGAGTAGTTAAGTAAATCATCATAGAGGAAGTTGACACAGGACATTATATAGCCATTAAAATATAGATGTGAAGAGCATCTAGCCATGCAGACACATTTATGAGGCAATGTTAAGTTAAAGGCAGACTGTTCAGTTCAAAGCCTATGATTAATACTCTTTTTTTAAAATATGCCTTTCTGTGATTAGAGTCTGATAAGGGGGGGGAACCCATTTTATATCAAAAGGAGGGAGAGAGCTTATAAGTAGAGGATATGGAACCAGAAAAAAGAGAGGGTAGAAGTTACCAGAATGAAGACCCAGTCGATGCAGAAAATCAAGAAGGGACAAGATGGCGGGAGGGGATCAAACCGTAAGTGGCAAGGATAACTTAGACCAGGTTCTTATTCAAAGATAGAAGCAAAGCAGGTGAAAGTATATGAAAACATTATTATTTGGGACTCTCATGTGAGTGATGGAAGCTCAGCTCAAATTGGCCTAAGCAAAGCCTGTAATTTATTGCTCCCTTGACCTGGAAGTCCAAGGATTTAGCTTCTGATGTAGTTGCATTCAAGTGTTCATATGACATCTCTCTTGGCGATGCAATACTCTGGGCTAGCATCATTCTCAGACAGCTTTGTTGTGGTGGCAACATTGGTTTACATAGTTCAAATAGAGTGTATTCACAAAGAGCTCCTCTTTGGGTAAGTCTCCAGTCAAAGTTCTAGGAAAAATTCTTATTGATCTGGCTCATATCAGGGATCTTACCCCCAGGTGTAAGCATACCCTCGTGAGGAAAAAGAAACCTTATGATTTGCCACACCACCAATTAGAGAGGCCATTTCTAACAATGAAAGTATGCTGGCCAAAGAGATAGGAACAGATGTTCTGTACAAGGACAAGTAGACATTTGGAGGCAGTGTGGCTCGTTTACTAAGCCTTAAGTGAGTGCCACCATCTGCTTGGTTGGCCTAATCAACTAGGCTGGAGAAAGCATCATTGGAGCCAAGTCTCCTGTCTCTTGACTACCCAAATTGTGGTCAACCCTAGACTAAAATCCATATTTACTTGCTTTTATCTGAAGTTGAGGAAGAAAGTTAGTTGGACCCAATTCACTCTATAATAAACCTTTACTTGTTTGAAAATAGTACTCAACAAAAACATGGGCACATTTGATAAACTAGGACTGTGTTTATGTCCTTTTTGGTAATTTGGGCAGTGAAGTAAATGGGAGGTAGGTTAGATGTTAATGCATTTCAAAGTGGGATGTTTTATTGTTTTCTTGAAATGTTTGTTTGGAACATTTCTTGGTACTTAGTTCTTTCATATATTTACCTTTGATAAATGACTAGTAGAAAGAGAAAACAGGCTGTAATGGAGACTGAAAATTTTAATGAATAGAAAGATGGGGCTCAGAGTGTATGGGGCCAAACATTTTTCCAGCCCTATGAAATGAGTCAGTGATTTGATGTACAGTGTCCATTGCAAAATCATTGTTCTACAGAGGAAACTGTGGCATGTTCAGGTGTTTAGGGTCTTTAAACTATTACCTGAAAAATTTATCATTTCTAGCCTTTTTGGATTTGCAATGTCTCCCTTTTCCCCCTTTGACTTCTAAAAGTATAGAAAGATAGGAGTTTTGGAATACTGTAAGTAAGTTAAGAAGTTTGATTATTTTCCTATCCTTAATTTAATGCCCTGTAGTGGCTGTAAATTAAGCTTTCCTTTTGCGGTTAAGGAAGGTTTCTCTGGGATATTTAACTTACTTGCTTCTATTCATTGAGATCCTCAAGGAGAGAGAATATCAATACTCAGCTTCTTTGTCTTTAATCAAAGATAGGAAGTTAGTGACTCCTTGTTTAGATGTGAAGTAAGTTGCATTTCATGCTGGTACTGATATTTCCTAATATGGATTAAGGAGAGTCCTTATGACTCCAGGAGTATAGCTGCCTCTGATTCAAGGCAAGGAGAAACTGAATGAGTTTTGGTAGTTTAGGCAAAGGAGCAGAGCTGAGGGTTGGGTGGGAAAGAGCAAGGTCTTGAGGATGTGCTGGGTGGAAGGACCAATGTAATTTTTTGTCAGTGTAAGTCCAAAATATTTGAGTATTTATCTAAGAGAATTATATGGAAACTTCGGGGCTATGTCAGAGAGAAAGAAAAAAGAAACAGAAATGTGAGTTAAAAGGGGTCTTTTTGAGAAGAACTTGGGGGCCATGCCACAGCATGACTTTTAATAGCTTACAACTCTTTTTAGAAAACAGCTTAATGTTTTGCTTCATTTCTTACTATTGATATTCTTTTATCTCTTTGTAAGGATTTTATGTATAAATGTCAGAAGTAGTTTGAGCATAGAGGTTGTTCTATGTCTCTGCTTTTTGGTACATTCTCTAAATTCTATGTTTCTCCTCCTCCTCCTCTTCCTCCTCCTCTTCCTTCCTCCTTTTTGCTTTCTGTTTATGCCCTAGCCTTTCTTCTCAGCATCCCTCTGTACTAGCGTCTCAGTTTTTACCCCAAGCTGATGATGTAATAAAATGTGGAAATAAATTAGGTGCCAGAACTAAGAGCTTTTATTTTCAGTATTTACAACCATCTTATTGTATTTGATGATTTCTTTTTGTGTGTGTAGAGCCATGAAAACTATTCTGCCACTAGTTCTATTTTGAAAACTGTTGTCTTCTGGATCCCTGAGGGGGCTGAAGCATGAATATATGCAACCTATACCACACAAATGGAATGACATCTCACCTTTGGTAGCCCAGCTCTTTGGCAAACTCACCTGTTTGGAACACTGCTAAGAAACAGGAACTAACAACAAAGGTCTGTGAAGAGCCAAAATAGATACCGCAGTATGTTTGCCTTGAAGGGCCTGATTGATTTATTCCCTTGGGGTTACAGAAAGCAATCCTGTCGGTACTACTACTGTGGGTTAGAGGAGGAGGTATAATTGCAGTTCAGCAGTGTTGCTTAGAGAGGAGCCTGCCATGCTCAGGCATTTAGCAGAAAGAGTAGGCTTTGGGAGTAAAGATTTGAGTCTTGTTTCCTTTTAATTATATATATTTAAAATAATTTTTTCCATCAAGGCGGGGTGTCAATAAAAAGTCACATCTTTTCTAGGTGGAATGGGTTTTCTCTTAATGAGATACATTCTATTGTCCAGAATTTCTACAAGTGAATAGCTGGTGATTTATCCGATTTGAGAAATACTGTGTGAAATATGTTCTGTGCTCTGTTCTGCTTTTGCCGTGAACACATAGTTTAAACTGCATAAATCTGTTGTACAAGCAGATACATGTAAGCATTCCATGAGATGCATATTGGGATGCATTCATTTTGAGCTTGCAAACACTTTACTACCTGAAATTCTTTTATAGTTATGGAATATTTATTTTCAGTTCACGTCTAACCTCCCATTTGTGTGGTAAGGCTGTGCTTTTGTTTTCCTATTAAACTTTTCATAGTTACAGTACCTTGTAAATCTGTCCTGGGATGGCTTACCGGGTTAGATCTGAGGCTGGGATATGCAGGCAGGTGGGGTTGGGATATGCCTCCTTACACTTTGTCCTCCTTCCCTCTGCTGGAAAAACAAAACCTCCCTAACTGACACTGCAAGCTTGGGTATGTTAAATTGGTGTGTAACTATATTTTCTCTTTTAAATGGGGCCTGGGTCCCCATGGGAGAGTTTGACCCTGAAAACAAATGGAATTCAGACATCCGATGTCATGTCCTAAAGACTAGGGGAAGGAATGGTATGGGACTACAGGTAAGAAAACTAGGCTGTAAAGAGACAATAAGTTTCTGGAGAGGAGTATCTCCACAAATGAGGACAGAGTTTGGCATGGTGGAATGTTCTAATAGAACTTTCTACAACAATGAAAATGTTCTATAACTGTGCTGGTAACTACCCGGCACCTACCAATGTTGAACATGAATATTTGAAATGTGCCTAAGTGGTGGAAGAGGAAGAAGAGGAACTGGATTATAAATTTTATTTATTTTTATTAAATTTAAATAGCCGTATGTGACTAGTAGCTACCATATTGGACAGCAATGGTATAGACTTTATAGCAAAACTAATGACTGAAGAAGGCAGTGATTCAAGGTATAGTTTTGGGCAACACATAAACGCACCCCACCCAACCCTTTTTTCAGAGCAGTTTAGCACCTTGAAAGGAGATGGCTTGGAGGTAAAACTGGAAGAATCATATTACTTGGGATTCAGACCCTCTTAGAAACCTGGGAGATAAGTTGGCAAGAGCCTTCGTTTAAGGTTTCCCAGCCCTCCTGTGGCGGGATCCCCGACTCAGCTGCTCTTGCCCAGCTAGAGATAGATGGGTGCTCCAGAATCAGGAGGTAAGCAGCAAGGGAGGTGTTGGCAGCTGCCTCAGGACATCGTAGGCAGGTGGAGCTGGGACAGATGGATAGAAACTTTAGAAGCCTATGAAGGCTTAAATTTGCTCATTCCCCTTCCCTTCTTCTTCAAGGAACTCATTATTTTCAGGCATTTTCTGTTCTCTTGGTCATACCCTTTAGAAGAGGTAAGTCCCCTCCTCAGACCAGTGATTGATTTTCTTTCACCTATGTCAGTGCTCTTTTCTTCTGTTTTTTCCTCATTTTAACATATATCACCCCCAACTAGTTTTGAAAACCATGTACCTCCTTCCACATTTGCAATTTTATCTTTTTTTTTTATCATAGATGCATGAAGTGCAATGTATGCATTTTTTGCGTATGGAAAACACTGACATTTTAGGATAGAGTTGCTACAGCTCTATTCTAAAAGGTCTGTGTATCCAACAGAATCTCGGTATTGTAACAATTCCATTCCCACCATCATCCATAAAAAATAAACAAAGTCATCTTTATAGGAAATGTACATTGTTTCCTTTTCCTTTTCTTTTTAAGCTTTCATTTCTGATCCAACTTACCCACAGAATTTATCCTCCTGTAAATTATTTTAGTGCTTGAAAGTCTTTTATTGATCACCCCATTATATTTCTGAGTGACAAAATATGTATATAAATTTAAATTTAAAACATGTGTAATGTTTCCTGTGAACATAAGGCTCTTAAGTGTTAAATAATTTCTTTTGGATTGAGTTATCACAGTTGAGCAAAACAACATAAACAGATTACAAATTTTGATGAATATTTGTTAAACGTTAGAAAGTACAGTTTCATTGGAAATGCATCGCTTAATGAGATGGATGGGGCTTTTTTTTCTTCAGTTAGTTCATGCAGGGTGCATATTATTTATTGCTTGATGAGACACAGTTCAACATCAATTCTATTCCTTTTTTCACTTGTCTGGATGTAAACTGTGAAATCTTGTTCACATAAGTAGCTGGAAAAAGAAGGAATTTGTTATAGTCTCTTTGAACTTCTGAGTTAAAGGCCAAAATCAATTGTGATCTATCATTAAAAGTTATTTTTAATGATCAGCTGACAATTTGATTAGGTCCCACTTCAATTTTGTTAAAAACAAAGGGTTGGCAACTGCCTGGTTTAGAGAAAAATTAATTGTGAGTTATTAGGTTAATTTGTTTCCTCAACACTTGCATTGATATTTTGAAATGCCCCTGTGTTTGGTGATCTGAGATTTTAACATACCGGACCATTAGACTGTATAAAAACTCAGGATAGGTGAGGAGTGTGTCTTTCTTTTATAGTGTGAGAAGGATAGTGAAAGGCTTAGCCTATTCTTAGGAAAGAAAACATGGATATGGGGATCTGGAAATTTATTGTAAATTATTTCTTCCCTCTCTGCCCTTGAGAATATTTCATTCAGCCCCAGGAGTCCTATGCCCTCAGTCTGAAAGCCCATGATCTCGGCATTTCTATGATTCTTTTCTGGCCTGGCCTGTGATTGGTCAAGGCATGGCATAACGTGCAATTCTGGGACAGTGGCATGGGAGGGGAAGTTTGTTTCCAGATTCTGGGAAATGGTTCCTTGTGACTCAGAACCAACTGACCCTAGAGCTATGCTTCTTCACTATCCAAGGAATTGTGAGTGTGCACAGATTGGACAGAGTTAATGTTGAAAAAGAACAATACCATACTCTAACAAAAACACAAACATTGTACATTTGTGACCATGCAGAAGGCATAAGCCTTAAATTCCAAATTTGGAAGGAAGCTAATTCACTGGTGTAGAGAAAATTTTAAATGTACCAGGCAGTTTCTAATACCAAACCATACGCTAATGTAGACAGTTTTGAACACCTCTGAAATTTGAGAGCCAATTGATTATTTAAGACTAGGAGGAAGGTATTAGCTGTGGTCTCAAAATTACATCAAGTTTGGAGGTATTTTTTCTATTGAGAAAATTTCCCCCTTATTTTCAGAACTTGACTTACAAATTTCCCTGGTAGATCGTCAGATCTGGTTAAGTGGAAAATTGGGCTTTGAGAGCCAAAGAGGCCTTTCTAAACTTTGTCACTTTCTTACTTTATCTTGGAGTTTGGCTAGTGCTGTTCCCTTGGCCCTCAAACTATTAACTCATTTATGCTCAGATCATTGAAGCTATAAATCCAGAGTATTCCTGAAGTGCAACTATGTGTTATGAAAAATGATTGTCTCATTGTCATTAAGAGAACAAATGCCATGGGAAATTTTTTCTAGAAGTCGACAACTGAAGAAAGCCATTTTTCCTCTAGTTGATATAAAGGCTGTCATTGCATAGAATGGCCTCTCTTATCCTTTTGTGCATTAACTGAGCATAATTTTCAAATGTAAAACTTCCAAGAGGAGCATAATTCTGGAAATGGCAAGATTATAATTATGTGCCGCATAAAGGATAAATTTGTAGTTTATAAATCATGGATATTAATATTCAGCAGGAGCCTAATTCACAGTAAAACTTGAAATAACTACATTGTTAAAAATAATTGAATTTGGGTTTTAGAAGAAATTTTAGCAGTTAAAGATTATTTTTGTGGGGAGGGCTTTTGACCGTCTGGGGCTTTAATTTGCATTTAGGTGGTGCTATTTTGATGCTTTTGGCAATAGTGGCATACATTTAATTAGTTTAGACTTATTTTTTTCATTCCTACTACCTGCCCCTCTCTCCTCTAATGTGCCACAAATGCTTGGTTATTTAACTTTTCATATACTTCCGAATCTGTCTTTCCTGCCACTCCCTTGGTTCATGCTACCATTACCTTGTGACTTGATTCCTGTAGTGGCTTCTAACACGCCCCCCACCCTCCAGTCTTGTTCAAGCCCTCACATGCAGCATCAAGAGAAATCTAGTTGGTAGGCAGGTGCTTATGTGGTTCCTCTGCTTTCAACATTTTGCTGCCACCTCAGTATCTACAGGGATGGAATTTCCTGTGCTCTGAAGGCCGCGGTTGCTCTGGGGAGGGGGGGGGGGAGGGTGTGTGTGTGTGAATGGGCCAGAATCTATTTTACTATTGAGTAATGCTGAACTTTTTTCAGTGGGCTTTGATTGGTGCTGATTTTCAAAAGACCATTCCTCTTTCAAACAGATATGTTTTTGAAAATTGTAAATGCTTCAACTTTAGGATCCTGAAGCTTGGATGGCTCAGGGGTAAGAACTTCTCTGGTTGGTACTTATGGGGCTTTAGGTTTCCTCATTCCTTCACTGGGTTTGTGGCGAGAAGAGTGTAGAGTGGTAGAAAAAAGGGGCTCTGCCATAGACCCGTGTCCCAATCTCACTCCCCTGCTTTCTTTTTTTTAAAATTTATTTTTTAATGTTTTTTTATTTTTTTTTATTTTTTATTTTTTTAAATTTTTTTTTAAAATTTATTATTGAGACAGAGAGAAACAGAGCATGAGCGGGAGAGGGTCAGAGAGAGAGAGGGAGACACAGAATCCAAAGCAGGCTCCAGGCTCTGAACTGTCAGCACAGAGCCTGATGCGGGGCTCGAACCCACAAACTGTGAGATCGTGACCTGAGCCGAAGTCGGCCACTTAACCGACTGAGCCACCCAGGTGCCCCTAATGTTTATTTATTTTTGAGAGAGAGAGACAGAGTGCAAACCAGGGAGGGGCAGAGAGGGAGATGCAGAATCCGAAGCAGGCTCCAGGCTCTGAGCTGTCAGTACATAGCCAGACACAGGGCTCCAACTCACGAACTGTGAGATCATGACCTGAGCCAAAGTCGGTTGCTTAATCGACTGAGCCACCCTGGCGTCCCAGTTTTTTTTTAAATTTTAAGGTTTATTCATTTTTTGAGAGAGATTTTGAGAGAGACAAAGCGTCAGTGGGGGAGGGGCAGAGAGTGGGAGACACAGAAACTGAAGCAGGCTCCAGGCTCTAAGCTGTCAGCACAGAGCCTGACGTGGGGCTTGAACTCATGAACCATGAGATCATGACCTGGCCGAAGTGGGAGGCTTAACCGACTGAACCACCCAGACGCCCCTCGCCTGCTTTATTACGAAATAATTTTATGTATGTTATTGAACCTGTGAAAACCTCAGGTCCTTTCCTGTTCTGTAGGATGGGTTATTGTGCGGACTGGCATGAAGTAGGTACTTCTGTCAATGGCAGTTATGCTTTCTTTGAGGTTTTCAGTGGACTTGAAGGAAGATGGATTTCAAGGACCTCACAGTAGAGATGCTCCATAAGGAGTGTGTTATTCCTTGAAGTAAAGCTTGGCACTTCTGTCGCTCTTAGATACATGCATAGATCATGGGTTAAAAGGTATCAGAAGACTTCGGAGTAACTCCTGCAGATTTATACAAAACCTCTTTCTTTTATATATGACCTGGGTGGTCTGCCTGCACAGAGTAGAAGCTGCAAATCACGAAAGGGTACTTTATTATGACTGATTTTATTTTGAGGAAGAGAAAAACTTAGCCAGCTTTAACTTTTGCTTTTAGTGTAGCTGGGTGTCCACAAAAGATCACAATGTGGTATGTGTGATTTTCAGTCAAAGTCACCTTTTGTTTGACAGCATTAGTTCACCCCAGGAAAATTCTGCACCCAAGCATGTGGTCACAGTTCTGTCTGGATTCAGGAGCAGCCCAAAGGGGGGAGCCACTCTCAAGTCAGAATAATTAGGTATGTATTGAGAAGCATTCAAGATATGATAAAGTTATTCCAAAATGGAAAAATACCACAAGTACCACCCTAAAACTCAAATGCCTGTGCAGGAGCCATGAAAAAATAAACATTGCAGAAATGAAAGGGAGTTAACCGGGGTTTCTAGAAGCTAAGATACAAAATGCTAAGCATAAATCGAAGTGAATCTCTATTTTTGCAGCTGTTAGAACTAAGGCATGCTGCTTATATTGAAAAAGAAAAACAGTATTCATACCACTATGACAACTGATTATATTTAATATCTACTCCCATAAAAACCTTATTAAGATTTCAGAAGTGCAGAAGATTAAGTTACCAGGATTAAAATTATTTTTATCTGAATAAAAATAACGGGTATTTAAAATGTGAACTACCGCATCTGATATATCTGGCCAGATGCTCTCCAACTCTTTATTTTTATTTTTTTTTATAAGGAACCATCTGCTGTAAGTAGAGGTGCCTATTAAGTTTTCTAGTAGAAAAAGAAATTAGCATCTGAAGACGCAAAGCCAGTGAATTGTGAAAGAACACAGTTATGAAGACAAAATTAAAAAATCCTCTGACACCCCAAGGACCAATTTAAAAGTGTTCTATTTAGAGAAATTCTGTTTGCAAAGCATATATTTTCAGTTATTTCTGTTAAGGTTACTACTAGCAGCAATTTCAGAAGCATGTTTTAATAGATAGTGTATTATGTTGCGTTTAATGAGAATGAGCTCTGAATCACAACTCATCTGTTTTAGGGAGCTCCCTCCCCTGCTTTATCCCCCTCCCTAAGTGTTGATGACCAGTCTGGGATGTCACAACAGGCTACCCGGAAATCACTATGCAGTTAGAAATTTAACATCAGTGTGAAAGGAATATGTAAAATTATTTATGGGGAGCCAAATAGTTTTTGGCAACTATAAAGGTGAAATTAGTAAAGCATGTTGTGCTCCGTCTTTATGTTATCTATATATTTCCAAGGAGCTTTGGGTCACACAACAGCTAAGATGAAAGAGGATGTTGGTGGATTTTGGATACTTTTGTAAAACAGTGAAAATGATGGCAGATGCTCTAATTTAAATATTTTGGTGGTTTGAGTTTTGAGGTAGCATAGCTTTGGCCTGAGGCAAACTGAATTAAAGTAACAGGTAACATTTTTTCCTCCCCCTGTATCATATTAAATATATTTTGAATTTTTAGCTTAAAAAGTTCTATAATTGAAGTTTTTCTGACTTTTATCTATAATGGCATTTTAATAACATGGAGTATTCTAATATGTGCTATGTGATAGACTCTTCTTTTTTGGTGGAAGTTTTGCCATTAACTTCACCTTACGAAAAAATGTGTAATTAATTATTACATAGCCATTGCTTAGCCTACTAATACAAATTGCTTCTAAGTGCTTTAACAGAACCTATTTATATACTATCAATTGATTACTTGATTCAGTATAAAGTCCTAGTTGGGAATATAAACTCTGGAGCCAGATGATCTAAGTTCACATCCTGTTTTTTTAATTAAAAATTTTTTTTTAATATTTAGTAGCTCTTGGACCTTAGGCAAGTTACATAATTCCTATACCTTGATTTCCTCATTTATATAATGGGTTAATACTACTACTTCATCCCTAGAGCACTAGTGGGGAAACCAGTGAGTTAATATATTTAGTTTAGTGTATGGTACAGAATAAGCATTCAATAAATTATTATTTTATAGTCTCCTTGGAGTTAATATATGGACTGAAGAAAAACAGAATTGAATTGAAAATATTCTTTAATTTAGTATATTCACTAATTATTTTTGAAGATATCATTTATTACTTAACTGTCAATGTAGGTTTCTTATTCACTGATAGTAAATTCTGTCTTCAGATCAGGTCATAAAGTTGCTATTCTTAAATTTCCTTATATTTTCAAAATAGAAACTTTAATTGTTACCAAATATTGTTCTTTAAATTTTTTTAATGTTTATTTATCTTGAGAGAGAGAGAGAGAGAGAAGAGAGAGAGAGAATGCATGCATGAGTGGAGAAGGGACAAAGAGAGAGAGGGAGACACCGAATCGGAAGCAGTCTCCAAACTCTGAGCTGTCAGCACAGAGCCTTACATGGGCCTCGAACCCATGAACTGCTTGATCATGACCTGAGCTGAAGTTTGACACTTAACTAACTGAAGCACCCAGGTGTGCCCCCCCCCCCCCAATATTGTTCTTAAACTTTTCTTGACATGTTTTTGGAAGAATATATTGAACAATACTTTTAGGTAATGTTTCTTTTTATTTGACAGTTTGTCTTCCATCCAATGAATAATTTTCACAGTAAAAATATAGTTGCTAGTTTATTTAATGCGTACACATATCAAAGAGGTCCCTGTATTGATTATTAAATATATACTGCTTATAGACTATAGTGGATACAAGCCATGAATAATTTATTTACATGTGCATGTAGCTGTTGGAAGCAACCATAGATATGAACAGTTAGTGAAAATGGGAGGTGAGGAGGGGCAAGGATGGTAAATCCTAACTTATCTAAAAATATTTTATAGATATTTATTACTCATCTTGGTTTAATGTAGAGTCCAGGATCTGGAGTTAGAGGATGTTCTTTAGTGTTTGGCTTTAGGCGAGTGATGGCTTCTCTACATCTCAGTTTCCTCGTTTTGAAAATGGGCACGATAGTAGCACCTACTTTACAGGGTTGTTACGTGTCCTGTGTAATACTAATATAAAAATAATTGTAACTGAAATTTACTGTGTACTGTTGTGCTGGGCGTTGTGTTAAGTGCTTTACCTGTGTCATCATGTTTAATCTTTTCCAAAGCCCTGTGAGGTGGTTACAGTCACCATTTCCATTTTATGGAAGAATAGGATTGGGGAAGGTAAGGAACTTTTTAAAGACTTCATTGAAAGTAGTAGAGCCAAGACTCAGTCCTGGATCTGCCTGACACCAAGGTCAGGCTGTTGTGCCTCTATTACCTTTATAAACCTTCAAGTGCCTGAGAAAGTTTAGTGGCTGCAATTTAGCATTTACAGCATTAGTTGCAGGAACTAAAAAGAATGTATGAATTACCATAGAGTGACTTAGCAACCTACTTCTAATCAAGACCATCATTTTTTAAAAAATAGCAGTCATAAGGGAACTGCAGGGAGATTTCTAGGTAACAAACATGAAATTGCCCAGTTTGATCGAGGATAGTACTTGCTGTTCCACAGATGCCATTGTCCACTTGTGTCCATCTGTGATCACCTGCAAGAATTTTCCATTTGTTGTATGAAACAACTTTTATTAAAGATATGTTTTAGATTTAGGAATTTAGCTTTGTTTTGTTTTTAAACATGTGCCAAGTTCACCTGTGAAGCCAGAAAGAATGAAGTTAATGCCCAGAAGAAACAATGCCCTTCCTGTGACCAGCCCCTTCACCCGGAAACATGTTAAAACTCATGGCCATAAAGCAATGTACTATCTGTAAATAAAGAAATTATAAAAATTTGTCTCATTGACCAAAAAGATCTTCATATTGAATGTGAAAATCTGAAACCTTTTCTAAGAGACGAAATTCTGTCCTCAAGTAGTTAGATCCTGCCTGGTTAAGTTTCATTCAAACAGTAAAAACCTCATTGTAGGGGGGGGAAATGACTATTTCCAGATGGTCTACTAAATTATTAGCTCTAAAAGTTTATTTTTAAATTGTTTATTTGGAGCATATTTTTCCCACAAATAGTTCATAAAACCTGGTCAGATCTGTTTAATGCTTGGTGAAGTCTCATTATTATATTATTTTGGTTTTAATCTTGAGAGTAGAGGACTGTTATGAACTGAATTGTGTCCTCCCTAAATTCATACCTTGAGGTTCTAACTCCCAGTCTTTGGAGATGGGGCCTTTCAAGGGTAAGTAAGGTACAATGAGGTCATGTGGGTGGGCCCTAATCCAAAATGCCTGGTGTCCTTATGAGAGAGGTGAGGATGTAGACAAATGGTGGGAAGACCATGCAAGAAGACAGGCATCTGCAAGGCAAGGAGAGAAGCCTTGGAAGAAATCCATCTTGCCAGAACCTCGGTCTCCAACTTCTAGCCTCTAAAATTGTTAGAAAATGAATTTCTGTTGTTCAGGCCATGCAGACTGTGGTAGTCTGTGATGGCAGCCCCAGCGAGCTAATACAAGGACCGTGTGGTGTGGGAGGAACAGACCTGGTTTTAGGCTAAAAATGCAAAAATAGAACCAAAGTTTTTCTTTCATTCTCTTTTACCTTTTGTTCCATCTCTCTCCTTTTCCTGTTGTCTTCTTGTCACTCTGAGTTCCCACTATAACCCTCTTCTTTAATGTGTTGGGTTAGGATAGTTCTGGATTGTTTCCAATGTGTTTCTAGCTCCTTATGTCCCAGATAAAGTTAGGAATAAAGAAATATGTAATGGAAGTGGTTTTAACACACATACTAAGATGGGAGTGCCTGATGGCCCCTTAATTCCCTAAATATGAGTTGCATGGGGGCATGGACTTTGCTTAGTGGTCGGCAAATTCCCAGAGCCAGCAATAGAGTCTGACATGTGGTAATTACTTCACTTACTATTACTGAGTGAATATCCTGTTTTAAAAGCCATAATTGAACCCAAGTGAATCTCTTACTATGGGAATGGTAGGCAGCATAAGCAAGTAGAGTAAAACATTGCCAGCACAAGGGTATGTGTTCCCTTTTGCGGTGGTTGTTATGTGGGGGAGGCAGTAATAGTAGAGCCCTAATCGAGAGCTGCTCATGGGATTGGCCTGTTCTCCTTTTAAAAATGCTCTCTTTCCAATTCTGCATCCACAGATTGAAAAAAAATCTTCTCATTGCTTTAGTTCATAAGGGCATCCCTGGCATTGTAAGTCAGGTCTCAGCTTTTGGGAAGAGGGAGAGGCATGGGCAATGGGGGAGGAGACAGGTCGCCTTTGTGCATCGGGGCCATTTGTAAGTTGAGGGTGGCCTCAGTATCTTATTTTTATCTCAGCACATGTGTATGCAGTACTTGACGGGGATGGCGTGAAATGTGGGAGTAAGAACAAGTAAATTTGGAATGCTTCTATAACTAGCCCTTCCAGACAGAAATAGTGGCTGTGATGGAGGTGTGTTATTAGAGAATGACAGCAGGCTCTGAGCACTCCTCTTGTCCTTGTCCCCAATTCCAGCCCTCCCCTCCACTTGTGGAATCCTTTCAGTCAACATTTTAAAAGACGGAGGGGAGGGAGCACATGAGGTAGGAGGTAAATAAAAATGTGTTTATTTAATTTATTTATTCAATAAGCACTTATACAGTACTCACTATGTTCCAGGCACTGTTCCAAGTGTTTTATACATATTCATTCATTTAATCTTTACAATAACCCTATGAGTAAACTGCCCTGAGAGGTTTTTGCTCTGGGTCACAGAGCGAGAATGTGGCACAGTGGAGATTCAGACCTGGGTTGTGTGGTTCCAGAGTATGAGGTCGCACGTGAAAGAACTGGTTACAGTTGGAGGGGGAGTGAAGAAAGGGAATTATAGGTTTGGGAGAGAGATGTTGGATATACATTTGGGTAGAAAAAAATATATATTGTGTGTGTTTGTGTTTATGAATATGTGGTATAAGCTCATTACCGTATTGAATTGACCTCTGATTCATCCAGTTTTGTGGCACTGTCCCACTGGTCATATCAACACTGTGGTCACCTCAGAGGGAGGGAGCTGGGTTTCTTGAAGAATCAGAAAAGAAATATCCTTGAAGTTAGTATTTTCTGGAGGGTGGAGTGGCAAAAGGCAGCCCGGGAAAGAAACTGATGTTAGAATGGGGAGGGCAGGGTTTGGTTAGTGACACATCCCTTGATAAGATGTTGACCCTGTCTGTATGTTCTTTGGCAAATGGAAGAGATTTTATCTATCCTTCTACTTTCAAGATTGTTGTGAAGATATAACAATAAATAGAGCATAGAACTTAAAGTTGGCAAGACTGCAAGATCAATGAATCCAGTAGTTTTGATGTAACTCATTTTCAAATGAAGGTACAAAAGTCAAACATAGTCACTCTGTTTCAAGTAAAAGGGACTTGGCTTGTACCCCCTTTGCCTGCTTTTTCTGTTCTTTAGGGCACTTCAAGGATTCTATATAGCATAGTGTCAAAGCATAGTTTCAAAACCACTTCTTTGAGTAGCCTCTGTTCTGAATATGAGGTAACTTAGTCCAAGAGACATTTAGTGGCTTTTCTGCAGTTGCTTGATATTTCCACTCTCTAAGGGTTTTTTTTTTTTTAAGTTTACTTATTGATTTTGAGAGAGAGGGAGAGAGAGAATCCCAAGTAGGCTCTGCACTGTTAGCTCAGAGCCTGACCCTGGACTCAAACTTACAAACTGTGAGATCATGACCTGAGCTGAAATCAAGAGTGGGTTGCTCAACCAACTGAGCCACATAGGCACACCTCTAAAGGTTTGGTTCCCACTGGGAAAACCATCTCCCTGTGAAAACACTCTGAAAAGTTGAAAATTCATATCAAAGTAAGCACTTTTGCCATAATAATACCCATCATTTATTGAGTATTCCCAATGCTCTTGGGCAGGAACAACTTGACACGTGTGTGACCCATATAGTTTGCACAGGTGCTGCACTCAGAAGGGCCCAGGCTCTTGGTTTTATGCTCTGCTTTCCCAGCTTGAAATTCTTAGTAGTTTTTGAAACAAGCTGTCAGGTGTTTGCATTTTGCATTGGACCCCACAAACTATGTAGCCTATCCTGGTGCCTGGTGTTTATATATCTTGTCTCATTTAATACTTACAGCCATCTTCAAGGTGTGGCTACTCTTATTCCCATTGTACAATCAAGGACATTGAGGCTAAGAGAAATTTCCTAAAGATCACATGTGTCATGAAGGGGCAGACTGGGGAATGTCGTCAAGAAACGTTGGTCTCAAAGCCCACTGTCCTTCCAATTTAGGCTGCTCCTGGTCTAAAGTAAGACTGGGGAGAAGGGAAAAGAGCTAACAGTAAATCCTTGTTTGGGGGAGTGTGGGGGAGGAGTGGGGAATGTAAGAGCTGCTGAAGTGCTTAGCTTGGCCACTGGGGGCCATTTCTTGTGGATAAATGTCCCTTAGTTTTTGGAAACAGTTAACTTGACTTTTTAAAAGACTGCTTGTTATAAGACAGATTTATATAGAACCTTTACTCTACAGATCTGGTGGCTGACCCAACCAGTGTGATTTTGTTTTTTTATGAAAGGAGTAGCTGAGAAACAATTGTGGAAGAACTTGTTTTAGTTCAGGCTGTGAACTGGAGGCAAGTTTAGGATTAGAACTCCCTTGGGCTTGCTTTTGCTTCAGCATTCAGTTCATGTTTTTATCTATTTTTTTTCACATGTAGGTATAAGACAAATTTTGGAATTGTTTTGAGGATAGAAGCTGTAGGAGTAGAAAATACAATTACTTGGCATTGCTGTGTTCATGTCTATTAGAACTAAAACTATGTTCAGTCTCCTTCTCCCTCTGTAATTTTCAAGTGAGAGTATGTTTTTTGAAATATTTTTTTCATCCAAAGTGTTAGTGAAATTTTTTTATGGTGACTTTAGGTGGAAAATGACAATATTCTTTCTAGAGGAAATTCTTGAAGAACTGAGAATTTCTGGTTCTAATATTCTTGGATGGTTTTATGGCCTAAATTGTAATAATGTCCTTATATTTGTATAGTGCTTTTAGTCTGTCATGTCTTTCCATATTTGTTATAGAAAAAAGGATAAAACAGCAGATGCAGGAAAGAAAGAAGGCTGTCCTGATATTCTGACAGAACACGAGGAACTCTAAACAAGGGTTCAACAACAAGAGCAAAGCAAGTGTATCCAGAGGCAGGGGAACACACAGATTTCAGGAGTGCAATTTTTCATTTAGCTAGAGTTCATTGCTCTGCTTCGTTCTTTCAGCAGTTATTCATTGAATCTCCCAAAATATCAAATAAAACCCTTATAGTGCTCCAAATTAGATTGCAGTGATCCTATCAAGGCCTAAAATTGCAGATTTGTATCAATACCACTTTTTAATGGCACATTTCCAAAATTTTTTAATCAATTGAACTTCTTTGATCAAGGTCAGAGATGATGATTTTCAAAAGAAAAAAAAAGGACAAAAACTGGAACAATTTTCTTCCCTATCCAAACTGTTGAACATGCTTTCCTTAAAGACTTCTTGGAAAAGAAGCCATTTCCAAAGGACTCCCAGAAGCACTTCTACAGAGGAAATGGATAACAGAATGCATCCCCATCACTAATCCTCACCTAAGTCCTTGAAAACTCAATTAGCAAAGTTCATGCCCAGAATCTGTCAGACAGGTTGTAACCAGAGAGTGCTAATGGCTCAATTCTTTAGTTATCAAAATGTCACTTCATATTAAATGAATGAACTTTAAGTACCCATATGCTAATTGGATTTATTCCGTACATGTTGGCTGTGATCGTTTTCACATTGAGTATGAACTTTACTGAATGACTCTACAAATTCCCCTTAATTCTCCAAGTTAGGATGGCATTGGGTACCACCTTCAGAAAGGTATTTTAACTTCTAGTTAAGTAGTGTAGTTCAAGTAAAAGTTGAAAGTTGGAGAAAAGGCTGAAAGAAAGGGGAAAAAGTTAAAAAAAACCCAACAACTCTTTAAAAAAGGTTGTGTAAACCAAATATATAAAGCAGTGAAGGCTGCTATAAAGATTTTATTACCTTGAGATTGAAGTTGCCACATTATTGTAGATTCTCTCAGTCAGACACATCTAAATTTATTGCCATATAATGAGTGCACTCACCCCTGTGCAGAATCTGAAGGAAGGGGTACAAAAGTGTAAAATAGAAAATAGTTTCATCTAGAGTAGAAACAGAAGTTGAACATTGAGTAACTCTCCTATTCTTTAAAGCAAGTGAAAACATAATATAGATTTGTATCCTGTTTGTACAATAACAAAACACTTGGAAATGGTATGGTGTGTGTGTGGCTTCATCTTGTACATTTGGAATATACTGGACCCACCCCTACTCATTCTGAAGCACAAGGGGAGACAGGGGAAACACCTTTCTGCTTCCTTCTCTCTTCCGGCCTTCTCTGCCTCTCCTTTTATGACTCAGAAAGGCAAATTAAAGTACGTTGGACTCCCGGCATACACAAGTGGCTTTAGGGGAGCTCTGAGGAAAGCCACTGAAGCCTTAAAACCATGAAGCAACCAGTATTTAGATTTTTAAAGTTATTTCCAGTAGCCATTGACTCTTGGATACAGGGATGGTATTGGAAGAAGACATTCACCAAATAATTTCAATTGTTAAATAAAACATTTGACATTCTTAGTCATTTTTCCCCAATATTTTAATATACTGCAAGTTTTTCAGTTTTCTCTTGCTTTCTGAGAGGCCATGTTTGGCAGATGACCTTTTAGGTCTTCATATATAGATTACCACTATTTCTCATATATTTTCCCCCCTAGGATATGAGAGTATAATGGAGGAGGGGGTTTGGGGACAGAATAGAGAGATGGGCTCAGTGAGGGATGTACATTTATGAAGAGTAGAATGTTATAGTTCTTTACCTTAGCTTCACACATCAGTAATACTGGGGAAAAGCTAAGCTCTGTGCCCAAAGGGCTAGAGAGCAGCACTTTCCTGTACCCAGCATGTAACAGGATCAGCTAGAATGTAGAAAGTGGCCACCTCTAGAAAGTAGCCTCCCCCATGCTTGACACTCATTTAGCTCAGTGCTCTCAGGTAGAACTTCCTGTATTGCTATGGAACCATGACAGTGTTTGTATTCAACATTTTACTGGAATTTCTTCCAGGAGTGGTTGCAGCTTAAAAAACACGAGGCAAAACCAAGATGTTCTGAAAAAAACCCAGTCAACCTTAGGTTTACCCTTGAGAGGCTGCTGCTAACTACACATGGGCTAAGGTAGCACCATACTCACCACAGGTTTTTTTTTTTTTTTTTTTTTTTGCCACTATAGTTTCAACCTTTGATCATAATATGCAAAATGATTTTAAGAATATTTAGTAAAACTATTAAGGGCCAGAGATAGTGAGAATTTGGGAAATACAATCTTGGCAGACATGTGAGAAGAAGGAGATGTAGTGCTACCCACCAGATTTTGAACTCTTGGGTATGTATACAATTGATCTTACCTGTATATGATGCCAACCATTATCTTTATTCATTTAATTTTTAAATTTTTTTTTTGAGAGGGAGAGCTTGAGCAGGAGAGGGGCAGAGAGAGAGGAGGACAGAGGATCTGAAGCAGGCTCTGCTCTGACAGCAGCGAGCCCGATGCAGGGCTCAAACTCATAAACTGGGAGATCATGATCTGAGCCAAATTCGGACGCTCAACCAACTGAGCCACTCAGACGCCCCTCTCTTTATTCATTTAATAAATAGGTTTGTTCTTGCTGCACAATTAAATGATTTACCATATGCATTTTTCCCTTGCTTTTTTGTTTGTTAATTCATTATACCATATAACCTTTTAGAAAAAGAGAAGATGAGATATGTTTGTTCATCCATCCAGTTGATTCAGCAGAAATTCACTGCACAGCTTGTATGTCTACCATGCTAGTTGCTAGTGGTATAGAGATGAAAGGCCAAATGCTTATCTTCCAGGAACTTAGTGGATCTTTTAACTAAAAGGGGAGAAAGCAAATACTTAATATGTACTTAATAATACATTTTTAAAAAAGCCAAATTCTTGTTTTGGAGTCATACCTTTATTTAGTATTTCATATCCTGCAACATTTTTTACTAAGATTATAGAGTGTTTTATATCGTCATATTTTGTAATGAAACAGCTATCCTGCCTCTCAGATAAGGTGTTCAGCTGAAACTTGCTTTGTAGTGCCTTCTTCCATTGGTTCTTGTGATTTAGATTGATTGAATTTATTTGTTTTCTTAGCAGTGGGTTTATTTCCTTCCTAGTTTTTCTTTACTTTAGATCCAATTTTTTTTAGAAAACCTGCTGTTCCCCAACGTCTTCTCCTGGCATCAGGTAGCTCCATGTGGATAGCTCCCACCAGTCTGAAAAAGTCTTTATCTTGCTCTGAAGCCAGAATTTGGCTTGGTTTAGCATAACCCTCAGAAGAGTAAATGTTTAATGGGAATAGTTGTCTTCCACATCTGCCCTGACTGTTGGTTTTACCTGACACCGTATTTTTGTGTATGATTATATAACATTCACTCATAACCATTACTTTGGAAAAGGGGAGAGTGTTTGGGGTATTGACAGGCATCGTGAAATTCTGGAGGTTTCATTCAAAGCTTCTAGTTATGCTTTTCTGTTCCCTCTCTCAATGTAACAAAAGGCTCAGTGATGGGAGAGATACTGATGTCCTAAATCACCTCCTTAGGTGTTCCTCTCAGAGGGCACAGGAAGGAAATGTGGAAAGGTTATGGGGAGGGAGACTCCTTGGTACTCATAAAGACCTATATGAACTCATTTTTTCTTTCATCTGACTAGAGACAATGAGGGAGAGAATGTATGCCACTGACCATCATTTTCAAATAGATTGGTCTTATCACAGAGGGAAAAATGCTACTGTTGGAAATAAGATAAAATATGAATCACAATAATACATAAAATCAGTACATAAGTTGTGAAGTGCAAGATGAGGTTCTGTTTTGCAATGATGTAAAATTTATGAAGAGTTAAGTGAGACAGAAACTTGACACTCTGGAAAAGTAAGAGAGTAATGTGGGATGGGGGGGCGGAGACAGACCTACTGCCCCATTTACATCCCTAGATGGAATTGCTCTCAAGTAATAGGAAAGGATTCTGAAGCAGAAAACATTTCAAGAATGTATGTTTTTAAAATACAACATTTTAAAAATACAATAAAAACCATTTTTAAAATCTGTAACATTGTGATTTTTCACTAGATTGAGAATTTCTTTATAATCTTCTTTACTTTAGTGAGTATATTGTCCTGCTTTCTATATTTTTTGCATAATGAGCCTCAACTTGTAGTTGGATTAAACATTCTTCAGGGTAGGAAGGGAAAATGCCTAATTGCATGTGGTTATCATATTTTCAATCCTTGATTGTGATAATATCATCATATAATAATGTGCAGAAAAGTTATATAGAAAACTAAATATATACAACTAATGACTAATCAACAAATGCATATTAAAAAGCTGGCTTTTCCTATTGGTTTTAAAAGGAATCCCACAATCACTTCATGTATGTACTTACAAATTTAACAACCTCTGGGATTCATAAATCTGGAGACCATGTTCTACAAGTTTATTTTATTAAATATTATATCTCATCCATGTCTGAACTTTTCCATTAGGTGACTCTGTTTCTGGATAGCTATTTTTGGAGGTCTCTGGCATGTGAATGGGCTGTGAAAACATTAAGAAGCTATACAGATAATTAAGATTCAAATCATTATTATTTTGTTCTCCAGAAATGGCTTGTGGAAGTACTACAGAAGTAGTAGTAATGTAATTGTCCTTACAAACAGACTCTGTGCATGGCTACTTGTTCCTTAGTTAAAGCAGTTATGAAATGGCCAAAACGAAACCATCAACTGGGTATACTTAATGAATATTTCTTTCTTTTAATACTTCTCTTATATTTCAAATAGTTTCTCAAAACCTGTTTCAGTAAGTTCAGGTCAAACTTTTTTTTAAGTTTATTTATTTATTTTGAGAGAGAGAGTGAGCGAGCGAGTGCATGCGTGTGCATGAGTGGGAGAGGGGAGGAAGAGAGGGAGAGAGAGAGAAGCCCAAGCAGGCTCTGCACTGTCAGAGCAAAGCCCGATGTAGGGCTTGAACTCATGAACCACAACTTGAGCCGAAACCAAGAGTGGATCCTTAACCAAAACCAAGAGTGGATGCTTAACTGACTGAGCCGACCAGGCGCTCCTCGGTCAAACTTTTTAGAATGGTAGTTCCTAAACCCAATGTTGTGTTATAGTCAGTTGCGGTATTCATTCAAAACATAGGTACCTAACTCAGTTCTGAGGATGCTGATTCAGTGGGACAAGGGCGGAGTCCTGAATCTTTAAGCAGGTTTCCCAGGTGATTTGATTCTATGGGCCTATATATGGGACACTCTGGTTTCAAGAACATTATCAGGTAATGGAAACAAGCAAAACCTCTTGACTGACAGCTGGTATTGTAATTAGGTGGTTCAGATTATGTTCTTCAGAAGCAGCTGATACTACTACATTGAGGAGAGACGAAGAGCTGCTCTCGTCTGTTTTCCCTGATTTGTTTACTGAAGCAAAACAGAATTATAAAATATGTCTTTTTTTCTGTTTGCTCCTTTTCCTTTTGCCTTAATCAGACCAAAGGGGAATTTTTTTTAACTTATAAATGGATGTATCTCAAACTCATAACTATTTACTGCCTAGAACATATTTGAACAAAGTATAAGTATATTGATGAATTTCTTACATTCGGGTTGTTTTGGAGTTGACAGCATGTTTGTTTTCCTTAAAATGTACACTGATTTCTTTTTTTAAAAATTTTTTAATGTTTATTTATTTTTGAGAGAGACAGAGTGTGAGCAGGGGAGAGGCAGAGAGAGAGGGAGACACAGTATCCAAAGCAGGCTCCAGGCTCCGAGATGCCAGCACAGAGCCCAACATGGGGCTTGAGCTCACAAACGGTGAGATCATGACCTGAGCTGATGTCAGATGCTTAATGGACCAAACCATCCAGACACCCCATAAATATACATTGATTTCTTATGACCAATATATATGCAAAATATCTTAAATCTGAACCCATAGTGTTCCTTATAAATAATAATAAATAATAGAACCACAAGAAACCTTGTGTATGTGATTTCAAACAACATAACTCTTTCCTCTGGAATGTGGCATCAGGGCAAGAATCATTTTTGCCTGTGTCAGCACATGAGACTATTCCATATATGGTTTTATCTCTAAGATGTAATTTAGAGTTGTGCAAAAGAACTGCGTATTCTCAGTAAGGTGTATTTCTGAGATTAACAAAATATCTTTCTTGTTTTTCTCATTTTCATCAGTTCTCTGGGTAGGAATATTGGTCCCATGGCAAGATGGTATAAGGGGGAGAAGACCCCCATTAGCTCTAATTTGTTCTCTGTTGGGGTTCACACCATCCAGGTTCTAAAGGAAAAGGGGCATATGTGCAGAGCTTCAGTCTTGGCCAGTCTTGTTCAAGAGGAGGCCATTTAGTACCATGTCTGACCTCAAGATTAAAGTCAGGGTTACCGGGGTACTGAATTGAGCATACTCTTGTGGGTTGTCGACTTTCAGGGTCTGGTCCTGAGTAATTCATGACCTGTAAGTCTTTGAATCTTAGGCCCAGTTTCATCAGCTTTCTCTGATGAAGTCTCAACTGAATAACAATCTTACTACAAATCTGGGGTCAGAACCTAGGGTTGGACCAAATCTGTAGCTATGATACAGGTCAGATGGTTGGAATGATGGGTGATTATGATGTTGGGTGATGGCCTTTCCTACTTTGTGGGGAATTGAAATGTAGCTACTTAATCCCAACACAAACCAAGGAAGACATCCAGGAAGACAGCTGGGGACCCTTAGAAAGTACTGCCCTTGGATGCTTTGGTATTTTACTTTTCTGGGCCACCAAGTTTCTTTGGGAATGCAGTGAAAGTTCAGAAACCTCTCAGCTAGCTTGGCACCAAATTTACCTTCTCTGAAACCTGAGTGTCCAGTGGTACAGCCTGGTATGACCTTTCTCCTTGGAGCAATAGACACATTTAGACATTTTCATATAATTTCAAGGATAGATGAAGCCTGGTTAAGATTCCTGCTCAACAGCGTGGACTAAAGTGAAACAAATTCCTTTGAACAATTTGGGCCAATGCCTCACTGACTGTAGATGCTTAATCTTTGCTGAGGTTTGAATTTCCTAAAGCAAGCCCCTTACATCTTAGGAGCATTCTGAGAGCCTCTGTAAGACTGGGAACACTGGTTAGGGTGAGGGCCTTTGGCACAGTGCTGGCCTGCATTCCTTCCTTCCTTTGGTGAGTCTGCAGGGCCCTAGTCAACAAGTAATGTAATCAAGCATGCTCGGCCTTATGTGCCTCTTGGCACACTGTGTGAAAGCACTTAATATAGTGCAGGAATTAGCTAGCCTGGCCTGGGAGATTTATCCCCTTGCTGGATAGTAGGTAGGGGGTATTTATCAGACACTCTGCCACTCTTCAGATTAATTGTATAAACAAAGACTTCTTTGGTTATGCTTGAGCTCTGTTTCAGATTGGGCTGTGTATGTTTTACAGTGAAATATCTGTGTTGTGCTTGTTTAAAGCAATATAGTAGACTTGGTTCTTTCTTCTTGTCTCATAGTACATGTGGTGGATTTCATTCAGAACAGCCACCTGTGGAAGCTGGGATATGAGTAGCTCTTGTATGATGAGCCTTGGGATGTCAAAAATTAAAGATGTTGATATGGCCTGGACATGCATTGCTTATCCTAGACTCTAATGGTTTTTTAAAAATTTTTATTTTTTTTTATTTTTGAGAGACAGAGAGAGACAGTGCAAGCAGGGGAGGGTCAGAGAGAGAGGGAGATACAGAATCCAAAGACAGGCTCCAGGCTCTGAGCTAGCTGTCAGCACAGAGCCTGATGCGGGGCTCGAACCTATGGACTGTGAGATCATGACCTGAGCCGAAGTCAGATGCTTAACCGACTGAGCCACCCAGGCATCCCCCCTAGACTCTAAAATCTAGAGTCTAGATCTCTAAAGGATAAGAACTATATCTGTTTATAACACCTGTCTCAGCTGCACAACAGGTGTATGATATAAGAAATCCTTATAATCTTTGTATTGAAAATTCTTGTTTTTATCTATCTGCACTGTGCCAGACCAGCCCACCTTAGCTTCCTCAAATTGCATTCTCTCCTTTGCTTTAGTTTTGAATCTAGTCCATTGTACAGTTTCAGTATCAACACACATTATTAATCATATCACATGTCTAATCATAGGTCAGTGAAAAATGAAAAAATAAGAGGATAAAGGGGGAAGGTATTATTGACATAGTATATCATTCACCAACTTGCCTGTGCATGTGTGGGGAACCTTGGGAATTCATTTTGTATTAGTAAAAGCATTTGTTCCCATTACAAGCAAATCAATGGAACCTTGAAATTATAGCTTGAGGATAATTAAAAGTCACTCAGAATGGACCTCAATTATTCAGTCATTCATTAGTACAGAAAATATTTATTGAGCTCCTAGTCTGTGGCCAGCATTGTCCTAGGTACTACGATATAGTGAAACAGACACATGCAATGCTGTATTCATGGAACCAAGAGTCTTGATGGAGATGTGATTACACATTTATTAAAGAGAATGGGTAAGGGATGGGCTAGTGTTTCAGGAAGGGGAACAATGTACTTGAAGGATTTGAGAGAGAGAGAGAAAGCAAGCAAGCAAGCAAGCAAGCAAGCAAGCAAGAAAGGACGAACTAAAAAGGATTTCAGAATGGCCTGAATATGGAGTCAGAAGGAGGGAAGTGAGGAGAGATGAGGTTAAAGAGATAATCCCAGGCTCACTATTGAAAGGTTGGAAGCTCTTTTAAAGGTTTGGAATTTATCTTAAAGCAGTAGGAATTATTGTAGGTTTTTGAGCTATGGAGATATGTGATCAGATTTGCAGTCTCATAAAGATATCAGTGGGGGCACCTGGGTGGCTCAGTCGGTTGAGTGTCCGACTTCGGCTCAGGTCATGATCTCACGGTTCGTGGGTTCGAGCCCCGCATCAGGCTTTGTGCTGACCGCTAACTCAGAGCCTGGAGCCTGCTTCGGATTCTGTGTCTCTTTCTCTGCTCCTCGCCTGTTCACGCTCTGTCTCTCTCTGTCTCTCAAAAATAAATAAAATGTAAAAGAAAAAAAAAAGATATCAGTGTTATGGCTGTAGCTGGCGAATAGATTGGATGGGGCAATAGTGAAAGACAGTGGCTATGACCAAGATAGTAGCGCTGGGGTATAGAAGAGTAGGGATTAAGAGATGTTTAGGAAGATATTTAAGACTGGGTAATTGAAGAGGAATCAAGGATGACTTCCAGGTTTCTGGGCTCCAGCTAACTGGGTGAACAGAGCCACCGAGAAAGTGAGCACAGGAGGAGTGGCAGGTTTAGAGGAAGGATGATGAAGTAAGTTTTGAACAAACTCACTCTGAGGTATCTGTGAAAAGCCAAGGGAAGATTGCATTTTAGGGTGTGGAGGGGAGGAGAGATGTCTTGGATGCAGATACTGAATTGAGAGTGTTGTGGTAAATCCATGGGAAATAAAGAAACAATCTGAGGAATGGTCCATGGCTTCCTGGTATGTGAAGTTATACCCCAAATAAGAGTAACAGTGCAAAGATGTCTCTGACAACTTGAGTGATGTAATAAATAATCCCAGGGTCTAGGGAAGGTCAGTAGCCTGGGTAATTGTGGATGTTTTCTAGCCAATGACATCTTTCTAAAATTGACCTCCTCACTTCCACCCACCTGAAACCCTCAGTGGTCCCTCGCTGATCTTAGGATGAAGTCCAGATTCCTTAGCTTGATTGCAAAGGCCCTGTCCTAATTTAGTTTCTTCCCAACTCTCAACTTTTCCCATACCACTCTTTTTTATCTCTCATTTTCCCAGTTTGGTACCTACGTATTGGTTCCCCCCACCAATGAAGCTGCTTCTTACTCTGATGTGCCTGCCCATGATGGTCCTTTACTGGATTCCTGCCTTGTTCTTTCATACCCTGTGTGACTGGCAACTCCAATGGATCTCTAAAGCAAAGCTCTGGCAAGGTTATTCTCCTTAGGATGCTTTCCCTCACCCCTGAAGACAGCATTACTCACTCCTTGCTCTACTTCTCTCCCTTGTACATACTTCTGTTGCTGCATATACTGCCATCTTTTTGTTTTGTTGTTTGTTTTGTTTGTATTTCTGTCACCCCTTCAGACTTTTGGGTTCCTTATTGATAGTGACTAATTTTTCCCCCATTTTGTACCCAGTATCTAGCATAGTGTTTGGCACATACAAGGGCTTAATAAATACTGAACTGGAATGATTACATTAAGGTTCAGGTTTACATATAGCACAGATTATAGGAACATAGGAACTATCCTGAAAAACAGGATTTTTCTATGTCTAATAGCTTCAGTAGCACTGATTACAAGCTCAGTGCAATATACTTATTGTTAGCAATAGTGGTATTGATCTGGTCCAGCCAGATCAGTACTTATATACTTATGGACTTCATTGTCTCCAGGATCATTTTCACTCAGTCCTTTATTTCTCATCCTTCTGTCTCAAAAAGTTGAAATTGTCAAAGTTGTAACCAACCCCCAAAGCCTATTCAACTTAATATTCAGTTATTCATAGACAATTATTGAGTGTCTACCATGAGTCCAGGCACTACTGAGGAAATGGGGAAAGACATGACCCCATCCTTAGACTGCTTATAGCTTTGGGAGAGAGTTTGTTAGAGGTTTTAGTGTTAATAGCCATTATTTCCGTTAGCATTTAGGCTGTAGTACCAAATTGTTGGATCTGCTATTTTCTGATTTCTTTCAGATGTTAACACATGAACTAAAAATGGTATTTTTTTTCTTAAGATATGCACATTTTTGAAGATTTGCTGCATTCTCATGTGCTTTCATTGTGCCTTGGGTGAAAATGTTTTTTTGGAGGATTAATTCTTTCCAGCATTAAAATTCTGATATTGATATATAATCACATAGGATTTGATATGGAGGTTTAAATTTATAGAAAACTTCTCGACTAGAGCTCTTTGATCAAACCCGGCCCAGCTATTTTCGACTTTTTGTCTCAGCTTTCCTTGAGGATTCCCCACCCCATCCAGACTATTTTTCTCTATTCCTTCTTCCCCCACTATTCCCACCCATACCATAGTGTTATTGTACTATTTCTTTTGATACAAAGTGAGGAACGCATTTGTGTTTTTATGATGCTAGAGGAAGCATGTAGACTGGTGAGAGGAATGAATATTGTGTTAAAAATGTCTGTGCTAAGTCTTCATAATAAAAGCATATAGAAGCATAAACTGCTCAACATTCCTGAAACTGCAGTTTATACCACTCTGAGAAGATGGTATGTTAGCATTAGAAAGGCGTGTACACCATCGAGCTGCTTCCCAGGCCTGAAATCTGCGGTGCAAGGAACTTTGGAGTGTTTGAGCATAGTGCCAGGTAGTGACTAGTAGTGACTAGATTTGATTGAGAAGGAAAAAGTTAACTATTGATTACTTATTCAGGTATGTATCCTACAAGAATGGGGAGATCTCCAATTATTTTCCCATCTTAAACTAGGGTTTTAAATCAAGAATGATGTAATAACTTCAGTGTGGATTTAAGTAGTTGCTGATAAATAGATACCTGGAACCATCTCCATGGGGATAGCTTGTTTTATTAACTGAACTCACTAACCAGGCTATTAAAGCTCTGTATTATCTCACTGTGGTCCCAAACATAGCCTGTAAAATCCCTCTGTTTTCTCTTCTGTATATGGTTTGGGTCTGGAAGGCTGGTGCCCTATCAATGCTGGCTTCTATTTCTTGGTGGTTTTTGACTAGGTCTGCTACCATTAGGTGTCCTTGTGCAGACCAGGGCCCCCCTGAAGAAGATGTAGGGAGTTAGAAGAGGCAGCCAGTGGCTATTGACTTTTACTTCAGGTTTGGCTGGAAAAACGACCCTGTTCCTATTTCATTTGATATGCATTTAGTGTTTATACTAGAAATTGGGTCTTCCTTAAAACAAAACAAAACAAAGTATCTCTGGCAATATAAGCAATGCATGGCCACTGCTCTGAATTTGGTATTCAGAGCTTTTAGTGCATCCATGCAGAACTCTGAGTAGGTGCATGGCTAAAGTTTGTGGATTGAATGCATGAATGACCATCTCAGTTTAAATATCTCAGAATTGTAAGCTCATTTTTGGACTAAGGTAAGGAGATGAGAGGAATAGGAGTGTCTAGAGGTGCAGGAGAGAACAATTTTAGATTAATTTTGGTAATGTAGGAGACATAAGGGGATAAGTAGAGAAGAGATGAAGAGAGAGTTGCCTGGGACAGAGGAAGGAATGTTTCTTCCACTAAAAAACCCAAAAGAAGAATAAATGGCAGTAGGTTCAGGCAGTAAGTTTGTCAGGAGGGGGGCAGATGGGAGAGTGGTTTGATGGGATTAGGGTGGTTTGCATGTGATGACGAAGGGTTTGTGGAGAGAGTGGTTGAAGTTGGGCAGAGCCACTGAGTGGATTGGGAGAGTTTCTGGTTTGGTTCAGTTCACCCAAGGCAGATGCTGGGGGCCTGTGAAGAAGGAATAGTTCTGCCAGATGGTTACATGTTTACAAATTCATATTTGGAGTTGTCTGCTGGCCTGACACCTCACTTTGTTCTCTCTGCCTCCTCCATTTCTGACTTCTCACCCCTACCTCCATTTGCAAACCAGCCTACACCACTCCTGCTGAACATGTAATCTGTTGCTCTGCTTCTT
Source organism: Cryptoprocta ferox (assembly GCA_028646485.1). Taxonomy (NCBI): domain Eukaryota; kingdom Metazoa; phylum Chordata; class Mammalia; order Carnivora; family Eupleridae; genus Cryptoprocta; species Cryptoprocta ferox. The sequence goes on along the minus strand of CM053567.1, from coordinate 131,903,535 downwards.
TAACTTCAGCTCTACCTCCTAACTATGGCTCTTGTCATTCCATAGCTCAGCAGTTTTGCAAATGGATTTCTGAGTAAGAAATCCATGGCAGAACCCAGCCCTCGAAACCTTCTCTTCTTTCCTACCTTTGAACAGGCAGACCTCACTGTTGCGGCGTGTGGGCTGGACTTAGACAGAAGGAGAAAACCAAGGACAAATAAAAGGATAAGTGACCTGGTCAAAGGTCCAGCTGTGATATGAAGTCACAAACATGAAGTGGAGGCCCTTGTAAGAGTATTCAATGTTTGCCTAATTGTGCACAGCAGTCCTGAGACCTCAGATTCCGGGTTTGACCCAGAGTTAGTGGCCTGTGGGGAGCTATGTGACAAGATACATGGACGAAGATAAGAATATTGGCAGAAATCTCACTGAAGTAACACTCCATGGGATCCACAGTGGGGTTGAAAAGATGATAGGCTGATAGACTGAGAGCAGAGAAGTTATCAGATGACCAAGATCCTTTAAGTCCCAAGAGAGGGGCAGGACGTGGAACTGGGAATTCTCACACTCATTTTTTGGGTTGTAGACTACCCTTCTATCCATCTCAACCTTCTCACCTTTACTGAAGCCATAGGCATAGACCGAGCATTCACAGTCATTTTAGAAGTTTGGATTACGTGACCCAAAAGAGCTTTACAAAGCCCATGATTCCATTATGTTCTAAATGGAGAAAGAAAGAGAAGAATTAAATGACTTACTTGATCAATGATGACAACAGAAACACAGTATGTCTTTTGCTTTTTGTTGGCTTCTTTTCTTTTTTTAGCCATGTTCATCCTGCACATGCATTTTCAATATCTGACCTGGAGAATTCCTGAACTGTGCCTCTGGGAGGGCATGGTGTTCTCTGACATGCTGATGCCACTCTTTAGATTTCTTTCTTTCTTTTTTTTTTTTTTTTAATTTTTTAAATGTTTTTTATTTATTTCTGAGACAGAGATACAGAGCATGAGCGGGGAGGGGCAGAGAGAGAGGGAGACATAGAATCTGAAGCAGGCTCCAGGCTCTGAGCTGTCAGCACAGAGCCCGATGCGGGGCTCAAACCCACGAACGTGAGATCATGACCTGAGCTGAAGTCAGAGGCTTAACCAACTGAGCCACCCAGGCACCCCGTTTCTTTCTTTTTTAATGGTGTGTTTTGTGATTCCTTTTCTCAGAAGTAGTTATTTCCGTCAAGTTTCCCTTATAGGTATTCATGCAATGAGGGCCATTTGACAAGTTCCTTTAGAACATAACTAACAGGACTATTTTTACTTTATGGTAGGCATGTATTGTGATAGAGTACTTAAGAGCTGCTGGATGCATTAGGAGTATCACCCTTTGTTTGAGCCTGAGAATTCTTTATTTCTCCTCTTCTTAGCTGCTCATGGTAGAGACTTTGGTCCTAGAGACTTTTTCCTTCATCTGTTTCCTTCATCAAGAGATGAAGTTTATTTTCCTGTCATTTTCTCCTTCTCAGGTGTACAGGATATCACTGTGGCTTCCATGTGCTGATCCTGTAATCACATCATTTTTACTTTTAGGATTAGTTTTGGTCTCTCGAAGTCATTGATCCATTACTTGGCAATGAGAGAAGAAAAGTGGAAAACCCGAGAAACTCAAAGAAAGTTGCTGCTCTCTTGTTTTTCTCCTGCCAGAATTGTTCCTTCATGACAGAAAACTCTAAAGGTGTTTCTTTGAGCTTCATTCAATGCTGTGCTCCATGTGACCTAGATCTATATGTGACTTATCAATTTTAATATCATAATAATAAATGAGTTTTCATGTTTTAATATAGTAATAGGTGCCTTATGTGCATTATTTTATTTAATTGTCAAAACCATTGTCTGTGGTAGGTGCTGTTATTATCCCTACTTTATAAACAAAGAAACTGAAAAGTTAAACCACTTACTGAAAGCCATTTAGATAAGTGGTATGGGGTGGAGTTTGAGCATTCATATCTGAGGTCAGAGTTTAAGGAAAATGTTCCTTTTTGTTTAATTTTGATAGCCTCAAAGGACAGTTGCATGTTGGCAGCATTTAAATGCATAAAATTTTTATACCATAAGTGATGTGAGTGAAATGACTATGTGTTTGAGACATACAGTAACCAACCATATTACAAAAGAAAAACAAAAATGAAAAATTCCTCTTTTCATTTGTAAATGGAAACAAATTTTGATCCACTTTTCTGATGCCTTTCTCAAGTGGCACTTATTTCTAAAACTCTTGCTATTATACTCAATTTTTCTCTTTTATTTTTGCCTCTTTCCATTTCTTTCTGTTTTTTTTTTCTCTTTTCATTTTCCCTTTTTCCTGCTCTTGTATTCCTTCTTCTTATAAAAAAATCTCTCAGTATATCTTCTTAGTAGGAGTTTCAGGTGCATACATGAATTATTTATTGTTACTGCCCTGTATTTCTACAGTGGATTTGTGGAGAACTTTCTCATGAGGGTACCATCTGTAATTATTAATGACAGTTACAGCCTGATCTGAGGAGGAAGCTTAGAAACATTTGGGCTGTTTCTTGCAAAATTCTGAATACCTATGTAAGCATAAGAGGAATGGTGAAAGGCATTCCAGGAGACACAGGTTCCCAGATGGGTATACTCATGTCAGGAGACCAAGTCATGTGCAGTAATTTCATCATAAGCACAGACTAAAGGTTCTAGAAGAGTTTTTTTATTTTGTGTATGTTAAGGATAGAAGTTTCCATTTCTGTTTTCTCAGTTCTGTCCAGATCATATCTCAAGGGCATATGGATGGGCAGGCTGTGTACTGTGCAACTCTAAAGGATGCCATTCATATTTCTACACAAATGCATATGGAGCCTGGGCTGAAGATATACAGTCAATTCTCATTATTTGCAATAGTTATATTCTATAAAACCACCATTAACACTGAATTAGCAAATATTGAATGATTGCTCCTAGAGGAAATAAAAGTTAGGACTCCCGTGAGCCTCTGATCACAACATTTTTATCAATTGATCAATATATGACCTTGGTTTATGTGTATTTCTGTTTAAAGACACTTTAATTAGTATATATTGTTGATTCATTAACATTGAACTCATGGCCAACAGTGCTATAACTCATGTCTTAACAAGGCTTATGGAACATACATATTTTCTTTGTAAAGCATATCACAACCTTGAGTTTAGGAACACTATACAGCACTTCAGCACTATTCTTGGGGTCTGTTTTAAGTAGCAAAATCACCAACAACAAACACAACCCCCCTCCCCAAATATACTGCACAAAAGGAAACTTGTTTATAGTATGGGAGCTAAAACAGGACAGTAAAGAGTCACCTTTGACCTCAGCTGGAAACGTGCATTTCAGGTGGCTCAGATTTTTTTGCCAGTCTCTGCATGTCTTTGAATGACCATGAAGGTGCTGTAAGTATTGATGTGGAGGTTAGAAATAAATTCTAGCCAGTAGGTAAATTCACAAATATGGAATCCATGAGTAATGAGGATCAATGACTGTATGTTTTTTAAACTAAGAACTGGAGGAACCCAAGAGAAACATTGGGCTGGGACTGATCTTATGGGAAGTTAGGATTATAGCATTTAGACTTAGAAGCAACTTTAGTTGGCACCCAGCCTAATTTCTCCAATTCTTGGATGAGGAAGAGGCTCAAAGACATTATGTTACTTGTTGAAGGCCACCCAGCTAATGAATGGCAAGCAAACATTTGAGCTGGAATAGTAGTTCAGGGGGACCCAAGTCTTGATGTACCACACTGAAGTCCTGCCCCTGTCTATGTGCCATGGTGAGAATCCCACAGGACTTCCTGTTATGTTAAAAGGGAGGGCTAGGGGGATGATGTCACAAAACAACTTTTCCAAATGTGGACTTCTCTCTCAAGCCAATGGAGCAACTATAACAGAATACCAACAACAGATATTTATATCCTATTGTTCTAGAGGCTGGGAAGTCCAAGATCAAGGCCCCAGTAGATTCCGTGTCTGGTGAGACTTGCTTCCTAGTTCCTAGATGAACATCTTCTCACTATAACCTCACCATGATAGAAGGAGCCAGGCTGCTCTCTGGGGCCTCTTGTATAAGGGCACTAACCTCACTCTTGAGCGATCCACCCTCATGTCCTAGTCACCCCCAAAGACCCCCACCTTCAAATGTCATCACATTGGGGATTAAGTTTCAACGTGCGAATTTTGGGAGGACACAAACATTCACCCCATTTGTTCAGTTCTTCATTTGAGAACTGTTTTTTGCATATTTTACTGTGTGCCAGAGCCATGGTAGGTGCTGGGATACTGGGGGTGAATGAGACCTCATGAGAAGCTTATAACCAGTAGAATGCCTTCACAGGAGGAGTGGGCACCAGCACACACAAGGCCTGAGGTCACTGGCACTGCATCATCTGGAAGAAAAATTTCTTTCCCAGCAAGAAAAGCTAAGGATCTAGACTTAATGTCATTTCTCAAAATCCTAAGAAGCCTCTCATGTCATCCACTTGGCAATGGGTTTTCTGGGCTGGACTATTACTTAAATGGGTTTTATAGTCCTTTGGTTCATTTTTTGTTCTCAGCTAAAGAAAAGATGTGAAGCCTATGACAGAGTCTAATGCTACCCCCCTTACATGGCCACAATAAAATGTCCGAAAGCCCTTTATAGGCCCTGTTCGTTCTAGAGAATTATTTGAACGAGTAATTCTTACTTATTTAATGCTAAGTAAAATAACTTCTTTAATTATATGTGTGTATCTGTGTATTTCTGTATGGATATATATATATATATATATATTTTTTTTTTCTTCTCTCAAGCATAAAGAATGGAAGAGAAAATATTTGATTGTATAGTTTTTCTTAAAAGCATAAAGAATGGAAGGGGAAATGTTTGATTGTATAGCTTTTCCTGTTGAAGATTATAGATATATCTATAATATAAAAAGGGGCACCTGGGTGGCTTAGTCAGTTAAGTATCAGACTTCAGCTTAGGTTATGATCTCATGGCTTGTGGGTTCGAGCCTCATGTCAGGCTCTGTGCTGACAGCTCAGAGCCTGGAGCCTACTTCAGATTCTGTGTCTCCTTCTCTCTCTGTCCCTCCCCCTCTCATGCTCAGTGTCTCTTTCTCTCTCTCTCTCAAAAAAAATCGATATCTGTATATATTTTTGTAATTAACATGTCAGTTATGTTAATTCTGCTTTTATTCCAAGGAGATGACATTCTCATCTCCTTATGATTATTCATTTATGAATGACTGCCTTATCCTCTCTTAGAGTGGGGATGACTAACAAGGAAAGCTGTAAGCCCTGTCTGGAGAGGCTGGATTAAGCCCTAAGGGAAAATGCCCCACATCTGGTGTGTATCATTTTGGCACTAGCAGGTGTCTCTTCACTCACTCTCTGAAGGAAGGGTGAACTTTACTATCTGGATGTGAGGTGAGTGTGTTGCAGTGTGAGTAGTGCTTGATAGCATGTGCTATGGAGTTAGATTGAACCGGGTTCTAATCTGGTTTCCATGTCATCTTGGGCACTTTACTAAGGCTCTCTGCTTCCAGAGTCTTATCAGTGAAATGGTGATAACAACATGAAGCTCTCACTAGGTCATTTTAAGAATTAATATAGGTAATTTTATAAATACTTAGTGTAGTGCCACATAGGGTAAATAGTATTTTTTGGTAGTAGTAAGTGGACAACAAGTCTGGTTATTATTCGTGGCCGTGTGCACTTATTGTGCACTGGTTTAATCTAAGGTGGGAGATTCCCATTCTGAACTCCCTGATCAGGCACTTGCCTTCCTTCTGTAGCTGGTCTCAGGCTAAGGGGCAATTCTGCTTCCAGTCTTTTGTCTATCCAGAGCCTCATTTCCAGTTTCACTGAAAGCTCCGGTGTCAAACATCCTGTCACTTAGCCCTGCAGTTGCTCTCATTTTGAGTAGCAATAGTGATGATTGCATCTAATAATACAGATTAGTGATTATTATTTTTTATCACAATAGTGATAATAAAAACTTGTATTTTTATTTTGTGCAAATGTGGAGTAAGTATGTGAAAAGTAAGGATGACCATAGAGAGCATTTTGGCTGAAAGGCCAAGAACTGAGTTGTTTTGTTTCTGGAGGGCCCTATGCCAATATCTGGTGAGGATATGGTCAGAAGATTAGGGAAAAGTAACCCAGGGATCAGCAGTATTACAGATAAGCCCACACACTCATCCAGGATGTGTGTAGAGGAATATACCCAAAAGGTTATGCAATTTCTTTTAGTTGTGTGCTCTTGTTGCCTGTTTTCATAATCAGATTGGTTTTTCACCCTTGATACAAAAATCACAACTATTATGTAACAATTCCTTGTCATGTACCACTTTGTGTTTCTGAACAAGTGACTTAATTTCTCTGAGCCTCAGTTTCTCTTGTTATAAGATGGGTGCTATTTTTAGTGCCTATTTCTTGTGGTTGTCCTGAGAATTAAATGAGAGAAATATGTGCATGAGCAAATGAATATGCATGAGATAACATGAGATCATGAACCTAGCACAGTGCTTGCCTTATATCAGAGTTAACATTTGACAAATGTTAGCTGATAATGTTTAAGTTGCCATTGAACTGTATTAATAATTTAAAAAAGGCCTCATCTTCCTTAATGTTAAATAAGTAAACACTGACTGAGGCTCTCTCTATTCCTGGGATTTATAAGCAACTACCTTGTATGTGTTCACACACGTGCATGTGCTCACAGGTAGGTCTGCATATCTCTATAGTTACATTAGAATGGTTTAACTTACTGAGAGTTCACAACTTGGGTCTCACAGGCTTGCCTTGGTTGGGAAAGTGATGAAGTGTTCTTTGGAGGTAAGTCATCCCTTCCACCTCAGCTGCCAAAATAATATGCTATCTTCTGCCAACAGTCACTGAAGTGGGGGGTTCCCTCAGATAGGCAGGGAGCTAGGCAGGTATTGGACCCAGGAGCTGAAGAATAGAGCCTTGGGGTGGATAGCAAGGATACAGAGGAATAAAGAAAGGACTAACAGCATAACCAGAAATGAACTCTCAGCAGACTATTGATTAGACAGAGAAAATTTAATGGGGTTTGTGATAAAATCATTTTCTGATATTTTTCTCCTACTTTATATTTGGGATCTCCCTCCCCACAAGTTCCAACTTTTTAGATATATTTAGGTATAAAAAAAGCAATTTTTAGGAGACCTGAAATTAATTAGTTTTGTGTTTGTACTTCTTTTTACCTCCAACTCCTACTTTCACAAATCTATATATTTCTCTCTTAAAGTCTTACTTGGATTTTGAGAAACCCTCAGTACAGCCAACATTCCAGTGTGATGCTCCATTATTGGGGAAAACTCTGCGTTATAGAATATTAAGAATATACTAAGCACTGAATGGTGCATTAGCATAAATAAAATAATATTTTAGCTTTTAAAAAAGATTATGGTTGATAACACTGTATTGTATAATTGAAATTTACTAAGATTAGAACTGAAATGTTCTCACCAAAAAATGTATATATATAAATATATGAGGTGCTGCATGTGCTAATTAACTAGAGGGGAGGAGTCCTTTCATAATGCATACCAAGTCACCATGATGTACACTTAAAATATCTTATAATTTTTATATGTTAATTATATCTCAATGAGGCTAAAATTAAATAAAAAGATTTTGGGAACATTATTATCAGTGATGACACATTAAAAAGGAGGCTGAATTATACTAAGTGATGCATTCTCTTGCCTCTTGCTTAGCTTACCTAGTTGACAGAGTTATTCTTTTAAAGCATTTGTACCTTTGGCTGAGATTTCTTATATACAGATATTTGTTGAATTGTATGTTATAACTGGATTTGACCTTTTACCCCTTTAATTCATTCATTTTGCATCTGATCTTTTGATTAGAAAAAAAATAACTAAGATGAACTTTTCACTTGCTTTTTCATTTTATTTATACTTTTTATTATGGAAAAATTCAAACAAATACGATAGAATAGTTTAATGAACATCTGTGTATGATCACCATCTAGAAGTTCATGGCCAATTTATTTAATCTGTATTCACCTACTTTTTCACATCTTGTGTGTTTTGAAGTAACTTCTGATCATATCACTTCATCAATAAATATTTAATATGTATGTGTAAGTGGTAGTGACTCTTTAAAAAATATAACCTAAATAACACCACATCTACCACATTAATTAATTGTACCTTAATAACCCCAGTTATCCAGTCATGTTCAAATTTTTAATTGTTTCTGTTTTCCCTTGATTTGTTTGTAAAGACCCATATTAGGGCCAGAGATTGTGATTGGCTGTTTTCCATTTTATTTATTATTTAATATACTTTTTTTTTCTTGAAGTTGTGCTTTCATTTCATATATCCCATGCAGATGCCCTCAATGTAAACTGGATTAGCTTCCTAGCTCTTCTAGGAACTTGTATGGCCATGAGAATATTACTTCATTTCTCTGAGCCAAATTTGTAAAACTATAGTGATGACCTCTAAAGTCATCTACAGTTTTCAGATTTTGCAGCAACCTAAACTATTAGTTTGGGGGGAAAAGGATAATTAAAATTTCTTTTCTTTTAAGACAGAAAATGGCTTTTGGAAAGGTCACAAGTCAGAGCCACAGATAAAATGTTGGGTGATGGGCTGGTAGATTCTTTTTGTTTTTCTGGAAGAAATTCTACTTTCATGGAAGTTGATATTTGACTTATTACCTCTAGAGTACAGAAACTATTCTTTTTACCCTTATTTTAATTGAGCATGGTCCAGACCTGAATTGAAGTGGGTTATGGGGGGAAAAAACACTTATTTGGGATTTCATTTAAAACACTTGTTAGAGGGGCATCTGGGTAGCTCAGTCAGTGAAGCATCTGACTCTTGATTTTGGTTGATGTCATGATATCACAGTTTATGAGATTGAGCCCTGCATCAAGCTCAACGCTAATAGAGTGGAGCCTGCTTGGGATTCTCTTTCTCCCTCTCTCTCTGCCTCTCCCCTGCTTGCACAACCATGCTCTCTCTCTCTCTCTCTCTCTCTCTCTCTCTCTCAAAATAAATAAATAAATATTAAAAGAAAAAGGCATGATAAAAAATTTTAAAAAAACTTGTTGAGGGAATTTCCTTTTTGCAATTGTGGATTTTGTTATCTCAAACCAACTCTTCCACTAAAAACAACTAGAAAATATGGAGAAAATATGAAAAACCTATTTAAAGGCATAAGAGGGCTATTAAGATAGTAAGAAATTATAGGACCAAGATCTCAGAGGGGTTGAGAATCTAAGAAGCCTGGCACAGCTTTTAATACAATCATGGAGCTGATGGAGGATCAAACTGGGAATGATGATGGTGAATATTTCAGACTTTCATTTGAGAACTTGAAAGGCTGCACCCTCAGAGTAAGAGTGAGTAGGAAATAACAGAAATCTTTAGTTTCATTATAACTAAATATAATGGAATTACTGATACCGTTAGACTATCTGCTTACCAGAAGTAAAATTATTCTTCTCTAGAAAAAGATAGCATCATCCAGAGCCTCCAGTGATGTCTACCACTTTTTAATATAAAATGTTCTGTACTCAAGGAGAAATAGCCAGTCATATACCAAGACAAGATGAAACTAAAAAAATAATTTAAAAGAAGATAATAGAAGAAGACCTGCTAGGGTCTCAGATAATAAAATTATCAGACTATCAGACAGTCTTCATAACAACTATGATTAATATGTTCAAGGAATTAAAAGGTAAGGCTGAGAGGTGCCTGACTGACTCAGTGGGAGGAGCATGTGACTTTTCTTGGGGTCATGATTTTGAGCCCCACATTGGTGTAGAGTTACTTAAACAATAAATAAATAATTTTAAAAAATAAATAAAAGGTAAGGCTGAAAATTGCAGCAGATAAGTGCAGCAGATAGCAAGAAAAAGAACCTAATAAAATTATATAATTAAAAAAATAACAACATCTGAAATTAATTACTTAGTGAATAGTTTTAACAATAGATTTGGTACAGTTGAAATGAAATAGTGAACTGAAAGATATAGCAGAAGAAAATATTCAGTTTCAAGCACAGAAAGGCATAAAGAAAGGAAAATACATAATACAGTATGAGAGACAATGAGATCTGGTGAAAATATTCAGCATTGATGTAATTGGTGTACCATAAAGAAAAGAGAGACGGACTGGGAAAGCAACATATAAAGATTAACTAATGAGAGATACTAAATAATACCTGGAACCCTATACTGGATAAAGGAAGAGGAAATACTAGTATAAATATTGAAAACCAAGAAAAAAGAAGATCATAAAGCCAGCCAGAGAATAAAGACATATAACTTTGAAAGGAGAAACAAGTTACTAAGATGATTTTTCAATAGAAACAATGAAAGCCAGAAAGCAATGGAAAGATATTTTCAAAGATGTGAGAGAAAACCATTGTCAATATAGAATTCTATACCTAGCAAAAATGTCCTTCAAACATAAAGGTTAAAAAGACATTTACAGACAAGCAAAAACTGAGACAATTTATTGTCAGCAGGTTTACATTAAATGAAATCCTAAAACGTGTTCTTAGGCTGTAGGAAAATTATCTCACAGAGTAGCTCAGAGGTACAGGAAAGAATGAAGAACAAAAAGGGTCAATATGTGAATAAATCTAAATTTAAATCTAAATGATTATTGACTATTCAAAATAATAAAATAATAATTTAAAAATATATGTAAAATTAAAATGTGCAGGAAACATTGTATTTGCTTTAGGAGGGGACTAAATGGAGAAAATTGTTCTAAAATCCTTGTATGATATATAAAGTAGTAAAAAAAAAATACTAATTTAGGGTAGACTTTAATAAATCAAGAATGCATGTTGTAATCCCTAGAGTATCAGCTAAAAAATAGTTAAGGAATAGATAGCTAACAAGGAAATAAAGGGAGAAATAGAATAATAAAAATTCTTAATAAATCCAAAATAAGACAAGAAGAGATAAAGGAAGAAATATGAAGCAAATAAAAAGATGGAAGACTTAAACATAAATATATCTGTAATTCCATTAAATATAAAATATTAAAGCCTTCCATCAAAAGATAAAGATTATCAGACTGGGACAAGAAACAAAACCTAACTATATGGTATTTATAAGAAACACATCTTAAATATAAAGATTCAGAAACACTGAAAATAAAAGTTTAGAAAATGAAATACTATTCAAATGCTAAACAAAAGGAAGCCAGTGTAGCTATGATATCTTAAAGCAAGAAGAATAAGAATGGCATTTGCTAATGATAAAAAGATCAATCCACCAGGAATATATAATTCTTTTAAATGTGTATATACCTAATAATATGGCTGCAAAATACATAAAACAAAAATTGACAGAACTGCAAGAAGAAATAGATAAACTGACAAGGGATTTTAACATATATTTTCCATTTATTGATAGATAAGTGGACAGAAAAATTAAGAAATGTAGAATATTTGAAAGATTTTTTAAAATGTTTATTTATTTTTGAGAGAGAGAGAGTGTGGGTAGGGGAGGGGCAGAGAGAGAGAGGGACACAGAATCCTAAGCAGGCTCCAGGCTCTGAGCTGTCAGCACAGAGCCTGATGCAGGGCTTGAACTCATGAGCTGTGAGATCATGACCTGAGCTGAAGTCGGGTGCTTAACTGACTGAGCCACCCAGGTGCCCCAGAAATGTAGAATATTTGAACAAATTAACCAAACTGTCCTAATTGATACATAGAATGTAGAACAATGTACACAACTGCAAAATATGTTTCTTTCCAGTACACATTGTACATTTGCCAAAAATGAATATATGCCAGGTATAAAGCAGTACTAATTAAAAAAAATGTACAGTACCCCTTAGAGCACTGAGAAAACAATTAAAAATTAATAACAAAGCTACTTAGAAAATTCCCAAATATTTTGGAAAAAATCAATATTTTTCTAATAGATTAAAGAAGAAATCACATGAGAAATTAGAAACTATTTTGACCAGAATGATAAAAATACTGTATATTACAGCTAAAGCATTAGAGAAAAATTTATAGTCATAAAGATATACATAAAAATAAGGGATGTCTGGGTGGCTCAGTTGGTGGAGTGTGTGACTCTTGAGATTGTTTAAAAAGATATACATAAAAATAAAATTTTAAAAAGAAAGGCTGAAAAATCTCAAGAAGTTAGAGAAAAGAATAATAAATGAAATCTAAAGAAAGTAGATAGAAGAAAATTATTATAGGAAAAGATACTAATGAAATAGAAACAAGCATACAATAAAGAGAACCAACAGAGTTATAACTTACTGTTTTTGAAAAGACAAGAAAAATTGACAAACTTCTGGTGAAGCTGTATTCTCTTACTTTGGAGAATTATTATTTCAGCCAAAAAATGTATTCCAAAATCAACATTGGTGCTTAACCCTCATCTTTTCTTTTCCTTACTTTCTCTTTCTTATTTAAAATAATTAGCATATATATAATTTTTAAAAAAACTACTGGTACTTTTGTAGCCTTTGTATATCTTTGCTTAATCATCTTTAAAAGGAAATTACTTTTTTTCATTATAAAGTGATATATGTTCATTGAACAAAGTATAAATATTCAAAAATAAGATTTACTGGAAAATGTTAAATCCCAGATAATAGTTTTTTATATATATTCTTTCAAGCTCATTTCTTTGCTCACAGATTCTCATATATTTACAAAAATGGGATTAGTGTGTATTCTGTTCTATAATTTTTTCACTTAATATATGTATGATGACCATTTTTCCATATCATTAAATATTTTTTACTGAATAACTTTAATGATCACATGACCTCATTAACTCAAGTGTACCAGTTACCTGTATTTAGATATTTAGTTTTTTGCAATCTTTCTTCTATTTTAAACAGTGCTATGATGAATATTCTTGTAACTAAATCTTTGTGCAAGTCAGTGATTATTTCCTTTGGATAAGTACCTGAAAGTGAAATTCCTGAGAGGAAAAAAAAAGTCATTTTTAAGGCTTCCAGTTTTTATTGTTCAGTTGCCTTCCAGAAAGATTGTGCCATGTTATAATCTCATCAACATCAACAGTGTGTGAGAGTATCTATGTCCAATACTGTCTTCAATATTAGGCATGTTAATATAAGTTTCACCTAATTAACTTATCCTGAAAGTGCTGAGTCAGAGTTTCCCAAAGGATGACAGTAGAGGGCATTGAAGCCAGAGCTCAGAAAAATGCCTTACTCTGGATAGAGAGCTCATGGAGGGGGCAGTGATTAGAATAAGGGTGCTCTTCTTGTTCAGTGATTTGTACAGTTAATTTCTAAGAGGGCTTCAGGAGCTAGGAGCCATATATAAGCCAGGAGAGGTGAAAGTCTGGTTCTTTTTTATTCTCTACGTTTACTTCAGTTGTTAATATTATTATTATTAGCTTTATTTTTTTATTATGTTTGCATAGATATCACAGTCTATGCAGTGGGGTGAAGGGAGGCTTATAGAACCTCACTGAGTTATTAGAAGCCCTGAAGTCATATTGTGGGTACATGCAGGCCTATTTTAGAAGTTAGCAAGCCTTCATGAGCTCAGCAATTACAAAGTGCTTTTTTTGTTTCTTTTTTGTTTTTTATTTTTATTTTTAAAAGTTTTTATTTAAATGCCAGATGGTTAACATACAATTATAAATACTTTGAGGTTTACGATACTTTTTATATATTTCTTATTGAAAAAGCTATATAAGAACTACATTAAAAGAGATTTTACAACATGCACCTAGAACCCAAACTTCTATAGCACTACTATTTTTAATCGCTGTATTCTTTTTTTTAAATCAAAGTAATAATGGGCATAGTTTTAAAATTCAAATAGTAAAACAAGACTTGTAGTGAAAAACAGCAGTCCCCTAGACAATTTCTCCTACTTTCCAGAAGCAGCTTTTAAAACTTTTAGCTGTTTCTTTAGACATTTTCTTCCATGTTGCAAAATAGATGCTTATATTGCTATTTATTGATTTTTTTAAGTTATAGACAATATCTATTGATTCCTACAGAAGATTATAATGTTGTTCTCTTATATAAACACACTCCCCATGCATTTGTCTCCTCTTCCTTCCCATTGTATAACACCTTTCCCTTTCCCTTTCCCAGCCTCCCAATATTATCTTTGATAATATTTTTATTATGGAAAATTGCACACAGAAAGTAGCGAGAATGGTAATGTGAACCCCAGCATGCCCATCGCCTACCTTCAACAATGATTAATTTGTGGTCAAACTTAAATTTATCTATATCTACTACCTTTCTGCTCCTTCACAATTCCCTGTAGTGAATAGTTTGAAGTAACTCCCATACATCATATTATTTCACCTATAAATATTTTGGGATTTATGCCCCCAAATATTACAGTTTTTTTTTGTCAAATTATTTTATGATGCTGACTTTACTATGACCATGTAAATATTGATTCTGGGTTTTGGTTTACACCCTAATTATAGCAAAGCCAACTTTTCCAGCTGCATTCTATAAAAAGGTGCAATGGAGATCGATTTGTTTAGACTGTGTACCTGAAATTTTTTTTAAGTTTATTTATTTATTTATTTTGAGAGAGAGAGAGAGACAGAGAGAGGGAGAGAGAGAGAGAATCCCCAGTAGGTTCTGCTGTATAGCACAGACCCAGATGTAGGGCTCCATCTCACAAACTGAGTGTGACCTGAGCCAAAATCAAGAGTAGGATCCTGGGGCGCCTGGGTGGCTCAGTCAGTTAAGCGTCCGACTTCGGCTCAGGTCATGAACTCACAGTTTGTGGGTTCGAGATCCGCATTGGGCTCTGTGCTGCTAGCTCAGAACCTGGAGCCTGCTTCAGATTCTGTGTCTCCTTCTCTCTCTGCCCCTACTCTGCTCATACTCTGTCTCTCTCTCTGTGTCTCGCAAAAATAAATAAAATGTTAAAAAAAATATTAAAAAAAAGAGTAGGATGCTTAACTGACTGAGCCATCCAGGTGCCCCTGAAACATCTTGATTCTACTTTTACTCTCAGTTCATAAGGTCGATTATAGAGCTCTATGTTGTAAATGATTTCCCTCAGAATTTTTAAAGTATTGTTTCATTATCTTCTGTCTTCCAGTGTTACCAGGAAGACATCACCCATTGTGATTCCCAATCATTTGTTTGTTTCTTTTTACCCTCTTCTGGAATATTTTAGGAACTTCATCTCTGATGTTCTGAAATTTCATGATGTTGTACTATACTTGTACTGTATATACATTTTGATCCATTGTGCTAAGCATATAGTACATGCTTTTAATATAGGATCTCATGCCCTTCGTTCTGGAATATATTCTTAAACTATTGCTTTGATGACTTCCTTCTCCCCTCCATTTTCTCTGGTCCTTCTTCAGAATACACAACCATTCTCCCCTCTCCCCTCCTTCCTCTCTCTTTTCCTTTCCCCTCCCTTTTCTTCTCTCCTTCTCTGTCATTTGGTTTTGGATCTTTCTGCAAAGGGAGTCTGGAAGCCTACATTTCTGGGCAACAAATGGGGATGGAAGATGGTGGTCTCCCCACTGAGTGTACAGACTATCACTTATCTCTTCCTGTTCAGTAAGATGTTTCACTCCTCTGTGCTTGGTAGTCCCTGGTTCAGAGCATTTCTGGTTCAGCCTTTTTAAATGGTAGATCTTCAGTCTTCCAGCAGGTTGGTGGGGTGAGGAGGGGTCAGGGTGTCTATCTGATTGCTCTCATTTTCAGCCTTTCCAGGGTTCTGCAACACTGACCATCCCTTAAAGACACTTAAGCCTGAGAAACCCAAAATGTCTGTCACTGTTTGCCTGTCTGCTTTCTATCTTTAAAAATTGTGATCTCTATCATTCACGGTTACTGCCTCCTCTTCTCTTTGATAAGCATTTGTGTACTTTTATCTCTTTTATTTTAGTGGGGCTTTAGGAAAAAGTAGAGATAAACATTTGTTTCATCTACTGTGTTTCACTGGAAGACATAGCATGATGATTTTTATTTCTGCAGATCATCTTTCTAAAGTAGTTAAGACTCAAGGGGGCAAAATTTCAAAAGAAGGAAGGAAGAGGAGGGAGAAAGGAGAGGGTATGGTTATGTTGAGGGAGTGCTACAGATTTCTCATAGAGAATAAAACCAGGACTGAGTCAGGGCTTGAGTTTTGTTCCTAGGGTCTCTGGTGGTGTGTGATCATAGGTGGGTCTTCATCTGGAGAATAGGGTACATTTGCCAAAAAGATATTGGTGAATTTTGGTGCAATGCAACAAATATTTATTACAAAATGAATTTCCAAAGACATTTTTCAACTTTTAACAAGAATTAATTTCATCATCTGCTTTGTCAAATGGGGGACTAGATTTATTTTGAAATAAATGGAGAGGAAAATGAAAGTATTTCCATTTCCATTATGGTTTATTCTGTCCTTCAAATAAGTTTTTGTTCAAACACCAACTAAAATTTGGCTCTTACAAAATATTTCATTTATTCAGTCACTCTCTTACTCATTATTTCTTTCTTTTAATTCCCAAAGCAGAGTAACTTTATTTTTGTGGATCATTGCAACTTAGGGCTTAAGGTGGTACATGCCTGTTTTCATCATGAATTAAGTTATCTCACCACAGATTAATTGACTACTAGTATGTGGCATTGTTTTGGGTCCTTTTGTCAGCTTGAAGAGTTTATAGCCTTGTAAAAATCTGGTCCCCATTTTAAAGAAAGAAATGTATTGTGAGTTGACAAAGTAATTTTGCATGTATAGTGAATGAACAGTTATGTAGCCAAGTTCCTGGCAGGGAGGTTCTATTCTATAATGATAAATCACATAGATTTCAAATTAGTTAGACTTGGCTCTCATTCCAGCTTTGCCATTATTTCAGGGGTGGGGACTGGGGGTAGACTTGTATCCTCTCTGAGTCTCAGTTTCCCCATCTATCAAGTGGAGAGAATAACACCATTCCCCACATATTAGTTTAAATGTGGTAACACATGTGAAAAGCCTTAGACCTGGCTTTGAGGAAGAAGTCCATTAATGGTGAGTAAAAGCTTTCAAGGTGAGCGGAGAATCTTAGACAAAGATCTTGATATCGTGTTCTAGGTCTGCCACTTTCTAACTCTGCAATGTTTGATAACATACTGTCTCTCAGCTTTAGTTTCCTTATGTTTATAATTGGGATATTATACAGTTGTTATGAGGATTGTGTTAAACTGGATAATGTGAGCCACTCTTGGCCCTATGTAAGTGTTTTATATGAGTTTTGTTGTTATGATGTTTGGAATCCTGGGGTACTGGATTGCATGATGTGACTGTGTCCAAGAAATGCTGAGCATCTGTTTGAGCATTTATCTGCCACACTATTTGGTTAACCTGCTATTTGTGGTGCTCTCCTGAAAACTTAAATCTAATTGTTCATTTGAGGATTTTTGGGACATGTTCTGTGGAGCTAGTCCAATCTGGAGGTGACCTTGGAAATAATTAAAAACTAAAAGCAACTACCTTGTGTAGCATAAAATGTGAAGAAAATGTCATTACTTCACTCTAAATCCCAGACCTTTTCTTCTACAAAACATGTGAACACCTTCTAGAAATTAGGTTATTTGGGATTTTTTATTTTCTTTAGAAGAGTGAAGAAATGACTTCTTTTTTCACTGGTGGGTAATCTGCTAATGGAGACTCATAGAGTCATAGACTTTTAGAGCTAAAAAGTAGCTTAGCTACCACCTGATTAAAATTTTTAATTTTACTGATGAAGAAATTAAGCTCGAGAAAGGCTGTGTTACTTTTCCAAGACGACAGAACTATTAACTAGTGAAACCTAAGAAAACAGCCAAGTCTCTGCTTAAATTTCAGTGAAAACAATACTGTGTAATAAAATAACTTGATGTAGTATTATAATGGAACTCTTTAAATGCTTTCTAGTCAGTTTCAGCTTAGAAGAGGAAAGTTGGGATCCCAAAGGGTTTTCTAAACAAGTTTGTTGAAATTATGCAAGAAAAGTTTTTAAAAAATTAAATTCATCAGTGAATTGAGATTTTGTAAGGATTCTTGGGTTTCTAAATTAATACTCCAATTTTCATATGCTACATGGCTATGAATTATGTATTTGTGTTCTTAATTATTTATCTGAAAAATGTATCTAAAGCACCAAGTTCCCCTTGTGTTAAGCATTCTGGTGATCATCACTGCTTATTTGTGAGCCCCAGTCACTGATGCCCAATAACTTGACCTGATACTCAGCCTCTTTTGATTTCATCTTTAATAAAATCCAAACTTCTTTTCTCACTAATGTTTACTGTGCAAACTGTAGTAATCCTGAGTGCACAGTTTTTCTGGAAGTACCTATAGGAACACGTGCACCAGCAAAATCCATGTCACTTGTATTCCATCAGATGAAACCAGGCATTTTCATTATTGGCAGCAGAAGGAGCCTGATTCTTCCATGAGTAATACCTTTTTAGCTTTACATATGGGCTGGAGAAATAGTCTTTTAAAAAAATCTCAGACAAAGAATGTAATTCACACTCTTTCTTTGGGGAGAACCATTTCAATATTAATTTCTTTTTTTTTTTTTTTTTGCATGCTGGAAAAAAATCTCCAGATTTGAAATTCTATTGCCCTTTTGTCTTTTGGCTTCTCTGTCAGTCTGCTTAGGAGGCAGTGACTGGGAACAGCATGGTCCTGGAAGTGGTGGAGTTGGGGCAGTGCTGGTGGAGGGAAAGCCCACAGAGAGTGCCATGTTTTGGTTAATTGACCTAAGGGCCCGAGCATCCTTGGCAGCAGGTATACAGTTGGCTTTAATATCTGGTTTTGGGTTTGTGTAACTGCTTCCTTTTCCTTAAATTTTGTTCCCGAGGAGTTAGCTTTTCTCAATTTGCTATGTCCTCTGGGTATATTAAAAACATACTCATAGTAAAAATTCAAATGGAACAAAAAGGTTATACAATGCATTGTAGACCCCCTCCAGGCTCAGTCTTCACAGGAAACACCATCTGTTCATGCTTGGGTCTCCTTTTAGACATTTTCCATGTGAACATGGAATGGGAGTATAATATACATATAGTTCTCTTCCTTACCTTTTCACTTAATAATAATAATATATTTTAGAGATCTTTTTGTATCACCACATATGGTGAAGTCATTCTTTTAAGTGGTGAGGTAGTTCTCCATGTTAAGCATGTTCCATTATTTATTGATTTTCTCATACCCTTTCCTTTCTTGCTCAGAAAACATACCTCATGACAAGCATTCAGTCAATCTCACACTTAAGGCTTGAGGAGGCTCAATTTTCTAGCCCCAGGAAAGCCAGCTGGTCGTGGCTTGGGAACATCATTAACCATCACCATCTGCTCTTCCCTTTTCACCTCTTGTATGAGGCGTGGTGTGTGTTTTGTGTTTGCCAAAGTCAAAGCTGCAGTGGTGGCTCCAAGGGGCAGTGGAGTATGGAAAAGTGAGTGGGAAGTTGGGTCCATCAGTGGCAAATCCTTAGATTGGACGTAATGAAGCAGAAAATCAAGGTAGCGTGCTGTCAGAATTTTCAAGATCAGTAATGCTGCTCATTTTCTTTTCAAGTCAGGATAGTGCAGGGGCCTATTCCAGTAGCTTTGCGTGTTTTCCCAGATAGGAGGCACGTCTTGGAGCTTATAAAGCCCATCTTGGGAAGAGCATGCAGACTCCCACAGGAAATTGAAATATCAGTTTTCGCCTGCCTCCAAGCAAGAGTACTAATCTTTGGACAAGATAACTAGTTTTCAAACTCCTTTTAGAAGGGGAACCTATTTTTCAAATGAAATCTCTTTTACAATTCCCAGTGTAGAAAAGAAAAAAAAAAAAAAGTGGAGCTGCAGGGTGTGGGTTGGGTCTGGTTGTCTTTCCCTCTCTCAATTCCCACAGCCTGGCATCCTATACAACACAGACAGACAGACAAGTAGATGAGATAAGCATTTAATTTCATCCAAGATGTTATGATTTTATTTTTCTTTGTCTTTTAATAGTATTTAGACACTGTGAAGGTGGTATCTAAGTGTGCATAATTTTGAAAAAGAAACATCATCTCTTTTTCCTTTTTAAAATGCCCTGTTTTGACTTTGCTGGATCAAAGGACAGCCTGTTGGTTGAGGATCAGATATATTACTTCAGTTAACTTTTAGCTACTAAAGGAACATTTAGAAGTATCTAGACTGGAGAAACTAGTTTGTAGGGGCGGCCAGTCTTTATAGAAATTCCAAAGCCTGTGAGATTGATTGCCTTCAGTGTTTACTGCAGCCAAATGATTAACTAGGACCCTGTAACAGCCCACTGTGATTTATGCTGTGAATGCAGAAAGGATGTTTGCATATGACCATCGGGTTTCTTGCTGAAGCCCTTTAAACATTGTTTATCTTGGGGACATGCACTGCTTAGAGCATTTTTATTTCCTTTTGTATTTTATATTGTCTTATGCTAGAGGTCAAGGCTAGTCTTGTAGTATTTATTGAATTTGCTTTTTCAGGGCTTTCTAGGGGATGCCAATGAGTCTGTAGGAGAAAGTCATGCTTCAAACCATCTAAAGTATGTAGTGCCCTGAAATGTTTCCACTGCAAATGACGTAGTTTTATGATTGATCAATTTTTTTCTAACTAAAGGAACACAATGCTCACAAACATTGAATCATACTATAATTATTTGGGATTTCAAAGATGAAATGTATGTTGATTAAAGCCATAGTCAACTCTTGTGGAATCTTCCTTAGAACACTACTCTCACACCTTAAAGTTTTATAATGGATGAAAAGCTCTCATTTCTCCATACTGAAATAGCATACTTGACTCAAAAAAATGTGTTGAGCATCTCCTATGTGCCAGTCAGGGTTCTAGGTCAGTGGATACAACAATGAACAGAATAGATAAAATTCTTACTCTCAGAGGACCTTGATTTTTATTCTTTTAGTTAGTCATTTAAAAATTTGGTGAAAAGTCATCTGTCCCACCGTTTGTAATAGATGTTATTTAAAGAAAGATAATGTACTTGAGGGTAGTGAAACTTGTTATTTTGGTAGGGAATTTAATTTTCTCTGTACTCAAGGTAGGGCTAATAGAAGATGAAGATCATGGGCTTGTCCCAAGTACAAAAGATAAATGACACAATCTACCTACATGTGGAAGAAGAAGACATTTTTCTTAAAAATATACATTCCTCTAGGTATAATGCAGACTTAAAAGAAAAAGCATTCAGTTACAGCTCTGTTCAATAGGGAGCATCAAAAGACCTGAAGAGTTGCTGATAGAGAGATACTTTCCCTGGCTCCCCAGAGCAAGGGATTTCTGAAGCGTTTACATTTCTTAGGTTTCTGTTATAACCAGCAGAGTGCTAGTAGGGCCTAAGAGCTGATCGGAACTTTAAAGAATCCTTACAGTTTGTTGGGAAGATATATTCATTTTTAAGTTAGTGTCTTTGCTGTCTTTTCCAATAATATCTTAGTCTGTAGATGGAAGGAATCATACTTGGTCAATTGCTGTTTTGAAAAGGACTGATTCTAGCTCAGAAGCTAAATCAATATTTGCATTTATCCTGTGTCATGTCACACTATAATTTATTGTACTATTATGTTATATTTTAGAAAAATGAATGTTGGTATTGCCATTAAGAAAATTTGAAAATTGTTTATAAATTTAAATTGGTATCTTCCCTTGTGACTTCATGTGTGTTTGGAGTTCTATCCTTTGGATGGTTTCTGGAGAGGCAGGGTGCTGACCTAGGTACTTTCCCCCTCCCACGTTCAAAGGGAAGATTGAGGTGCAGGAAGAAGACTGAATGGCTTAAGGTAACTGAACACATGGGGGTTGGGTTGAGTTTCTTACCTGCTTGCCTTTGTTTAGAGCTCTGGGTTGCTTATTCCAGGCTCCCAGGGAGAGTCAAAGACTTACAGATTTGAAATTGAGTACCTGCTTTAATTCGAGCCTAACTGTCATTTAAAGTTGTATGCTCCTAGTTCCTCTCCAACTAGAGGCAAGCATTTTGAATTCAAGAAAAGACCTTTCCTTTGCACATTTTTTGTGTGTGTCCCCCACGTCCCATCTTTGCATATAAGCCTAAGTATTTGCTGATTGACTGAGAGTGGCCCAGAGCTAATAACTCACAGATAATAACTGATTCAGTTTTGGAGAATTCATTGATTTGTTTTGCAGGTGTTTGTTGAGGTCTTACTGTGTGCTAAAGAACTGGTGGGAATAAATAATTATTTCATTGGTTGTATCTATTCTGATTCTCAGTGGTCATGAATTATATATGACATGACCTGGAAAATTGGTCTCGCTACTTGTAGGCATGTTCCATTAGCCTACTGGTCCTATTCACTTTGCTGCCTAAGTATAGCACAGAGCTCTTCCTTTCTATTCCCAATGACCGGACATAAGCGTGAACCTTCATTATTACTCACCTGGATTGTTACTGTAGGTTCACAGCTCTCTTTATTTCATTGGTGTTCTTGCCTCACTCATACCCATCTTATAGATTCTTCCACACTGATGCTATAACAATCTTTCTAACCTGAAAACTGCTCATATCTTTAAAAGGTTCTGTCCATGACATACAAGACCTCTGCTAGTCTGCCAACCTTAATTTTAACTATGCCTCCCCCTCCACATTTTGTGTTCTAGAAATGTCCCATCATTGTCAATATCTACCAGACTGAGAGTTCTGTGAGGGTAGGGTACATGTTTGTATGCACCTCTCTGAATCTCTGAGATCCAGAATGATGCCCTGAATGTAGTGGGATTCCATAAGCTTTTGTGGAATTGAATTCACACACTCTTTAAAACTAATAAGATTTCAGTTTGTTAGCAAGCCAAATTACATTGCCTTCTGTCTAATCCCTTAAATTCTTATTTGATGGATTCTGCATTGTTTGTCAAAGCACTTTATGAAATGGAAAATAGATGGCTCTTTCCTCTCACTGCTCAACAAAACTCAGAAATATATTTAGAACTTTTAGAATTTGATGAGTGCTAAAGACTGTCTGTGTATTTCATCAGGTTGTCCTCCTCCTCATCTGATATGAGGAGGTGATATTAATTTCTAACATAACAGAAAGGAGGAGTAAAGTAATCAGGAGACCCTTTCACACTGTGTTCTTCAAAGAATCTTTTGCCTTTTGGTTATCTTGGGAATGTGAAATAATTTAACAGATTTCTCAATATTCCTTGAATCTGCTTTACATTTCATAATTCTTCCCTTTTCAAGTTCTGTAAACCAATTTTCCTTGTAATATTGATTCTAGCATTTATTCAGTGATGTTCAACCAAAGTTTGTGGAGTTCAGTGTTATTTTTAAGATCTCCTTGCTCAACTAGATCAAATCCTTTGCTTAAGAAATTTCTGAAAGTTCTTCAGAGTCTTTTGTTTAGCATAAATTTGTCTATTGTAACAAATTTGGATTGCATATTATTTCCTATGATCTTTCTTCACAATCACTTTTTATTTATGGGATTTTTTTTTCTTATCCTTATTTCATTAGTCCAAGAGTCTACATAAATATGTGTGCAGCTAATATATGGCCTGTCCTTTATATTCTGAGATGAGCCCACTCACCATTGGGATTGGTATCTTGAGTTGTGCTTCATGGAAACACAGGGACAATAATGTCACTCAAAATTTCTCTTGATCTCCTCATCCTCTTAGAACTAATGGTGTGCACTTTAGATGGAATGGTTTTGTCTCTTTATAAAGATCGATATACTCTGAACAAAAATTCAGGCTTAGCAGTATTAAATAACTTGCTCAATAACTCTTATCTGTTTGCCTAAAATTCACTTAAAATGTGTGTATGTGTGTGTTTGTCATGAGACTTTTATATATGTTCTTAAATGGAAAAAGAACATTATAAGGAACTCACATGTATTGGTCACTCAGCTTTAAAAGTTAGCAACATTCACCTATTTTAGGGCCCAACCTTTAGCACCACTGCACTTGCTTCACACCTAACATAGGTTTTAAAGAAATTCAGTTGATGTTGGGAAGATCAGAAAGTATCAGATTTCTTTTTGGGCCATTTTAATTGTATTTTTGTAATTATTCTCATAACCATTTTAAATTATGCTCATTATTATTTAAAAAAACACAAAAAACTAAGAAAATCCATTTTTAATCCCTGGAGGGGGAAAAACACAAAAACAAGCAAATTGGAAATCTTAACAGATGGGTAATTAAAAACAAACAAAGCAGAATTATCCTGAGAGTTTTATCACGGTTCCAGATACTAAGAATGTGTACTTTATTTGGGAGATTAACTCTACCCCATCCTTGAAATCAAGCAGCTGATAATTGACTTTGTCTTGAGTTTTCTCCACTCTGTGGTCTGATGTGCTTCCTTCAACTGGCTTCCTTGTCCAGGGAGGCACAGAAGTAATGGAGTAGCATGAGTGACCCTGTGTGACAGAGTGTCCTTTAATGATCTTGATTAATTTAGGATGAGGCACCACGTCTCTGTTGTCTTCACACAGACCATAAAACATTGATTCAGGTAGCTTCATTAAATTATAAAATCCTTGAGGTCAGGGTGTCTGGGTGGCTCAGTCGGTTGGGCGTCTGACTTCGGCTCAGGTCATGGTTTGTAAGTTCAAGCCTCGTGTTGGGCTCTGTGCTGACAGAACCTGCTTTGGATTCTGTGTCTCCCTCTCTCTCTGCTCCTCCCCACTCATGCTCTGTATCTCTCTTCTTCAGATATAAATAAGCATTAAAAAAAATCCTTGTGGTCATAACTTGTTCATCTTGTATCCCCAGAACCTAGGACAGGGCCTGACTTCTAGTATGTTCTTGGTACACCTTAGTTGGCTGGAGCAGAACCAACCCAGGGGAAAAAAACACCACATTTTAAGTGGATTTTAGGCAAATAGATCAGAGTTATTGAGTAACCTAAGATACGTGTGTGTGTGTGTGTGTGTGTATGTGAAATGCTTTATTTTTAAAACTGGATTGATACACTCTGAACAAAAACTTTTTTGGCATGTGTTTAATGTAAGAAAAAGATTGTCATTTTTTTTTGAGAACAAACTGAAAAATGAAAAAAATTAAGGTGATCTAATATTGCTCTGCACACAAGAATAAGGTAAATGGAATAAATTGTGCTGAAATGGGAAGGAAAGAAAACAAAATCTAATGGAGGGAGAAATTATAGTTAGAAAGCATAGTTATTTTTCAAAACTATTATTTCTGTCATGACCTTTTCTTCAAGTTAACTGATGATACAGTCATTTGCTTTTTCTAATATAGAAACACATGGCATTCTAGGAGTTTATTTATAACCCACTGTGAAGAGCAAGTAGAGAAGAATGCTCAGTTACGCATTTTAAACACCATGCTTCGTGTGGTCAGGATGAAATGTTATTCTGCTTGTACTGTGGTATCTTTTACATCTCAGCAAACATACCTGGCTTGCTTTCCCCTACTTCCTCCTCTCTTTTTTCTCCGTTCAGGAAATCAATTTGGTTGAGTTTCTTGTGTAGGGCGAAACCCATGGATTTGTACAGAGCTGGTGAGTGGGCCATCAATGGGATCTCTGTTAGCTCATTTTTCATCAGGGAGATACATTTCTTTCTCAAAGCTGTGATCTAGGAGAGTTGCCAAGGAGCTAGAGTTAAAAAAAAAAAAACACAAAAAAACCCAGCAAACAACGTAATTCTTTCATGTGATGGTTTCTCCCTTTATGCTCATTATGTTGTTGCTGGCTGACCAGTTCTAAAATAGAGTCCATGGTTCCTTTGCCTTCAGCTCTTTCTGGGTTTTTGGAATCTTAGTCAAAGCTTAATTCCAAACAATTGTTCACTGATAGCATTCAAAGCATAGAAGTGGAAGACTCTCTTTGTAGGTTAGGACTAAATTGAAAAATAATGGAAGTTCACAAACAGTTTCTCAGGTTCACTCTTTTGAGTTTAGCAGGTGTAAAATATTTACAAAGCTTTTATGTCCGTATCTGAACTTGTATATTCTTTGAACCCAAAGCCCTCATCTTTTTTGATATCATTGTCTATCTCTTTGGCAGGATCTATAGTTGTGGCTTAAAACTCCAATATATTTTCTTTTCTTTCTGGATCCTCAGATGGACTAGTAATGGAACAAACCAACTGACACAATTTGCTTCCATCTGCTTAGTTTTATGAATGCCTCTTTGGTAGCCAGAGCCAGCTCTCCTGACCAGAAGAAACAATGATGCCCACCCACTTAGCATGGGCCATTGTTTTTTTATTGTGAGTACTTGAATTTTTCTTATGTATAAGATTTCCTAAAGAAGCAGTTGTTTTTCCATTACCTAAACAAGACACTGTCCCTAGGTGGCTTTGGAAGTCTGAAAAATGACCTCTGCTTCAAGGAGACCTTTCTGATGATTGAATTGAATCGACTGATTCTAAAGGTTACACCGTTGTGAAAAATATCTAACAATTGCTTTTGGGGCCTGGGACAAATGTGCATTTAGCTCAGCTGTTTTCCCACCAGATTACCACTGTGGCTCCTCTCTCCTCTGCTTCCACACAAGAAGGATGGTGTGGAAAGTCCACTGCCAATTTTCAGCAGTGCTGTATTCATCTTTCTCTAGTGTCTTCTCTCCTCTGCTGCAACCATAGGGTCACGATGGCCATACTCTCCCTTTTCCAATCTCTGAGCCCCACCAGCACTTTCTTTATTGGACTTTCCAATTACTCTCTCCACTTTGGTTGC
This sequence comes from Cryptoprocta ferox, assembly GCA_028646485.1. Classification (NCBI taxonomy): domain Eukaryota; kingdom Metazoa; phylum Chordata; class Mammalia; order Carnivora; family Eupleridae; genus Cryptoprocta; species Cryptoprocta ferox. The sequence continues at coordinate 131,876,865 of CM053567.1, read as the reverse complement.
TTTCTGGAAGTTTCTTCTTTAAGCTCTGCTGAGTAAAAACACTGAGCTATGGTGCTCAAACAGTGTTCGATGAATTAAATTCCCATATGTATACTATAATAAACAAGCAAAACATTTCTATTTCACCTTGAAGAAATATTGCATGTTACATTTTTAGACTTGCTGCAATTAATAATATTGCTCATGACAAATGGCATTTGGATTCTTTTGATTGCAGTTCTTTGTAGCAAAACTAAGTTTTTGTTTACTATCCAGTACCTCACATGACCTCTTTTCCCAAAGTAGGCTGGTTGTTGGATTATCTCCTCCATTTAGCTATGCCATTATTGTTTCATTTTTAGAAATCTCTTTTTGGAGAATGGCTGTCATGTTGATGTGGTATTAAAGTTACGATCACTGTGTTTTGGCCTTGCACATCCAGTAATGGTGAAAAGTAGACACAGTGATTCAAATTAGTAGACATTGTTTGGGATAGTTTATCTATAGTTCTTAAGCCACACAGTAGCAGGAGTTCTTTGACATCTAGGGCAGTGCTTCTCAATCACATATGGTAGTATTTGGTCAGCAGGGAAGAGTGTCACATACAGGTGATGTATTGTGATGGGGTGAAACTTACCAGTATGAGGTATACACAGGCTCTCTGGGTCTGTGCTTTGAATGGAAGAAAGCATAAAACTCAGTGGATAAATTTTTTGAGAGAAAAACAATCAAGTTGAAATATAAACTAACTCCTTTGGGCTTTAATGAGGGGAACTTGATATACAGGAATATAAAAGGTGGACCTTAAAAGTTCACAGAGAGGTGACCTAGAAAGGCAGATAGGAAAGGTATGATGGTGTGGATAATCGAGATTTTTTTGGAATGGGATAGTGAGTGGCTCCTATGAGTTGCATGATGTTTGCGGATGATGTAAGACAGGGCTTTCATATTGCTATGGAGTCTACTCAGGAACTCCTGTCATAAGCAATTCAAAAGAAAATGAAAATTCATATTTGGGCTACATGTTTTAATTGTGACATTTCTCTGGACCATGTGGATCATGGCTTTATTAGTTTGCGGTAATGATTAATTTTTTTAATTTTTGGTATGATTTACTTTTAAAAATAATTTAGGACCAATTCATAATTATTCCTATATTATTACTCTCATTCAGAATGGTTTAAAGTGTTTCTCCTCATGGGAGAGAAAGGATGCACTAGGGATTGTGCATAATCTCCAACATATCTTGTCATCTCTGCAACTCAAAGTAGGCATCTATAACTATTAATCAGTGTGGCGATTATCATTTATTTATGGTGCTTATGATTTGTGATATTATAGATTTTAATTTACCCATGGGTAAATTTTTAATAAGGAGGATGGCAAGGATAGATGAAGAAAGGCTAAGTAATGCATCTATATCTCCACTGAACACAAAAAAGAAATATGTTTTAAATGTTTCCCTTAATAAGAATAGCATGGGTCATAAACTAAAGGACTGTAGGTCAAATATGTCAAATGTAGCCTACAGATATGTTTTATTTGTCTCTCATGGTGTTTAAAATTTTGGGGGTCTATTGACCAAATATCAGATGTCGAGATTTCATAGGAAAATCTGACTTTCTAACTTCTCTTAAACATTTGGAAGGTTTGGGATCATTGGGCCCATATTACCATGGCAACCATCATCTGGGTGTGTTTAGAAGCCTTGCACTTTTTTGCTGTTGCCCCCACAATGCTGTTTTCTTAGGCCCTGCCTGCCCCTTTTGTTTTTGTAGGCATTGGAGTATGCTGTTTCTAACTGATCACTACATCAAAGGTAGACAAAATGATGAAGTTTAAAAAAGTTTGTAATAATCCTAATAATATTAATAATGCTAAGCACCTATAAATTTTGTGTAATTATAATGTAAAACAGAAAATGTAGGGCTTATTTCTTTTAATTAGAATATTTTATTTTATGTTTTTGTATAGCACCATTTCTTTCAGTGGTATCTTTCAATGGCTCATTTTCTTACCTAGATGTAAGCACCAACCATTTAAAGATTTAAAGATGTTTTATAAAAAAAAGAAAGAAATATGATTATTCTAATGAAAAGAAATAATCATATTTTTCTTTTTCATGAGAATCTTTTCTATAATCCATAGATTATATTAGTAAGTGAACTGGTATATTTTTAAATAAACTGTGCTTTATTGTTTTACATTACTACACAGTGTGGGCTTTAGATTAAGATGATCTGGGTTTGAATTCCAACCATGTCACATATAAGCTGTGTGACCTGGGCCAGCCAGATCTTCTCCATGCCTTGGTTTCCTCACCTGTCATACAGAAATCACTGTAGCACCTACTTTAGAGGATTGTTTTGGTGTTTAACTGAGTAATCTAGACAGGGAAGTTGGCTCAGAATAAGAATTCAGTAAATATTACCAATTATCGTTACTTCTAGATACAGTCGTCAGTGTTATCTTATTTACTTTATTACAATTTTTTTTTTTGCTAAAAAAAAGTCTTGCAATATTGGGGGCATGTTGGGCATCTCTACCTCACCCGTCAAGAGTAAGGTGGCAATACTCTGCCTTGGAAAATGCTCTTGTACTAAATCTCAACTTTTAAAATTTTATCTAGTGTCATAGACCTTCACCTGTAAAATGAGGAGGATTTTCTTTGCTGTCTACTTTGTATGATGAAACAGGATACGCTATGTAAAGATAACTGAGGCTACTGGTAGGTAGAAAGATGCAGAAAAGACTGTCTTCTATAAATGAATTTGATGATGATGGATTTAGTCATCCAGTCTCCAATTTCCAGTCCCATGCATTTTCTAAGCCTTGGTAATTGAATACAGAAAATCAGTAAGTATCTGGTTGGGGCCCAAAGATATGCAAAATACTAATTTATTGATATGGAAAAGTACTTTGTCCTTGTGTCTCTTGTCTTGTAAATTTAACGTTATTTTTCCAGACTTTGACTTCTCTTGAAAAGGAGGAGAACCAGGTTTTATTCCCATGCCTAAAAGGAATCCACAAGAAAAATGTTTTTCAATCAGCATACATGGGATATAACACTAACTTGGAAGATGTGCATCAATAGAAATTTATGATCATGTCCTCCCATCTTGTTCATTCTCCCAGAAAAAATTGGTTTTAAGTGGGAAGAGATAAAAATGGTACCAAAGAACTATTTCTTGGATTCAAAATTGCTGTTTTCTTGAACTACAGGAACGCTATATTACTGAGCACCCACTGTCCTTTTGGAGAAAACAGAAAGTAGTATTTCATTGTTGTAAATGAAGATTGAGTGTGATGGGTTACATTTGGGGAAAATGTCCTCCTAAATGATTGCAAAAACACAAATCTATCTCAGCTGTAGGGTTTTCAGTGTAGAAGATCTTGTAAATTTTTTCTGGCTGCCATTGTCATTGTTGTTACGTTTATTCCATTTCTGTCACTGCCTTTTAGGTGAATGCTTTGCTTTTATCTGATAAGTTTGGAAAACCCAAGTTATTTCTCCTGAGGCTATCAGGCAGAGGAGTCTTTCAGGAGCAGGTTGATTCTGAAGTAGGAAGCCGCTTTTCCTGAAGGGAAGGTGTATTATTAGACAGGGTTTTAGTTCCTTGCTGTGTAAGTGTAAGCCGTCATGTATCAGGGAAAACAATTCAACGGAATTATCTAAGAAAGGAAAGTTCCAAGATATTTCTAGTCGTTTTTATAACTAACGCTGAAAAAACAAATTGTAGGATGAGCTCTTCTTCTCCTCTCTAACCTTTTCGAGGGCTGAACATGTGGGCGAAGAGTTCCCAGTACTTGAAGTGGCATTAAGCAAGAAGCAACAGGCAGATAACACACAAATGTCACTATTTCACTTACTGCTTGTCTCTAAAAAAATGCATCCAAATCTCAGGTGATAGAAAAGATAGTAAAGACCCCGGTCTTATAATGGAGACTCTTGGAACATTGCCCAACTCTTTCAAAAAGTATTTTATTCACATTTTCCCTTTCTGTTTTTGTTCATCTTTTTATGAGTACATTTTTGTGCATAGACTCTTATTTATATAGATGTACATTTTCACACAATTTCTCATTTTTTGAGAATTTTGTCTTTTTCTCCTTATTGTTAGAAAAAATCTATATAGTATCCCCCACTATTTACAAAAAAAAAACTATTTTAATTAAATTTTAGGATAAAAGAATTCACGTCTTTCAGGGACCAGTTAATTGAGTTACCTGATTATGCCAAGAGCGGGTAATATTTAGAATTGTTTTATTAGCAGAGATCTTAATGTAGGTAATGGTTTTTAAAGCTGTGGGCACTTTCTGAAGGTTGTTTGGCACTCAGAATATGTGAAAACTACTCTCTTGCTTCCTGCCCCTGCCAAGGGAGTGATATTTTGAATTATGATAAATGAAAGTGAGGTTTCTGTTCTCACCCACAAATCTTTGTAATCCCTACTGGGGTTGCACTATAGTGCCGTGGTTTCTTATTGCTTCTTTGGAAAAATTAGTCCCAAGTCACAATGTGACATATGACTTCCTCCTTAGCTCTGATATTGACAAAAATAATACTTCCCTTTTCCCTTTGTACTTGGACTGTTGGAAGAGGTTTTTTTGCCCCACCCCGCTCCTTCCACCCCAGCCTGGCTGTGTGAAGAGTTCTAATTCGTTTTCTTCCTTTCAGTGCAGGGACATGAAAGGAGTTGTGCATGGTCACATCTGACAAAGATGGCAGCAGGAGGGTGGGGATTGCATTGACCACTTGACTGGAATAAGAATTGAGTTCCAAGAAGCTGGAAACAGATACAGAAAGCAAGAGAGCCTAGAGGGCCAATTCAAGTCAGAGTTCCTAAGGACCAATGTTAAGTCAATGCCCTGTGGTAGGATGATACAGAGCAAATAACTTGGTATTAGGCAGAAATGGGATCTTTTGCATGGCACACTCATAGAGAGGAGGGAGCAGTATGTGATGCTTGAAACACTATAAAAGGAATATTTTTAGAGTGATGTGTTTGTAATTCTAGAGTCATAATGTTTCAGAGTAATAAAAAATTTGAATCCATACAGATTAAAGAAGATAGCATAAGGAATGGAAACTGCAGCTATGATCAATTAATAAAATTAATTCTTTTTTAAATTTCATGAAATGTTAAGAAAGATGTAAGAAGAGATTTAGAAAGGTTTTGATTTTATTAAAATGCTAGTGTAAATTTAGTACTTATGTAAAACACTAAAACTGTCCTAAAGGAAAAGAAATCTTACCTGAGATAATGCCTTATATAAATGTAAGTTATTTCCATATAACGACTTTTCTACAGAAGGAATCCAAAAACTATTTAAAATGTCAATTTTTATTATGAGCAAGTCACGTATTTTAATGAAGTTGTGTTTAAATATGGGTACAACATAGTTAATATCTTTTCCTTTTAAAAAGGTTTACAATATTTTTCTTATTCTTTTTATCCTTTTTTTTTCCATATAGGCTTTTTAAAAAGTAACATCTTATTTTCCTGCTTCATCAGCCTAAACCCAGTCTAAAGTTTTTTCTCAAAACTCCTGTCTTTTTTTAATCTATTCCCAAAGTTCTGCTTAGGATTCATTTAGTTATTCATTCATTCAGGTTCAATGGTAGGCCATGGGAATCTACCAATAAAAAAAGTCAAAGTTTCTGTCCTTCTAGAATTCAGTCCTTTAAATCAGAATACAAATTAAAAAGACAAATTCTAGGGTAATTCTCTTGATACTCTAAAAATTGGTGAGCATTGGGGCGCCTGGGTGGTTCAGTCAGTTAAGCATCTGACTTCGGCTCAGGTCATGATATCACGGTTTGTGTGTTTGAGCCCCCTGTCAGGTTCTGTGCTGACAGCTCAGAGCCTGCAGCCTGCTTCAGATTCTGTGTCTCCCTCACTTTCTGTCTCTCCCCAACTCGTGTTCTCTCTCTCTCTCTCTTAAACATAAATAAACATTTAAAGAATGAAAAAAAAACTGATGAGCATTAATCATGCTGGAATCCTGATTTTCCCGCCTCCTGCTTTTTTTGAAGAATGGCTAATGTCCAGGTAAACCTCAGAGCTTTCTGGGCTAAAGATATGATACAGCTGACCTGGTGACCTTTCTTTTGACAAAACAAAATTTAACAAAATTTTATAAAATATTTTAATCGATGTCCCTGGCATATGGTAGAACATCTTGCCTTTGTATAGTAGTTTACTGTTAACAGTGTGTTTTAAAGTATCTCATCTTCTGAAAAGGTCCAACCGTCCTACATGTGGCATATTCTTTAGTGTCCGGCTCTTTTTATACCCTGATGTTCATGCTGACCTGAGAGACTTCAAAGATCTTGGCAGTGAAGCAAAATGATTTCATGGAAAGTACATCAGACTATTAAATTAGAAGACTTGAGTTGTAAACCTAGTTTTATTAGTGTCTGCTTTTATTACTTTCTTCTTTGCAGCTTCTGTTGACTCATCAGCAAAATGAAGGGCTGTGGTAGATAACAGTTAAGGGTCTGTCTTAGGTAGCTATTGTTGGGTAACAGACCAACCCAAAATATTAGTGTCATAAGAGAACAAACATTATTATTATCCAGAAGGCATCCATGGGTCATCTGGGCAGTCCTGCTAACATGCGCCAAGCTTGCTTGATTTGATTGGGCTTGCTCATGCTTCTGCAATTGGATGGTCAGTTGGCTAGGGTCTGGCTCCTCTGGAATGGCCTCTCGCCCATGGCTGGCTGTTGCCTGAGCAACAAAATGAGAGTGTCATGTATTTCTCATCATCCAGCAGGCTAGCCTGGGCTTATTCTCTCTGCCAAAGCATGTGTCCCAAGAGTGTGAGCAGATACACACAAGGTCCCTTGAAGCCTGTTAATTTCACCACATACTGTTGGCTGAAGCGAATTTCAAGTCCAGCTCAAATTCAAGAGATTGGGAGATAGATTTGAAAGTCTCATTGAAAGGGCACAGTAACAACCAGGAGTGAAGAATTATAGCCTGTTTTATAATTAATTGACTTACAGGCCCCTTTGAGCTCTAACTTTTTGTTAAACCTGTGAGGGAGCTAATTGGTTATTTAAATACCTACTACTGTGTGTAAGCACTGAAGGAAATGCAAAAGAAAAACACCACTTGACTATGTGGAAGGCACTTTGTATTTTATAAAACCATTTTCACTTTTCCAGAGAAACATAATGTAAAAGATACCCTTGAGGATCTGGCAATGTGGTTAAGCAAATAAGGCTCATATATTAAAACAGAAAACATTTCAAGACTATTTTTCTTTTGGATGGAGACTTGTAAGAGTTCCAGGACACAGAAAAGGAAGAGACAAATGTGGGCTAGAATTGTCTACTAAGCCTCAGAAGATGAGGTGGCAGTGGTTAGATCAAGACTAATCAGACTTTCTTCTTTTGATCACCCTTTATATTTATACACACAAAGAGAGCAAAAGGTGTTTTAATTAAGCAAGAGAAACCAACAGTTGGCTGATGAATAATTAATCTCAAAACTTATTTCTTACTAGTTGAAGGAAGAAGTGATATCTTGACCATAGATTTTTAGTAAACAAAAACTATTCTCACAAGAAGTTTAAATTTCTGGGGCACCTGGGTGACTTAGTTAAGTGTCTGACTTTGGCTCAGGTCATGATCTCATGTGTGTTTGAGCCCTGAGTTGGGCTGTGTGCTGACAGCTCAGAGCTCCCTTCAGATCCTCAGTCTCTCTCTCTCTCTCTCTGCCCTTCCCCTACTCTCTGTCTCAAAAAGAAATAAACATTAAAAAATAGTTTAAAAAACAATGTTTTATTTTTCTCCATACTTACCAACTATATTTAGATAGTAGTTCCTTTGAATAAAGCAAATGGCATTAATTTCAACCACTGTAGAAGTTGCTAGGTGTTCACTAGAAAGATTTTCTTCTTTCTGTATCTCCCAGCCTGTGTTTCAAGTAGGTGTATCATTTGATTAAGTTCTGTCTCATGGGATGCGAGTGGAAAACATGTGCCACTTCTTGGCTTGTTCATAAAGTTTCCACTGGGCAGTTCTCCATGCTTTTCTGCCTGTCTGGGTTGGCCACATCCAGGGTGATTTTGGAAGCCGTAGGTCGACATTGTAAGAACGTTTGCCAGCCTGTGTTCCTAAATGATTACCTGGAGCAGAATCCCTCTTTCAAACAGGAATCCCTGTCCTGGGCTATTAACTGAGCAAGACATGAAATTCTATTTTGTTTTAATACATAGTGGCTCTATTTGTTTAGTCAGTACAGTCTGCTCCAACTAATACAACAAATAATATATTAATTTGTAAAATCGAGGTAGCTAGAGAATAAGGAGTTTTCTAGATTTTCTTCTCTGTCCATAGACATTAATCTTGATACAAAATTGAGTTCAGTAAACACTTACTGACATTCTTCCATCTACAAAGGGCTGAGTTCATTGCGGAAGCCAGAGATGAATAAGACTATTACACTTCAGGGAGTCCACTCCTAGGGTAGATACATATGTAAACAGATGATTATTATACAATGTAATAAAACTATTTTATGGTACAGGCTAAATTAATGACTCAAATAAGATAGAAAATTCTTTTTTTCTATAATAGTTCAGAACAAGGTAGGCAATACAGGGTGGATGGGCAGCTCTGCTCTAGAGAGTTATAATAACAATACTGATAAGATCAATTACTATTTCCTATTGATAATAATAATGATAGTCATTACTATTATAGGTAGCATTAACTGGGATTTACTATGTGTTGAGCTCTTTTCCAAGTCTTTAGATGTAATAACTTCTTTAATTATTACAAAACCCACATGCATTATTCTGTGTATTTCCCCATTTTACAGATAAAGAAACCAAGGCACAAATTACTTAAGCAATTTACCCAAGTTCATAGAGGTAGGCAGTAACTTAGCTTGGCTTTGAACCAGGCAGTCTGAGCCTATGCTGTTAATCACTGTGCTATAGTTGGATAAGCAAGTTGATGCAGTGGACAGTCATTGTAGTATGGGAACATCCACTGATTTTGGGGGACATTTGATTATTATTTTAAAAATATTCTTTCAGCACAGATAAACTCAGGCTGTAATGGTGTTCTTGATGCTTGTGGTTGTGCTGGGTTATGTTTCTTATGTGTTTTATGTTTTGGATGTATCATGATTCTTTGAGGCATTCTTCTAGTTTCTGTGGGTTTCTGTTTTCTTGTATAGTCAATAAAGGTTATACAAGTTCAAAAAACTTAGTGATGACTATTTGTGTGTGTGTTATCTTCCCAAGCTGACTTTTTATGAACCTCTAACTTATTTAGAATGTATTATACTGACCTTTGCCCACACTAAATGTTTGATAAATGGCTTTTTGATGAACAAATATAGAATAACACATGGTGTAGAGTTTATCTCTCCAACTCCCCTCCAAAGTGTACTGTACATGCCTACTCCTTGCCCTCTTCATTTTCCCTGCAGTGCTCACTCAGACAGATGGCAGCATATGAATGTCCCTTTCCCTCAGCTACTCCTTAAAGAAGGCCAGATTTACCAGGGAGGGCGAAAATGACTTTTACATAGCATCTTTGCTTTTTGCCCCTGTAATATTCACACAAGGTGGTTTGGCAAATATAATCCTAATCTGAAACCTCGAATTGTCTTTTCCTTGAGTAGACATGGTCAAAATGCTCAACGTGACATTTTTATTACTGTCCGCTACAGATTTTCATTTTGTCAGAGAGTTAGATATTATTGTGTGTAAGACTTACACCATATGAGCTTCCCTGTGGGAGTAATTTTAATTTTTTTAATGTTTATTTATTTTTGAGAGAGAGAGAGAGAGAAAGAGAGAGCGAGAGAGGGAAAGAGCATGAGTGGGGGAGGGGCAGAGAGAGAGGGAGACACAGAATCCCAAGTAGGCTCCAGGCTTTGAGCTGTCAGCACAGAGCCCAACGCAGGGCTCGAACTCATGAACCACGGGATCATGACCTGAGCTGAAGTCAGATGCTTAGCCAACTGACTGTGGGAGTAATTTTAGTTTCCCTTAAAATATTGCGACTGCTGTCCTACTTTTTTCATTTACCGGTGATCATTTTCTCTCTTCCGGGGTGGTGGATAAGAGTGTTTCCTGAATGTCCCATCTGTCATGTGCTGAATTTCTCAGGTGACTGAGGCAACTCTTAATAAAGAGGCTAGGCAAGTGATAAAGGATTCTTGGAGATGCTTCCTCTCTGGGGTCACTGAGTCTGGTTAATTCTGAACCTTGTTAGATTTTGTTAGGGTGCTTTGTGTGTAAGATGTCTGGCAAGACAGAATAAAAGAAGGAACCGGACAGTGTCAATTTACTAAAGTTGGCAGCTCTTCATTGGGAAATTTAGATGTAAATTATGATCCAGGTTGGGACTGCTGCCTGTGCTACACGAAGGGTTTTGAAAGTCCGACAGGTCTAGCAAGGGACTTGTGAACTGCAGGCTGCCCTTTTATTCCTTCAGTACAATTGACTTGAGCCATTCAGGGATGAATTAAGCAATTTTTTTCAATCATCATGCATTCATCTTCTTTGCCCAAACAATGTTACTGAGGTCAAGAAGCGAATGGTGAGCTCGGAATTTCAATTTCCCTGACTGGCTCTATTTTTCACTAGCCGCATTATCTTTGGCAAATTGTTTTACCTCTGCTCTTTCTCCCCATAACAAAGCTAATTATAGCTCATGGAATTCATAGGCTGGTGCAGGGGATGTTAATGTACCATATTGGAGTTTGAATCTCTACTCTGCCACTTTACCTAGTGTCACCTTGGTTTGGTTGCTTAGTCTCTCAACTTCAGATGCCACCTCTCAAATGCAGACAGTAATGTTTGCCTCATAGGATTGTTAAAAGGAATTAAAAAAGGCTATGCCTGGACATCACCTAGCACAATGTTTAGCATATAGTTGGTACCCATTTAATTCTGGTTATCACATTTAATTATTTTTATTATTAGCTGTTATCAAGTTCTCAACTTGGTTGAGATGCTGGCAAAATATCAACAGAGGTGCAAGGAATGTTCTTTTATGAAAAGATCGTGCCTATTGCTATGTAAAAGCACTATTTTTCAATGCAATAGTAATTACTGTATTAATATTAAAAAGTTTTTCTTCAGAGACTTATTTTCACAAATGAAAGAGAGTAGCTTCAGACACCATCTGAGCTGAGAGTCAGCATGGCATCGTGGAAACAGCACGAGATGAAGGAGTTGCACAGATCTCGCCATGATTCTGGCACTACCATTTACTAACTGTGACCTTGGAAAAGTTAATTAACTTCTCTAAGCTTCAGTTTACTTGTTCCTAAAATGGAAAGGAAATGATAATGTTAATATAAACAAGACTCATTTTGAGGATTAGAGCTGATATATAGAGTTCGTAGAGTCTCATATATACCATGTGATTGGTTATAGGATACAGCAAAATGTGGCCATGTGCTTTCTTAAGGAGCTTCCAAGATCCTCCAGTTGTGTTGTCTGTTATTCTGTTTTTAAAGCATCCCATTCTCTTACTTCATAGCGCTTAGTCACAATGTGTATTTCTCCATTTATTTGTATATTTGCTTCCTGTCTTTCTGTTCCTCCTTGGCTGAGGGCTGGGTCTGTGTCTGTTTGCTCACTGTTAGATAGCTAGCACAATGTAGTTCCTGCTCAATAAACCTCTGTTAAATGGCTAGGGGAAAGGATAGTCAGCAGCCAACAGTGATATTTCTCCTCTGTAAGCACATATCATTTATTTGTCACTTCATTTCATATTGCCTTGTAACATCACCTGTTGTCTTGTTAATTAGCTCTTGTAAAATTGCTAATTATTTCATATATTCTCTGATAGGTTGTAAACCACTTAAGTGCTGGAGACATAGATTTGATCTGCATTCCCCACAGATAGTACAGTCCTTTGCACAGTAATTATTTGTTGAATAAATGAATCAGAAAAGGAAAGAAAAAATTCTCTCTGGGGATTTCACCAAAGATTAAACTTTTGGGAAATGTTACGAGGTCAGTTTGCCTTCAGCTCTCTCTCTCTCTCTCTACTGTTTCTGTCTTTTGTAATAGTGATGATCGATGTTCAGAGAGATAAGAACAGTCAGAGTGATCAATTCTGACACTCTCCTAACCATTTTTATATACTCACTTCGGTGACTTTTCACCCCAAAGTGGCCCTACCCTGGGCCACAGTGCATCATCAGTTGAAACCATTCTGCTTTTGAATTTTTCTCTCAGGTCACCTCCCACCCTCTCTCATGTTGAACTGCTTTTATCCTCCTTTTGTCTTCCATACCCCAGTCCGCTCTCCTTCTTTCAGTTCTCCTTTTCATTTTTGACATCCTCCTTTACTTTCCTGTCTACCACCCTTAGTCACATTCAAGTTCAAAGTGAACCAGCTACCTCTTTGGCGATCAAGAATCTTGCTGTGGGCCTTTACTTCCTTACCATCAGCTTGAACCTGCATGGCCCTCTTTCTGCTTTGATGTGGCACCTTGAAAACCATGAAATTGAATTCCATTTGGACCCTCACTTTTGTAAACTGTATTTATTAATTAAAAAAGAATCCCTACGCAAGTATAATTTCACATCTTTTGCGCCCTCTATAAGCTCTCCTGCCTTACCCCTCCCCTGGAAATTAAGTAATTTGCCCAAGGCCACAGAGCTGGTAATTGCTAAAAGTGGAGTTTGAATCCAGGCATTCTGGTACCATTTAATCACTATTCTCTACTGCCTTTTTATGTGTTGTATACGTGCCTGTATAACCCATGCAAAATATATATGATGGTAATGATTTTCTTTTATGTAAATGTAAATACCACGCTTAAAATTCTTCACCTTGCTCTTTTTCAGTCAACAAAATATTTTGGAGTTGAAGTTATTCTTGGCCTCCCCTACCCTTTTGCCACATTCAATGCTTTGCCAGATTCCACAAGGACTCCCTTTGTAGTTTCTCTTACCACCATTTACATGCCCAAGGCCACCACCTTGTTCATCATGGCTAGCCAGGCTTTTTGCCGAGAATATTGCTGTCACCTTCTGACTAGGAAAAAAAAAAGTGTACAGGTGTGAAACTACTACCTCCTGTCTGCCACCGGCTGCTCTCCCCAGCGCATCACCATAGCCTTTTGAGCTTCCCCAACTTCCATCTTGCTCCTTCTCTGCTACATACTCCTATGACTGTTTCCTACCAAATGAAATATAGGATCTTCAGCCTGGCCCTTAGAGACCTCTCTAATGCAGCCCATCCTGTCTTTCCAGTTGCATCTACACTTAACCCTGCAAGGTTATCCATGCTTTCCCATGGTTGTTCTTTCTCTCATATTATTTCTTGAGTCAAGGGTAGCCTTCTTCTTTCTTTCCTGTTAAAATCCTACCCTTCAAGGCACATCTATAAGTGCTGCCTCCTCCAAGGTGGGCCTTGACTTATGGCCTCCTCATTTAGGTGCTGTAGTGTTCCTTATCTCCTCTCCCCTCTAACTCACCTTCCCACTGCATTTCACACCTCATCGTTTTTTCCTGTTGTACTTCCATCTGCTTGCTTGCATGAGGCCCATTCCAGACTGCACACCCCTTGCCCTTCTATTTACGGTTTCTATCTCCTGGCTAAGTGCATTGATAGCAAGAGTCCTACTTGTAGTTGTTGGTTTTAATTGAATAGAATCATTCGAGAAAAGTTGTTGTATTTAGCATCACTCCTTCTAAAATGCCTGTTTCCATTAATTTGATTTGTCTGAGAACATTAGTCTGTTGAGATTCTCTTATGAAAATCTTGACTGAAAATCTCTTTGGTATTATAATAACTTTGTATGGTGACAGATGGTAATTAGACTTATTGTAGGGATCATTTCATAATGTATAAAAATATTGAATCACTATGATGTAAACTTAAAAGTAATGGGATATTGTATGTCGATTATACTTCAATTAAAAAAAAGTAAAGAAAAGCTCTTTGGGGTCCCTTTGTATTTTTAAATTGTGCTTTTTCCTCAGAGAGTAATCATTTGGGATTCAATTTAGAGATGACCATTTGACAAAAATAATATCTTTGTGATCTCTGTTGTTAGCAGTGTTTTTTTATCCATGGCACTCAACAAAGAGAAGTACACCATGAAATGTTAACTTAGAAGATGGGCGCAAATTAAAGCCAACTTGTGATGAGTCTCCATGCTGTCAGGTGGGAAGAACAACAATACCCTAAGTCCTTCTGTTGTGTCTCTTTGTTGTTCTGGGGTTTTGTCACGATGTGAGGTCTGACATACTGCTGTTCTCTCTAGGAGAGAGAGATCATCCATCTCTGTCTTGAGCCCAAACCAGTTGCCAGAAGATGTCTCCACCCTCTTTCTTACTGACTCTCAAGCTTGTTGGGTTTAGGAATCCTATGCTATTTCTACTCCCCCCTTGAAGCATGGACATCTATCCTGGGACTGTCTGTGGCCCCCTTTGCCTAGGGAACCATGTAAGAAGCCATTTCTCTCTAGAGGAGTCCTGTCACCTAAGAGAGGGGCTGCAGGGAAGTGAGGTCCAGACTCTCTTTGGTCTCAGGACTTCTTCCTCTCTTTTAGTTTCTTTGCTTTCACATCTGCCATCCTTTAAAATCACTGGAGAGCTCCCACATTTCCACCCTAAAGAGCTGTCATGTCTTCTGAACATAGGAAGGATCTTAGAATTAAAGCTGAAAAGTAGTATAGCTCTTGAAATTATACCTTTAGTAGACTATTTTTACTATAGTTGCATACTTCATTACTACTCATTCTTACTCAACCCACATAAAGGGCAGAGAGCTGGGATTGTGTTTACTCATTAGTGATGAGAACCAACAAATTCTAGTGGGGGCTGCTATTTGATTTTTTGAGACCATTCTCACTTCTTACTGGGAAGCTATGGAAAAAGTGCTCCTTACTTAAAACATTGCTTTGGAGAGCCATCATGGATAAAAATGACAGGCTGGTTGAAGTAATAAAAACATTTGTATTTTCATTACACTACTATTGTCAATTGCTTAATAATTCCTACTACTGTTTATCATTGGTTACTGCGTACATTCAGCTTCATTGTACAGATGGCGTAACTGGGTGCTACGTGACTAACTCTTGATTACCATGTCCCTCAGCATCTGCTGTGTCTCCCATGTTTCAGCAGAGCACACAACTACATCTGTGAGATCAGAATAGCAGCTTCTTTTATTTTTAGGACCAATCTCTGATGCTTAGCTTCTCTGAATGAGCTTCGTGTGTCCCAGGAGCTCTCTGTAAATTGAATTTTGCTGCGTTCACTGCTTCCACTTGGAAATGTGTTGGCTCATGTTCTCAACTACAAGAAATCATGGTCCACTTAGGTCACATAAAATACCTTATTGTTAATTTAGGGCCTGGCAAACATACTTATCTCAATGCATCTCTTCCATATATGGTATGATTGTGAGACCTGCTTACGAAGATTTGACTACCATTTGAATATACAAGAGGATTATGTGTCTGAAGAGAAGATAATGAGAAGACAGTTTGATGGATAGTAATGCTCTCTGCCAATGAGGGCAGTAAGCATAGGCCCCGTGCCCACCTTACCCCACCCCACAGGGCCCTTTGTTTTCCTGTAAGCAGGAGTGGTTATCTGTCTTGAATGTAACTAATACAGAAGGGAGGGAAAAGATAGAGGGGTGTAGTCACTCAGCTGTCTCAAAAATGCTGAACATACCAGTTGTCTAACAATTAAGATAAGCCAAGTATTTGGCTGACTAGTACTGGTCGTCTTTAGGCATTAAAGTAGCCTGGAATATAATTTGTCTTGGGGATAAAATGACAGGATTATAAGTCTTTAACCAGGCTCTCTTAAATCTGGTAAGTCGAAAAGCTGAATTAGGTCAGAAGTCTCAGGCAAGAAGAGAACAGAGTCTTGAGCCATTTGCTTGAAGTGGGAATCCCGGTGTAGGAATTGTTGTCTGGATGGATGTTTTCATTCAGAGAACAAAACATTAACCCTAAGTATAAATCACTGAATTTTCTTCTAGCTGCATACGAATCATGCATTACATTTATGCACAGGCTACAGTATTATTGAAGCAGAAAGACATTACTATATTCAGTAATATGCTCTGAAGATTTTCATTACTGGATCTCAGCAGGCTTGGTTCTATGCAGAAAGATGAAGTAGGTGAATTCAGCCTTTGCAACTTCCTGCAAGTGCAGGCATCTTCTCTCCACTGGTCCCGACCTGACAGGTCAGCAGGCTCCTGGCCCCTTATCCCATTGCCTGGGAATGATTTTTATGGGGAGAAGCAGGATATCCTATTGGACACTTCTAGGACTAATCCTCTTGGCTCCCATTAATTAAGCTCTTACTGTGTGCCTGCCACTGGATGAGGTGCTCTATATACATTCTATGTCTAGTATTTGTACCCTTGGTGGTGAGCACTTCCCTGTACATTGTTCAGCCCTTGGATTCTTGCTTTTCCATGTTCTGCCTTCCTTGTATTATACCATTTTGTCCTCTCTCCTCTGACATCCTTCATGTGAATTAGGTACCACATTTTCACAAATTCAAGCTCTTAGAACCTTCTAGGGGGAAACTAAGCCTCTATGTCTATGCTAATACTTAACCTTCATTAAACACTAACTGTATGCCAGGTCCTCTGCTAAGCATTCTATCTCATTTAATCTTCATAACAACCTTTCAAGGTAGGAATAATCATCTCTGTTTTATAAACAAACAAAAAAACTGAGGCTGGAGTGGTTAAGTAGTGTCTCTAAGGTCATTGGCTGGCTAGTAAGGGCTGGAACTAGGATTTGAGCTTGAGGCTGTCTGCACTTTAACCTGCTCTGCTCCTTTAACAGTGAGCTAATGAGGGGAGAGGGGAGAGAGAAAGAGACAGACAGAGAGAAAGACAGAGAGAGAGGAATTTGCTCTCCACTGCATCCTCTCCCCAAACACACACTATTTTCTTTCTTTGGTTTCTTTTAGCATTATAATATTGTAATATTGGCTTTCTAGAGGCCACACCAATCTTAGATGCCCATCACAAAGGAATTTTTGGTCAAACAGGGACTAAGAAGAAATGGCAGATTGGAAATTGGACATATCGAACTAGGAAGGCAAGTCCCTGTAGCTTAAACCTTAAGTGGTCCAAACTTGATGCTTAAAAAGATGGAGGCATTTCTGATATCATTCAAAAAATAATGCTGTCTTACTTTTCAAGCCAGATGGCTTGTTCAAATCTGATCAGAGGGAATGAAGATTATTTTCCTCTGAATTAACGAAATAGACTAACTTTTTTCTCTTAGTTCATTTTTTAAAAAGAAAACCATATTTCTTCATGGATTGACTATGATCTCCAGTGCTACTGCTGGGTGCCACTGCTGTCACTCCCATGGTTAGACTGGAGAGACTGGAGTAGACTCTTGGGTAATGCCAGGTGGCAGCACCTTCTTTTATGCTCCCTGGGAAGGAGGGACATACTTGCTCTGCCACAGGACCCTTCCTTCAGGGTGTGGGTCTTGACTGGTGTCTGGCTGTGTCAGTCAGGGTTTCAGCAGGAAACAGGCAATACATCTAAATTAAATAATGTGGGGAGAGATAAAGGGACTTTTTTTCAAAAGTGAAAGCAGAACATTTTGTAAGGAAACCATAAGGATGGTGCAGTCCCTCAGGGCTAGTTATAGCAGAAAGCCAACATTAATCCTTTGTCTGAAAGGGCCAGGGAGGGAGCTGTGACTGGAACCTGAGAGGGAGCTGGCATGTGAGGAGTGTTGCCTTATGAGAGCTGAGAGCTGTGGTTCAGATGAGGGATGTGCGCAGACATTGGTACACAGCAGAGAAGAAGGCAGGGGAATAAATAACCTCACTCTCTACCCTTCCTCTAATCTTCTGCTGGGCCTCACTTTTGGCCAAATTCTACTGGAAGCCAGGGGACGCAGGAGCCTGCTTGTGGTTTGTCCAGGCCACCTGCCTTGGCTGAGAATAGGGTTAAATGGAAGACATCTTGTGCACAGGCTCTTAATCATGTGACAGAATGAGCGATGCTAGGTTACTCGCTCTTGGTGGGTGTCATCTTGCAAGTCAGTAAGATTAAGACCTCAGTTACTCAGATATTAGTGGATTATATTTCAAATGCTACACTGGTCATAAGAGAAACTTTTATGTTGATTCCAACCAATTTAAGGGTACCAACTATAGTTTGGCTGTACCCTCGTTCAGAAACAAGTCATTTTTCTTTTGAAGGTATCTTCCTCTTATATGTGAGATACCAAATGTTTATGTATCAACATTTATGAAAATTGGTAATTTAAGAAAGAGGATTGAAAACTAAGAAGGCCTAGAGAATTATAAAATCTTGGTCTTGGAGGAGAATATCCATTTTTTTCTTCCAGTTAGATCAGGAGTCCATTGTTTATTTAAAAAGTTTCTAAAAAATATTTATTTATTTTTGAGAGAGAGAGAGAGAGAGAGAGAGAGAGAGAGAATATGAGTGGGGGAGGGGCAGAAAGAGACAGAGACACAGGATCTGAAGCAGGCACCAGGCTCTGAGCTGTCAGCACAGAGCCCTACGTGGGGCTTGAAGCCATGAAACGTGAGATCATGACCAGAGCCGAAGTCGGAGGCTTAACCAACTGAGCCACCCAGGCACCCCAGGAGTCCTTTCTAAAGTGCCCTCTGTAACCATCAGTGGGAGGAACTAAAACTCAGCCCATTCCCTTTGCCATCAGACATAATTATTAGAAAGAGCTTCCTTACACAGGGCAGAAATCAACTAACTGTTCTTCTCCCTAGCTGTTTTAATTTTTCCCTGCAGAGCTACATAGCTTAAATCCCATTATCCTTGAAATACGTGAAGACAGCCGTCATTTCTCCCTGACGCCTCATTTCTAGGCTGTGCATTCCCAGTTTCTGCAGCCTGTCCTCATATGATACAATTTAATTCAACAGGCATTTATTGAGCCCCCAGCTATATGCAAGGCCCTTGGTCCAGGTTCCGGGAGGGTACACCCACAAAGCATACAGTGTTGTGGGGAAGAGTAATATAAACACTTGCCAAATACAAGACAGAATGAAATGTATTGAATAAATATTTAACTCACATACTTTTAAGCTTTCATCCAAGTTTTGGGTAAAATGTTAACTAGGATAAAGAGGAAAGGAAAAACAGAAAGGCCTTTAGCAGGTCAGTAAAGACCCCTTTCCAGAATGAGACCAATCAGTTAAACTCACATTGATGAGTATTGTTATTCAGCCTGCTCCTAAGTCTGGTCATCTTCTTCTTTACCCCATTAAATCACAAGGGACCTTCATCAAGCTTTACTGAAACCAAAATTTATTATGTCTGTTCTAACAATTGTCAGTTGAGGGAAGGGCTACACACCTCCATAATGGGAATAGATCAGAACCTCAAAGGAGGGGGGAGAGAAAGAGTGATATGACATTTTTTGTTCTCATCAAAAGAGGAGACCTGATTTAAAATAAAAATTAAGGAAAAAGAAATTTATGTGCCTAAATGTTAAAAACTGTTAGAGCTAAGTCGTGGCACATGGGTATTTATATTATTCTACATACTTTCCAGTGTATATGAAATATTTTAAAATTTAAAAAAGGAAGACATAAACACTGCCAGTGGCCCATAGTGACACCTTAAAAGTTAACTATGACCATGGCAGATCATGAGCCACCAGAGACAAGAGTCACCAAGTGACTGGGGTTACTGGTTTATGCTTTGCATTCTCTTGCTGTACTCGTTTAGTTTCACTGTTAAAATTGTTCTTTGAGTTAAAGCAAAAACAAACAGCCATTCATAGGTGAGCTCACTTGGGAGCATCTGGGTCTTGAATCACCATTGTGGGCTGTGAGCTTTAGGAGCAGCTCTCTGGGAATGACTGTATGTGAGATCCTGCCTTCTCCCTATCCTTTCTATCTTCTTCCTTCTTCCTTCTTGGGTGTCTCCCCAATTTTTTAATCTTTGCCCTCACGTACATGGGTATTAGATTGAGCGTGGCTTATTACTTCCTGTATGAAAGTTACCCATTGTCCTTGAGGCTCAATTCTGCATCAGCTGCATCAGTAAAATGGCAATAATGATACCTAGGATTTGCATTAGTTTCTAAGGCTGCCATAACAGATTTCCACAACTGGGTGGCTTATGACTATAGAAACTATAGAAATGTATTCTCTCACATTTCTGGAGGCCGGAAGTCTGAAATCCAGGTGTTGGTAGGTCCACACTCCCTCTGCAGGATCTATGAGAGTCTTCCTTGCCTCTTCCAGTTTCTAGGCACCAGCTATTCTTGGTTTGTGACAGCATAACTTTAATCTCTGCCTCCATCTTCCCATGACTGACTTCTCTCTGTGTCTGTGTGTCCTCACCTATCCTTACAAGGACACCAGTCATTGGATTTAAGGTCCACACTAACTCAGTATGGTCTCATCTTTTTTAAAAAAACAAACAAACTTTTTTTAATGTTTATTTATTTTTGAGAGACAGAGAGACAGAGCATGAGCAGGGGAAGGGCAGAGAGAGAGAAGGAGACACAGAATCTGAAGCAGGCTCCTGGCTCTGAGCTGTCAGCACAGAGCTTGATGCAGGGCTCGAACACACAAACTGCAAGATCATGACCTGAGCCAAAGCCGGCCACTCAACCGACCGAGCCACCCAGATGCCCCAGTATGACCTCATCTTAATGAAACTGATTATATCTCCCAAGACCCTATTTCCAAGAACCTCACACTCTGAGGTTCCAGGTTCATATGAGTTTTGGGGGAATTATTTGAGGGCTTAAATAAGATACATAGGGTGTGGTACACAGTAGGTGCTCACTAAAAGATAATTCCCATCCCTTAATAACTGCTGATACACGGATGTGTGAGGGGAGTAAAGGCCGTGGCATTGACTACACATTTCCCTGGGAATTGCCTGGAATTTGATCTTCAAGACACTTTCCTATACCTCACTTTCCCCATCTACCAAATGAGGCCAAGCCTTTATCTGCAGAGTGTGTGGAAGTACAGAGAATGGCAGAGTGTTCTTTTTTTAATTCTTGCTCTGCTTTTCCAGTTGTGAACATAGCAAGGGAAAACTTCTTGAGAATGTAACTTAGAATCAGGACACAGAGCAGAGGTGGGAAAATACAGTTGTTTGCACTGTCTGAAAGTGTATCATCAGTTCAGGCTGCCTTGGGTTATTTACGTTCTTCTCATTCTTTCAGCCTTGGGGGACTTTTCTTGACATCTGGCTCTCCCTAGAAAAAGCACCTGTGGTGGCCTCTTCTTTTTAATATCAAGTGCCAGCAGGTAGTGAGGAGTGTTATGCTGAAACATTGCTCACAGTCTCCTCAGGCTTTGGATGAAAGAAAGTGGAATTTCCCTGAATGAGCGGGAAGTGTTTCATTAAAAATCTTAGTTGCCTAAAACTGTCTATAATGTGGAGCTTTGAAAAGCTCTTCTTGCCCTGCTCCTGAAAATATATTTCAAATGACATCTCTATACACTTTGAATGTGTTGTGTGTACTGAAACCCAAAGAAGATAAATAAAGGAGAGATTCCAGATACTTATTTAATCCAAATAACCTATTTCAAGGAAATTTCAAGTGGAGGTAGAAAAAAGCCTGATGCTATTAAGAGACACCTTTATATGTCTCTAGGCATTTGAGGTGCCTAACTGGCAGCCTCTTGTGAGACAAACAGATATAACTGTCATCACTGGCAGTCCTGTAAACAGTAGCTGCCCCAGGGAGGCACGGAGACTTAGGTGGCTAGTGCCAGGACGCTGTGCCATGGATAGAAGTGGCTAAAAAGATTTCATTAACAAAGTCTCACGTATATGAACCTCGCTCTTTGACTACTGTTGATACCCTTATATTTATATTAACTTATTCAACCAACTAATATTTACCAAGCACTTACTATGTGCTATGCATTAGGAATATGGAAATAAAAGTCAATTCCTACTCTTAAGGGGTTCTCAGCCTAGTGGAGGAGATACATAGGTAAACATTCATTCATTCAACAACTAGTTGAACTAGATAGTGTTTCAGGCACTGAGTGTCTTGGGTGTTGGGTGTGTTGAACAAGATAGATATTTCTTAATATTATGAAATGTTCAGTATACTGAGGGAGACACACACTTAATAATTATACAAATGACCATAGAATTATGTTCACAGGAATGTCTATAAAATAAAAGGTCTGGGTGCTATGAGAATGTATGAATGACAAGGCCACCAGGTCATTGTTATTTTCCAATTATGACACTTGGTGGTAAATGCTGCATGGAGGTGTGTATAGGGAGCACACAGGAGTGGGACTTGACCCAGACGGAGGCAGGTTAAGGAAAAGTTCCTAAGGGAGGCAGCATTGAACCTGGGAAGACGAGTAAGAGATAACCTGGCAAATCAGAAGAGCAGACCCTCTCCCTGGTCTCAACCTGTTTTCCTCTGGGTAGATGAGGATGCTCTGCAGCAAAAAAATTCAGGAGGAGAGGAGGTTTAGACAGAGTGACAATAAATTTGATTTGGGGCACCTTGAATCTGAGATACTTGCAGACATCTAAATTAAAATGCCTACCAAGCAGAGAACCATATGGGTCTGACGCTCAGTGTGGAGATGACTTGAGACTCACCAGCAGCAATTATAAGTGTGGGGATGGGTGAGAAGGGAGAAACACAGGGACTCAGACTGGGAGAGGTGCACAGAAGAGAAGGAACTGGAAAAACACACTTAGGAAGAGCAGCTAGAGACAGGAGGGAAACCAGGAGAGAATAGTGTCACAGAAGTCACAGAGTTAGAAGCAGAGGCCAGTAATGTCAAGAGTTGTGGAGGAGTCAAGCCAGATATGGACTTTCTTGGTCACTGGTTTGGCATAGGGAGGCCATTGACATCTTCCATAGGCGCCATTTCATGGGCTGATGAGAGCAGTAGATTGAATGATGTTGTGTGGACACGGGCACAGATCTCACAGTTTCTGAGCCTTTCTAGTGTTTCCCCAAGGATATTTTTTTCTGCCACAAGCACAAAGCCTAAAACTTTGAGCAAAGCTGTTATCATAGAAGATGAACAGTCACCAGGGTCAGGGAGAGTGGGAACTATTGGTCTCCATGCAGGAGTGGTTTTAGCTCCCCTGAAGTGTTCCACATTCAGATGAGTGGTCCATCTTCCAGCAAGACAGGTCAGGAATGTGCTTGCCATGCC
>CM053567.1:131782337-131853233 GCA_028646485.1 Cryptoprocta ferox | reverse complement strand
TATTTTTTTCTGCCACAAGCACAAAGCCTAAAACTTTGAGCAAAGCTGTTATCATAGAAGATGAACAGTCACCAGGGTCAGGGAGAGTGGGAACTATTGGTCTCCATGCAGGAGTGGTTTTAGCTCCCCTGAAGTGTTCCACATTCAGATGAGTGGTCCATCTTCCAGCAAGACAGGTCAGGAATGTGCTTGCCATGCCGAGAACATGTTGCATTGTTTCTCTGTTAGTATTTGACTGGCATTTGCCTATGTTCTGTTTTGGACCCTGTAAATAGTGCCTTTGTCTTAGTCTACTGGCAAATTATCTCTTTAGTCTTTCTGCTAAAGTGTGTTTTCTACCAATTGGGTCAAAATAGTTCAGGCTTCTGTAAGTAGTCTTTAGTTCTGGGCATGGGGTTATGGGAGAGTATTATTACATGTTTCTTTCTTTCTTTCTTTCTTTCTTTTTCTTTTCTTTTCTTTTCTTTTCTTTCTTTTCTTTTCTTTTCTTTTCTTTTTTTTTCTGTTTTCACACTCCTATGGGTTTTTACTTTATACCCATGCAAAGGCCTAAAAAGTGGTCAGTGCATTACATTTTTCAAATGCATTAATTAATTAAAAAGTAAAAACAAACGAACAGAGCCTGGAAATTATGAGACCAAAGAGGTAGTGCGGGGGAAAGCAAACTAGTATTTATTTAGTGTGTATTATGATCTAGGATGTCTCTTGCTAGCCAGATTGTGTCCATTGACTAGTGATGGTAGCACCAACTGGGAGCTTGTTAGAAATGCAGGTTCTTGGGCCCTACTGCAAACCTGCTGACTCTGGATCTGCATCCCAGCTGATGTGTGCTCACAGTAGAGTTTGAGAAGAACTGCCCTGGGCACTTTATAAACTATCACATGGCAAGACAGGTCAGGAGAATTTGCTATAATTCTCATAGCAAACCTGTGAAATACAGGTAGTTATCCCATGTGGCAGTTGGGGGTGACTGGAGAAATAGAATCCATAAGAGATAATATTAAGGGATATATTCCAATGGATTGCCTTCATGATTGTGAGGCTGGCTAAACAAGTCTGTATCCATAGAACAGGCATTCAGGAAGGGAAGATGATAGGCAGCCTGCAACCTTGGGTCTTAGGCTGAAGCTATTGTCCAGAGGCAGTCAGAAAGGGAAGATTCAGAGAAGGGAGAGCAGTTGTAGACCTAGCTGGTATTTGGAGTCTCACTGGCCAGGAAGAGCTCAGACATTTTAAGAGCTCATCTGATTAGGCCATGCCCACTGAGGATGATGTCCCTAGCTTAGTGTCAACTGATTAGGTCTTGAAATACATCTGCACAATCCCCTGAAACCAGCACTTAGAATAATGTTTGATTATGTAACTGTGAGAAAGTCTGTGTAAGCTACAAATGGCTTTGCCTTCCCTTCCATCCTTGTAGTTTAGCCTCATAAATTGACATCAAAAGCCATCACATCTTCATTTTCAGCAAACAGAGGTCAAGTGATTTATCTTGGATCATACGGCTGGTAAATGGTGCCCTGGCATTCAATCTCAGAACTGTCTTATCATGTTGCTTGTAAACGAACTATCACTTTTCAAAATATGTGTACCAGATCAGTACTTGTAGAGTTAATCTTGCACATCGGTTGAGTAACAATTATTTACAGAGCTCTTGGTGCTTCTTGTGTAGGCCTTTTGGTAGGTTCTGTGTCAGTAAGTGTAATTTAGCAGACTGCAAGTAAAGTGAAACACAGTCAACTGATCAAAGTAGTTTGTAGTATGTAACTGTTTTTATGTGCTTGAGCTTTGTTAAAGTAAACTTGATTTATCAAGATTATTGCCTTGTAAATAAATTTGCAGATGGAATTTGTATCCCTATGTTCCTGTTTTTGTTTGCTTGTTTTTCTACTTCGAGGTCTTTTTTTTTTTTCTTTCACTTTTTTCCTCAGGGTATTCATTTTGGTGAGACTTTGTATGTGAGGTATAGTTTTTTTTTTTTTTTTTAAGTCCTTCAAGTAAAGTTATTTGCTTTTCTTGATTGTTAGAAAATGTGCTCCAACGAGTTATGACCAGGTGCCTTGCATTGCTGAATGGTTGATTGTCATATGGTTCTAATTTTAGAACATGTAGTATTTTGCTTAGCATTTAAAAATGTCTACACTTGAAGAAGATCAGGGCTAACAAAATCTTTGAACCATAGGCTGTTAAAGAAGTGCAGTTCTTCCACTTCTTGAAAATTATCAACCCATGATTTGGACTCATCTTTTTTATGATTTCTGTGTCTTCATTCTCGGATTCCCTTGTTCTATCCTGATGAGACCCACATTTCAAGTCAAGGCTTAACTGGGCATTTTCTAATCAAAATATTTTTGTCCTTCTCTTTGGGGCTCTCCTCTTTGCTGACCCTGTCCTGTAAACCTGATCCTAGTTGCTCCAAAAGGGTCGTAACTCCCAAAGGTGAACTTTCTATAGCTGCCTATAGGAAAAGGTAATACATAGAAGACATGTAGATCTTCAGTAACTTTGGAAACTTGGGGTTTTCAAAGTATTTAGGTTATGAAATTAGTAACCTATGGTTCAACTTGCAGAAGATTCAAATATATATTTAATTTAACCTTTCCTAAAAAACAGCTTTGATGAATGTCTGATTTTATGGAGTGGTGAGAAACAGCTGTTTGACAGACTGCTTGGGAAATTAAGATCTTGCTTGTGCTTTTTTCCCCCCTTCTAGAATCATGAAACCTTGATATAAGCCTGGGCCAGAGAATACTAAATGGTGATCAGTTATCAAGGATATCTATTATAAATGCCATCTGTTCAAGGCTTCACATATATTTAATAGCATTTTGCTAAAGTGCTCTATTTATCATAAAACCTGTCACTTGTGAACTATGTGGAAGTCTATATTAATTTGGAGCCGATGTAAGTTTGAATCACATGAAGTTTATTAGCATTTGCCAGGTCAGGACCCACTTGGGTTCTTTCCCTGTCTCTTTATACACAAGTAGTTTTTAAAGATAAACTTTTTTTTTTCTATCCAAGCTTAGCCGTCACACCACAGCGGCAATATGCAAAGTGACACAAATTACTATACAAATTGTGTTGCCATCCTGTTCTTCACTGATTTTTCTATATACCATATCAAAATTGTGTTCTGATTAATTACTTTTCTTGTGACAACTAAATATATAAATAACAAGAAGATCTTAGTTTGGTGGCAGTCTCCCAGGGGTGTAGAATTTTTATCTGCATATTTTATGCCAACTTGTATTACAATAATGTATGTAACAGTTTCTCTCCAAATCCTTGAACCTAAAAATCTGGTCTATTTACTTTAGTTTCTTCCAAAGCACTTAATATTTTTTTAATTTTTAAAAAATGTTTATTTTTTAGACAGAGAGATACAGAGCATGAGTGGCGGAGGAGCAGAGAGAGAGGGAGACACAGAATCCGAAGCAGGGTCCAGGCTCTGAGCTGTCAGCACAGAATCTGATGTGGGGCTCCACCTCACAAACTGGGAGATAATGACCTGAGCTGAAGTTGGATGCTTAACCAACTGAACCACCCAGGTGTCCCAATAAATATTTTTGAATGAATGAATGCACAAATGAAAATATTGGTGCATTTAAAAGACAAACTGTGGTCAACTCTATAAATAGATTTGGAGTGGAGAGCTGGAAGGACACATTCTTTTTTTTTTTTAATATTTATTTATTTTGAGAGAGAGAGAGAGAGAGAGAGAGAGAGAGCATGAGCATGGGAGGGGAAGGGAGAGAAAGAGAGAGAGAGAATGCCAAGTAGGGTCCACACTGTCAGCATGGAGACTGATGTGGGCCTCTGTCTCATGAACTGTGAGATCATGACCTGAGCCAAAACCAAGAATTGGATGCTTAACCCACTGACCCACCCAGGCGTCTCCCCTAGAAGGACACATTCTTGAGTCCAGCTTCCCTTCTTGGTGTTGGAGATGCAAACAGAGCTGCAAAACTACCTGTATGCTCTTCACTGTGTGCCTCTACTGGAGAAATGAATCTGCTAACCAAATGTGATGTTTTAGAAGGGACATATATAGAGTGGTGAGAGGGGACGGAGCCACTAGTCTTGTTACCCTCATCATCTGGTCAGCAAGGGAAGACATCACGCTCATACTTGCCCTTGCTTTGCCACTGCGAAGGATGATGGTTCATAAACCTCATTTACAAAGGTGAGGGGCAGTTATAGGCAGAAAACTGAGCTAATATTTGCTCTTTGGAGAAGGAATTAATCAAATTTTGTCTCCATAGTTTGCAGGTGTCCCATCTTCTGTCCAAGCATTTCTTTTCTTTAAAAAATTTTTTTTAAATCTTTATTTATTTTTGAGAGGTAGAGCAACAGAGCATGAGCAGGGGATGAACAGAGAGAGAGGGAGACACAGAATCTGAAGCAGGCTCCAGGCTCTGAGCTGTCAGCAGAGAGCCCGGCACGGGGCTCGAACTCAAGAACTGCAAGATCATGACCTGAGCTAAAGTCGGGTGCTTAACCAACTGAGCCACCCAGGCACCCCTGTCCAAGCATTTCTTGGGGAGAGCTCAAGGGACTAACCTCGTGGAACTAAAACTGAGGTTTTAAAGGCAGCACCAGTGTTCAGTTTTATACTGCTATTTCTGTATGTTGTATTTAATGGGGAGGTGCCATTGGCTATATAATTAAGTAGGGCCTTAAAGAACCTGCTACTAAATTTTGGATTTGCCAAGCGCATGGAACATGTAATTAATGAGAGGTAGAAGTTTTCAGACGGCGGTCTTAACCTATACTGTCCTTTGCCTCCCAGATGAGAAGGAAGTAACTTTTTTTTCACTTCCCTTCTATGGAAACAAATACTCTTTAGCCATAGTAGTGTGCATTTATATAAACTTGATTTCTTCCTCTATGGAGAAAAGGAACGTGTATAAGCCAGAGTTCTACCAGAGTAACAGAGCAAGTAGGGTATGTCTGTGTGTGTGTGTATGTTATGTATACATCTACATGTGTATATATACATATGTGTATATATAAAAATATAAATATACACACATACATTGATTTATTTTTGCAAGGGAGTGGCTTAAATGAGTGTGAGATCTGACTAGGCCATTGGACTCTGTAGTTTGCCATGGAATTTCTTTTCCTTCAAGGAAATCTCAGCTCTACTTTTAAGGCCTTTCAGCTGTTTGGATCAGGTCCATCGAGATTATCAAGCATGATCTTCTTTACTTAAATTCAACTGATTGTTGATGTTAATCACTTTTACAAAATACCTTCACAGTGACACCTAGGTTTGTGTTTGAATAAATGAATGACTGGGGGCTACATCCTAGGCAGGTTGACACATAAAACTGACCATCACAGAAGGATTTTGCACATTGAATTTCTAGGCTACGTATTGATTCTGTAGCATGGAATTTTCTGCATTGTTCAAGTGAAGGGTCATTGACATTATGGTCATAAGTTCAGTCCCTGTAAGAACAGTTGACATTACTCTGCCCCTTGCCTTCATGCTATAAGTAGCCATAAAAGGGCAGCGATGTGAGTGGACAGTCATAAAAGCACCATCACAATTGGAAAATAGCTCAAAGCATGCGCCCTAAGATGTGGTTTTATTTCCAGCTTTTAACTAATTAGTTCTGTCCAGGTGAAGAGGCATTGTGGCATTACTGCTGAATTGCAGGTGAGTTACAGAGAGGGGTCAAGGACTTGCCCATGCTGAAGGGCACACTAAGTCATTGGGGCTTGCCTTGGGATATCCATCCTCTGCTTCTAGTTCTGTTGTATTTAGATATAAGCTTTTCTTCTCTTGCTCTGTCTGACCCAGATGCATTATATCCTGTCTTATTAAAATGCATAATTGTGGAGAATATTTTCATTTTCATTGAACTTAGATTTGACCTTTCAAAACTAAAGGATGAAATGTATGCTCTTCACTTATGTTGGGAATTAGTGGACAAGGCAGTGCATCCCTCTTGGTTTCCTTTAGTTCAGACTGGATGGCCTTAATCATTTCCTTTCATATTCCCATGATAGGCTTTCATTCTCTTGATCACTTTGCTTACACTTCTCTGAATCTTCTTGCATTGTTCTTGGAGTATAGAGGTTGGAAATATGCTCTCAGTTCTCCAGGTTCAGAACATGGTGTGAGGAAAAGGTAAGAATGTGTGTGTGTGTGTTTTTTTTAATCACCTCACAGATGTTTTTGCTTTCTCCTTCTGCTCTAAATGTTGGTGTGCCTCAGGTGCTTTTCCAGACATACCTCTCCAGCTCTGGGCTCATCTCAGGTTCTCATTCAGCTCTGTGGCTTCAGGAATGCTGTCTCTGCATGGACTTGCAAAGGCAGACCTGATCTCCTGTGGCAGATGTGGCAGAGGCAGATGGCAGATCTCTCTTTGACTTTTCCATTTGCGTGACTAATGGATTGTCCTACTTCACAAATTCCAGAGAATCCTTGACTCCACACCCCCTTCCCAGCCTATTTTTTCAACTTTCCCCCATCTGATATATTTTTAGCTTAAGCCAAAAGGCTCCCTAAAATAGTCTTCCTAAAGACTCCCTAAAATAGACCTTAAGTTAGCTTCATTACCTCAATCCTATTCCAAAAATCCATCATGTTCTCCTAAGTGGATGTACTAGCCTTCTAACCTGTTTTTACTATTTCTGCCATTGCCTTACTATCTCATTTCTTGGCTACAGGAAACCCCAGATGACTGTGGTATAGGCAGATCAGACCTCTTCCTTGTTTAATACCCTCAAAGCCCTTCTGCTGCAGTTCATCTAAATGCAAACTCTACCATGGTCTACATCTTCCAGCCTTCTTCTCAGACCTCACTCATACTGTTTGCTTCTGGCTTATTACAGCCCAGCCAATCTGGCGTCCTTTCTTCACATGGTCTCTGCTTGCTCCTACTAGTCCAAGTGTTTGCCTTGTCTATTCTTTTTCCTTGAACACTCTATAGAAACCTCATGTGACTGGCTCCCTGCTCTTTGGGTCTGAATGTAAAATCATTTCTTTAGAGAGGCATTTCCTCTCCATGTTCTCCAGATTGGTCACCCCTCTCAATTCCCTTCATCACTTGCTGGTTATTTATTACTTAGTTGTTGTTTATTTATTGTTCATCATAATCTACTAGAATGTGCTGCTGTGAAGGCAGGGTCCTTAACCCTTCCCTACCTCCCTTTTCTTCCTTTCATCCGTCCTACCATCCTTTCTTCCTTCCCATAGCACAGGGCAGTGCCTGGCAAAGAGTATTTGTCTAAGAAATATTATTTTTTAAAGTTTATTTATTTATTTTGAGAGAGAGAGCACAAGTAGGGGAGGAGCAGAGAGAGAGAGGGAGAGAGAGAGAATCCCAAGCAGGCTCTGTGCTGTCAGCAAAGAGCCCGACACGGGGCGCCATCCCATGAACCACGAGATCATGACATGAGCCGAAGCTGAACACTGAACTGACTGAGTCATGCAGGCACCCCTCTAACAAATATTATTTTAATGGTTGAATCAATACTTTTTATTCTTGTGTTTTTGGTCTGTATCAATGTACTAGGGTGACAACTTCAGGGGGTATTATGGACTGTTTTTTGAAGAAAAGCTGACTGTTTTTGGAGAAAGGACCTTTATGGAAATAATTCAGACTGAATGAGGTTGTAAGAGTAGCCCATATCTGATGGGATTAGGGCCCTTATAAGAAGAAAAATAAGAACCGAGAACTTTCTCTCTGCACGTGCACACACGTACCAAGGAGAGGAAGTGGAAGCACCCAGCCCTCTGTAAGCCAGGAAGAGAGCTCTTGCCAGAAGCCAAGTCAGCCGGCACCTTGATCTTGGACTTCCCAGACTCCAGAACTGTGAGAAGTAAATTTCTGTTATTTAAGCTGCTCAGTTTGTGGTATTTTGTTATGGCAGCCTGAGCAGACTAGCACAAAGAGCAATCCACAGCAACTGTCAGGTTGCTTTTGTAAGTCTTAACACATGTCATCTTCCACATATAAT
This sequence comes from Cryptoprocta ferox, assembly GCA_028646485.1. NCBI lineage: Eukaryota > Metazoa > Chordata > Mammalia > Carnivora > Eupleridae > Cryptoprocta > Cryptoprocta ferox. The sequence goes on along the minus strand of CM053567.1, from coordinate 131,845,256 downwards.
TTGGGTTGAATTTTCCTAAATGCACTAAATTACAGTCTCCCTCATTATTTCTTATCTACTCATTGTCTGCCTCATCACATAGCTTCTGAGATCTGTTAGACTGGCATTTTATTACTCAGGGGAGTTATTGTTATCTGATGAATTAGAAAATTGATAAAAATGTTAAAATATGTTAAAGTAACATTTAAAAATGTTAAAAGAAATTAGTTCCTGCTACCGGATCCTGGGAAAGCTGTGCATTATTTTCATCTAGGGAAAGGCTCATTTATTCTTACTTTTTTTTTTTTTTTTTTACATTTCTAGACCAGCTCCTTATTTATAACAATCATGTCTTATTGATCATGGTTTCTCTAGTATCCAGAGCAGTGAAACATCTATTTTAAAACTGTATCATCTCAAAAAGTTTATTGAAAGAATAATGAAAGTTTTCTGAACCCATGATTTGTTCTTAGTCTTCAGTTTAAAACCTTGTTAGAAGTCTTTAGAAAGATTAAATAATTATATACTTCAGAATAATCAGTATGTAACTCTTCTTATACCTTTAATTTTCATCCTTCATCTTGGTGTTCAAAGTTAAAACTCTGAGCTAAATTTAGAGGATTTTCTTTTCTTCCTAAATTAATTTCTCCACCTCTAACTTAATGGTATCTGTGAACATGTATTCTGTAGTATTATTGGCTGTGATGGCATACTGCTTTCACTCCAGTATGGGCTCAATCCCACAACCTTGGGATGGTGACCCGAGTTGAAATCAAGAGTTGGATGATCAACTGTCTGAGCCACACAGGTGCCCCTAAACAAAGAAGAAAATTAAAGAAAGTGTGGGAAATTGATAGGCCAGTATTCACTTGGGATGCTTTTGTCATTCTCTGTGGTACATAGCTTGCTGCTAAAGTGTCTTAGCAATATTGTATTATCTTAACTTCTTTCAACTATATTGAAACTTTCTTGAGGACAAGGAAAATTTTTTTAAATGTATTTGATGTACCCCACCTTCTGTCACTGGATGGTAGGCATTATTTGTTGCTGGATTGATTTTCTGGTTGACTCTTGAAATTCCTCTTGAGACTGTCACTCAGAATAATCTAGTTTACCAGTGGGGAATCAGTGGCAAATGACAAATGAGTTTTATTAGTTTGGGGATTTTAGTTTTTAAGAGCAGTGGCTCATGAGATTTTCCTAGCTGAAGAACAACCTTGGCTGTTGTGAGTAATTATCTCTCCAGAGATGGTCACCTCTGTGGGGTTCCCCTTAGCTTGATTCAGGGTAATGGTGCAGTTACTTGGCTCTCTGTTTTTGATCTGCTTGTATGAGAAAGAAATGAATTCTTTGGGGAGGATACTACGGCAGGACACTTGTCTACAGAGCACAAAAGCAAATTTTCCAAATTAATGACCAAATAAATCAGTAAAATGTTTGAAATAAAGTAAAACCAATCTGTATTTTGAAACAGTTAGTACTTGTAAAATTCTGGGTTATGTTTTTTTGGCTTTAACTCATACTCCCTTACAAAGAGATCCATGAGAAGACCTGTGCACTGGCATGGTATCCAGACTCACCTACTAGAGAATTGAGATAACACTGATTTGATTAGGAAAAGAAAGAGTGGTACACCTGACCCTGATGTAACATTTTGTGTCAACTATACTTCAATTAAAAGAAAGAAAGAGGAGAGGAGAGGAGGGGAGGGAAGGGAAGGGAAGGGAAGGGAAGAGTTCATTGGGATCAGTGATATGCCATGTGTATCTAGGCTTGTGAAGTTCCAACAGAAGCTATTTTGATGATTCAATATATGTAGAATGCTTAGAAATGTGCTGGACACAAGATGAGTACTCAGTTTACATTATCCATGATGATGGTGTATGAATACAACCACAAAAATAGTAGGGGAAGAGCCCCAGTGCCTTCAATGTGTACTTTCCCTTGTCATTTGTGATTTTAGGGTAGAGGACAACCAAAGAGAACTCCTGTAGGTCTTAATCAAGTTGGGTACTGTAACAGAATACTATCGACTTGATGGCTTATAAACAACAGAAATTTTTTTGTCATTGTTCTAGGGCACCGAACAGTCCCAAGATTGAGATGCCAGCAGATTCAGTGTCCGTTGAGGGCCTGTTTCTTGGTTCACAGATAGCCATCTTTTCTCTTGTGTTCTCACATGGCAGAAGTGGGAAAGGAGCTCTCTATGGTCTCTTAAAAGCACCAATCCTATTCATGAGGGCTCCAGCCTTGTGACCTAATTACCTCCCAGAGGTGCCATCCCATACTGGTGGTTAGGTTTCAACATATGAATTTGGGGGAGACACAAACCTTAAGTCTGTAGCACTGCATTTGTTAAATGTACGTTATAGGAACGTAGGTAGTAAGAACCCCTTTGCCTTCTACTCCCCAGTTTCCTGTGAAGAAATTGAAAGCAGGTCTTATGGCTGATATAAAGGGAATTTGACTTGGGATAAGACAAGACTGTCATCAGAAGGTTCCTAGCCCTTGTCAGAATCTTGTGTTTGCTGTGTCTGTAACTACTCTAAATAGATGTCAAGTTAACCAAAATGAGCAGAACTCTTTTCTTGGACACAGCATGCGTTCTACCACAAATAATTCACTATAAGCTTCTGAGAGACATGAGTCTGTGCCTCATATTTTCACACACACAAGATATGGAGCTACTGACAGATAAGGCCACACCCCTGTCATGTTGTTGCTGACACATTTCTCCCCAAACAGCACTGCTGATTATTATAAAAGCAAGGCAGGTTTGAATAGAGAAAGAATATGCTGGCAGTTGGAAGAAAATAGAGAGTAACATTTAACACATACTTGGAGGCCCTCTTTCAACCTTTTCCCTGTGTTATTTTGAAGCAGACAAAGAGATTCAGCAATACTGATATGATCCATCTATTCAAGAAAGTAATATATCCAAGTTTGTTATGGCCCTTGAATTACATTTTTTTTTTTTTTTTGGACAAGTAGCTGCCAAAGAAGTCAGTGAGGCATCAGTTTGATGAGACCTCTTCTAGTAAATTGCCATTTCTAATTATTCAGGGTATCATATCTTTCATCACTCACAGTGGCTACTTCGAAGGGAGATGTCTTCTCTTATGGAGTCAGTGATGGGAATGTTGTAACTTGCAGTTTCCAGCATGCCTTGAATTTATCTTTGTATCTTTGTCTTGTTTATCCCTGAGTCTGGAAGGCCAAGTGAAAATCTTCTCCCTTCTTCCTTAACTGCTTTGTTTCCAACCATTCCTTTCTTTCAAACATAGTGCATTTTTAGTAACTTTGAATTTTTGTTCATCTTTTTCCCATCTCAGATTTATGCTTACTATACTTGCACAGAGCACATATTTCATTCTGGTTTTTATTTGTTGTTTGTCTATGTGTCTAACTCTTCTCCTTCAAGTCAGAAACCATGTCTTATCTTTTTTTTTTTTTTTTTTTGGTGTTGGTAGGAAGACTAGAGCTTTCTACAAAGTAGACACTCAAGAACTGTTACTTTAATGAAATGTTTACTGAGTAAATGTTAAAGTATTATAGTTACCTGATTAAGTATCAATCTTAAAAGTATGAAATTAATGGCAAATTAGGAGCTAGTAGAGCAACAGAATATTAGTAGTTAATTGGAATCATAGAATTTTTTAAAGTATATGGAATTTTAGAAGAATTTGAGACTTCAGTCCAACCTCTTTGTTTCATGTATAGAGAATCTTGACTTGTTTTGGATGAGAAGGTCCATGGGCCATGTGCTCCAATCTTTTAGTGCTTTGCCTAGAGAGCTGTGGAATTGGCCTATGAAAGACTTGCTGTCAAATTAATTCTAAAAGTGTTATAAGGGCTCTGAGCTCTAACCCCTATGCACCTCTCTCCAAGTGTGTGCAAGAATTCTAAAATTAGACTCAACCAATTGCTTCTGAAAATCTCTAATATGAAGAACAAAATCAAGTTAACTTTGTAGTATAATCGCCTGCTCATTTTAGCTGACTACAAAGCCAGGATTTAAAGTGTCACTAATGAGAAACAAAGGAGATACCAAAAATACAAAGAGCATTGAGGGCCTTCTGGAAAACTCTTGGAGCCTCTCTTCTCAGAATTTTCACTGTGAGTGGAGGGAGAAGAAAGTAAAATAAACATTTACCAATAGCCTATCATATGTTAGGCCCTCTCACTTTTATTAGGTCCAACAATATCTTAAGCCAGTGGGTTTCAACCAGCAGTGACTTTGGCCTTCTGACCCCAGGACACCTTTGTCAAAGTCTGGAAATAATTTTGATTGTCACTACTGGGGTGTTGCAGTTGGGATCTGGTGGGTAGAAGCCATGGATGCTGCCAGACATCTTACCATGCACAGGACAACCCTCACTGAAAACAGTTTTCCAGCTCAAAATGTCAATGGTGTCATGGTAGAAAAACTCTGTAAACTAAGTGTTGTAGTATCCTCATATTTCCAGATTAGAAAATAGAGGCTCAAGTGGATTGGGCCTATAGACTGGGATTTCTCAACCACCAAGACTTGGCACCTTCACACCCACTCTAGATGGAGCAGTGACTCCTAAACATAGGTTTACATAAGCATCAACAGGAAGCTTGCTAAGAATTCAGCTTTCTGGATCTGACCTTAGAGATTTTGTTTTATTAGATCTGGTGTAGTACATGAAATTTGCATATGCTAATAGGTGGTCTCTTCAGATGCACATTTGAAGAAATACTGCCCCAGAGAAGGATGCGTCACTATTTGGGCAATGCTGCTTTTATTGTCCCTGAGGCTGGGAACTAGTGATTTGACAACTTTTGCTTTGCTCTGGCTTCTTATCTCTTTAACATCACACTTTCCTCTCCTTTGACTGTGCCTTGGGTAATGATGGGGGCTTTCTTAGTTGTGTCTGTGACTATTCCAGGGTAAGACTGTACCCAGAGAAGATCCTGAGCAAGTTGAGGAGTTGGAGACAGATTCACTTTCTTTCATCAGGGGTACATTATTTCTTCATTCTAGGCTACTATTCTTTTAGATTAATAATGGTGTTTGGTAGTTTGGGTGTTGGAAATAACATAGAGCTGTTTTATAACACGGATTTCAGGGAGGAATGACTAAAGCTTCCTTTAGGGTCAGTCAGACTGGTTTGATTTATTTAACAAATATTAATTGAGTGCTTCCTTTATGGCAGCTTGGGATTTTACCAATTGATTGATAGGCAATAGCATGTGGTAAAATAGGGTCAGTGTTGCTGGACATTTGGAACAGGGGAAGCTTACAGTGGATCAGGGAGTGACTTAGAGGTGACTAAGGAATAAAGAAGTTGGACGTGTTTTTCATAAGACATAGTACAATCTATTCTCATCATTCATGGATTCCATATCTGCAAATTCACCTCCTTGCTAAAATTTATTTGTAGCTCCCAAATCAATACTCAAGGTACTTTCATGGACATGAAAGGTTATTCATGGACATGGCAAAGAGGTGAAGAATTTGAGTCACTTGACAAGCATGTTCATAGCCGAAGGCAGATAAGGAGACACTCTGCCTTTCTGTTTCACTTCTTGTACTATAAACAAGTATAATTTTTGTGGTCTATTTAGTGTTACGTTTTCTGGATTCTTGTGCCTTTTGGTGATGATTTTGCTATTTGAAATGGCCTCCAAACATAGCATTGAAGTGCTATCTCATTCTCCTAAGGAGGAAGGATATGCCTTAGGGAGAAAATACAGGTGTTATAGATAAGCTCCATTCAGGTATGAGTTACAGTGCTGTTGGTTGTGGGTTCAATGTTAATGAAGCAACAATATGTATTAAATAAGGTGCCTTTAAACAGAAACACATAAAATAAGGTTTTGTATTGACTGGCTGATGGAATGTTTTACCAGAGGCTTGCAGGAGCCTTACCCTGTATTTTCCTTAGGAGCAATGATTCAACGTGCTATTCAGTATTTGTGGAGGCTCTATAGGACATAACTACCATGAATAATGACAATCCATGGAGTGTAGATTTCCTGAACAGACACGCAGTGGAGTACTCTGCAGCCATGTTTCAGAGCTGTGGGGAGAGGCTTTCATTTTGCCTGAGACAAAATAAGTGACACTTTTTTCTGAAGTCAGCATGGCTCATCTCCATTCATCCAGAAATTGCGCTTGTCAATTAAGATAACTGCTCGCTCACTAAAGGAATGAAGTAAATTAAAATAAAGCTATCGCCATTGAGGGCCTAATCATCAGTGAGGTTGAAGGACCATTCAGTTTATTTTCAAGAACTATTGTGAGTGTCTGGACTGATTTCTGGGATTATTATCATGCAGTTTTATAAATATTGCCCTGGCTTTTAGCACTGATTTTTAAAAAGTTATTTTCACCCACAGTCCATCGAGTGCTCTTTGTGAAGAAGGCCTTTTGAGTTGACTACCTATTTGGATTGTGTTTTCTTTCAATGTCAGAAAAAAAAGTTCTACCTGATTTAGAGTTTTGGAGTGAACACAGATTGATATGTGTTGAGTTCTGTCTTCTTCATCAAATATTTTATCCTTTTCTATATTTGAGGATCAGTGACAGGTACCAGTTTTCTGTAGAGCATCTGTGTTGGGGAGACCCTGCCGAAAAGCCTCTCCCCATGCACAGTGGGGCTTCAGATGAACTTGAAGACTTCTTTTTTTCCGAGTCACTCCCTACCCCTCCTTTGCTTGAGATGGATCCCAGAGAAGGAAAAGAAAAAGGGCAGTTTGGGCCCTTGGGCCTTCAGTCCACTATATACAAACTTCCAAATGCAATACATCAGGGGACGGCTTAATGTATTAAAAATGATGATCACAAATATACTACCCACGATAGGATGAGTTATAGATCCCAAGTTGTTCACATCCTGAGTCCCTACTACACCATATAACCCTTATATGGCAAAGGGGACTTCGCAAATGGGATTAAGTTAGAGACTTTGAGATGGGAGACAGAGTATCTTGCAATCTCCACATGGGCCTGATCATGTACTGATCATGTAATCAGTAGGGTCCTTGCACGAGGGAGGCACAGGGAGGTGCAACCATAAAGGAGGCGAGGAGGTGATGGGTGGCGGTGCTGGAAACAGCAGCAGGAGCAGCGTCCTTTGGAGGTGAGGAAGGGGCCATAAGCCAAGGAAAGCAGGTGGCCCCTAGAAAATGAAAGAGGCCAGGACACAGATTCTTCCGTCAGAGCCTGAAGATAGAACCAGTCCTGACAACAGCTAGACTTTAGCTTGTGAAAGTGATTCCAGATCTCTGAGCTCCAGAACTGTAAAAGAATCAGTTTGTGGCATCATGAGCTACTACATTGTGGTAATTTTTTCCAGAAGCCGCAGGAAATTAATATACTACTCAAAGAGCATCTTTATGATGCTATTACTATAGCATTTCCTTTTAGAAAGGTAAGTTCACATAATACTTGTGGGAGCACACCGCTTGTATAAACGTTCCTTCACGTTTCATCTTTTGTTTATTAAGATAACTAAACAAGTTTATTTCAGCATGTTAAGAGGAGTGTCTGGGAGGAATCATAAAATCATGGGGGTCCAGGGAGAGTTTAGTCCAACTGTTTTACAGGTGAGTGAACTAGGGCTGGAGTCCAGGTCTCTTGATATCCAGTCTGAGAGGGGTAGAGGATGAAGCAAGGGAGCCTGTGCCCCTCTTTCTGGCCCCTGGGAATGTTCTGCCTCCTTTTGAAAATGGTGCAACCGTGTCATTTGCTGTCATGTGTAGCTGTGACATCACCACTTTGAGAACTTCGAGCCTAGGGACAGCTCAGACTTTGTCAAGGATCAGAAGAGGGGTGAAGAAACAGGTGCCAGTTAGAATAAAGTTATTTAAAACATTTTTTAATGTTTATTTTTGAGAGAGAGACAGAGAGAGAGACAGAGAGAGAGAGAGAGGAGAGAGTATGAGTGAGGGAGCAGCAGAGAGAGAGGGAGACACAGAATCTGAAACAGGATCCAGGCTCCGAGCTGTCAGCACAGAGCCTGATGCGGGGTTTGATCGAACCATGAACCGTGAGATCATGACCTGAGCCAAAGTCGGACGCTTAACTGACTGAGCCGCCCAGGCGCCTTTTCCTAAGTAAACTTAGTTTTAAAAAATTAACCCAAATGTATAGTTATCACTAAGACTGCAATATACACTCTGATGTTTTAAGCCTTTCATTAAGAAATGAAAGGAATTTTCTCTAAACCCACTCATTAAGCCTTGAAATCCAATCCTTGCTCTCAAGTGCAAAGTCTGGAAATGGAATGGAATGCCAGAAATTACCTTGATTCAAACTTTTCCTTTTCTTTTGTTGTGTTCTTTTGGAAACTAATCCAGGGACAACAAGAATGCAGCAGAAATGAAATCGCCAAAATGATTATAATACTCCCAAATCTATACCTAATTAAAGCCTTTGTTTACCTTTTGGACTGTCTCAGATAGGTAAAGATTCATAGGAAATGTTTAGGGCTACAGAATTAGGGAAGCTTTTAAAGTATTTTTTTCATGTTGTTAGTTTATAAAATCATAGGTTCTGTTAGGTGGCAGTGCCTCAAGAAAAGCAATAAGCTGCTTTCCTCCTGGGCGTGCAAAGTGGAGAGTCTGTGGGCATCCCATGTCCACATCCTCTGAGGACCACAGCTTCAGATGCACACAGCAATTTCCTTTTACTGTAATAGAAGAGTCCTCCTCCGCCCTCCAGGTGGTGGGCATTATGGCCTCTCTGTAGGGTATGATGGGACTTGTTGGCAAAGAAGAGGGCTGCTGTGGATATTTAGGTGCTTGCATTATAGTGAGAAGTATATTGGAAAGTAATTGCCTGTACAGAAAATTGATATGTATAGAAGTTGGAATAGATTTCAGGAAGGGGTGGGTTATAGATTGGGAAGGGTCATGAAGGAAACGGGCTGTGCCTCTCATCTGGAGCTGTGGGCCATTCATGTGAGCTATCTCCCAAAATCAAGAGAGAGCTTGAGTCAGCGGAGCTTCAGGAAGGGCAAGTTTGGCAAATCAAGGAAGGATGTCCGAACAGATCGTCTGAAGGAAGGAATTAGAGGTCTGTCTTAAAGGAACCAGGCAATGAGCGTGCAAGGATGTTTAAATTTGGGAGGAAGACTGACTTTTTCTTCCTTGAAAGTGATGTGGGGCAAGCCTGGTGGCATTTATAAGACCAAGGATGGTCAAATTCCTGTAACCATACTTATTTATTTGTTATTTGCATGTCTTTCACTACATACCATTTTCCATGCTCATGAGGTAAAAAATGTGATGTCTTAACTTAGAATTTCCAGCCCTGGGCTCAACATGTAATAGGTACTTGGATTAGTTAAAATATAGATACTACTGTTTTGACAGAGCAAATAACAGTGGCTTTTTGGCTAAGGTTAGTTTCTGTGAGAAATAGACTACAATGGAAATCAGTGTGCAGATATTTTATTGGGGAGTACTCTTGGACAAAACACCTATGAGAGTGAGGAAAGCAAAATTGAGCGTTGAGAAGTTGTACTGTGATTCAATTATCAGTAGAGACCAGCTGATCTCAAGGGGAGCTCTGGAGTTGGGATGGCTCTTCAGAATTGATCACACATCTAGGCAAGGAGACCTGGGGTTGTAACTCCTTATAGACCAGTAACTGCATGCAGGCTACCTTCAGTGGGGGAATATTATGGAGAGAGGCTCCCTTTAGCTAAGACCAATTATTTCTCCAGCTGCTTCTGGCAGCTGGAGAAATAAGTGCTTCCAACCTGAAGGTTGAGGTCTGAGTGACCTACCAGGACTAGAGTGTGCTATAGGTTGGGGGACCCATCCTGTTGAACTATGTTACAAAGGTTTACCCCTACATATGTGTTCCAAGGGAAATGGGCATAATAGGACACTTTTCTCTTTCTCTTGTCCATTTGGACATGACCTCTAAGTTAATACAACTCATTCCATATGCCACTGGCTAAAACATAGTTAGGTGAACACACCTAGCTATAAAAGAGGTTGGGGCATTATTCATTTTTTTTCCCTGAGGCTTATACCCCTGGGTATAATTGACAAGATTGTATGTATTTAAAGTGTACAATGTGGTGATTTGAGATGCACATATACTGTTAAATGATTGTCATAGTCAAGTTAATAAACACCTCCATCACTTTACACAGTTACCAGTTTTTTTGTGTGTATATAGTGGGAAGGCTAAAATCTACTCTCTTAGCAAATTTCAAGTATACAACTATAGCTACCATGGTGTACATTAGATCCCCAGAATATACTCATCTTATAACTGAAGTTTGTAATTTTTTTTACCAACATCTCTCCTTAGGACACTTATTTATTTTGTTTTTATCTCTACAAGGTATGAATGAAAGAAACCAAAATGATGAAAGTGGTTATTTTGGGTCTTTTATTCATCTCTTATTTCCCAAGTTTTCCAGACAAAGCATGTAGAGCTTGTATAATAAGGATAAATATTATTAAAGTGTGTAACAGATATAGTTGATTACTGGAAGAATATGAACTTTTAAAGGGTGAAATTCTAACTGGTTTCTGTATCAAATATGGAAACCACAGCAAGGAACAAGGAAGTAGACAGTGGCCCTAGATGGCTTTAAATAATTATTTATTAATTCATTAACTCAGCAAACACTTCTTGAGCATTCTTCTTAGCCAGGAAAAATTTCCTTCTATTGCTTTTGTTCAGTTTTTATTGATTGTCATCTTGGTGACCTCCCAAGATTGAAAGTTAATCAACCACTAAGTGGATGCTTTTTCAAGTTAAAAACACTCATGTGCATAATTCTTGGGAATTAAATGTGCATGGATAACTTTAATAGGTGTTGGATTCATTATTTATCATTACCACTGGATTTATAACAAAGTTGGAGTGCGAGAGGGGCACCGACTCTTGGTTTTAGCTCAGGTCATGATTTCACAGTTCATGAGTTCAAGCCCCAAATCACGCTCTGTGCTGACAGTGCAGAGCCTGCTTGGGATTTTCTCTGTCCCCTTCTCTCTGCCCCATTCCCCCATCCCTTTCTCTCAAAATAAATAAATAAATAATTTTTTAAAAAGTTGGAGCATGAGACAATAAGGTTTCTTCATCTTCAGGAAAGTAGTTGGCTATGGGGATTTGGTGGGGGGAGCTGACTTCCCTGCCATGGCTCTCCTAGTATATTCGATTGTTATAGCTGAAAAAGGCAGAGGCTGGAAGTCTCCTTTCTTATTTCTTGCTCCCTTTCCCAGCCTGTACACTTGTGTTCTGTAACTCATTTGGGAAAAGGCACCACAACATTCTACCAGCAATAAATTTTCCTGCTTAATTTTATAGTATCTTGATGGGTTAAGAATAATCTAAATTCTGTGTCTGTCTTAAAGTCATCCACAGCCTATCATAAATTGTTCTGCCACATGCACATTTAAAAAATAAATTTTATGACAGAAACTTTCAAGTAAACACAGAATTAGAGGAAATAATATAATGAACCCTATGCAACCTTTATCTAGCTTCAAGAATTATTAATATTTTGGCAATCTTGTTTCATCAGCCTTCTCCATTTTTTTTTATTTTTTGCTAGAGAATTTGGAAGCAAATCCTTTATTGTGTCTGAACATCCCACAGACATCTTGATAAAAGTAGCACCCTTCACGGATACCTCTCAGACTTCCTTGAGGGCTGCCTGTGAAGAGTGTTTTTGATTTTACAGCAGAAATTTTCCTCAAGTCAATAAGTCGCTTGTGCCAAGACCAATTAATTTACTCATTTGTAACTGAGAGAAATAGCATTTGCTGTATGCAAGTGAGTTGTGGAGCCTTTACCTGGCTTTTGCTTGTGTTTATTTTAATTTGTTTGTCTTCACACAGCATTACCAGCTAGTCATGTCTTAACAGCCTTGGATGAACTGAGGGTCCCTTGTCATAGAATAAGGGGACAGAGAGACAGCTTTCTTTGCATAAAGGCTGTCCTCTTAGACATTATGATCCCGGTATATAGTCTGTGTTCCTTGAGATTAATGACCATGTCAGAAGTGCCATCTTCCTCCAAAGGCGTCAATCACTAGCTGGTGTGGAAGCCTTCCTTTCTGGTGCAGAAAGAACTGAGGTTTGGAACACACCTGATGGCTATCTCAGCTCTTCTGTTTAACATCACTATGGTCCACAAATATATTTTTTTTAATATCAGTAAAATATGCATAACATAAAATTTCCCATCATAGCCATTTGTAAGTAGTTAAGTTTTGTTCAGTAGTGTTAAGTATATTCACATTGTTGTGCAATCAACCCACAAAACTCTTTTCATCTTGGAAAACTGAAACTCTGTACAAATTAAACAATAACTCCCCATTCCCTGTTACCTCCATGCCCTGGCAGCCACCATTCTATTTTCCATCTCTATGAATTTGACTACCCTAGGTACCTCCTATATAAGTGGAATTACACAGTCTTTGTCCTTTGTGACTGACCTATTTCACTTAGCATAGTGTCCTCAAGGTTTATCTATGTTGTAGCATGTGCCAAAATTGCCTCCCTTTTTAAGGGTGAATAATATTCCACTGTATGTATAGAGGTGTATACATAAAAATTTACCATATGTTTATGGTGTATACATAAACATTTTGTTTATCCATTCATCTGTTGATGGACACTTGGGTTGCTTCCACATTTTGACTATTGTGAATAATGCTGCTATGAACATGGGTGTGTATAAAATGTTCTTTTCTACTGGAATATGTTGCTTCCTTGTATTTTTGGTGTCCACCACTGGTTGAGTACTATCCTTCCCTGAGGTTATTGCAGGACCTATAATACCATATCGTTATTTCTTTCAAATCCCAGGCCCTTTTTCTCCTTGACCTGCTGTGCAGTTTGCCATTGGTATGCCCGTTAGTTGGTACAATGCTTGGGACACAGTGTAGATATTTGTTAAACAAGTGAATGAATGAATGAATGAATGAAGTAAAATTAAATAGAAGAATTACAAGCTATTTTTCCCTATAAAATGGATGGAACCCCAGGCCTGTCTAGATATGTCTCCAAATGCCTCTCTTTCAAACATCTGGCCTTTGTTCCTATTTAAATTAACTTAGTATAGGGGCACCTGGGTGGCTCAATAGTTTAAGTGCCCGACTCTTGGTTTTAGCTCAGGTCACGATCTCACAGTTTGAGTTCAAGCTTCATGTTGGGCTTCATGTTAACAGTGTGGAGCCTGCTTGGATTCTCTCTCTCCCTCTCTTTGTCACTCCCCTGTTCATGCTGTATGTGCTCTCTCTCTGTCAAAATAAATAAAATAAAAATAAATAAATAAAAACTTAAAAAAACCTTTAAATTAACTCAGTTTAATTTAGCTATCATTCTATTTTTTTAGACAGAATGCACTAACATAACAAATATCTCTTTTCTTGCCTTTCTTCCCATGATTTGAACACAGTAGAGGCTTGATATATATTTATTATAAATGGGCAAATCTGAGAGTGAATGCATGTATGAAGGAATTATTTAATGAATGTGCCAACTAAGAATCTATTCTTTGGTGAGTGGTATATTTCTTGGAGACCTTCATTATGATGGGAGAGAGAAAAGAAAAGAAGGAGGAACAGGAGGGACGTCAAGTATTCTCTCATTCCACAAATAACTACAGTTCCGGGTATACTGGGGTTTCAGTAATAAACAAAACCAGCATGGTTCAGGCTTTCGGACCTTACCTTTCAGTGAGTGAAACAGACAAACAGAATGATTTCCAGTTCTTCTCGAGCCATGAAAGAAACAGGAAGCCATGGTAGAGAAGAATAGGGGCCTACTGGGGAGGACAGTCAGGAGGACACGAATGAGGAGATGAAGCCTTCTAAGTGAGAAGGAGCCTGGTCAGGAGAAGGACGGGGGTTTTGTACTGAGGGAAGCAAACATTTGGCCAGAGGAAAGCATTTTCAAAGAGCTGATCTGACTAAAATGGAGAGAGGAGCAGAGAGGAGTGAGGCTAAGACAGGGGCCTGGCAAGCCATGGTAAAGAATTTAGACCTTTGTTAAGGGCATTGAAAATCCATTGACATATTTGAGTTTAAGAAATGTATGATCTAATTTGTGTTTTAAGAAGCTCACTCTGGGTGCTGTGGGGAAAATTGTTGAAGGGTGTGTCTGGAAGAGGAGTACTCTGTCAGGTCTATGAGAGCCACAGCCCAGGTGAGAGAACGGTGGCCTGGAATGAAGGTGACCCTGGAGTGGAGGTAGGGAGATGGGGACAGATTGAAGATTCAGTTTTGGGATAAGGGATTGCCTTCTTCATCTCCTGTGTTTCCTCAGCTTGTCCCTGTATTTATTTTATTTTGTTACCTATGAGAGAAGTTCCTCAAGGTCGGCTGAATCTGTTGCTGCTATTATCACTGCCATTTTGATGAGTGATTTCACCTGGTACTGTGTCAGATTCTCAGCATTAGTTCACTGGACAATAGTTATTGCAAGCTCCTATCCTCTCTCACTTATGAACTTAATTAAAAGATCTCTCTCTCTCTCTCTTTCTCTCTCTCTCTCTCTCTCTCTCTCTCTCTCTCTCTCTCTCACACACACACACACACACACACACACATCAAAAATATAAATTGTTGTAAGCATCACTGAATGAAATATGATTATTCCATTCATCATGGTCCTTCCCTTTGACTCTTAAGATTTGTTTTGGAGAATATACACAGAGACAAGGAACAGGATAGTCTTAGAAGGATCTGTATTTAAATTACAGCACACTATGCTTCCCCAAAACTCACTTTTTGTTCATAGCATGTGGTGAGTTTTGAGTATATCTGGAAATATGTTGCATTTGCTATATTCGTTCAAGCTATTCTGGAGAAGAGTAGAGTACAATTTTTCCTAGTGTAGCAGAGTTCATTATCTGAATATTGCAGTACACTAAGCCAGGGGTGGACAGTTGCAGGAGTGAAGAGGATTATGTGGGAACTGATAGCCAAGTGCATATTGTTTGCCTTATGATACCTGGTTGAAACTTGGGTTCTGACTTAACTCTTAAATCTTGTCTAAGGGCAGATCTAAGAGAAATACTTTGTAGAATCTTTGGATCCACCATCATTTTGATCCTGCTTTTAAAATTCTGGAGGGTTAGCCCCAGATCAATCAAACCACTCTTCCTAGAGATTTTGAAATATATGATGGTCCTGGATCCTTCCGAACCCAGAGCAACCCTCTTGCCACCCATGTCCTGTGGGAAGAAAGGGGAAACCAATTGGCTGTTGGGATTGAAGAAAAGGTGATACCTGTAGATTGCTTGCCTTGACAAATTCTGAACTCTGCCTACTCTGTGTGATTTTTCAAACATAAAACGTGAAATTTCTTAGGATATCGTCATTAAAATGAATTCTTTATCCTTTCAGTTCACAAAGTAGGATTTGTAAATTACAAAAGACGTACTCCTTTCTATCCTTACAGAAGAAACATTGTCTATTTCAGGATTCATTTTCCTTAATACAGGATTTCAGCTCCAGCTGTAATTCAGGGGGTGCTTGTCTGGTAATTGCATTCTTCTGCTGATTTTTCTCTTTCTCATCTTGAAGATGATTTTATTTTTTCATGCTATAAACCAAATGCTATTTAATGTTCTTATTAGGGAAGGACAATTAACATATCCATGAATTGTGGTCCTATTTATACATCTGTTATCAGAGTGAATTACTTGTTTGTTTAAGAATGAAGTTCTACCTCATTTAAGACCATTTTTGTCTATTAGCAAATGAATTCTATTTGAATCTTCATGAGTGTGTTTTAGTTCATACTGAAGAGCAATTGTTTTAGGAAATCAGAACATTTAAACAAGCAAAAGATGTATTATCTGCTTATAAATAGTGGAAGTTGAAACACAAATAGTATATTTCCTAATTGCCTTGTCTTTTAGATCTAACCACAATTGATCATGGGTAGTGTTGATATTAGCCAATTTGGACAATAATATACACTACTAAACAAAAACATATTTTAAAAAAAGCTTTTAAAAGAGCCACCTGCCAGGTCAAATTGATTAAGCATCTATATATCATGTTGGATTTAAAATATATTTGTGTGAGTTATCTGTTTCATCCTTGAGGTATAATAATAAACTTTGTAGAGAAGGTTGAGCTTTCTCCAGAGTTTACTTGAGATGTCAGGATAAGTAATTGCCTTGCTGCTACAAATTTGGAGCTTAACATTTTGTTGGGCCTATTATTTCTGCCACTCCATAGATAATAAATTTCATGAAGGGATCTTTCCATTGGCAGAAGTCAGTTCCTTTTGTTTTCTCTGCAGAAAATGAGTTGCTTTACTTTGTGATAGGCAGGTATCCAAGCATTAATACTTTTCTTTTCAGTCTAGAATCAGGTAATGATGGCCCATCATTCTTACTGACAGCGGGGATGACAATCTTGCTCGTCCCGTATCTTCTGTACAGCTCAAGGACAGGAACAGTGGCTAGAATTTTATCAGCAGTCTCAAGAGTCAAGGGACAGAAGTGATGTGGGTTGGAGTAGGTGATTAACTCTTTCGTGATTCCTCTCATGTTATAGACTCCAAATTGACCAGAGGTGCTATTATACTGAATGCCATCCCTCACTTACCTTCTGTAATGAATTTTGTTGGTCAATTCTTTTGCTCTCTCTCTCTCTTTCTTTTCATGAAGTAGATCAGGTGCTGGCCAGCTGTAGCTTGCAGGCTGGCAAGCTAAAAATGGGTTTTATATTTTTAAATGGTTGAAAAATCAGAAGAAAAATATGTCATGAAAACGATGTGTCAGTACTTGTAAACAAAGTTTTACTTGAATATGACCTGCTGATTCACTTACATATTGTCTGTGGGTGTTTTTCTGCCATCTTGAAAAAATTGAATTGAGTAGTTAGGACAGATACCGATTGGACCACAAAGTCTAAGTTGAGATAAGTCTAGGTGCTTCTCAAAAAATAGAATTGTTAGGGGTGCCTGGGTGGCTCAGTTGGTTAAGCATCTGACTTCAGCTCAGGTCATGACCTCATGGCTTGTAGGTTTGAGCTCTGTATCCGACTCTGTGCTGACAGCGCAGAGCTGCAAGACTACTTCGGATTCCGTATGTATGTCTCTCTCTCTGTTCCTCCCCCTCATGCTCTCTGTCTCTCTTTCAAAATAAATAATCATTTTTTATTTTTTTATTTTAATTTTTTAATTTTTTTTTAAAAATCTTTATTTATTTTGGAGAGAGAGACAGAGAGATAGTGTGTGAGCAGGGGAGGAACTCTCAGAGGGGAACACAGAATCTGAAGCAGGCTCCAGGCTCTGAGCTGTCAGCACAGAGCCTGATGTGGGGCTCAAACCCACGAACCACGAGATCATGACCTGAGCTGAAGTCAGCCACTTAACCGACTGAGCCACCCAGGTGCCCCAATAATCATTTTTTAAAAAGAAGAAAAAAATACATTTTTTTCTATGTATATAGCTATGATCCTATTGTTAACTGTAGTGGTGATTTTTTTGTATTGTAGACAAGATATTTTTTTCAAGAGCCAAATGGAGAAAAATTTTAGCACATTTGTCATGTTCAGTGTGATCTAATTGAATTAAGGAAAGAGTCAAAACCATAAGGTGTCAGAGACCAGCAGAGAGTAAATCATCTAATCCAGAGATCATCTAATTCACAGGTGGGGGATTAATGCATCCATTGACTTTACCTCCTTCTTCTTTTACCAGCCATTTTATTTGGGAACTCATCTCAACTTGGCAGGTATGCAAATTTCAAGAATACTAGTAGCACTTTTTTCTTTTTCCTTTTTTTAAAGGAATTAACACATGTTTATTATAAAAAATATGTGACCAGCTATCTTTTTTTAAACCAAAAAAAGTGGGAATATGGAATTTATCATAAAGATTAAAAATGCCATTTGTTTTTAGTGGTCTCTGGTAGTGTTTTAAGACATTTGTGCCTTCTTTGCAACAAATCCTTGTATGTACACAAAGTTAATGTGATAGTAAACAACTTCTGGGCTAATTAATTGATATTTGAAGTAAAATTACCTGAGGGCATTTTTGCATATGTATTAGAAACCTTAAAAATTTGCATATGTTCTGTCTTAGGTTGATCAGTTAAATAGCATGCTATTTAAGGACTTTGTAAGAGTTGTTCTTGCCCATTCTCATTCTTTGCATTTGCCTGGCCTCAGTCCTTTCTTTCACCTTTAGAATAGAGTCTGGGTTGAACCACTGGGCCTGCATTGAACATGTGGTTCAAGGACATGTAGCTCTACAGAGTTGTGAGACCCTGAGCCACCAAGAAGACGGTGGCAAACCCTGATTTGCAAGTGAATGCTTCCTCTTTCCTGCATTTGACATTCAGCTTTAAGACAGGATCACAAGCCCCTTCAGTCCATATTAATTGTCAATCACAGGGCCCCATATGGATAAAGGCTGAAATAGTGTATTCTGGATGAAGCCCAGGAAACAAATTATAATGTATGTTCTGTCTTTGAAAGAATCATTTGGGGCACCTGGGTGGCTCAGTTGGTTAAGCGTCCAACTTTGGCTCAGGTTATGATCTCACCATTCGTGAATTCTAGCCCCTCATTGGACTCTGTGCTGACAACTCATCATAG
Source organism: Cryptoprocta ferox (assembly GCA_028646485.1). Lineage (NCBI taxonomy): Eukaryota > Metazoa > Chordata > Mammalia > Carnivora > Eupleridae > Cryptoprocta > Cryptoprocta ferox. Next base: position 131,826,714 of record CM053567.1, on the reverse strand, counting down.
AGCTTGGAACCTGCTTCAGATTCTGTGTCTCCCTTTTTCTCTGCCTCTCCCCGGCTCATGTTCTGTCTCTTTCTCTCAAAAGTAAATTACATTAAAAAATTGTTTAAAAAAAAAGAATCATTCCCTCAACGGGGCTGGAAATTTTAGGTTCGTCCACAGTGTAACCAGACAGAACTCTCCCAGGCTGTTTACAAGGGCTGTGATTAGGCTTCTCTAAGCTCTGGAAGAATAAAGGAGAACAGGGCAGCACATGGAAACTTGCTGGGTTCAGTGTGAAGTATTGTCCAGAGGCCCTGGTTGATTCTGCTCAGCTCTGGAAGAGTTTCTGCGGTTTTCCAGCCAGAACTTGTGAGAACTCCAGTGGAATCTATTAGAACCCCTCTGTGGGATCCACCTAGGATCCTGGCACTGGCCAGCACATTCTAACGGTTCAGTTATTCAAAGTCACTGCCACACCCTCCCATTACCCCTGTCGTCCACTGTATGGTTCCTTGTTTTCTGTGTGCATTTCATCTCATTGGTGAGATTGTGAACCCTTAACGCCCACTCTGAAACTCTTTGTCTCCTATTCCTTGCAAAGCCCCTAAGCACTAGCGGGACTTTGCATTCAGTTCAGTAATTTCTCTGTAAATGTGGACCATGAGGCAGGACGGGAGAGGCTAGTTCTCAGTAGAATGTGTGCTTTTTTGCAAGTATATATACTGTGCAATGTTATTAAGTCCCAGCCAGACCTTACAGGGGCAGTGATTGAATTCTCTTGCTGTTAGTCGAACAAATAGTAGGTGGGATGAGTGTTAAGCTTAAATATCTCTGGTGCACCATTTGAACCATGTGTCCCACCTGTGGGTTGTTTGCAGGCTGCCCTTTTGTTGCGGTGGGTCCCCTAATTCTCTTTTCAGTCCCTTTCATCTCTTCATTGTTCTCTAAGGCACAGTTCTGTAAACCACACAGAGGCCTTTCAACTTCTCTTGCTTTTTGTTTGATGCAGCCAATTGACTAGTACTGTCAGCTAATTGGAGTGGAAATGTAAAATGAAAGCTGTATTATTCAGTTGCCAAGTCTCCTTCATTGGCAGGGAGTGGGTGATGCTGGTAATTGTACCAGAAGTGTAATTGCTCTGGGTTCTGCCTCTGGATTTCACAGTGAACCCTGGGAGGGTCTTCCTTGGAGACACCCGATACCTGCTTCTCTTCAGTGGATTCCTGGCAAACAGTGAGGTTTGAAGCAAATCTAATCAAGCATTCTTATGTTGTTGGAGAATACAACCACTGTGTATTTTGCTGACTTCGGGAGTGGATTGTTTGGTCTAAGTACTTAGTCAATATGTCATTCCCATCAGAACTGGCAGTTAATTTCCTCTTGGTTTGGGATGGGGGTGGGATCCATGTTCCCAGAGGTGAAGATGCTAAACCCATATGCCAGTCATGGCCTGTGCCAGGGTGTTCTTGGGAACAGTAGCTGATGCAGAACAGAAGCCCATTTGTAACCTAGTTATGAATGAGGAAAGGTTTACATGTCTGGAAAGAGTTGAATAGCTTAATGGAAAAATAAGGAAAGTAAAATGTGGTTGATTAGTTTGTCATTAAAGTTAATCATCTCAGTGGTTTTGGCCCAACCAAGCTTGCTTCCTTTTTTCTTTTCCTTTGTTTTCTTTGTTTCTTTTTCTTTTTTTTTTTCCATTTTAATTCCTCAACCGAGTGACAGTGGTGAACAATATTTTAGGGTAGACTCTTAGCATGTGGGATCACATGGCACAGGTAACTTCCACTCCTCCCCACAACTCAACCCTGAGCCCATGGCATGTACTAGTAATCTTTTCACTTAACCTGCTTGGACAGAGCTTCAGAATTCTCCTCAACACAGCATTTTAAGTGGGTTTTCACAGAGCTGGCATATGTGAGAAAACCTGTCTACCATCTCTGACTTCAAACTTTGGAAGACTATTTCCACTACTCACCCAGGACATGGAAAGAGCAGCAGCTATGTAATTATTGCACTCCTCTTGTTTGCCAAGATTAAGAAGGTTGATTTGAGCAGTGTTGTCTGGTAAAGTTTTGTTACCATATCATTATTACTTTATTATACCATGTGGCTTTATAGAAAGCTTCCTCATACATTTCCAGAGGAGAAGCTGTTTTTGTTTCCTTCGAAGTTTAAGATCTTGATTAAGATATCGAGAGTAAGGTTGCTGAGGCAGAGCTGGCTACCCTGGTTGGGCCCAGATTCCCTTCTGCACAGAAATCCTTGCCAGCTGCGATGAGGTGGGGTGGAGGTGGTAACAGCAGCCAAAGTCAATTAGGTCAGTTGATGAGTTATACACAAACCGGTTGAGAGCTGTTCTCTCCAGAACTTTCATCTTTTAGTTGAAAGAGCATAGTTCTTGATACTAAGCAGTCCTGCCTTCAAATTCTGGCTTCCCCAGTTACATGATAAGTCACCAATTTTTTTAAGCTTTGGTTTCTTTTTTTTTTTTTTTTAAACAGAAGCAATAATTAATTAATTCATAAGATTTTTGCACGGATTAAATATCACATGTAAATACATACACATTTGTATGTAATATATATACTCTAGGTATACGTATGCATGTATATACACCTGTAATATACACAGATATGTATATAAAGACACACATATGTAATGTATGTATATAATAGTTGCTTAGTAAAAAGTAGTTATGAGTATTGTATGGACATGTAACTTGTGTAAGGACATTTAAAAATGGACATTATAAAATGGGGTTTGGAAAGTTCAGTCTTATTTTGAAAAGTAAGCTTTGTAATTTGCACATCAGGAGTGGTTGTATATTGATGAAAATGGTCATGAAATGCACACATGAGAAAAAAAATCAAGCAGATGATGAACTGCTTTATAACTTCTTCACAGAGATGTACAGCGATGATCCCTCTGACAAATAGAGGTCATACAGAGATTTATCTGGGGTACAAGAAAGATCTGAACATAGAGAACTGGGAGCCTCTGCTGTACCCTGTAAGTGTTAGGCACTGTGCTGAGGAATCAAAAATGTGTTATCTAATTTATCCCCCTTATATTCCTCCTGGGTAGGTTTTATTATCTTTATACTTTTTATATAAAAGGAAACTGAGTCTTAGGAAATTATCTTGTTTAAGGTTCTGTAACTATTAAGGCAAGGAGCTAGATTCCAACCCCCAGATGTAGGATTCCAGAATTCATCTCTAGATTATGGACACTGTGCCCTAATCTCTGAATTTATGGCAGAAGAATCTGAGGTCAAGGCAAATGACTTGTCTAGTGTGCCCAGCTTGCTAAAGGCAGGTTCTAACTACTAGTCCAGTGCTCTTTTTCCATACTAGGTTCTCTCTCCAATTATTCTTTTTCGTTGTTCCTAATTATTTTAAAAGTCTTACTTCTTCAACTGTATTTCAAGTTCAAGTGCATATGTAAGGGACCGGGTTATATCCTTTGGTACCCAGTTTATATTTTTTTGTAATTCCCACTTGCTTAGCACAATGACAGATCCTCAAATTCTTGGTGACTTGAATTGTTGAAGGATTTAGTCTCTGAAATTCCATTTTGGATGGGGCAGAGGTATAAATGTATACAAATATGTATATATTTATATACATATACAAATTGGGTTTTTTATCTTGGAGACGTTCAATTGGTACTTTGTAATAATGGCTCTCAATGTTATTGGATCCATTTCACTATTTTTATCCAGTCTGACAATCTTTTAACATTTTTATAATTACTGATATTTGAAGGTTTATATTTACTATCTTACTATTTGTTTTCTGTTTGTTCTCCTGTTTTGTGTTTCTTTTTTCTCTTTTCTTCTTTTGGATCAATCCAAAATTCATTTCCCCATCTGTTAGCTTCTTGGTTATACATGCTTTTACTATTTCTTTTAGTGGTAATCCGAGAGATTACAACATGTATTAATTATTTTATTTATCTCTTCCCAATGAGTACTAGGATCTTGAAACACTTTAAATTTATTTACCCCTGCAGTCTTACATATTATTGTTATCCATTTTATATTACACGCACTTTAAATTCCACAGAATATTACTTTTATTTTGCACAGTTATTTTTTAGATTTACCCACACATTTGCCCTTTCCATTATTCTCAGTTTCTCCCTACATTACATTACTGTGTTTCCATCTATAGTCATGTTCTGTTTTCCTGAAGAACTTTCTTTACTTTTTTTATGTTTGGGTCTGCAGGTGACAAGTTCTCATAAGCTTTATTAATTTAAAGTATTTTTATTACACTTTTATCTTTTTTGAAGGCTATTTTTGCTGAGTATAGAATTCTAAATTGATGATTGTTTTTATTTATTACTTCAAAGATTCATTTTCTGACTTCCATCATTTTTTTGTGGAGAAGTTGGCTGTCAGGTTTAGTGTTCTTCTTTGAAGATAATTCTCCACCCCTCTATAGACTTTAAGATTTTTCTCTATGGAAGCAACTTAAGTGACAGTCAGTGGATAAAAAAATGTGAAACACACACACATGCACACACACACACACACACAGGAATAGTATTCAGCCTTAAAAAGGAAAATCCTATCATTTGTGACAACACAGATGAACTTGGAGGGCATCATGCTAAGTGAAATAAGCCAGACTGAGAAAGACAAATACAACATGATATCACTTATAGATGGAATCTTAAAAAAAAAAAAAAAGAAAAGAAAAAGTCAAGAACTATTTGGCTGGCTCAGTCAGAAGAGCATGCCACTCTTGATCTTGGAATTGTGAGTTCAAGCCTCATACTGGGTGTGGAGATTACTTTAAATGAAACTTTAAAAAATAATGAAAATAAAAAGTAAAAAGAAATAGTCAAACACATATAGCAGAAAATAGAAATTGGTTGCTAGGGTCTGGGGGTCTGGGGAGGAATAGAGAAGGAAAAGAGATTTTTATTCTTTACTATTAGTTTTCAGTAGTCTTACTCTGCTGGAGTCCAGCTCCAGCAGGTCCAGGGCTCCCTGAAGGATGGACGGTGTCAGCAAAAGGGGGAGGGAATGAGAGAGCCACGAATTTCTTTCTGATCACCAAGCAGGCATCTGTGCACTGACCTGAAAGTCAGCTTTATTTGTGGAAAAAATGTATGGGGCCAGCACAGAAGTGACATTTGCCTTAGACAATGATTTCTGATGACAAATTCTTTTGGCACGTAAAAATTTCCCAGAACATAGACTGGTAGAAGACTCATGCATAATCTTTATCAATAGTGCTTGATGTAGGTGACTTAGATGCTTATCATATGGGGAAGGAAGGTGTCTTTAGCATTTAAATACAAGACAATGTTTTTAGTATAGCAAAGGCAAAAGTTAGTTCTTTGTGAGCAGGGGTCAATAGCCTGTTTTCTTGAGGGGAAGAAAAATAGGTTTCTCAGGAAATGTAATATTTGCTCCCATAATCACAAAAGAAGAAATTCCTATAATAAGTTCCTTCACAAGGTGCAATCTGCATATTTTAGAATAAGGAGACAAGTCACTCCTGATACCAATCAGCAAGGTGCCTTGGGGGTCGGTGCTCAAGCAAAAATAATTGAGTAGAGGTGGATTATCTGATGGCAAGAGGCCTTGCAAACTTGCCTTACCTCGTAAGAAGTTTTCTCAACTTAGTGAGTTCAGAAAATGGCTTCCAACATTACTCCAATGTGCTTACGTATTATTTTCTTTATACTTATTCTGCTTGATAGTCGTATCACTTTTTGAATCTATGGCTTAATGGTTTTCTTTTTTTTGGAAATTTCTTGGCTGTTATTTTTTCAAAAATTTTCTCCCCATTTTCTGTCATCTCTTCCTGATTTGCCCATTTATTAAACCTTGCAACATGTTCCATATGTCTCCCATGCTGTTTTCTAATACTTTTTGGGTTTTTTTGTCCTCCAGTTTGGATATTTTCTACTGAGTTATCTCCTTTAACCAATATTCTTTTAAGTATGTCCAGCATGCAGTTAAGAAAATTAATCTCATTTGTATTTTTCTGTTCTAGAATTTCAAATTAATTGTGGTTGGGGATACTGGTTATCTGATAAAATATTCATAGTTTTTTAAAAAAATTTCCAATACAGTTTTTTTGGTCTTCTGTTATTTTCATAAAGTTCTAAACAAAATAAAGTACAATCTTTCCTTGAGTTACATGATAGTTAAGTTATTGGATAATTCAGTATATATTATTACCACTCAATAAGTTTTTTGTGTTTATATGTGAAACAGAATTAGGATAAATAACCAGATAGTTATAAACAGATTTTTCACTGACATGAGTGTTTGGTAAGACATTCAAATGTCATGTGGAAATGGGACAGGTTTTCTTTGTGCAAGAGTGTCTTGCATGACATGAAATCTAGAATGTATGATCCCTATCTATTAATTGCCAGTAGCACCCCAACCTTCAGTCTTCAAAACAAGTTTTCAAATGCCTCTTAGGGCAGCATATCCCCTGTAAAGAACTTGAGGTTGTCTTGCCAGTAATGAAGTCTTTGACTCAGGGCCTTGTCCAGGTCTGAAAACAGACATATTAAGATGTGGCTTTACCTGGTTGAATGTGAGTATCAGTACAGCTCCCAACCATTTACTGGATGGCCAATTTAACTAGGTCAACTGCTAAGAACCTGGCTACAGGAAACAAGTTAAGGGTTGAGGGCATGCAGCAGAACTTCAAATGATATGTACAGTATTGGCATGCTGGAACATGATAGTATTGGGCAGATGAGCCTGGCATTTAGTCAGAAACAGAGGAGCCCTTTCAGAGTAAAGCTCTTGACTGAGGCATAAGTCTAGAAGGCAGAATTTCAGATAGTGCATATTGAAAATGGCCATTGCAGGAGCAATACTGTTATTGGACAGCATGGGGAGTGGAGTGTTATTGTCTGTATATTTGGCTTTTCAGCAATTGCATCACAGAATGGTTAGTGATTATCCAAATTGGAGAATATGTATCCATCCATCCATCCATCCATCCATCCATCCATTAACTCAGTCAAAAACGTTGTAAGTGCCTGTTATGTTTTAGTTACTGTGGGAACATAAAGCTATCTATATATAAAGAAATTGTCTCTATTCTTGGGAAGGGACAGAGGCAAATGAGCAACTAATTATAAAACAAATGATAATGATCTGGGGGGGAGAAAGATAAGAAAATAAATAATAGTAATGTGAGAGATAATGGTATAGCAGTAATTTAATTTCATGTGCAAATATTTTGAATGCTTATTTTTTTTTCTTCATTTGCCTTAGGAATATGAAATGAAGTCTGTAAGAGCTGAATTGTTAGAGGGAAAAATGTAATTACAAGCTTAAGCTATACTAGGGTCTCCCTAGTATCTGACTTACTTAAAGTGGAAATATGAGGCAGACATTTTATTCATTATAGAACTTTTGCTGTGGGTAACATCTCTAGAAATTTATGAGGGTTATTTTGTCATTGGATGCTCTTGGGTTGTCCTTTCACTGTAACAGGATTGTGTTAGAATAAATAAAAAGCTGGGTGTAAAAAGTATAAGAGTTACAGAACTAAGCCTGTGTTTCTATTGCTTCAGAATTTGGAATATGAAGCCCATTCACTGGGCATTTAATTTTATTCTACATTTTGAAGAGATTCTTTTTTTTTTTTTTTTTTTTTTTTTGTATACTCTTCTAGGAGTGTAGTTTCCATAGCACTCTCTAGTGGAATATTTTGTAAACATTTAAGCTGTTGGAAAGTTGACTCCCCCTTATCTTGGAAACTGGAGATTCCAGGAGGATTTTCTAAAGCTCTAAATGTTACAACTACTCCCTCTGTAACAGAAAATAACACCATCAACTGGTTAAGGTTGTGGCAGGTGACCAAACTCATAGCTAATATTTATTAAGTGCTTTTTATGTGTCAGTCACTGTGCTAATAAGTATATTAATTTAGAGGCACCTTGGTGGCTCAGTCAGTTAAGCATTCGAGTCTTGCTTTCGGCTCAGGTCGTGATCTCATGGTTCATGGGATCAAGCTCCATGTCAGGCTCTGTGCTGACAATGCAAAGCCTGCTTGGGATTCTCTCTCTTCTTCTCTCTCTTCCCCTCCCCTCCCTCTCAAAATAAATAAACTTTAAAAAATGCATATTAATTTATTTCATCTTTACTATTACTCATTTGGGTTCTGTCTTATCTGTAGTTCATATGTTAGGAAATGGACACCCAGAAAAGCTAAGAGATTTGTCCCAAGATCCCATAGCTAAGGAGCAGTTGAGTTGGTATTTAAACCCATGTTTACCCACTCTACTGGTATTGCTACTTGAGTTAATGTGGTATATGACTTTGCGAAGGCTGTGGGTACAGAAGTGGGTATGGTTGGAAAAACAAAAACTTCAGAATCAAAGAGACATTGGTTTAGATATAGATACCATCGCTTATAAGCTTTGGTAATATTACCTAACTCCTGTGAACCTTGATTTCCTCATCTGTAAAGTGAGGATGCTGATATCTACCTCACAGTATTTTAGGGAGAAATATAAAAGATATGAATGTGCCTAAGAGTCTGGAATCCAGAAAGTACTGCCTTTCTCCTTTTTCTTTTCTGGGCAAAACAGACCCAGGAGGAATAAGTCTTGCGTTGTGAATGTAAGGGGAGCTTTGAGAACGTGAGGCAGGGAAATAATGACTTAGTCAAGGAGACAGAGAGGTCCTCCCTGAGGAAGTGATATGTCAACTGAGACCTGGAGGACATGTGGAAGTTAGATTAAAAGGGGTAGGAGTATGCTTTGTAGGCATGGGGAGTATTTTCAGCAGGTAAGTCATTTAACCTCACAGTCCTTTCCTCTGAAGATTTGCAGCACTGCCCTCTTGTGACTCATTTTGGCCTGTAGAGTGAGTGAGTAGAAGTAAGCATGATTTGAACTGGTAAAACTGCTATACAATAGAAGGCATTCTATTGTTATTGATATTATATGACAATAGTATACCATGGAAGAAAAGGATGGGTTTGAATCCAGATCTACTCATGACTAGATGTGCTCTGGACAATTCCTTCAGTCTTTCCACACCCTCTCCCCTCATTTATAAAATAAGGCAGTGATACTTTGTTCTCAAGTTTCTGGGAGGAGCAATGGGCTAGCACGTGTATGGGGGACTATCAGAAATACTGGCACATGGTGGGAACTTGTTCCTTTTCCTTCCCCTGCCCCTGCTGTGCTACCACACTATCCTAAGGAAACATATGTCCAAGAACTTGATGTTAATTTGCCATGCTGTTCAGCGACTCTTGTCAGCCAGTTGAACAAAGACATTTTTCGTTCTGTGTAGCAGCTGTCTCTTCATCTGTGATTCATGCTGTTGTTTCTGTATCCAAACTGATATTCTTATAGCTAGCCCCTTTGGGTTTATCATTTTGAGACAGCTGGAGGAAGAGATCAGGTACAAGCTAGCCTCTTCAGGATGCAGTAATGGGAAACTACTTAGGTCCTTGGTGTGGAAAACAAGAAACTCCATAAGAGGGCCTTATATGGGGCAACCTTTTGAAATAGGTCTCAAACAGGAAGTGGTCTGCCATTTTCTCTCTCATTTGGCATTTGCTCCTCCTGAAAGGAGAGAATTTAATGTAAAGATAAGGACTCCTATCTTTTCTTAACAATATGTGTCTTCTGCTCCTTTTATTTGAGGCTGGATGAGGAGCTTTACATGAACTTTAAAATGAGACTGGTTGAAAAAGGTATTGTTTATCTAAGCTGTCTGAGGAAGGGCACTTGGGGAAAAGAATTGACCTCTAAAATAACCTTATGAAAGTTATTGATTCGTTTCTTTATGGTTCCTTGACAAACAAGAACATTATTTCCATGCCTGAACTGGAGCTGGGTCAAAGAACCCTTTTTTATGGATTATCTTTTCTGAAAACCAGACTTGTTTGAAAAATAAACTTCCAGAAATGAAGATACGAGACCCAGTTGAATATTGTGGCCTTCTCTTGCTTTGAAGGACAAGTAAGGAACACAATTAATTTTTAAAAAGCTTACTGAGTGCAAGAAGGTTTAGGAATAACTCAAGAAGTTTAGATAAATGGCTCACTGTTATATATGTGGTAGGTAGTTTGATTTAACTCCACTTCCCATATTCCAGTTCAATGCCAAAGCAGAAAAAGGAACACAACACTTTTTGTTGTTGTTATTGTTGTTCTACCTTATATTTTAAAGGTGACTTTAAAAGAGCACGTAAGTTTCACCTGCTATGTGTGGATACTGTTCTAGACATTAAGGACACAGAAGTGAACAAAACAAACAAAATTCCTGTTCTTTTAGGGTTATGTTCTAGTGAGAAAGTGAAAGACTATTAATAAACAAGTGTATAATATAATGTTAAGTGGTGACTACTAGGAAGAAAACCAAGTAATGGAATAGATAGATGCAAAATACTATCTGAAGAGATAGTATTTGTGCAGCCACTTGAATGAAATGAAAGAATAAGACATGGTGATGTTTGGGGGGGAAAGAGCACCCCAAACAGAGGGAGTGGCATGTTCTGAGGCCCTGAGCTGGGAACATACTTGGTAGTTCCAGGAATAGCAAAGAAAACCAATATAGCTAGAGACAGGTAAGAAAAAGGTTTCAGAGAGAGGGTAGGAAATGAAATCAGAAAGAGAACTAAGTTAACACTTGAACTTTTTAAGGAGGAGAAAAGCATGACCAGGTGCCATCAAGTTATGACAATCCTATCCTGAAGCCATCTGCATTCGGGATCCCCACTTTGGAGCTTGGTTTGCTCCAAGTTACAAACTATGTTCCCAGAAGGTGCTTGGAGAGACTCTTAGCACCTACTTCCTCCAAGGTGATTCCAACAGCTCTCATCTGTCATCCCCAAAATTGTACCCTCAGCACACAATCTCCAACTAGGTCGTCCCATTTGACTCAAGGAAGCTTTGGGTCTCCCAAGGGCTGAACACAAGGACAGAAAAATCAGTAATTCTTGATGCCAAGAAGATTCATCAGAATTAGGAAAAGAAATTCAGAAAAGGGATAGTGTTGCACCATCATCCAGAGTATGAGAGTACAGGGACCCGACGCCCAAGCTGCCCACAGCTATCCCACCACCCAGGGAAGGCAGGGGTCCTGGTCTGTGTCTCCCCACCTGGGAGTTTCTCAACAGCTCTATATCTCGGCACTGTGTTACCTAAAGATGGCTTTGAGAAGCTGAGATTTTTGTGAAAATATTTTATTTAAAGAAATATATTTCATTGAATAAATGGGAAATATACATGCCTATTATACTGGTCAAGCTTTTCTAGAAAATTTTAATATGCTAAAAAAATCACACAAGTTATATATTTTTGTTATTGAAAAATAGAAACTGTAGGTAAGGATAAAGGGGGAAGAAACAAAAAGTTACCTACAATCCATATCCGGGAATGATCATCATTCACTTACTGGTTTATATAATTCCATATTTTGTTTCTATGCACATAAGTGTATTTTTATTATAAAAATGGCATTATAGTCCACATATTATTTTGTAACTTGAAAGCACAGCTTTGGGTGAGCTTTATTTTTTCTCATTTTTGGTTTAAGAAACCAAGGGAATTTAAAATAAGATGAATTAATAATTAAAGTATGGTTATTATATCATTCAAATTGAAGAAAATTTATGTTGACAGTTGATATAACTGCTCTTACAGAATACCATAAATAAATTCCCCCCAGAAATTTGAGTACTGATGAGGGGTATATTCATTGTATATTTTTAGCACGAATCAAGTGTTCAATAAATACTTAACCAAGTGGAATAAGTTTTTTTTCCCTTGAATTATCTGGCTATCACTTTAAGATATTTGGAGATGAGGCACTATATTATCTACAAGAGCATTTGATTCATATATTATTAAAAATATTATAAGCTGTATTAACAGATCATATTTTGATTGCTTTTTAGGTTTGTTGTAATCTAATCCTTTAATCTATATTCTAGGGAAAAACTATTTTAAGACTTCTTTTGCAGATTGTGTTAGATTGGAAGAAATGATTATAAAGCAACAGAATTGGAATAGTAACACGGAAGATCTGTAAAACTTACTTTACAATGTTATTTCTTTGGACTTTATGGCTTTATCCAAAGTTTTAGCTATTGAGGAACTCTTGTATCCATACCTTCATAAAGCAATTTTATGGAACCATAGAAATTGATTCGTAAAGTTTTAGACCTGAAAAATATATGGCTATCTATCCAGCCTTGGTAAAGAGCTCATTTTATTTAAAATTAGCCATCAATTACTTACTCTATGAGGACATCAATATAAGGAAGTTTTTGATAAGTCTGATGGCCAGATGAAGAAAAATCTTTTCAAACATAGTTTGATTCCAGTGAAGTAATAGCCTTCAACAGTATGGGGATTTTGTATTGCTGTCACTTAAACATTGTTTTAACAAGATCTTGCATCCTAAGTGGGATATCTCAATTTGCAGGGATAGATATTTTCTTGAGGGTTAGCAAGTACTCAGGGTTGTTCATTAACTAATTCATCCAGCACTCAGGAGCCGTGCTTGGCGAATGGGACATATAGAGGAATAAAATGAGATCTCCTTCTTTAAAGAGTCATAGTCTGATGGGAAGACAGATTCGTAAACAAATTCAGGAAGGCCACTTGGGCCCAGATAAATTTAACTTTGAATTAACATAAGGAAAAATTATGCTTCTGTGAGTGAAAGTAAAATATGATTCCATGTTTTTAGAAGATCCTATTTAAAATTCAGTAAGCCAAGTGCAGTGACTGAGAGCTGCTAACAAGTATAATGGACTGTTTCAGAGTCTGGGGTCTCTGAGACAATACTTGACATGCAGAGAAGTTAGGTGACTGTGCCTTAGAGCCGTACTGAGCTGAAGGGAGTACATGGAGGAGGTCAGGCCATCCCATGTTTGCATGAAAGGAAGACATGCATTCCTGGTTATGTCAGCTCAGCGACACAGAGACTTTTCCGTTTTCCTAAGTAGTCTTGAAAATCAATATGTGGATTTATTCTTCCCTTCTGCTGCAAAGTCTTGAATCCTTTCAGGCCTAGGGTCCTAATTAAATATAATTTCACTCTGCTTTACCTGTGTGGGATGATGTGGGAAGATGGGAAAGTCAGGTACTTATGTTTTCACTTTGAGAAAAGGAAATGTTTAGATGTTTGCTAAATGACAGTGACATCTTAGAAAGCATTTGGATTAAAAATAAATTACATATAATGGGCCCTTAGTAAGTTCTAGGCACTGTTCAGATCTCTTTAAATACATCATCTCATTTGATCCTTTCAACAACCCTGTGAGTTAAGTACTTTATCATTACTACACTATGGATAAGAAACCCAAGGCACAGACACCTTAACTTGATAACAGACTCACTATTCTTTTTGTTTTTTTTAATGTTTATTTATTTATTTTGAGAGAGGGGAGGAAAAGAGAGAGAGAGAGAGAGAGAGAGAGAGAGAGCGAGCTAGCAAGAACCCCAAGCAAGCTCCACACCATCAGCACAGAGCCCGATATGGGGCTCCAACTCACAAACTGTGAGATCTTGTCCTGAGCCGAAATCAAGAGTCAGCCGCTTAACCAACTGAGCCACCCAGGTGCCCCAATAACAGACTCACTATTCTGAATGGTGACACCAGGATTCAAGCCCAGGCAGCTTGGCTCCTAACCCTGAGTATCTAGATCTCTTAGAGTTTTGTGAACTTGAGAAAATTACTCAATCTCTAGCATCTTGTTTCCTCATCCATAAAGTGCGAATAGTCCTAATAATAGTTCCAGCACTATAGAGATGTCACACATGTCAGTGCTTTGCAGAGAGGTGTGCACTACTTCCCTCTCTGCTGGCCCTGTAGAATGATGGCAGAGGTCAGGAAAGCAAACGAGGCCACCCTCCCCCAATACCACAAATGCTTCCTCTATCAGTGCTTCTTGTTCCAAAAGTCATGCATAAGTCAGCATAATAGTTGATAAATGGTAGCCATTGGCTTTGTGAAGTTGTCATTTTTATTTAATCTGTATCTTGAAACTGATATTGTGCTCTTGAAGTCAGCAAGGAACCTATATTACCTCGTGCTTTGGAATGAAATCTGTTGTTTCCTTGCCTACTTGCCATTGCTCTTTCGCTTGAGAGGAGACTGTAGTTGCCAATTTCAGAGGAATGTGCTATAACAATAAAAGAAAAAAAGAAAGAAAGAAATTCAGAGGTATTCCAAATCAGGTTCTAGTACTCATTTGCGTCGACTCAGAGTTTTTGTAAATTAGCCACTGGGATGTCATCTTAACTCAGATATATTTTGCGTTTCTTAAATGACTTTGGATTTAAAGCATATTCCCTGAGGGGTTATATATTTACCATTTCTCAGTCTGAAAGAATGACCTCATTTGTGCTTGGGAATGTTGTGCACATCCATGTAAATCTGTACTAGCGTTGGTATGTTGGACGTTGTCTTCCAGAGAAACAGAACCAAAAGGAGACATATGTGTATCTTTATATATACATATACATTATATATATATATATATATATATACACACACACACACATTATATATATGTATTTAAGGAATTGGCTCATGCAGTTGTGGGGACTGGCAAGTCCAAAATCTGTAGGGCAGGCCAGCAGCCTGGAAATTAAGGCAAGAGTTGAAGTTGCAGTCACGAGTCTGAAATTCTGAAATTCATAGGGTAGGCTGGTAGCCTTGAAACTCAAGCAGAATTTCCATGTTTTAGTGTTAAGGCTGAATTCTTTCCTCTCCAAGAAACATCGGTTTTTGCTCTAAAGACCTTCAACTGATTGGTTGAGGCTTATCATGTTATTGAAGGTAATCTCCTTTACTTAATCAACTGATTATAAATGTTAATTACAGAATATCTATATAGCACGTGTAGGCGGCATCTGACCAAACACCAGGCACTATAGCCTAGCTGAGTTGACATGTAAGATTAATATCCCACTTGGTCTCTGCTTTTTTATGGGGAATTCCCAGCTCATCCTGGTTCAAGTCAAAGGCCCTCGTGTTCATAATCCATAATAATTTGTGAGAATCTTATGGACTGTGCTCATATGCATACTTAATTTGTGCCCCAATCTGTTCAATGTACAGCTGGACATATAAGAGCTACTCAATATGTTGGCTGATCTGCTTTAAAAATATTGACCTACCCTCCCAAGTCCTTGTGCTGTATTACAATATGCAGTTTGCAAGAACCAGAAAGTGAAGTCTAAGGCACTGATATTATCTACTGGCAAATATAGCTTTTAGGATGCTGGTTACTGCTAGTCCAAGTGTCATTTTCCTTTAAACATGCTCCGATGGTTTCTATTAGTTAACAGCAAAGAGAAACTTCAAGTCAGGGAGCAGCTTGTCCTCCTGAGGTTTCAGACCAATCGATGGTTTTTACTCTGGGTATCGACAGCTCTCTGCCGCATGCCCTTGTTTTTGGCTACGTGGGCTGACTGTGGTGAAATGGATTATACTGCTTTTATTGCCTCTTGGGGTTTAATCAGTGCCCAGCAAGCACTGTGTGTGCCTGTGACTTTCCGTTGCCTTTTAATTGTTTAGGCTGTGGGGCTGTTGATGGTGCTGCTTCTCTGTGCTCATACCTTGACTGATCAGTTTTTAACTCAGAGCTTTTGCTTCTTTGCAGGATGCCACAACTTGGAAGCCTGATTCATGCCAGAACTGCCGTTGCCATGGCAACATCGTTATCTGCAAACCTGCTGTTTGCAGAAACCCTCAGTGTGCCTTTGAAAAGGTATGGCATCCTAATTGTTTCCTAAATGTATCGGTGAAGTCAGAGAAGGTTAGAGTTTTTGCATCTTTACAGTCATTTGGCTCTGACATCTATCCCAATCTCTAACTGGAAGCCTTATGACATGCAGAAGAGAATGTTAACGTATTACATCTAAGAATATCTTAATTTCTGTTTATTGAGAATTTATTCTGGACCACGTGCACAGTGAAAGGTGTACAAATGTTATCCCATTTAATACCATGTTGGACAGGTATCTTTATCCTCACTTTATAGGTGAGGAATTGAAGCCTGGAGATTTCAAGCAACCTAAGCATGATTATGCAGTTAATAATCTGCTGTCCAGAGATTTCCCTGGGGCTGACAGATGCCAAAGCTATCAATAATCACCACAACATTTACAAGCCATTGGATGGACTGAAAGTCAACATTGACTTCTTGAAGATGATTTTCCAGAATTATTTGTTCTGCCGCTGACATTTATTGTGCTGCCATTGAGCTCTCTGGGAGCATAGGAGAGGCTCTGACTTGGAAATCTCCTGGTTGACCAAGTATATGAGAGATATTTCCTCCTTTCCTGTTTGTTAAAAATGTTCAGGTTTTTTTCTGACTACACATCTATTCTGTTAGAATATTTTCTCCAGGTGCTGACTCTTTTCTTTTTAAAGTGAATCTATTAAAAAAAAGCTTAAGCTTCAAATTTGAACACTTGAAACTTTGTGGAGAAGACTAAATTATTCTCTTTAAAAAGCATTCTGTCAGTTTCACAGGTACAGTTTATTTTTCTCATTCTCTCCTCCCCCCATAATAATGAATCTTGAGACTTTATGCCATCTAGTGCTAATATGTTTCTGTTTCTAACCTTGGAGGGAAGGCTCTCTTTACCTTTCAGTGTAGTCCTCAATTTCTTCATGGGTTTATTTCTTAGAATCTGGGTGTACATCCAGTGTTGGTAAATTTGATAATCTTTTGTTGTAAATGTGGGGCTTTCTATTTTACGGAGCAAATACTCCTAAAAGATCTCTAGAATCTCTGAATCTAAGCTGGCCCTTTAAGGACCGTGAAGACACACCCTCTTCCATTGCACATGAATAACTGTGGTATCCTATAAGAAGCCTTGAATGAAATGTTGGAAGATGTTGATTGTATTGCTGCAAATTAGATGTGTTCTGTACCAGGGGTCAGCAGACGGAATCTGGCCTGCCACTTGTTTTTGTATGACCTATAACCAAAGAACACTTTTTACATCTTTAAAAGGTTCGAAAAAGATAAACAGAATATTTCATGATATAAAAATATGAACTTAAATTTTAATGTCCATAAAAATACTTTTATTGAAACACAGGCATTCTCATTTGTTTATGTGTTGTATGTGGTTGCTTTCACAGCACATGGACAAAGTTGTGTAGTTGTGATGTAGACTAAATGTGGCCCTCAAAGGCTAAAATATTTATTATCTGGCCCTTTACAGAAAAGAAGTTTCTGACCTCTGTTCTATACTAAACATGATGTAGTCCTTTCCCACTTTGCTTTCCCAATTTTTCTCATCTCAGTAAATGTCAACTCCTTTCTCCCAGTTGCTCAGGCCAGAACACTTAACTTCACCCTTGACCTCCCCACTGCCTCCCACATCTCACATCCAGTGCATTAGCAAACCCCCAGCTTTTCCTTCATAAAACCATAGGTCCCAAATGCAATTTCCTTGCTCTTAACTCTGGTTCCACCTGTTATCATTTTTTGTCTTTTTTTTCCACTGTGGCCTCTTAACTAGTTTCACTGTTTCTGTACTTGCTTCTTCATTGTAATCTTAATCTAGCAGCCAGGGTTATCCTATTAAAATTTAAGCCAGATCATGTTGGTTCTCTCCTTCAATTCCTCCGATGACTTCCAACGGCTTCTCTTCTCACTCAGACTAACTGCTGACAGTGTCCTGTAAAGTACTACTGTACTCTTGTAATTAATCTAGTGTTCTCTCCCTGCTTCACACACCACACCTGCTTGGTGTTCCTGGATATGCCAGGCACACTTCTGCCATTAGGGCCTTTGCACTCTGCTTTTCCTGCTGAAATTGCTTTTTCTCTGGATATAAATATGTATATAACTTGATCCATTACCTCCTTTAAGTCTTGCACTGATTCCATTCTATTTAAAATTGCAAATCTTGGGGCACCTGGGTGGCTCAGTCGGTTAAGCATCCAACTCTTGATTTCAGCTCAGGTCATAATCTCTTGGTTTGTGAGTTTAAGCCCCTCATTGGGCTCTGTGCTGACAGCATGGAGCCTGCTTGGGATTTTCTCTCCCTCTCTCCCTTCCCCACCCTACCCCCCTTAAAATAAATAAATAAAACTTGAAAAAATTTGCAAATCTCTACCCCACCACACATTTCCTATTCCTCCTTCATACTTTATTTTTCTTCTTGGCACTAATATCTGACATACTATATATTTTACTGATATTTCTTGTTTACTGTCTCTTTTATTCACTATATATTCTCAGCAGCTACAATACCACCTGCCACATGGTAGACACTCAATAAATATTTTTTGACCCATTGAATGAATGAATGAGAGATGAGGCTAGAGAGCTGGTAAGTTCAAGATTATGGAAAGCCTTGTACTATGGAGCTTGGGATCCTGTTTTTAAGATAATAGAATACTAATGTGGGTATAATGTCCAGCTTTTCTTTTAAGAAAGATCTCTTTGGTTTTTCTAAGATAATGCATATTAGAAATGATCAATTCAGAGACCATGAGAATAATCTAGATGAGGGGATGAACCCTAAATCAGAGCACCAGTAGTGTAGGGCTTAAGAGGAAAGGGCAGGTTTAAGAACATTTAGGGGATAACTAGGCAGAATTAAATGAAGTTAGGAGGGTCAGGGAAAGGAAAAGGAGAGATGACTCCCATATTTTTGGTTTGATCATTTGTTAGCTGAACCACCGACTGATATTGAAAACATAGGATAATGAGGAAAGCATTCCATCTGGGAGGAAATGATGATTTCACTTTAGGGAATGTTGAGTTTGAAGTGTCCATGGAGGAGCCAGGTGGGCATGTCAAAAAGGCAGCCCATATATGAGGCTAAAGCTCAGAGGAGAAGGCAAGGTTGGAAATATTATGTGGGTATTATTAGCATGTAGTCAGTAGTGTAAACCTTTAGAATTGATGAGCTCATCTGAAGAGATTTAGTGAAGAAAGAGTTCAAGATCAAGGATGTACTTTGGGGGACATAGTCATTTAAAAGGAGGTGAACATAAGAGAGGGATCTTAGGAACATTAAAGAGACATGGTCAGAGAGGTAAGAGGTAAGAAGTGGCCAGAGAAGAGATCAGTATGATGATCGCCAGGAGAGTAGAGAGTTTCCAGAAGGAGTTTATATCAACAGTGTTGATCACAGGCCACCCTGAAGATGGTGTCAGTGTAGTGGTGGGAGAGAATGCTGTATCACAGAAGTTTGAGGAGTGAATAGTAAGTGGGGAAAGGAAGTCAAGTAAAGTCTGCTCTTGCAGGGAACTTTGCTGAGACTAGAAGGAGAGAAATGGGGCATTAGGCAGACACCAGTCATTTATGAAGTTTCTTTGAACCCCCATCCCCAACCATTGAGCCCTCCTGTGTGCTGTTTTTATTATAGCTCTTAAGCAGACTGCAAATGCTTATTTATTTGTTTGCTTCCTCCTCTAGATTCTTAGCTTCTTGAGAGCAAAAATCATGTCTTCTTCACTATTGCAGCCCTTCGAACAGCACAGTGTATGATGCCTAGTCAGTACTTACTTGCAGAATGACCAAACAAGAGAAGAGAGAGGGTTTTGTTTTTGTTTTCATTTTTGATACTAGAATGAGAGAGACATGATCATGCTAGGAGGAAAAAGATGATGACCTAGAAGAGAGAGAGAAGCTGAAGATACGGAAGGTGGGGTAGAGAGGACAGACAGACAGAATGAATGAATTAGAAGGAGTGGTTTTTAGGAAGCAGAGTTTGTGGGATCCAGAGCTTGGGGTGCAGAGGACAACCTCATTCTCTAAAAGTGGAAATAAAAAGCCATGGATAGATACAGTTATAGTTAGATTTGTAAGTAAGAAAAGGGACAGGATACTAAAATAGTTCATATCTAATCTTACTTTGTGAAGATTTTTAGGTTTGGTTGGGAACGGAAAGAGAGTGAATGTTAGGAGCTGTCACTGAGGGGAGAAAGGGACTGATCAAGGTTGAGGTACAGCATGTGTGGGTGGGGTTAAGGGCCCATGGGAACAGGACACCAGGAACCTGTAGGGCTACCACGCTGCACAGTGGAATAATTTTCTCAGCAATGTTTACTAGCCAGGTATAAGGGAAGAAATGACAAATTGTGGAATAGATCCTGGATTAGGATTTTTCATATTAATGGAGAGAAAGAATAAATATACAGTAAGTATTGGGCACTGAGGCTAACATGAATACGAAAATGAGGCCAGCTGGGAGCTGAATGACTTGAAGGAAAAAAGTGTTGTTCTGCTGAAGGACATGAGATGAGTGGGAGTGAAGGTGAAAGAGAGCTAAAGTCCAGAAAGTCCATATTCAGAGAGTTGAAGGTTTCTCATATAGATTAATTTAGAGGGTAGATAGGTCCCAAGGTCAACCATGACCATGGGAAGGGGGGAGTCAAGTGAAGTGGAGGGGAAGATTGTTTGAATTCAAGTGGTTAAGAATGTCCATGAAAGGATAGAATGTCACTTTCATGGACATTGAAGTTGCCCAGAATTACATCTAGACATAGTGTAGAAAAGAAACTGAGACCTAGGTGTCAAGTCTTTAGTGAGTGAGTATGAAGGAGTGATCAGAAAGTTGATGAATGATAGTAATAAAAAGAATGACATAATTGAAGACTGTGAACTCTAAGGAGTTTCCTTAGGTGTAAAATGAGAGGGTTAGACCAGATGATCCAACCATAAGAATTTTCCAACTCCAAGATCATGTGAGTATATCATAGAGCACTTGGGTTCTTTATTTTAAGTAATGAAATAGATCATAGAGTGATAGAACTACAAGAGGCCTTTGGAATTCAGTTAGTCAGACTCTCATTTTATAGACAAAGAAATAGACTTTTAGGGATTTAGTCACTTGCTCAAAGACAGAGCTAGCAAGTGGCCCAGCCATGACAAAACCTTAGTCCCTGACTCATGACCCAATATAATTTCTACTCTACCATGTTGCTTTTAAGTTTTCCTTTGTGTTTCTCAGCAGCCTGTGTTGTTATTCAAATCTGCTATGGTATATTTACATTAATTTCATGGCACAGGTTGATGAATCACCATTATACTCTAAGTTATTTGTTACTCTCATCTTTTTAAAATGTTTAAAAGTTCTTTTACAATTTGTTTTACTCATGGATTGACTGGAAATAATCTGTTGTCAATGGAAATTCTGATACATATTTCTTCTTTTTCTATCTATCTATCTATCTATCTATCATCTATCTATCTATCAACTGTCTATCATCTATTGATTCATCCTATCTATATATAATAGATTCTATATCCAGTTCCTATATCTGTCTAGAATACCTAGCTAGAGACCTGGCTAAATAAGAATAGGGGGATTGACAGAGGCATAGAAAGATTGAGAAAAATGAGAACAGAGGTACTTAGAACCTTAATTATTTAACCCAGTCCTGTGAGGACCAATCCTCTCTTCAGGATTTCTGGAGGACAATACCATGCAAAGGAACATATATTACATGGTGGGGTTTCAGCTGCGAACCTCAATGAAGCTAATAATAGTATTTACCTAATTAAGTTGTGAGAATTATATATTGTGTATATACAAACATACATATGTACACATACATACATACACACATATATGTATATGTATATGCACATACATGTATATGCTTAGAAGAGTACCTGGCTATTCTAAGTACTCAGTTAAGTGTTATCTATAATTACCAAATGATCATCATAATTATTGTTGGTTGATTTTTGTACATCCTGCGCAAGTAATCTTGCCCAGCAATCCTAGCAGTTTTCATTGATGTCTCTTGCCCATACAGTTACTTCCCACTGTTCCCCAATGCAAAGCCTAGGTTTATGTGTTCCATGTAGCCCACAGCTCACAGGCCTATTCAAGGTTACGTGGTTAGGAAGCAAGAACTCCGTCTCTCCTTCTCTAAGCGCCCACATGCAAAATCTTTTGCTCTTCTTTTAGACCCAATCACCTCTTTTATGTTCTATCACAAGTTCAATAGTTAGAGTCAAGTTGGGAGCCCCTCCACTGCTGCTCACAAATAAAGAATATTATATTTATGAAATGAGGTTTGGGCCATATCTGAAAACCAGTTTTTATAGAAAACCAAACTAATTTGGGGGCATAAAATGTTCCTTGATTTTATCCGCCTTTCTCCCTTGCTCCCTGCTTCCGTGTTAGAATATAAACAACACTTCGATTACCTTATTTTCTACCTGTGTTAAAATCTTAATGCCAACTAAGCTAATATCATTTCTACAGTTTACTGTGAAAATCAGGCAAGTGTACTTGGGTTCAGAGAGCACTCTTTTGAAAAGTGATTAATGTTGCACAGTATGAACAATTTTATAAAACCCCATATTGTATATTTTATCTTTTGTCAAGCAAATAGGAAGAATTTGGTGATCACTGTTGCTAGGTAAAATTGTATTTATCTGTTTAGTGGGTTAACAGTGGTAAAATCTTAGTCCCATTTCTCACCCACTCTTGTGGCTGTAGTTATATAAAATTAGAATTCTCTCGTAGGTACATTTCTTTAAATGGAAGCAGCCTCAAATATCAAAGAAATATTAATACACATACACGTGTACATGCACACATACGTATATATTTTCTTTCATTCTAGTGCATGAATTCTTTGTAGACTTTTATTCTGTGGACAAGCTGTGATTCCCTAGCTAATTCAGGCTCTCTTACCATTTTTGGTCAAAATCACTCATTGCCCAGTCTGTCACATCTTTAAGACTTGTAGAAACGCTAAGATGTCTAAGTGGAGAGCAAATGAGTCAGAGGATTACTGGGCCCCAAAGACAAGCATATGCTCTTTGCTCCACAGTTTTAATAATGCTTGGATACGTCTTCACACTGGCAAATGGATGGTTAGTTAACTTGACAACTTCCCAATAAATCCTGGGGTATCACATGGTAGGCCGTTCCCTTGATAGTATCACATCTTGATAGGAAACACTGTTGGAATTACAGTAGCCCTGACAAACAATGTAGATCTTTATTGGAGCCCAGGAATTCTAGCCGGCTCTCCGCAGCACAGGTGATACCTTCACAATAATGCTATTTCCTCTCCCAGCTTTGTCAATCTCCTGCCCCATGTGCCTCGCTACTCTGTTCAGTAAAAGTGAACATCAGAACTTCAGCTCCCTCCCCAGCCCCCGCTGGCTGCATCAGTCCATCACAGGTAGCTAGAAGACCTGCCAGTTCTGTGGCCACCCCACCCCCACCCCAAGTCTTCTCTTCTCAGGCTAGGGAAACAAACTTTTCAGGGAGATACAGCTCTTCTCTTACCCTACTTTCTTTTCTTGTGTGACACTCAGATGGAGCATTTCTAGTGAATAAAATTCTCCACTTCATTACATGTGAAAAGGTGTAGACAGTTTACAAGGAAATTGCTTTCACAGGGGGGTTCATTTTGACTTTGGGAGAAGCTCATCTTGACAGAGAGAATCCTTTTTGTCAGTTTATTTGATTTATCCCGCCTGTTGTCACCCATGGAAATTCATGAAATTTAGTGTATCTGAGATGACTTGGGTCCAATGAGCCACTGTGAGTGTGTTTCCTGCTGCTGTTTTATACTGAGCTGTTTTTAAATGCTCAGGGAGAAGTGCTTCAAATAGCTGCCAACCAGTGCTGCCCTGAGTGTGTGTTGAGGACTCATGGATCTTGCCGTCATGAAAAGAAAATCTATGCGGTAAGTGTTTTCCTGACCTATGGTTGATTCTATGCCTGTAGATCATTGACAAGGGAAAGCCGAATGCTGAACTTGTGTTGACAAGAGAGGTTTTTTTCTTTGCCTGGGCTGTGGAGAACCTGAGGCTCATTTGACTTTCCATGGGCATTTGGGTTTCTTGAATAAGATTAAAATGGTTCTACTTATTTCATAGGTCCTATGTAAATCTTTGTAGATTGAATTTGCGTCCTTAAAGAGTAGTTCGACAATGTTGATTGAAGAAGTTGTGATGCTGAATAATGTAGTACCGCCTTGTCTCTGTGTGCCACATATATTGTCTCCCTTTGATAATTACAAACAACTCTGAGTGAACAGAGCAGATATTATTACTCCTGTATTGAAGATGAAAAAGTTTTGTTGTGAAGAGCTTACACTTGCCCAATGTCTTATTAGTAGTAAATGGTATAACCTGACCTACAACCCAGGTTTTCTTCCTCCTAATTCAGGGCTCTTTCCATTATGGTAAGCTTTCTACACTTCAGCACTATTGATGTTTTAGCCTTTGTTGTGGGGCCGCCCTATGCCTTGTAGGATATTTAGCAGCATTCCTGACTTCTACCCACTAGATAGGTGCTGGGAGCACCCCTAAGTCCTGACAACCAGACGTGTCTGCAGGCATGGCCAAATTTCCCCTAACAGGCAAAATCCTCACCTACCCCCATTTAGAACCACAGTACTAGAAATCTATCCTAAAGTTCTCTTATTATACTTTCTCATTCCAGATCCTTTAGGATTAATTTATAGACATTAAGTATTGATTAAAAAGTACCATTGCAAGGCTTACTACAGGACTTATGGAAATGGAATGGATACAGTTCATCTTTACTTACACCTAAATGTTACCCTGAGGCAGTAGGTGATGTCGAATGTGGTAGAAAGAGGCTCTTTGCTTTAATCCTCATCTTTCACCTGATACAAACCCCTCCCCAAGTTACTGCCTCTGCCCATTCAGGCTAGTGGGATTTGATATGCCCACTCTAGACTGCTATTCAGGGTGCATACCTAAAACTTGGCAAGCATAGTGTACTTTCCCCTTGGGACAGGATCATCTCCCTTGAGCCACTGTCTCCTAATTACCTGAGGAAGCCACTCTTTCAGTTCTGCACAATGTGTTGCTGAAAGACACCCAAGCAGGGTCTGTGCTGGGAATGTCTTCATACCACATACCACCCTTTGCTGCTCAGTTCAGTCTGCGTTATGTGGAGCCGTGTAAACCTTGCATGCCGCCCTGTGAAATGGAAAGTGCTGCAGAGCACAATGGTTGTGGTAATGCCAGCTCATAATGATTTGAAGGTGTGTGGTTCAAGGTCAAAAGCACCACGCTGAATCTCTCAAGTGAAGGAGCACATAGCATCCAAAATAAGGTCAGGAGACAATCAGATGTCTCAAGTGAGTGGTGATACCAGGGACATGAAAATCAGAATTCAATAAATCTTTGTACTCGAATGACATTTATCAGTTGTTCTCTTGTGTTATATTTGTGCACATGTGCAATCTTCTTATCTTGGTTCAAAATGCTTGAGAACATTGACAGTGTTTTCTGCATCTTTGTAGTGATCTTCCTTGCTTCCCACCTAACCAGGCACTTACACTGAACTTTTCCGAGTGAGTGCTCAATAAACATCAATGGAGGATTCACACAATGAGCAACTTCCTTCTCCAACTTACCAATCTCCTTGTCCCAGTGGCATGCTGGTCATTGACCAACGATCTATGTGGCTGGGTGGTTCTAGGAGCACTGATCTGCTGATGGGTTAGTTAAGAAATGGAATCCTCTTGGCCTCCAGCTTTCTCTGGAAGAGTTCATAAAACGCTCTTTCTTCCCCAATCCTCCTACCCCATTCTGCTGTAATCACATGGAAAGCTCTAAACTGGGTAAGAAAGTATCCATGTGTTATTTTCCCATATGCAACTTTGAAAACGTACTCTTCAGAAAATGTTATATTTCTGGTACTTGATGTAAGTGAGAAAAAAGCTGAATTTCAGGAACTCTATTTTGAAGGAAAACATCTCTAGCGGTCTACTTCTTCAAATAGAGATAGAAGAATGATTTTTTTAAGTGGAGACCAAAAAATCTTCTAATTTTAGTCTTAATAAAGTTAAAATGATCACATTTCTTGTCTTTCTGCACTTCCTTCCTCTCTTACTTTCTTCACTTCCCCTTGATTCTTGCCAAAGCCTTTTTAATATTATTTGTTTTCTTGTGTGGGTTAAATACTTGTCTGGGTTTGCTCTGACTCTCACCTTGTCACTTGTCTCACTTGGTTTTTTCTTGAATCCTGGAGGGTTTGTTTGTTTGTTTTTTGCTTTTGTTTTTGGTTTTGCCCCTTTTGGCTTGCTTGAGAAGCAGTCCAGAGCACTGTCCT
Organism: Cryptoprocta ferox; assembly: GCA_028646485.1. Taxonomy (NCBI): domain Eukaryota; kingdom Metazoa; phylum Chordata; class Mammalia; order Carnivora; family Eupleridae; genus Cryptoprocta; species Cryptoprocta ferox. Next base: position 131,800,672 of record CM053567.1, on the reverse strand, counting down.
CGCTCACTGAACAGCAGTAATCTTCTCTTTAGCCTCTGGCTTGCAACCCATAGGGCAGGTCATGGAGACGCTCTCCCGGTAGCTAAAAAATAGTCTGGTATTTTAAGAACTTTAGAATGGTGATCTAAGGTGAAAACTTTCTCCTAAGAGAGGGCTTTTAGGAGAAAGCCAGGAGGGGGATTAGTTGAAGTGATACTGTCTCCAGAGAATAAGGTTGAAGCAAAGGAAAGTCAAGGATGGGTCCAGCCCCGGGCAGCATGAGGAGCCCATCCTTTAATGAAACAGTGTCTCCTCACTACAGGACCGCCTTTGCTTGCAGGATAGACAGTGTCTTACACAACCAGCCTTCTAACAAGTCAAGACAAGTCCCGACATCTTCCCTGGGTGAGGAAAACACTTGAGCCTTTTGGCTGACTCCAGGTTATTTGAGAGTCTTACATGGGCTTATTACAGCCAGCATTTGGGGGACTGTTTCATCCATGACCTCCCGAAAGCTATTCCTTCAAATTAGTGTTTGGATCTCTGCCCAGCCTTGCCAAACATTCAGGAAGACAAGCCTGAAATATGTTTTCTTAAAGAGCGTTGGAATGCTTTTCCCTGTTCTTTGCCCGACAAATTAGCTTGTGAAAGGGAGGGAAGAGGACCATTAATCCTCTCTCTTTCCCTTTTTACTAATTGAATCCCATCACTAGATAATGTCAGGTCTGAGAAGATAGTGCTCAGAGATTCACCGAAAAAGAAAGCGGCAAGTGGTGATGCCCTAGTGCCCACATTCGACTGAATAGAGGAGCGCAGAGGGAGAGGTCTGCTCGCCTTGCCGTCTGTGACGCTAAAAGGAGTACTAATTTATGTGTGCGAAGGAAGAAATGAATATTGAATTCTGCAGCGTCGTTCTCTTCAAAGTAGAGGATGTGATTATAATATGCACTGAACATTCCCAGATAGTTAGTATTCTGGATCTATAACTTCATAACAGGAACAAATTATACGAAGAAAAATTATTTTATTGTTCCGTCAGTAAGCCAGCCAAATACTTTATGACCTTATCATTCCTTTGGACTTATGTCAACAGCCAGGCCGACTTATTAGTTGGGCATGCAGAAGAATATATTTAAGATGTTGTCTGCAGAATGCTCTTTTGTCCCATGTCAAAATCTCATATTTTCAAAATGTATTAATGAGGTTAAGATGACACAGCTAAAACCAGGTCTGGGAGCATTGCTTTTTGTATCTATTATTCCTTGACTTTACAAAGCTCTCTTTGCTGCTACAGTGTTTATAAAAAATGAGGCTTTTGTAAATGGGTGTTGAGAACACTAGGAAATTATATATATGTATATATATATATAATTATTACTAATATATATATATATATACATCATATATATATCAGCATGTGCCAAACCCCTCGATCTCTAATCTCCTTCTGCTAAAGGCAGCATCACTGTTTTAGGGATAGGCATAGGAGATGAAAATGGAGGGGACTTATATGACTTTTTCCCAAGAGAGATGTGGGAGCAATTTGTCTTCATCACCCTGTGCACTTTGTTATTTTTTTTTAAATGTTTATTTAGTTTAAAAGAGAGCTCAAGCAGGGGAGGGGCAGAGAGGGAGGGAGGGAGAGAGGGAATCCCAAGCAGGTTCTGCACTGTCAGTACAGAGCCTGACATAGGGCTCCAACTCAAGAACCATGAGATCATGACCTGAGCTGAAACCAAGAGTGAGTTGCTTAATGGACTGAGCCGCCCAGGCACCCCCTTCCTTTTTAAAAAATGTTTATTTTGAGAGAGAGAGAGAGCACACAAGCAGAGGAGGGACAGAGAGAGGAGAGAGAGAAACTGTGCACTTTGGATCACCATGGGGATCTTCTAGGGCTGTGACACCAAGCACTGGAGATTCCTATAAGTGTTTGTTGTTATTCCCATCATTTTCAAGTTTATTGCGAAGGGAGAATTCCCTGCCTCGTTTAATGTCTCTTGAGTTAGATAATAGATGCACATCATTAGAGAGCTCGAAGGTACCGAAGAGATTAGCTAACACAACCCTCTCATTTTACAAATGAAAAAAATGTGGTGATTGACAGGTTGTTATTGTAATTAATTTCTGTGGTCTCTGTGTGAAAGGTGGTGTGATTGCAAATGTTTAAGAAACAACTGTTAGTGTTTCTTAGTAGCAACAGAACAAGCTCTTATTTTAATGAAGTGAAATGTCAAGATGTTTAGAAGCAATCTCCTGACTTTTAATAGATAAAGAAGTTCACTTCAAGCTGTTTTATACGCAGCCTTCACATTTTACTTTATTTAAGACATATAAATGATTCATTCGATATTTTAAACAGTAATTTGCCTTCTGATGACAAAAGTAAAAATATGTTTATGGTGAAAATTCAAAAGCTAAAAACGTGTACAAGCAGAAAAAAATATCATTGGTAATTTTCAAGTTATGAAAATCACTTTTAGTGTTCTCTCAGTTTTTTGGAGAGGAGGTAGCAGTGGAGATGGATAGATAAAAGTCTATGTTCTTATGTAATTTTAATTATACTGTGTGTCTGACTTTTTAATATAACGTGTTGTGCATAGTTCCCTGGCATACCCTTGGAGAACATGATTTCCTATTATTAGGGACTTGGGTAGCTTCTAATTTTCATTATATTTCCAATTTTGCTATAAAAAAACAATGAAGTGGAATTCCTTATATTTAAACATTTTGTGCATCATTGATTATTTTCCTCAGATAACTTCTTAATGAAATGGAATTCCTGGTATTTAAACTTTTTGTGTATCATTGATCATTTTCTTCAGATAACCTCTTAAAAGTGAAATTAGTAGGTCAAAGCATCTAAAGATTTTGCTTATTGAAGCTGTGACATCTGTGGTCATTAAAATTCAATTTTAAATTATCTGTGTCTAATGAGAAATCCAGTGGGAATATTACAGCTTGTGCAACCTTTCTTCAGGTGTGATTACCTTGGATAGGCCCCACCTGGCTGAGTATTCCAGGTGCTGTGGTGAGGGAAGGCTCTGTGAAGGAGAAAATGCTATTCCACTGCTCCTGCGCCAACACTACTATGAATTTTAAACTCTTCCCGTATCCAATATTAAGAAGTATTATCCAGTTTTATTTTAATTAAGATTTATTTGCAATTTTTAGCATTAAATATGCTATAAGCTGTTGTTTTTCTGTTGGGTTTTTTTTTCTTATTGCTTATAAATGTTAATATAATTTGCAATTTTTATCAGTTTGTCTTTTGCCTTTTGATTTTATTTGTAAGGTATTTTTGACAGACTTTAAACATTTTAACTCATTAAAGGGGAGACTGGGTGGCTCACTTGGTTAAGTGTCTGACTTTGGCTCAGGTCATGATCTCACAGTTCGTGGGTTCAAGCTGTGCTGACAGCTCAGAGCTTGGATCTTGCTTTGGATTCTGTGTCTCCCTCTCTCTCTGCCCACCGCTCTCCCCTACCACCCCCACATGTGTGCACTCTCTCTCTCTCTCTCTGTCTCTCCGTCTCTCAAAAATAAACAAAATTAAAAAATTAAAAATTTAACTCATGAGAACCTATCGGTTTTTCTCTTACAGTTTCTTTCTTTGCTTTTTATGTTTAAGCTTTTCAGAGTTTAAAGGTCACTTGTCCCCTATCTTTTATTAGTCAATAGTTTACTAGCAAGTTGTGGGCTTGCCCATTTATATGCTGTACTAAATTTGAAATTTTATATTTAATTATAGCAGAAATAACAGTTGGTGGTAGAGGACTTGGCCTTGACATTTATGTCCATTTCTATGGTCACAGTTGGCACACGGGTGTGAAAAGGAGGAGGAAGGCCATGAACTCAACACAGTGGAAAGAGGGGAGAGGATTGAGCATCCTCTACCTGCCACCCCTCCCCCGCCTTGCTCGCTCTTTAAAATCTACTTCATGTAATCCTTATAATAACCCAGTGAAGGGGATGTTGTCATACCATTTCAGCTTTTCAGACCAGAAAGCTGAGATTTAGAAAGATTAAGTCACTCACCCACAGTTCCCAAGGCAGGGAGGGCTGAGCTGGGAGCTTCCAAGGAAACCCTTGGTTCATCTCAGTGCATGCTTGCATTATTGTTCTCTGGTGCTCCAATAGGTCCACCTAGAAGAAAGTAATCTTCATGATAGTAAGGTGAGGACTTGGTTCTCAAATAATTGGATGACCATGACTACCTATTATTATGATTATAATAATAGGAGAGATTATTAGTAATGTCAGACATGGCTTACTTGCAACCTGGCTGTAATTTGCAGAACAAAGGGGTACTAACTTGTTTAGGTAAGACAGAGTTCTTTTGTGTTTGGGAATGCTGAATAACTGTTCTGGATGCTGGCTTGAGGGGAAGCAAGAGGACATTTATTTTCTATGCTTCTCAGTCACACAGTTGTAATCCCCAGATTATATTTAGGTGATTGAACACCTGGAATGTGTGCTGTTTTTAGTAGAAATCTATACATGATGTGTGCTGGATCAGTTATCATCAGATGCTGCATTTAGTAGAGGCAAAGAAAAGCAGTTTCCAATATTTAAGAAAATGTTATAGGAGAAAAATTTCATTCATTAAGCTCATTCCCACCCCACCCCCCATCCCCCATCTTGTAAAAGCCACCATCATTCCATTCTGGCACAGAGAACATAAGATATTTTGACAGCTACTTCCCCAAGCAATCAACATATTTGTAGCTTTTTACATTTAGTGTTCACCCCCTCTCACTCTGCATCTCATCTGAGGGTGCCTCATTTAAATAGTTTTGGTACTCAGTAAGTCATAGAACTCAAAACATGGATCTATTAGATCACTGATACAGTGCTAGCTTTGGGAACATCATATCCCAACCTGAGGTGGATTAGCAGCATTCTGTGTGTGTAGATGGTCTCGGAGTTGGCTCTGTAGTTTGTGGGAGAACTGGCTGGAGCAGATGCCTCCTGCTGGCTATCATATTTCCCTAGGACCTAAGATCTTTGGAGCAGGGGAGAAGCAGAGGGGGACAGGGAGGAGGAAGGATAGGAAAAGAGGAATATGGGAACTAATCAGGGTTTTAAAGAGTAAAGGCAAAAATAAGAGAAAGAGAGAGAGAGAGAGAGAGAGAGGATCAGAGTGAGAGCTATTGAAAACAATATGACCATTATAAAGAATTCAGTAAATACATGTATGTGTATGTGTGTATATTTTACCTTAGGCTTTGTAGAATTTTTTAAATGATTGGGGCTAGAGTTCCTTTTATTTTCTTTTTGTGTCGTTCTGAAATTTTCAAATATAAATCTTAGGGATACTAAAAAGAAAAGAAAATTCAGGTTTTTAATTGGTCTCTGACTTGGAACATTGTAAATCCTGGGCTTACCTTGTAAGCCTAGAGCCTTCCTCCACCTCTCCTGAGCACCATCCTTCATTTGTGTAAGACATTTGCTTCCGTCTGGTCAAATGAAAGCTGTATTCTGACAATAACCTTCTGTTTCTTTTTTCCCCCTAACCCCCAGCATGGGGCAGAGTGGGCCTCCTCCCCGTGTAGCGTGTGCTCCTGTACGCATGGCGAAGTCCGATGCACACCCCAGCCATGCCCGCCGCTGTCGTGCGCGCAGCAGGAGCTGGAATTCATCCCCGAAGGGAGCTGCTGCCCAGTCTGTGTGGGCCCTGGGAGTGAGTATGAACTTCTAGAAAGAGACCGTCTTTGCCTTTGAGGTTTATCTGGTGACATCCCAACTCTGGTGACATCCCAACTTTTCTCTTTCTTGCTCAGTGTGGCTCAAAGATCCCTAACCTGGTTCTTTCCTGGAACCAAGTTGGAGCCTTGCACTTGGCAGAAGCAACGTTGCAGAGAGTGAGGTTGGAACAGATCTTAAAGCTCCATTCCAAATTTGGGATTCTGCAAGTTTCTGATTTATTTATTTTGTGCTGGCCAGATGTATCCCTCTGCATCCGCAGCTCCCAAGAAGGAAAAGCAGGAGGGACGAGATTCTCTGATGTGATTCCCTAAAGGCCACGGTAGTTTCTCCTGCCTCTTGGCAGAGAGAAGAATGAACAAATCACTTCTCCATGTAGCATCACTAGCGTAAATTCTGCTGGCTGGTCTTTGAGATGGCATAACATCTTTCTCCAAGACACACAGAGCAAGAAGCCGGTAACTCATTTGTCTCTATGGCACCTTCACTGTGGAGAATATGCCTGCCTACAGACGGAGGCCCCGTTCAGCAAGCCAGGGGCACTTTTCCAGGTCCTTTGCTTGGAATCCATGCATGGTCCAAGTCCTCCTTTTATTACAGTTTAGGACTATATGTCCCCTTCCATTTTTATAACTAAGTAGTATATACTTCACAATAAATACGAATTATTGTCATTGCTGCATTACATCCTCTCTTGGCATATGATTACAAAAATTATTCTTTTATTTAACAATACCTGGAAGCTACACTCTTATTTTTGCCTTTTCCCTTTAAAAAGACCCTGGTTTCTTTCTGATCCCCAGTTATTCCATTCCTGGCAATCCGTTATTCTGGAGAACCACTACAGGGATTAAAAAGTATGCTTACCTCACACATTTCAGATGTCATCCACCAGAAAAGGACTGACAGCTAGCTGCTTTGGGCCAAATAACCCTACAAGTAAAAATACTTGAACAACAGAATTTGAGGGTGGTGAGTAGGTTAGTTGAGCTTGTGGGATCCTTTCTTATGCTTTAAGAGGCTTTCTTCTTGGCCTCCATGAGAAAGACATATTGGAAGCATTTTGCCTGGAGAGACTGGAGGATCTGTCAGAGGCCAGCTTCATAATTTGCTAGGTGCAAAATGAAAATGCAGGGCCCCTTTTTCAAAAGGCAGTGGGTCTTTCTTCTGTGGTCTTTCTCAACTGTCATGTTTTTAATTTGCTATGTAATGTCATACTCCTTCAGGCTTGGGGAGACTTGCCGGGCGGATGGAGACCCCACAGGCACCCTAGGCCCCATCCTGCTACTTGGTGCTTAGGGCACATGCACTCCCCTCACACCCACATCCGCAGTGGGTGCAAGATGGCAGGATTCACAGTGATGTGAGATGTTGGAGTCTGGGAGCTAATGGTCAAGAAAGAATTCTTGAGACATCTTTGGTGCAAAAAATGTGGCTTTATTAAAGATAGGGACAGGATCTGTGGACAGAAAGAACTGCACTGGGGTTGTGAGGAGTGACTGATTATATACTTTCATTGGGAGGGGATTAGGAATAGCATAAATCTCTAAGGAATTTGGAAGCAAGGTTTCCAGGACTTTGAGGAGCTAGCTGCTGCTAGGATCATTTACTACTGTCTAGTAAAACCTTAGTCATCAGGCCCTTCAGATGTGTATTGGTGGGCCATATGCTTGAAGGATGATTACTAACATATATCTTAGTTGGGGTGGTAGAAGTAAAGGAAGCTTTTAAAGGGATTTTTGTATGTTTAAGAAGACTTACAGGATCCTGGAGGTCGGCAACTAAGGTTGGAGGCAACTAAGGTTGTCTTTTGCCGTTAGCAAAGCATTAACATCAAGGCACCTGAATTCCTAGAGAAAGGTCCCCCTTTCTGTCTTAAGTACTTGCCAATGGGCTGCAAAGGAAATTTAATTTTTTCTTACATTTCTTTTTGCTCTTGTTCTCCACATCAACTGAGTTGGTTTTGGGAGCAAGTGGCTAAGAACCCATCTCAGGAAGGCAAGGAGGTAGTGGGATGCAGGACCACACATCAGCTGAGGCTCCCCAGTACATGTTACGTTGTCTCATCAGACTTCACTTACAAAACTCAGAGAGAAAGTCATTAAGAACTCCATACAGTGACTGCAGAGTTTTAATTAATTAATTAATTAATTTATTTATTTATTTTTCTATAATTTATTTATTTTTTTATAATTTACATCCAAATTAGTTAGCACATGGTGCAACAATGATTTCAGGAGTAGATTCCTTAAGCCCCTTACCCATTTAGCCCATCCCCCCTCCCACGAACCCTCCAGCAACCCTCTGTTTGTTCTTTATATTTGTCTCTTAGGTTTTGTCCCCCTCCCTGTTTTTATATTAATTTTGCTTCCCTTCCCTTATGTTCTTCTATTTTGTATCTTAAAATCTTTGTATGAGTGAAGTCATATGATATTTCTCTTTCTCTGATTGACTAATTTCACTTAGCAGAGTTTTTTTTTAAAGTTTATTTCTTTATTTTGAGAGAGAGAGAGATCAGGGGAGGGGCAGAGAGAGATATATATCTGTATCTATCTATATATCTATATCTATATCTATATCTATATCTATATCTATATCTATCCAAATCATATATATATATAATATCAAGCAGGCTCCACACCGTCAGGGTGAATCCTGACATGAGGCTCCAACTCACAAACCTTGAGATCCTGACCTGAGCCAAAATCAAGAGTAAGGTATGTAACTGACTGAGCCAACCAGGTGGCCCTGACTGTAGAGTTTTAATCCCCAAGTATGAGCCCCCCAACCACAGGGCCCTGTGTGACTGCACTGGCGACACACCCATGCAGTCAGCCCTGGGATCAGCAAGTGCAATCCCTACAGTAATTCTTATTTTTCTGACCTTCCAGAACCTTGCTCCTATGAAGGCCGTGTATTCCAGGATGGAGAAGACTGGCCATTGAGTCGGTGTGCTAAATGTGTGTGTAGAAATGGGGTCACCCAGTGCTTCACAGCTCAGTGTCAACCTCTGTTTTGCAACCAGGTAAGGAAGACAGCCTCTAAATGAATCCTTCATAGAGTATTAACTTCACTGTTCAGGAATTTGAGCCTCTTCTGAGTTTTTCAGGCAGGCCTCAAAAGTACTAGGAACAAGAAGCAAAGGCTGTTTTGTTTTCCTTATACTTTTGGAGACCACCCCTGAGACATTTCTTTTACCCTTAGAAACTACAGATAGGTCTAATAACCAGGCATTTAGGCTAATCTTTACATAATGAAAGTAAGCCTTGTGGGTACCTGCAAAGAAGGCAGTTGCAGATGTTGCAAAAATGTCAAGCTAAACATCTGGAAAAGTCAGTAATATGATCAGATATTGTGTCTCAATGCATAGGTATGCATCTTACTTTTTAAGACATATGTATGTCTTTGAACATGATTATCCAGATGTACACTTTTTAATTCTTATAAGATAATGATTCAAGTTATTCAGATTTCCCCGGGGAGCCTTAAAAAATAGTGGGATTTTGTTCTTCATTTAAAGTTCATCTGATTTTCAAAACATTAGACTCTTCACACAAATTTAGAAGAGAAAATCAATGGGAAACAAATGTGGTATACATGGTATTTTATAGTTTTTTACTCTTCCAGAGACTCCTATGGATGTTCCTTGGCAGTTGACAGATAACCACGAAAGGAGTTTGCCTCCAGTCGAAAAATAGCTCATTTTTGATCTAAGGAAAAGCTGGAAGCCAAAATTCAGTTGATACAGAGCAGTACTTTGTGTCAAATAAAACAGAATCAATAACATGGCATATTGTGACAATTGGGCAATATTTTTAAAGGCAGATAAAAGGCAATTAGACAAGAAATGCTAAATGCCAAATAAAGGGGAAATGTATCTAATTGAAAGACTAGATTGTATTACCCACACTACCGCAACTACCGTGCTCATGTCCCATCTCCCAATCCATCACAAAGTCTTCTCCCAGTGCTAAGATTACAAATAAGCTTCTCTGTAGAGTTGCACAATATCTCACATTCGAGGGATGCTGTAGTGTTGGGGCATTTTGATTTAGCACTTTCCAGGATTCCGTTCCCTTGTGTATGAAGGGTAATTAAGCAGTTTGCCGCCATTGCAATAAGGAAAGTGGGAGGAGGCATGGAGGAAACACCACATTGTGAGCCTTCTGCTGTACATCTTTGAAACTTTTATGGACTGCATGTTAGGGGGATAGATACTAGAATAACTGAAAATGCTGGTACCCATTTTTAAAAACATTAAATACAAACTCTAGCTTCAAACACTGCACTCACATATAATTTGCATTGATATATGTAACTAATTTAAAAAGATGAAATTTGGTACCATACTTCAGAACTAGGTGATATTCAAGCATTATGAAGTCTTAAAAATAGATTGATTTTAATCACTCTTGCATCATTAAGTTTATATTTTTGCCATCACATACTTTAGAAAAACAACTCTCAAATTATTTAGAAATATTTTTCTTGACTTAATATCATTATTAAATATTAGATGTTCTGATGATATAAAGGGGCATTATAAAATTTAGGCTTTTGATGGAAACATCATCACCACTGTCTACCATCTACCAATCATCATAGTCCTCACTATCAGCATATTTTTGGCATTTATTGTGTGCCAGTCATTAATTTTAAGAGCTTTTTAATTCTCATAACAACCCTATTAAGTAGGAACCATTATTATTATCCCCACTTGCTGGTGGATAAAACTGAGATATGAAGAGCTTAAGTGATTTGCATAAGGTACCACAGTTTGGAAGGATCAGTGCTTCTAACCTAGGTAATTCTGCAGCATAAACTCAGTAGACCACACCTGACTCATATATTTTTTTAAATGTTTATTTTTTTTTTTTGAGAGAGAGAGAGAGAGATCGAGTGTAAGGGTGAGTGGTGGAGGGGCAGTGAGAGAGGGGGACAGAGAATCTGAAGTAGGCTCTGTGCTGATAGCAGTGAGCCCAATGCAGAGCTCAAACTCACAAACCATGAGATCATGGGGCCTGAGCCAAAGACGGATGCTCAACCAACTGATCCTCCCAGGTGCCCCACCTGACTCATATTTTTCACCATTATGCTATATGGCATTCCAAAATGTTGAGTTATATAGCATTTATGTATGGTAATAATCACAATAACAATAGTCACTAACAGCATTGAACATGATTGCAACTATTTTATATGCATTAATTCATTAAATGTTAAAAACACATAAGTCCATCAGAAGAAGTGTATTTCCAGGTCTTGAGCTCCAGAAAATATTTGATTTTTAATGTAAGAGTTTTTTTCTTTTAAATTGTAAAAGTAATCTGTACTTACTAAGGAAAGATTAGAAAAGGCAGAAAAGCAGAAAATGATCATCTATATTTCAACCATTCAAAAACACCACAATAGATTTTTGGGGTAATTCATTCCAATTTTTTTTTGTAGGCAAGTATGGATATGTTTTTTTTTTTTTTTTTTGTAGTTGTAATCACATTTTAGAAGCTAGTGATAATTCAGAGAACTCCCATTAGATTCAACAAAAAACAACCATCAAGGCACATCATAGTCAAATTCACAAAATACACAAACAAGGAAAGAATTATGAAAGCAGCAAATGAAAAAAGTCCTTAACCTATAAAGGAAGACAGATCAGATTTGCAGCAGACCTATCCATAGAAACTTGGCAGGCCAGAAAGGAGTGGCAGTATATATTCAACATGCTGAATTGGAAAAATATGCAGCCAAGAATTCTTTATCCATCAAAGCTGTCATTAAAAATAGAAGGAGAAATAAAGACTTTCCCAGGCAAATAAAAACTAAAGGAGTTTGTGACCACTAAACCAGCCCTGCAAGAAACTTTAAGGGGGGCTCTTTGAGTGGAGAAAAGAAAAAACAAAAGACCAAAGGTAACAAAGACTAGAAAGGACCAGGGAAAGTTCACCAGAAACATCAACTCTCCAGGCAGCACAATGGCACTAAATTCATCTTTCTTTACTTATTCTAAATGTAAATGGACTAAATACTCCAATAAAAAAAATAGGGTATCAGAATGGATAAGAAAACAAGACCCATCTACATGCTGCTTATAAGAAACTACTTCAAAAAACTTTTTTATGTCTATTTATTTTTGAGAGGAAGAGACACATAGTGTGAGTGGGGGAAGGGCAAAGAGAGAGAGGGAGACACAGAATCCAAAGCAGGCTTCAGGCTCTGAGCTGTCAGCATAGAGCCTGATGCAGGGTTCAAACCCACGAATTGTGAGATGATGACCAGAGCCAAAGTCAGACATTTAACTGACTAAGCCACTCAGATGCCCCACAAGAGACTCATTTTAGACCTAAAGACACCTGAAGATTGAAAGTAAGGGGATGGAGAACCATCTTTCATGCTAATGGTCATCAAAAGAAAGTTGGAGTGGCCATACTTCTATCAGAAAAACTAGATTTTAAAATAAAGACTGTAACAAGAGATGAAGAAGGGCATTACATCATAATTAAGGGGTCTATCCACCAAGATCTAACAATTGTAAACATTTTGTCCCCAATTATATATGAACCCAAATATATAAATTAATTAATCACAAAGAAACTCATTGATAATAGTACCATAATAGTAGGGGACTTCAACCCCCCACTTAACAGCAATGGACAGATCATCTAAGCAGAAAATCAATAAGGAGACAATGGCTTTGAATGACACACTGGACCAGATGGACTTAACAGATATATTCAGAACATTTCATCCTAAAGCAGGAAAATACACATTCTTCTCAAGTGCACATGGAATATTCTCCATAATAGATCACATACTGGGTCACAAATCACCCCTCAAAGAAAAGATTGAGAAAGAAAACCAAAGCTAGAAATATCACAATTCCAGACTTCAAGCTATATTACAAAGCTGTAATCATCAAGACAGTATGGTACTGGCACAAAAGCAAACACACAGATCAATGGAACTGAACGGAGAACCCAGAAATGGACCCACAAACATATGGCCAACTAATCTTTGACAAAGCAGGATAGACTATCCAATGGAATAAAAACAGTCTCTTCAGCAAATGGTGTTGGGAAAACTGGACAGTGATATGCAGAGGAATGAACCTGGACTACTTTCTTACACCATACACAAAACTAAACTCAAAATGGATGAAAGACCTAAATGTAATACAGGAAGCCATCAAAATCCTAGAGGAAAAAGCAGGCAAAAACCTCTTTGACATCGGCTGCAGCAACTTCTTTCTCAACACGTCTCCAGAGGCAAGGGAAACAAAAGCAGAAATGAACTATTGGGATGTCATCAAGATAAAAAACCTCTGCACAGCGAAGGAAATAATCAGCAAAACTAAAAGGCAGCCAACCGAATGGGAGAAAATATGTGCAAATGACATATCAGATAAAGAACTTACAAACTCAACACCCAAAAAACAAATAATCCAGTGAAGAAATGGGAAAAATACATGAATAGACACTTCCAAAGAAGACATCCAGATGGCTAACAGATACATGAAAAGATGCTAAACATTGCTCATTATCAGGGAAATACAAATCAAAACCACAATGAGATACCGCTTCACACCTTTGAGAATGGCTAACATTAACAACTCAGGCAACTACAGATGTTGGCGGGGATGCAAAGAAAGAGGAACCCTTTTGCACTGCTGGTGGGAATGCAAACTGGTGTAGCCACTCTGGAAAACATTATGGAGGTTCTACAGAAAATTAAAAATAGAACTTACCTACAATCTAGTGATTGCACTACTAGGTATTTATCCAACGGATACAGGAGTGCTGATTTGAAGGGGCATATGCACCCCAAAGTTTATAGCAGCACTATCGACAATAGCCAAAGTATGGAAAAAGTCCCAATGTCCATTATATATATATATATAATGCAATATCACTCAGCAATCAAAATGAATGAAATCTTGCCATTTACAACAATATGGATGGAACTAGAGTGTATTATGCTAAGCAAAATAAGTCAGAGAAAGACAAATATTATATAATTTCACTCAAATGTGGAATGGAATTAAGGAAACAGATGAACATAGTGGAATGGAAGCAAAAATAAGATAAAAACAGAGAGGGAGACAAATCATAAGAGATTTTTTAATATGGAGGACAAACTGAGGGTTGCTGGCAGAGTGTTGGGTGGGATGATGGGCTAATTGGGCTATGGGCATTAAGGAGGGCACCTGTTGGGATGAGCACTGGATGTTATATGTAAATGATGAATCACTAAATTCGATTTCTGAAATCATTATTACACTATGTGTTAACTAACTTGGATTTAAATTTAAAAAATAAATTTATAATAAAAAAGAAGTTGGTGATAATCTCTGACAAAAGGAGAAATATCATATGTTCAAACAGGGTGTTGTTCCCTTAGGGAGGGATGTAAATTTATACTGAAATTGCTTGCTTTCAACTTTTGTCCAGACACCTTGTGAACAGAGCCCTGACCCATCCATATTTTTGTAGGCTCATTAAAATGGTCTGCTCAGTCTGATGAGAGTTGTTCCTGATATAACTAACAATTTTTTTAAATGCTATAATTTTCCCATTGCCAATACTGATTAATCTAGTAGATTGAACTTCATCTTTGGATCTTCTTTCAAGAAAGAGAGATTGTATGTCTTCTCAGCCATTAGTGTTTGAAAATTACTCTTTTAAAAAAATTTTAATGTTTATTTTTGAGAGAGAGAGAGAGACAGAGCACGAGCAGGGGAAAGGCAGAGAGAAAGGGAGACAGAATCTGAAGCAGGCTCCAGGCTGAGCTGTCAGCACAGAGCTCAGTGTGAGGCTCGAATTCATGAACTGTGAGATCTGAGCTGAAGTCATATGCTTAATTGACTGAGCCACCCAGGCGCCCCTGAAAATCATTTTCTTATTGCCCATATACATTAGATATAATCAGAGGGGTGAAAAATTGGGGGCCATTATATTTTCTTCACATCCCAATTCTGTGGACTCTTTTCCACTGAATCCTGAAATTTAGTGCCCTGGCAGAAAAGTCTGATGTCTGTCTGCTTTCTATTCCATGGTGTTCAGCTAGGTTTACTTTGTTTGATTCTTGCAGGATGTTTCTTTATCTTTGTAATTGAAACATTTTTCAGGATATTTCTAGGTGAAGTGTCTTTTCACCTTATTGCCTAGAATATGGTGAAGCCCTTTCAGTCTGTATTCTAGTTTTTGAAATGCTTTCTCCAGTTATGGTTTGATTTAATCATATTAATTCCAATTATTCTCATTTCTCCAGAAACAGTTATGATGGTTCTTGGATTGCTCCCCTCCCCCCCTTATTATCAATCATGTTTTCTCTCATCATTTTTCACTTTGTGTCTTTTCTCTTCATATGGAGAGAGCTTCTTGAGTTTGTATTTACCATTTCTAGTATTGATTTTAATTTTGACGATTTCACTTTAATTTTCTTTTAATGCTTCCTTATTTTCCTTTCATTGGTTCATCTGGTTTTTTATCCTAATGCTTATTCTTTCTTTATTGCTGCTTACTTCTAGTTAATAAAGACTGCATTTTCCTGCATCTTACTGAAGTTGCAAAATAGCTTTTAAGTCTTTTTTTTTTAGATCTTGTAGGTGTAGCTTTCAGAAGTCTGCTCTTTCTCTGAATCTTCAGAACATTGTTAGTTTTGCTTTCTCTTCTGGTTTTTTCCCAAGTTTCTTGCCTTCTATTTACTCATCCTGATCAAAAGAAATTTGTCCATACTCACTACTTGAAAGCTGCAAAGGTGAATGACCTGCCCCTGGATAATTCCCCTTCTTGGATCCATAGCCAAGAAATGTGTCTCCTTGTCTGAGGGGCTGGTGGGTTTTCATTGAGTATACTCAATGTATACTGTTCTGAGATTGGATCTTTTCCTACCTCCACTGCTCAACCCTCTTACATTTTTAATATGTGAAACGAAAAACTATAATCCCCAGTTGGCACTGCTGCAAAGGCTCTCTTCCTCCCTCTAGATGACCAGGTGCTTTTCATTTGAGGCAATGTCCTATCCCTCTACTTTTTATCACTCCTTCTGGCTCCCCCAACACACATACTTCCCACGCTTTTTTTCCCCCCTTTTTTACTTTATGGGCTCTGAGTAGATGTAGCAAAAAAGATATTGAGGGAGGTGAGAGCTGGCATTCTGACTGCTTCCAACAGTTGTGACCACACACCGGAGGGATGAATCTGGGTTGTGTTTGGTATAGAAAGGCAAAGAGTTAGGTAGAAATGGTGGTTCTTATATCTCTTTAGGTTTACACAGCAAAGAAAGGCTGCTCAATGGGTCTTTCTCATAGCAGTGGCAAGAGGTTGGCTGTTTTACTTTTTGGTGGTGAAATTTTTATCTCTTTCTGTATCTATCTACAGAGGTATCATAGTGGGAAAATATTTCATCAAGAGCTGTTAATCATAATTCACCATAAAATTTTTATCATAAATATTTTTATTTAAGGAATATGAAAAACCACAATTAAATATATCCTTAATGGTAGTCCTACCCCAAATTGTAATGACATTAATTATAATTTTTTTTGTATTCAATTTCTGTGTTTACTGAGGGTATTATATAAGTCCTGGGGTCAGCAAACTTTTTCTGTCAAGAGCCAGATAGTGAATATTTTCAGCTCTGTATGCCATTCAGTTGAAACAGCTACTCAACTTGGCCATTGTAACACAAAGACAGCTATAGATAATATGTAAATGAGTGGATGTGGCTGCATTCCAATAAAAGTTTATGGAAACAGGTGGTAGGCAGGATTTGGTCCATGGTCCATAGTTGGCTGGCCTCTGTGTAGCCTATACTTTTGGAAGGACAAATCTACATAGCCCAGAATGAAAGGATACAGATATATGATAGCAACAAAGTGCACTGTTAAAAATCTTTTCCAGTTTTCTGACCCACTTTGCTGTGCATTTTCTTACTTTCATGTCCAGTCTTGCTTATGAAGCACCAGCCCAGGTGAGTTACCACCCGTCAGTCAGATAGTTCCTTGTAACCTGGGATATCTTCTCTTTAAATGCTTTTCCTTCCTGCCCTTGTTGATCTGGATTGGTGAATAAAGATTCTGTTTCTGTCAATAAAATATATAATTAGGTATTGCCAGTAAGAATTAGAAAGTTTGATTTTACTTGTACCGACCTTACTACAACTAATTCCTTCCGCCACGCTCTTGAGTTGACTCTGCTACTACTATACTTGGGCCTAGTCCATGTTGGTTAAGACAGACTGATAGTAACCCTGTGCTGATTCAAGATTTGTGATCATGACATCCATTCCCTGTTTACCAAGCATTGTATAAATTCACTTGTTTACTACAACAAAATTACTGAATAGTGTGACATCAAATACACCATTATTTTACTTTCTTACTAAAATTTCATTAAGCTGAGGAGTTCTGAGGTTCAGAAATGCTTGATGATTTCAGTGTTGTATCCCAATTTTCACTACTCTATTAAACATCAATGGTCATAATATTTTTCATATAGAAGAATAAAGAAATAAAATAACCTAAAGCATTGAAAACAGTTGTCATTTTAATTCCAGTGATTTAGTTGTTTGAAATAAATCCCTAGTAGATAGTAGTAATGCATTAATCTAACTGATCATATATAGTTGAGTTAAAGAACTACTGAGGTATGACTGGAACTGTTCAAGAAAAATTAAAGCTCTTTTCTGCTTCTTGAAAGAGAAACTGAAGGTAACTGCTCAGGAAGTATCTTCTATGTAAGAGAAACCAGTTCTTAGTCCTTAAAGCTTGGTATATTCTAACCCTCCTTCCTTGCCTTTAATTTGTCTACCTTCCTGTCATTGAAAATGTTGTAGTGATAAGTCAAAGTGAGAAGCTGACTCTTTGGTATCAATGAGAGAACACTTCCTGTGAAAATTCTTTGCAGGGCAGCAGAGACAAATGGTCTAACATTCTGGGGGTGAGGCTGTTAGAGGTGAGAAGTAGGGAGCGGGCAGGGAGCAGTTCCTTGGGCATTTAGTCTCTGTCACCCACTTTTTTCTGCCCTTATTCCCAAATAACTGATCCACATTTTCTGCCCTTATTCCCAAATATCTAGGGATACAATTGATTGATTTTTTTTCATGTTAAGGAACCTTCTAGTACATATATGTAAATGTGTGGATTAACATAAGATGCAAAAGGATAGTGTAGTCGCTTACCAGTAGAGGCATACCTTCATTTTGGGTATAGCAGTAATTCAGCAGGAGTGTAAATATCCTTAAGTGTTTGTATGGTTCCATGCTCTGGTCTCATTCCAACCATTGTCATTACCAGGTTGGTTGTGTGACCTTGGACAAATAACATAATCTCTCTGGTCTTTACTTTTCTGGTTTGTAAAGCAAGGAAAAGAACATCTACTTCTTTTTTTTTTTTTTTTTTACAGTCTTACAACATTTATTCCCGAATATTAGTAGTGCTCAACAAATATATCCTGTTCCATTTTTAGCCATTCTATTTTTATTTTATTTTTTTAATTTATTTTATTTTATCTTTATTTTTTAATTTTATAGTTTATTGTCAGGTTGGTTTCCATATAACACCCAGTGCTCTTCCCCACAAGTGACCTCCACCATGACCATCACCCCCCTTTACCTTTCCCCCTTCCCCTTCCGCCCTCAGTTTGTTTTCAGTATTC
>CM053567.1:131725152-131781837 GCA_028646485.1 Cryptoprocta ferox | reverse complement strand
TGCTTTCAGAATTCTCTCTTTGTCTTTATATTTTGCCAGTTTCACTATGATATGTCGTGCCGAAGGTCGATTCAAGTTACGTCTTAAGGGGGTTCTTTGGGCCTCTTGGATTTCAATGTCCATTTCTTTCCCCATATTCGGGAAGTTTTCAGCTATAATTTGATCGAGTACCCCTTCAGGACCTTTTTCTCTTTCCTCACCTTCGGGAATTCCTATGATACGGATATTGTTCCGTTTGATTGTATCACTCAGTTCTCGAATTCGCTTTTCATGTTCCTGTATCAATTTCTCTCTCTTTTCCTCGGCTTCCTCTTTTGCTATCACTGTGTCTTCTAATTCACTTATTCTCCTCTCTGCCTCTTTGATCCATGCAGTGGCTGCCTCCATTTTGTTATGCACCTCATTTATAGCCTTTTTTAACTCGTCACAGCTATTTTGAAGGTCCCTTGTCTGTGTATCAATAGCTTCTTTGATGTTTTTTTCAAGTCCAGCAATTAGTTTTATGACAATTGTTCTAAATTCTTGTTCAGTCATGTTGTTTAAGCCTGTTTTGAGCAGTTCTGTGGTGTGACTTCTTCCTGGAGTTGCTTTAGAGGAGAGTTCTTTTGTTTCATCATTTTGGCTAGCTTTCTGTCTCTTGTCAGTTTTAAAAGCTCGTTATGCCCTGTGCACCTGTTAGTATTGCTCTATTAAAGGAGGCTCATTGACTGTCCAGGACCTGTCGTTTCAGAAAGTGTTCTTTTAATGGTGTCTCTCGGTTTCTCATGTTGTGCCTTTGATGATTTTATTTCCCTGGTCAGTGATATTTGGGACTCTCCACCACGTGTACTTTGACTTGTTTTTTGAGGTATCCCTGAAAAGGAAACAGACTAGCATACAGGGAACAAAAGCATGCACACGCACAGACAAATAAAAAAAACAAGCAAGCTAAAAGGGTAAAGGAAGTAAAGAAAAGGAAAGGAAAGAAAAGAAAGAAGAGAAGAGAAGAAAAGAGAGAAGAAAAAGAAACAAAAACAAAAAGAAAAACAAGGATCTAAGCTCTTTAAGAAAAAAATGTTTATTTATTTTTGAGAAAGAGAGAGAGAGAACGTGAGCAGAGGTGGCACAGAGAGAGAGGGTGAGAGAGGATCCCAAGTAGGCTCCACGCTAAAAGAGAGCCTGATGCGGAGCTCCAACTCACGAACTGCGAGATCATGACCTGAGCTGAAGTCAGATGCCTAACTGAATATGCCAGCCTTGAAAACACTAAGTACAATTATTATTGTTATTATTTTTATTTGTGCTTTTGTTTGCTCTTAGAAAAGAGGGTAGGACTTGAGGAATGTGCAAACATTTTAAGAGTCACGCTGACTTTGGAAGTGCTAATTCTTATCAAAGCACCAGGTGACTAAGAAATACTAAACAAGAGGAAATTGCTATTTATGGATGCTTGAGGCACATGATTGACTTGGCTATGAATGAAATTTTCCTACTCTTTTGGGTTTTATTAATTCTCTTTTTGATGGATTATTCCTTTTTTGGGTGTAAGGATGAAACTGTCGTCCGAATTCCTGGAAAATGTTGCCCACAGTGCTCTTCCCGATCCTGCTCTGCATCTGGCCGAGTGTACGAGGTAACCTTTGATGTACAGGGGGTACAAAACCCCTTGTAGGTGTTTTGACATATGTTCTCACACGTATGCCCTCCACCCTTCCAACCACCATACCTCCCCTCCCTCTTGTCTGAGTCCTTGCCAAGATTAGTAATTCAGTACATAAACAGCTTTTTTCTTCTCTTTGTGTAAAGCCTTTATGAAAAAAATAAGTTGAAGGGGATTAGAAATATAAAGGAATGTGCTGGCAGGCAGCACCTGGTTCACAAACCCTTGGTGAACTTACTGTTTACATGTCTCAAAGGGAAAAAAAGGACTATCATTGGTTACTCTCAGTTTACACTTAGGTTGGAGGCCCTGGAATGTCTATCTGCTTTGGTCAGATTGTATGTACTGATATCTAGAGACAGCTTCTGCCTGCCTTACATTGTATGGACTGATATCTAGAGACAGCTTCTGCCTGCCTTACACTGTGGGGAAGCATGGGGGTGGTACGGGAAAGTGGGAAGGAAGGAGAGAAGCTAGTGGTGGTGGAGCCTGCACACTTGAAAGTACTATTGGAATAATCTAGATAACTGTGCCTAACACATAGTAGCTGCCAAATAAAAATGAGTTTAACAAATTAAATGAGCAAATGAATGTTCTGTCTTAGGAGTGCCCTACTGAGCCAAAAGAAGGTTACATTATTCAAAAGCAAAGAACATATAAACAATCAACCTGACTACTTCCTCGTTTGCCAGCCACTCTATGGAAGACTAAGTAGAAATTGGAATTATGACTCTCAGTACAGAATCTGGAACTGAATATTAGGAAATGAGTGTCACAAATTCTAGATGGGTCACTTGAAGTCTGAATGAACATAACTAATTGGGAAAGGATTTTTGTATGTACTAGATCTGTGTTGTCCAATACAATATCTACATATGTGTCAGATTATTTTCTCCTGTAAGAGATAGCCTTTATATCTATTGTGATGTTTTTGGTTGCAAGTAACAGAAATACCCCTCTAAAAGTGGCTAAAATGAAAATATAAAATAATCTCCTATAGCAAGAAGTGTAGGGATAGGGCAGTTATAGCATTGATCAATTCAGGTCACAATGATGTCTTCAGGGACCTAAGCTGTTTAAAAAAAATGTTTATTTATTTTTGAGGAGAGAGAGGAGAGAGAGGGAGCATGAGCAGAGGAGGCACAGAGCGAGAGGGTGAGAGAGGATCCCAAGCAGGCTCCACACTGAAAGCAGAGAGCCTGATGCAGGGCTAGAACTCACAAACTGCAAGATCATGACCTGAGCCGAAGTCAGATGCCTGACTGACTGAACCATCCAGTTACCCCTAAGCTCTTTTCTGATCTTTCCACCATACCATCCATAGCATGTTGTCATTTGCTTTCTGTCCTGTCCCCTCATGTCCCCAAGATGGCTTCCTCAAGTTTAGGCAGCTTATTCACACACAATCATTCCTAAAGGCTGGTGAGGAAAAGGGATGGTGAGGAAAAGGGATGGTGTTTCTTCTTTTATGGGAGAGAAGAGTCTTTTCTTTGGCCTCCACTGCTCTAGCAAACTTCCTCAGAGGTCTCCTCAGTTAAGATTGGGACAATGCCCTTGTCTAACTGCAAGGGAAGCTCGGAAAGTGAGTATGTGGCAGTGGATACTGGGTCTCCTGGAAAAGAAGAGGAGCTACAGAATGGCCACGGATTAGGCAGCAAACAGGGTCTTCTTATGAATTTTGATGCTCCAAAGCCTCTTTGGGCCTGGCATAGAGCAGGTCCTCAACACATTCATGGAATGAATATAGTTGAATAAAAATGAATGCAAAGTTCCTTTTGGACATCTATTGCCTTTTTTCTTAGAGGTCGTTGCTGCCTAAATGATATCATTTCTTAGGAGTATGTTCAAAGTGGCTCAATGAAAAATTGTAATAAAAATTGTGTGTCTTATGTACCTGTGGTTCTATTTGATATATGTGGCATTTGATTTCCACTTTGTCCTTTCTTTCCTCAGCATGGTGAGCAGTGGAATGAAAATACCTGTACCACGTGTATATGTGACCAGGGTGAGGTCAGGTGCCACAAACAGGCCTGCCCCCCACTAAGATGTGACAAGGTATTTGACGGAGTGTAGCTTGATTTTTAACACTTTATTCTGGGTCATTAAAGAAATGCATTTTTTAGTCCAGATAAAGATATGAAAGATCTGCTTCCTGGAAAGGAGGGCTGAGGTAGAGGGGAACTTGCCTCAGCTGGGTTAGGTCAGGCTGAGAACACTGCCCTTTACCCGCCATCTTTGTTTCTTCAGGGTCAGAGAAGGGCTCAGCGCCATGGGGAATGCTGTGAGGAATGTGTGTCTCCTGCGGGAAGCTGCTCACACAATGGGATTGTGCGGTACCAGGATGAAATGTGGAAGGGCTCAGCCTGCGAGTTCTGCATGTGTGACCATGGCCAAGTGACCTGCCAGACTGGAGAGTGTGCCAAAGTGGAGTGTGCCCTGGTAAGAAGCAAAGGCATTTCCACTTGGACTGTAACAATTCTCTACAATGAGATAGGTGGCCCCTCACCTGTTCTTACTTTTTGGCAGCAAAGGCGACAGCCAGGTTGACCACTCACATTTCACAGAACCTTCCAGCACACAGATTCTGTGTTGTAAAATAAATGTCACTATTTGTTCAGACTGGCTTGGAACAGCCCCCTGGAGTTTTTAGTTCCCAGTGCATCTGGTCAGATTGGAAGCCCTGAGCCAGAGACATGAAAGGGAAGGACATGATATGGGATATTAGCCTATCAGTCAGCGCAGCTGGACCTCATGGCTGGTGGCCTGCCCAGCTTGCTATGGTTGTGAAACAGAGGTCCGCCGGTGCTCCCGTGGCCTGGCTTCTGTTGCAGGCCCCACTGGCAGCATTTAGCAGAAAGGAGAGCCAGCACCTACAGCCTGCTTCTGTGGATCAGGAAAGAAAATGAAATGTTTTTGTTTTTGTTTTAAAGAGAGGGAGGGGAACCTCATAAATAATTAATTCAGTTGACCTCTGTTGACTTTTACTGTCTGCAGAATTTCTAGAAGCTTCTAACAAAGCAGGCTCTGTTTGGACTATAGATGTATATTGTAGGGAAATTGCTTTTTTGTTTTCTTCTTTGAACTCAATTTTGACCCATTGCAAAACAAATTGCTTTTAAAGTTGTCTTCTTCTCCCTCACCGCTCCCATCCGCCCCACCAATTTCCCGCAGGGTTGTGAACTTGAGTAGATGAGGGAAACTCAGAAGATCTGAAGCACTGAATGTCTGTGAAGGCATTTTCTTTCTATTTCTTCTCCCCCACATCTCAGCTCCTCTTAGCACTGAGCCTGAGGAGGAACAACCTTTCAAACAGGGCTGTCAATGACAGGGTGATTTTTCATTTTGCCTCCTACTTCTAAGTCTTGGCAGAGCTGAAACATATTTAGGTAAAGAGGGTCTTGCTATTGCAGATTTATTTCCCCCCACACGCCTTTTCATTTCTTTTCCTTCTTGATGTCAGGGGAGTCAGAATGGTTGGATGAAGATGAGAAAAATCCTAGTCAGGGCCCTTTTCTTTCTTCTTCTGTCTCAGGCTGAGGCTGGGCTTCCTGGCCTGAGCAGTCTGCCCAGAGGATTCAGGGTTATTTCCTAAGGTTTCAAGTTGCCTGATAATACCCCAGTGTTTACGGACAATGTGGGAGAGGTGGTTCTGGTGGGGTGGGTCCTGTAGCTACCTATTTCCAGTTAAGTATGAATAAAGAGTCTCAATCACAGAAAATAATTTGACCCACTATCTCCAATGCTAATGCATTTCCAAGTGCCTGCTATCCTCCATGACACCTACCTGTGGCACCGTATGCCAGGTCATCTTGGCTGTTCTTAGAAAAAATGGGAAGCAACCGCTGAGGTAAGTGCAGAGGGCCTTGGCTACCCTCTAGTCACCCCAACAGCACAATCTCATCTCCTCCCAGTTCTCACACTCTCACCCCACCCCATGAACTGAGGAGGTCCAACGCCTTTATCACATTTCTCCAGGTCGTTAGTCAACTAAACTAGTGTCTTCCAGGTGATCTCTGTGTTTCCAAATGTGGTTTTAGGCACTGGGTTCTAAACTGGAAACACTACCAGAAGTGAAATTTTAACCAAAATTGAATCTTACCAGAAATATCCCTTAGCCTTCTTTCTCTGCCATGACTTCTGAAAATAGCACTGGTTAATGACCTTGTGAATGC
Source organism: Cryptoprocta ferox (assembly GCA_028646485.1). NCBI lineage: Eukaryota > Metazoa > Chordata > Mammalia > Carnivora > Eupleridae > Cryptoprocta > Cryptoprocta ferox. The sequence goes on along the minus strand of CM053567.1, from coordinate 131,776,026 downwards.
CTAGAGTACAAACTTCCTAACTTCTGCTTAGCTTGGAGATAAAAAGAGAAATAAGTAACATTCTAATCTCAAGAGTTTCTAGGCTTTTGGGGAAGTCAGATACATAAACAGAAATCATATATGCAGTGGCACCAGTGATTATGGAAATATTAATTAAATGCATTAGGAGCATCTGGAGAAAATGACTATCTGCAAGGGGAGTGTGAAAGTCTGCTCTTGGTATTTTTATTCACTTCTACCCCATTTTTTGCCTTTTCTAGAATACCAAGGTCATTTGGTTTCTAATCTTGGATCCCAAGGGTAGTTTAAGTCCAAGTATAGGTCCATCCACAAAGATGCAGAAAAGTAAACTTCTAGAAGAAGAGACAGAATTGTGCAACTTTACCATTGTAATAATTATCACATTGGTTATCAACAGCAGTGTTCTGAGTAGCATGGAAATTAGCACACAGTTTTTCTTTGTTAAAAAAGTAAAAAATGGCATGACCTTTGTTTTTGATGAAACCAAATCCCTAGATATTGAAACACAAATAAATCAATAGTAAAATAGCATAGTATGATGATTCTCCTTTTTTCTATATTTTGTGTTATCTGTGAACATGAATTCAGAAGAAGTCAAATTACTTTTTTTTTTTTAAAGAACTTAGCCTTCATATATAAGGCATAAAATGGTAGTAGTGTGTGGGAGGTGGGATTGAAGCTTCTAGCAAAATGCACAGAATGGGGTAGGCACACCATAAGTGTGATGTGCCTTTCCCTTCTCCAGTGGAGGAAAATTCCCTTAAAAGAGTGTTTCCTTTTCCAATGGGCAAGCAAGTGGAATCACACAGTCTTTCGTCTGGTGGATGGATGTTGGTATGATTCAGTGGGGAGGGGTTAGCAGATTCCATCTGGCCTATGCAGCAGAATCCTCTTAAAAAGAAGAGAATTAGTTTTGTTCCTCAAAGCAATTTTTCTCAAAGCAAAAGTCAAATGCTAATTGGAGGCAGCTCCTCACCGCAGTGAACTGACGCAGTTTGGGGCATCCAGGCTTCTTCTATAAATAGCAAATCTATTTAGAACTCCCTACCTCACCAAAACTGAATCCTTGTTCCCCAGCAGCAAGGCTTGCTGTTATTTACAGTAGTGTTTGAAGACTCGGAACAGAGCTACCTTCCTTGCCCTACTGGGATGATGTGGGCTCCATTTTCAGTTTTGTCTGTACGCATGGAGTGGGCACTCAAGAATTGCTCATGCGTTTTGTCTTTAATAGAAGTACACATATTCTGTCTGGTTTTAAAACATTGTTTTAAGCAACTTAGATTACATGCATATAAACCCCTTTATATGCTTTGAAAGCAAATTTTACTGTTTCTGGGTTAGGCTTTCACTACCAGCTGATTTGTCACATTTCTGGAAAACAATTTATATGTAAATACGCCCGCTCACTATAGCATCCACTGCTCTCCCTTGGTCTCTGATGGGCAGTACATTGTGATGGACAGTGATCTATGTAACTCCTTTCTTTTTGAAATCAGTTTTGAGGCACTATAAAAAGTTACAATCATTCATGTATTTTTGTATTTCTTTTAAAAGTGTATATTTTCCTTCATTAAAATAATACATATTCCTTTTATGAATTGACAACTCAAGAAAAGTACAAAAGAGACTTTAAAATCCATCGATAATGCTACATACACATCTGCTGCTTTTATTTTATATATTTAGTAGTGCACAGTGTTTTTAAACATAAAATATCACTGTGATTATTCTGTTGGTGCAATTTTACGTTATTCAATTTTTACCTAACATGGTTTCTGCACTTTAAATGTAATGTAGATCCCAAATTAAATAATGTCTTGATTTAAAGAAACATCACCATTCTTTAGACAGTAGATACATCTTTAGAAAGTGGAAAGTGCTTTAAAGAATACTCTTTAGCCTATAGATGTTAGATGTTAGCATATGCATATGAAAAATTGTAAACAGAGATCATATCTTTAACAGCAGATTCCCTGGAAGGTGGATTGCAATGGAATTATACTTTCTAAGTTATAGAATTTATAATTGTTTAATTTTTAGTAAGCATTTCTTATTTTATAATAAAAATTATGAAATTATTAATAGTGGGACATTAAAATGGTAAGACTTTGAAAGTTAAAAATCTACTTTCTTGATGTAGCCTTTTTTCCTTCCTCTTATAATTAATTAAAAAAATAGTAATTATGTGAGTTGGATAACAGTTTCAGAATACTGAATAAAAATTAGTTTTCTACTGTTTAATTTATGCCTGAGACTACATCTGTGCATAAAGGGATGTATCTGATTTCGTATTCAAGGAGAAGTGTTGGTTTGATTTGAGCACTGTTAATGCAACCAAATCACAAGTTCAAACCTTGTATATTTAAGATCGCCTGATCCTTTTCTGTTCATAACTGTCCAACAGTAACACAATTAATTTGGCCCTTCTTTTTTTTTTTAATGTTTATTTATTTTGAGATTGAGAGAGGGAGAGACAGAGACAGAGAGAGAGAGAAGCACGAGTCGGGGAGGGGCAGAGAGAAAGGGAGAGAGAAAGAATCCCAAGCACGGAGCCTGACATGGGGCACCATCTCACCAGCTGTGAGATGATGACTTGGGCCTAAATCAAGAGTCGGACGCCTAACCAGGTGCCGCAATCTTGGCCATTCTTATTCATGGGAGCTCCTGGTCATGGGTGGGAAACAATGGAAGGATCTGTACGCAAGCATTCCAGAACTGGAATAAAAAAGCACTTGGAGGGGTGAGCTGCATTGCCTAGGTTTTCCATAGGAAGGTAACAGGGGGAGATGGAATAAGCAGTGGGCCAAAACAAAGGATGCGCTAAGGTTTTTCATTCCAGTCAGGGAATCCAGCTGTTCTGCAATTTCGCACTGCTACCTAGAGATGGTAATTTGATATGTGCCTCTGCAATCCTTCTACAGGGTGAAGAATTAATTCACTTAGATGGAAAATGCTGCCCTGAATGTATTTCAAGGAATGGTTATTGTGTCTATGAAGAAAATGTAGAATTTGTGAGTATCAGACTAGTAACTGAAGACTATTAATAATTCAAAATTAGTTTAATGAGGGGGAATTACCTTCTCATATCTTTTACCCATTCATTTGTTCAACAAATATGATTATATACCTACTCTGTGCCAGGTCCTAGAGACACAGAATCAAATAGCGGGAAGAGTCACTGCTCTTGGTGAGGAGCTCATGCTCTAGTGGGTACATATGGGACAGACAAAAGCCTGCTAGTAGCTGAGGGGAGGGAGGTGCATTTTTATATAAGGTTAGTGTATGATCAGGGAAGTCTCTCATGCAGAGAAATTTGAGCAAAACCTAAAGGAAGTAAGGGAGCAAGCCACATGGATACCTGGGGAGAGAAAATGTACCAGGAAGAGGAGTCAGCAAATGAAGAGGACAGAAGCAGAAGTGTGCTTGGTGTGCTCAAGAACCGCAAGAAAGTGAATATGGTTAGAACCAAGAGAATGAGGGAGAAAGGATTTGGCAACGGAGTCTACTAGGTAGCCTGGACGCCATGGTAAACTGTTGTGTTTTACCATGACACAGATGGCAGCTCTAGGAGCTTTGAGCAGCTGTCCTGTGATCTGGCTTACTTGTGAAGGGGTTACTTTGGCTGCTTTGTAAGCAAGTGATGGAAGGGGGTGACACTGGCAGTAGGTGGTCTGGTTGGAAGGTTTTTGCAATAGTCCAGAAGTGATGATGGTGTTTTGGTCTCGGGACGAAGGCCCTAGATTTATTTTGCAGGTAGAACTGAAAGGATTTTGATGGATTGGATGTGGGACGAAATTTCATTTGCTAAGGTTTTATTTCTCGGTCTGTACTTTTAAAAATTATATACCCAAAGGAAAAAATATTTATCTTAATCTCTTCAAATTTTCTCTCTTTGTATAGCCTAGATCTTCCACATGGGATTTTGGAATGTTGACAAATTGTGTTCTAAAAAGTAGGCCAGTTGATCATAAAGCCAACTGCTTTATTGACCAATCAGAATAAAATGATAAGAATTGGGATTAAGTACTTTGATTCCTACCTACTTTTTCTTCATGATTTGAGAAAATTGCATCTGTCAACCTGCATATACTGGAGAGAGAGTACTGTGTAGGGTTAACGTTTCAGGCTATAAATTCAAATATCTACTTTGCCACATACTAGCTGACTATAACCTTGGACCAAGTTACTTAATCCTCATCTGTGAAGAAGGGATAACAACAATACTTACCTCATGGGGCTATTGAGATAATACCTATAAAGTATTTAGAACAGAGCCTGGCACATTAAAAAAAAAAAAAAAGCTAAAGAAATGGCATCATTGTTATTATGCTGTTGGCATTGTTTGTTTCATAGTGGTATTTCATAATTTAGTCCTTGTTTCTTAAGAATGTAGGAGATTAAAGGCTGTGTATAAATGATGAATTTCTATTTTCTCAATCAGAGTATCAATTTTCCTACCCATTTTTGGAGATAAATTAAGCCTGGCAGAGTTAAAGAAAAGCAAGTTGCTTTAAATGAGTCTAAATCCCCATAGTGCTGTGGTACCATCCAAGATTCAAGAGTTTGCCTCCACAGGCTTAGATCTCTTGACTGTGAAGTCCTTCATGTTGAAGGGAATTGAAGCAAGTGCTCAAGCACAAAGGGAGAATTAGAATTCAAAAATATTTCTGAGGCCTGTTGTCTTCACCTTATATTGTATGCTTTTCTTGTTTTTGATATATATAGATTTTTTCTATTCATAACAAATGAATGACATTGCATGACACTTGGGCAAAATGGATAACTCTTAAATGAGAAAATAAATAGATCAGCCTAATGGTGTTTTTAGTGGTATAATAAATACATTTCTCTTTGTTCCTAGATGTCCTCAAATGCAAGTGAAGTTAAACGTATTCCAGTGAGTATAGATTTTTTAACTATATTGGTAGAATTGTTTTAAGCATTATCTGCATAAATTGTCCTGGGGAACCTTAATGCCATAGTTATTTTTTAATAGTCATGTTTGTTGGCGCCATGGTCTTGGATTAAGAATCTTAATGATAACTAACACTTTGATTCACTGAATTTTTCTCCTTTATTTACCTTACTTTTTCCCCACAATTGATAACTAATACTTCTCTAACTACAAACTCCTAAACATATCTTTCTCTTTCTTGTGATGATTTCCTCCTTCTGATTTTTTTCTGGCCTAGAAAATTCAGTTTGACCATCCATGCAATTTCATGTTCTTCAAAGCATGGAGAGCTTTTGGGGTTTGGGAGTGTTAGTTCCCCAAAATGAAACTGTTTGTTCTTTCAAGCTTGTTTACAGGACAACATGGTATGGTTCCTTTTTAAGGTGAAATACAAGCACATTTGTTCACACGAGCAAGCTTGTAATTTTGGAGGCTATAGACTTAGGGGGCCAGGAATCCAGTCTGCCTTGAAATGGAAGAAAAGCACTTCTGCCTTCTCAAGATAATATTCCTGATTTTTCTAACATTGTGTCATTCATTTTTGCTAACTATAGCTACATTAATTGTTTGGAATGTTCAACATCAATTGGTTTAATAAAGATTTTATCACATATTTATATTATAATACGCTCTTCTATTCTCTCCTGTTTTACCTCCTTCATCACCCCAAAACATTCTGATAGGAACTCTTGTCTTTTTCCTATCTTCAGGGTGGGTAGGATAGTGAGCAAAAATGAATTGTTCTTTATAATTCACTTTGAATTCTCCATCAAAATATTAATGTTTATTACCATAATTTGCTTGGCCGAAAAGAATATTTTAGTGTGAGAAAGCCCATGGCACATCTGCAGCCCACTAAAAATGGTCATGCAAGAGCTGTAATTTTAAGAATATAATGACTTTACTGTTATTCTTACTGGAGTAACCATAAGGAAATTCAGGGCTTTAACCAGCTTCCCACTGTTATTATAAAGATTGCATGTAACGTACCCACTAATTATAGGTATATAGTAATCCCCTCTGGTATTTTCTGGTGAGATAGGCTGAGAAACAAGTGTTATATGCTTCTTGCTTATTTCAGAAGCCCCAGAATGCATTCTCAGTTTATTTTTCTGCCTGAGTTCTGCATTAAAATAAATCAATTATAAACAAAGAAGGAGAAATATTATCCTTTTGAATTTAAACTCCTCAATGACTGTCCTGCTTCAGAGTTAGATTTGCATGGTACTGAGCAGGACTTTCATTATAGAAACTGTAAGTTTCTCCACCAGCAAACTGTCTTCTGAATCTTTGCAATTCTGATAATATCATTCTTTACTGTTTCATGTAGGAGGGGGAGAAGTGGGAGGATGGCCCTTGCAAAGTGTGTGAGTGCCGGGGCTCTCGGGTCACTTGCTATGAGCCCTCTTGTCCGCCATGTCCAGTGGCCACATTAGCCCAGGTGGTGAAGGGACAGTGCTGTCCAGATTGCACATCAGGTGGGTCCATGTCTGATTTATGTCTACTGATATATTTTTACTGTCAAAAAATTCAGAGAGATCTTCTTTTGTGTCCCCCCTACCTTTTGCTTTTTTTTTTTTTTTAAGTCACCTACTGGGTTGGTTGGTTGGTTTCTTGCTAATTTTTCTGACAAATGATGTTGCTTAATCTTTGCCTGTGTATTTGCCAAACTCAACAGATTATGGGTAGGTGATCTTGGGCGAGTCATTGACCCTTTCTAGATCTTATTTTCTCATTAATAAAATGTGCCTCATCTGCCTTGCAAAATTATTATGGATATTAAAAAACTAAAGTCTGGAAACTTGTAAAGGCATATATGTATGTTAGGACTGCTCCATTGTTGAAGATGTAAGAACAATTGCTGAAAGTTTGTTACAGGTGTCCTTTTTTTTTTTTTTTTTTTTAAGGTGAGCTGTTAAACAGATGGTTCCTTTTGGAGTTCTCAAATGGGTTTTTGAAGTTTAAAGACTCATTAATTTCTTCCAAAAGAAAATTTTATCTACTTGTTCTGCAACTCTGCTTTCAAATCACCTGGGGTTGAATTAGTTCCAGTTAATAATTGTTGGCAAGCATTGGAGTTGCTCTGGCTGTGCAGTAATTTGCCTATAAGCTTAGTCTCTCTTGGAGAAGTGGCATTTTCTTCCATTCATATTTCATAATTAATTGTTTTCATCTGTGGGTCGCAATTTTTCATATTGGCAGTCGCTTTTATTGCACTCAACTTATTTTGGCTAATCACAATGTTTCTGTGAAGAGTTTATCATGGGAAAAGCAAAGCAACTTTATGGTTTAATTATGTTACCTTCACCAAAGTGGCTCCCTGGGCTTTCCTAAACAAATATTTAGCATATTATAATGTACTGTACCTTGAAAATCAGGTCCCTGACAACTTTAAAACCTGAAAAAAGTCCTTTGTTGACAATTGCCACTGAATTCAATGATAATCCCAATAGTTGCCAATGAGATTTGAATTTTGGAGAAAAAGAAGAAAGCTGGCTGTATTTTTTAAACAACTTTTTAAAAATTGTGTTTTGTCTTAACTTTCTATACAAAAATTGTGTTTTGTCTTAACTTTCTATACATGCCAAAGCTTAAGAAGAACATCTAAGAAATCATAAATTATTGAATTCATTTAAATCATATATTATGGAGCTGATAATTCCTGTTTGTAGAGGCATTCCAGCAGGTAGAAGCATTAATAGGGCTTTCCTGTAACATTTTTAGTGTCTTCAATGTGGAGCTACCAGAGACAGTAATAATATTTCAGACAAGGAGAGGTTCTTTGAAACCTTGCATTGAAATCATTTTTGCTATTTGGGGTCTTTTTTATACCTACGTTCCAGAGTTTTCTGTTCTTCTTATTCTAGGTAGCTCTATACACTCTGTAGATTCTTTTTTGGAAGAATGTAAGAGAAATAATATGGTCTTTGTCAAATTTTCCTCTTCTTTGTCCTTGATTGTAGTTCATTGCCACCCAGACTGCTTGACCTGCTCTCAATCTCCGGAGCACTGTGACCTCTGCCAGGACCCCACAAAGTTGCTGCGGAATGGACAGTGTGTGCACAGCTGTGGTCTGGGATTTTACCAGGCTGGTGCTCTCTGTTTAGGTATGGCTCTGGGCAGACACCCTAGAGGTGGACTGAGGCTCACTGTTGTCAAGGAGAGGTAATGCACTCAAGAACTGCACAACTTCCAAAAACCATTAGAAGGTAGTGATGTCATCCATAGGTTACTTGGCATCTCTACCTGCAAGTCTCTTCTAACATTTCACAGGTGTTTTGACACTCACTGATGGATAGATGATGTGGAGGTCTGATGTTACTAGGTGGTTGTGACTGGATTTTTCATTTTTTGAAGACTTTCAAAGATAGTAATATCGCCAGAATCCTTCATGTCATTTATTACAATACTCAGTCAATCCAAGACTGAACTTTGGAATTGACATAGACATTCAAGATCACTTACTAGAACGTTCTCATTTTGCAAGTGGGGAACTTGTGGGCCAGAGAAATTAACTAGCTTGTTCAACATCAAACAGATAATCGGTAATAGAACTTATCTCCTGTGGGTTGCCAGGGGGATCCAGAGTGGGTTCATGTGACTTTTCAGAGTTCTTATGCGTCTGAGAAGGAGATAATACCTGGCAGAATTTTGGCTTGTTTGAGGCCAAATCATAGTTACTTCTTTCCTGTCTCTAATTCATAGAGTTAATTATCCATTTAAAAGTGTATAGGTTTATGCTCTGCATGTGAGTATTTAACATCACTGTGCCTCAGTATTCTTACCTACGCAGTGGGATAGTACTTGCTAGTACCTTCCTCAGAGGGTTTTTGTGAGAATTAAGTGTGTTAATACACATAAAGGGCCTAGAATAGTTTCTAGGATGTTGTCAAGCCTCAAGAAAGGTAATTATTTACTTCTCCCTACTTTCTCTCCTGACTCCTAATCTTTAGACTTTTTGAAAGTCATTTATATCTCTGCCATGGGTTGTGGAAGAAAAGAGACAAGGGATATTCTTGTGAAATGGTTGAGTGAGAAAGATATTGGGGGTTATTGGATAAGAAGGGCACAGACTCAGGAGCCAAACTTCCTGGCTTCAAATGCCAGCTTCATGTCACCTTGGGCAAATTACTTAACCTCTAGAAGCTTGTTCCTCATGTGAAAAATCGGGGTTAACCACCCTATGGAGTTGCTGTAAAGATTAAATGCACTCATACATATAACGCACTTCGTGCAGTGCCTGGCATGAAGTATGTGCTATATAACTGAAGGCTGTAGAGTAATTTTTCTGCCTTTCTTGTTCTCAGTACAGAGCCTCAGAAATGGGCTAGGGAAGAATTGGCACAGGGCTAGTGTCTTTGAGCTAATCACAGCTTCCCTTTTTCTTTCTCCCACCCTTGTCTGGAGCCAGCCTGCCAGCCTCAATGCTCCACGTGTACCAGCGGGCTGGAATGTTCATCCTGCCAGCCTCCCCTGCTGATGCAGCATGGCCAGTGCGTGTCCACCTGTGGGGACGGCTTCTACCAAGATCGCCACTCCTGTGCAGGTAATCACTGGCTGGTCCCCAAGTGATCCGGGGCCACCGGGAGCTGTGAGCAACTTTTCAAGTATGAGAAGAAACTCTGAGAGAGACTCCTGATGGGCTGAGAACAGTGGATGAGAGATGACACGGGTTGTTTTGTAACCTTATTAGTGTGTTAGTGATGTGTACGTGTGGTAAGATTTCTCTAAGTCCTTCTGCACACGCCTGGGGGCACTGGAACAGTTCTTTATTCAGTTCAGTACTGTCATTATGTTGTGAGATTCCTTCATAGTGTAAGTAACGCAGTGCTTAAATGAAAATGAAGGGAGAAATATATCTATATTTTTTCAAAACTTTATTTCTACCTGAAGAGAGAGGGAGAAACAGAAATAAGAAAGTGACATCATAAGTAGCAAACTTGGACATGCAAAACAGATGATGGCATTTCCATTTACTCTTACTTTAGTGTCTGTGTACTTTAATAGCTCTATGTGTCTAAATTAAGAACTAGTTGATATTCTTAGTATTATAGTTTCTGGAGGTCGGGGTGGTCTTAATGTAATTTAACTTGTTGCTTATACTGGACCATTTTTTCAGTAGTGATTATAATCATGAGTATAAGTAAAGAAGTAAATGTATAAAGAACTTTTTTAGGTGTAGGAATAAGGAACAAATAAATGCAGGAATGGGAGAAGGAGTAATGGTGGAAGCAAAGACAAAGGGCAGGGTCCTAAGTCTGTCTGCAGGAGGAGACAGAGAATCCGATGTGCTCAGAACCTAAGGCAGGGTGTGCAGTGGTAGGCAAACCTGAAAAGGCAGACAGGCCAGAGGGAGGGGCTCGGATGTCCTACCAGGGAGCTGTGATAGTTAGGCTCTGCAGCTGAGCAGGAGAGGGGCAGAGCTGTGATGAGACTCGAAGGTGGGCCAGTCTCAGGGTCAGCTGATAGTCTTCCCTCTTTTATGCCCTCGGTTAGGTTTTCAGGAAGATCATTTGGAGGGAATATAGCAAAAGAGAGGAAGTACATGGTATTCACTAGCTGTTCGGGCTGAATGAGCTCTATGGCATGGGGAGATCCTCTGCTGGCCTTCTCTATTCCAGGTTGTGGGCAGAAGCAGCATCCAAGGGATAATAGAAACCATCTTGAAGGGAAACACTAGTACTACATCCAGATATAATGATGGCAGGGCTGATCCTGGAGCCAGTTACATTACAAAATAGAAGGCATGCGAGCTTCTGAGTCTGGCTTGGGGGCTCTTTGCAATCTGTAAAAGTATCTTCTGTATCCCCAACATCAAGGGCTGCACAAAGTGTTCAGCATTTGTTGAACAAGTGTTTGATGAATGAAGGAATATACTATTCTTTGGTGATCCTTGAAGGACCAGTGTTTCAACAGGAGCCTCAGCCATAAGAGATAAAAGACCCCTTAGTGTTTCTTACTTATCATGTGCTATTTACCTGTTATTTTAGAACAGGCTCAAAGTGGGCACATTCAAATGCCTTAGTAAGTCTGTAATGGTTGGGCAATTTAGGTAAACTGCTGAAATTTCAATTTGATGAAGTTAATGAATGTATTCTCTACCCCTTTCTTCTATCCCATCAAAGAGACCTCCTGCTAGCACTCCTGTGACAGATTTGCCTTTAAAAGGAAATTAATTCCCCTTAGATTTTATTCTTCCCTCCTTAACACCTCCACCCCCTGCCACACATCCCACACACATACTTACTTTTTTATTTCTTTTTTGTTGAGGGGGCCATTTTCCTTTCTCCCATGCCCAGTGTTTTAATTGGTGATGTTCATGCTGTTATAGGGCACTTTGAAATGAGTAATGTTTCATTTGATTACTGGTTTACGTAGCTGACTGCTTCCACATTCCATCCACATACCCATACACAAATGCCTCTGGTAGAAAGTTGCTGGGAAAATTTGTTCATGCTCCCTCCAGGGAATTAAACCAATTTGCTTTAGTTCAGCCTGGTTGCATTTTTATGCATAAAATGAGAAGAAAGGGGAGAGCAAGAGAGAGAGAGAGAGAGAGAGAGAGTGCACGAGAGCGATCTTAAAAATTAAAGCTAAACTAGTGATCAATTCCCATATACTGTTTCAATGCTGAGACACCCCAAATAAGCTTTCCAAATAAGCCTTCTCATTATTGGAATTTTTTGCAACATTTGTGCTTGTGCTATTTTTGGTGGCTTTCATCATTGACCTTGGAAGTCGGTCAGTCAACCAGTCCTCTTCTAGCACGTGCTAAACTTTTCAAAAAGAAGCCTGCTATTTTATGGTAACAACAGGTCTTTCTGGATTGATTCCTCTTGGCAGGGTCATTTATATTATGACCAGCATAATTTGCCACTTTATTGACCCATCAAAACCAAAAGAGAGTGAACACTGTGCTGAGGAAACTAATTACCAGAAATTACCTGATTAATATTCATGCTCACTCCGTTGAATATAGGGCAGAGAGAAAAATATGGGGCAGAGCCAAGTGGCACAGAAGCACATGGCTCTTCACCAAAAGAGTAGGAGCAGGTAAGCCAGAGAGGGGTGAGAGAAGACACTGAGTCTTGCCAGAAAATTGCATCCTCAGGGCCCTTGTCATGGTCTCTTTTCCCTTGAGTTTTGTGGTATACACACACATATACACAGGTGCAAATGAATGTGTTCATATGTGTGCATATATTCATATCATTATTACATTCTTGTGCTTGATTAAACTGAATGCTGTTGCAAATATAGACTACATTAGGTACTCGCATACCAGTCACTGCTTCATTTTCTCTGCCTTCCCCAAAGTGGGAGTTTGATCACTTCCCCTTAAGGCTCAGCACCACCCAGTTTTTATGCCAATCTAAGTTGGAGACTGGCTGTATATACATTGCCTCTTCTCTATAGCAGGTAGGGCCAAAGAGTATTCACCCTCTGAGTGACCAGAACTCACCTTTAAGACCTGGCTCTCAGGCTTCTGCCTTAACCCATAGACTTTCTTTGCCACCAGCTGGATCTGGTCCAACAGCCCTGTTGCCCACTCTTTCCTACTCCTCTTGACCCTGTGGACATCAAGTTCTAGGACTGGGCTTCTACTTTGGTTCTCTCTACCTTGTCTTGTTGTGACCCATTTCCAGGAGTTAACAGCCTATCTCTTAGTCACCCCAGCCTGATGGTCAGGCTTGGCTCAGATGTGGATGTTCCTTGCTCCTCCTGCCTACCAAATGACCTTGCACCTTTCCTGCCTGGCTCTTGGGTACCACTTGTCCTGGATTTATTGTATTCTCTCTACTAGAATGGTGGTTCCATTGCCTCATCTTAGAAACCCTGTTATGAAATCTAAATCTGGATCCAGACTTAGCTCACCATGCCCTGAAATTCTTCCTTACCAGTCTTACCCCTCTTTTCAGTAAACCTCTGTTCTGCTCTGGTGGAACCATTGAACTGTTGCACACACAAATCCTAGGTAAGGGAACCCATAAGAAAAAAAGTTAAAAACAACCAAACTAACACACATGATGCCAGATTAGTTTAAAACAAGTAGCTCATAAGACTATAACTTTGAGTAAAGAAAGAATAGAATTTAGCCCATTTTTATTTTTTTAATGTTTATTTATTTATTTTGAGAGAGAGAGAGAAAGAGAGAGTACTACAGCATGAGTGGGGGAGGGGCAGAGAGAGAGGGAGACAGAGAATCCCAAGCAGGCTCACGCTGTCAGTGCAGAGCCCAATGTGGGGCTTGAATTCACAAACCGCAAGATCAAGACCTGAGCCGAGATCAAGAGTCAAATGCTTAACTGCTGAGCCTTTCAGGTTTCCATTTTTATATGTATGTCAGCATTTGATATGTCCAGTCCAAACTTCCAGTATTTACAAAGGCCTGAGGATGGAGCTGTGTGTACCCTGTGGCAAGTGCTACCTTCATTCTGCAGACCCAGAGATGGGAGGGAGTGTGACACAGTGCTTAAGACCGTAGGCTTTAGAGCCAAACCACCTGGACTCTATTCTTGGCTCTGTCACTACAAACAGTGCATTTTTTAACCCCATGCTTCAATTGCCTATGGGTAAAGTAGGGACAATAATGTCAGCCATGTCGTATGGGTGTAAGGATTAAATGAATGAATTCCCATATGTCATTTAGGATGGTGCCTGGCACTTAGTAAGCTCTCCATCTGAGTTAGAAGACTTATATTTCTGCTTCTCATTGTCCTTCCCTGTTCCATTTTTCTCACTCCTCCATTCATTCTCCTTTGACTGCTGTTGGAAGTTCTGAGGATATGAAGCAAAATAAGATGCTATCATATTTTCCTATTGAGAGCTTGCTGTCAAGGCAAGGTTAGCTGCTGCTAACAGAGATGTAAAAGAAAAAATAATCATATAAACATACAAATCTATGCAGTTTATTCTACATCTTATTGCTATGTGGTCTTAGATTTTGAAACCCAAAGAACCAAGCCATTGACCATTTTACAGATTTGTATGAGACAGAATCATTTTGATTCTTAATTCTGCCACTTACTGCTATATGGCTTTGCACAGGTTATTTAACTGTGAGCCTCAATTTACCCAACTGTAAAATGAGGATAATATCATCTACTTTACACTGTTATGAAGAACATTAGAAAAGATGTTTAAAATATATAAGTATTTTATGCCTGGCCCATTGTATGTGGACAAGAAAAGGCAGTTATTGTCATTGAATCTGTTCCTTTATTTTTCAATTTATGGGAATGAAAACCCAATAGCTTGCATTAAGAAACAAAGAGTTTTGTGCCACTTGTGTATGATTTAAAATAAAATCCACTTTCCTCTGTTATGGAGAAATAACTGTATTTTCACAAGAAGTACTGTATTCATCACAAGTTAAAATCGTTTTTTTTTTTTAAATGCTCAGATTAAACGTTGAGAGTCTGGAATTTTTTTCTTAGCCAAAATTATGGTATAATTAGAGGGAAAACTTAGGATAACTAAGCCTGTAAAATTTACATATAGGATGCTGACCTAGCTGAGTTTTAAAAGCTGTAGTTTGAACAGAGGAACTTCTCAAGTTAATTATTTGTTGGAATTTTGTTTGACCAGAGCAGCCCAACCGTTTGTGGAAATGAAGCACTGACCCTTGGAGCCAGGGCCAAAGCAGTGAAGACTTAATGGGTCTTGGCATTATATTCCAGCATGTGGGTTAGCTCGGCCTAGCTGTACCTGGGGCAGAGCTCTTGGCAAAGGCATTTATGAAACTGCTGTTCTGAAATCCTCAGGAAGACAAGAATCCCCTCACCTCCTTGTTCTATAGGGATGGTCATTGCAAAACTATCATCCTCTGTGGCCCCTCCAACACCCTTCTCCCCTCCCCCCAAATTGGAAGGTCCTTAGTCGCTCTTCCATTGCCAGATCACACATTCAGCTTGGGGGCCCAGCACATCCTACCACACTCTGCCTTCGCTCATTCTGTTCTGCTCTTTAAATTGTATGCATTGCTCAAGCCTCCTCTGGTATTCTATAGCAATTACGGTCTCTCACTTAACTGCTGAATGTCTTGTAACGGGGACTTATTGCTTCAAGTGATATTCTTGTCTCTTCTATTCTGTTCATGCAAGGAATATTTGTTGAGTCTCTTTCATGTACCTGGGAACTGGGATACAGAGTGAATGGACAGAAAACTGCCCTGGGGTCAAGGAACTTAGTTTCTCAATGGGAGAAGAGTGTCAGTAAATAAGCATACAGATAAATTTCAGATAGTTACCAGTCAATGAATTCATTACTATCAGTGATATAAAGGCAGTTTTAAAAGGTATATTATAGGAAGTGACTGATTGTTGAGGCAGGGACAGGTATTATGCTTCTGAATTCCCCACAGTGCTAAGCACGTATAAGGCCCTCTGGAATAATTTTTGACTGAGAAAAGTGTAATAAGCCATTGCATGGCGGAGAAAGGACAGGAGTGAACAGGCATGCCTAGACTTTGACTTACAGGTGACCTAACTTCCATTTAGCTTCTATTATTTACTTCCTGTCAGCAATTCTTAGCTAGTGTAGCCTGGGGAAAATTCCAGAATCTGTATTTTTCCCACCTCTCTTTTCCTTATCTTCATCTCCCTCCACTTCAAGATTTTGGAGTGCCTTATCAGTGTGGGAAGGGTTAGTCTTTAAAAAAAACAACAACGAAAAACAAACCAAAAAAGCCCCTATAATTGGAACTTGAGTAGTATCCATGGAATGTTTTAAGCCTTTCAGAAGGGAGGACAACAGGATTGCCCTCATAGAACGCACACTTCTTGAGGAAACTAGACCCAGTGAAACAGGCGACAATGGTAGTCCAAGGCCTCTCCCTCTTTGGACATTCATGTAAAGGTTAAATGGAGAGAAGGAAGAAGCAGCTGGCGGTGTTGTGCCTGCGACCTTTGCTGTAGCAGGAGACTAGCTATGTTTGGCATTTGCCCATGCTGCTTATAGACCCTTGCTGTGTATGCCAAAAGACAAATGACAGACAAAAGTATCACATACCAGCAGAGAAAGCCCGCCACAACTGCAAGGGAGTTTATCTTCCAGACAGATCCCAGTCTTCCTGACAAGTCTGAACCCCCAAATATGCTAGCTATAGATTACAAACTAGTGACAAGTCTTCTGGCTTTCTGCCCAGGTCCACGGATTCTCAGTTATTTTAGCGGGGCTACATGGCATACATTCTTTCTCTTCTTTTCCTATTCCCCACCCCAACACTCTCCCTGCACAACCTTTCCCTCCCTTTTTAGGCTGCCCACAGAGCACACAGCACCTCCATGTTATCACTGTTGAGATCTGAGCAGGCTATGCTAGTGCAGCCAGGAAGTCTGAGAACTCTCCCCATCAAAAGCTTGGTTTTGGTTGGTGGTCCCTCTGGCTTTTCAATTTCTGTAGATAAATAGAAGCAAGGTATCAGTGGAGAAATCAATAGCCATTTAATTAATGGGGGCTGAGGAAAAAAAAAAAAAAACAAACCCAGGGAGTCCTAGCAGCTGTGAGTTGCCAGTGGTCACAGTGGATATGTGGAATCTGAGAATTCCATTTGCCTCAAGCTGGGCCAAGGTGGTCACTTGTGGTGAAAACTCTTGTGGTGTACTCGAGATGTAGATTTAGAAGTACAGGCAGAGGGGCAGGAGATAGAGAAGATAACATTAACAACATTTCTTACGAGCTGAATGTCTGCCATTAACCTCTCTGACTTATGTACCAATGCAAAGCTGGCCTGCTTGTAAAATCTCTCTCCATGTGGACCTGCCAAAACCTCTGCCTTCCGGGAAGTCAACCTTTTGGTTCAAGCTCTACAGGAGATTCTGCTAAAAATTCAGACATGTTACCCAAGATGAGTAAATCATTCAGCTATATCACAAATGTGGTTAATAGATGAATTAGCTATTTACCCAGCATGTGCCTTAAGGAAAAGGATTACAGGCTTATTTTTTTCTTCCCCTTTCAGTAAGTTTTTTCCCCTTAAATACAAAATGAATTCATGTTTATTACAAAAAATAATTTGACAAAGTCAGTAAAATTCAAGGCACAATAAAAAACCAGCGAAAATCCCTGACTCAAACTCTCCCAAATTACTACTGTCAGTATTTTGGTGAATGTCTTCCCAATTTGTGTGTGTGTGTGTGTGTGTGTGTGTGTGTGTGTTATGTACACAGATATACACACATTTATTTATTTATTTTTCAAAATTTCAAAGGTAAAAATCATACTCTCTGTATAATTTTATTGCCTGCTTTCCCATGTTATTTATTATCCTTCCACAAAATCTTTTTAAAGCTGTTTTATAACTTTCCATCTGGGACTATGCAAGAATTCATTTAGCCAGTCCTCTGGTGTGACGTTTGTTCCTAGTTTTTCCATTATCATAAATAACCACGATGTAAATTTTTTTACAATTGTTTTGATGTTTATTTATTTTTGAGAGAGACAGAGTGTGAGTGGGGAAGGGGCAGAGAGAGAGGGAGATACAGAATCCGAAGCAGGCTCCAGGCTCTGAGCTGTCAGCACAGAGCCCTACACAGGGCTCAAACTCACAGACTGTGAGATCATGACCTGAGCCCGAGTTGGACACAACCAACGGAGCCATCCAGGAGCCCCACGATGTAAACATTTTTAATAGAAAATTGTGGTAAATATATTTGATTAGGGTAAATTCTTTGATTGCTGGGTCCAAGGGTATATATTTACTATTGAAGCCTTTGACACTTTAGTAAATGACTCTCTTTTGAAAAAGTTGTAACTTGTACTCCCGCTAGACACAAATGCGTGCCTGCTTCCTACCACCCTTGTGAGCCCTACGTGCTATGATTCTTCTTGTTTGTCAGGTTGATTGACACAAAATGGAAGCTTTTTTAATTTCTTCTTTTACTTATTTTTGGGATTCACATGAAGACGGTTGACTTAATCATACTTACCCATTCATTTCCATCATTAGCCTGGGCTGGCTATTTCTCTTGCTTATCTATGTATGCCCATCTGTCTGCGTATCCTTTTTGTTCTCAAAACCTATTTCCGTTTCTCTTCCCCTCCACCCCCCACTTAAGGAACTATTCTAATGCAATTTAATATGTATTGTGTGTGTCTGCTGTTTTTTGTTTTGTATGCACCTATTTTAAATATTCATAAATATTAGTGGGTAGATATTTCATTCTTTTCCTTTTTTTAATTTTAAAGAAGAAGAAATTAAAGAAGAAATTAAAAGAAATTTAATTTAAAGAAAAAATTAAGAAGAAATTAAAAATTTTTAATTTTGTTTTTTTTTTAGAGCAGTTTTAAGTTTACAGCAAAATAAAAAAGAAGGTACAGAGATTTCCCAGTTACTCCCTGCTCTCACACATGCATAGCCTCTCCTGTTATCACCATCCTCTAGCAGACTGGTATATTTGTTATGTTGATGAATCATTCTTCCCCCTTCCCTTTTTCTTTTCTCCCTAAGCACTGTTTCTAAGATGTATACAGGTCACTAAGATGTGTACATCTAATTGATTGTATGTAGTTGTTGCTCTCTTGTTTACTTTCATATCTCTGGCTATTTCTGAGGCTAAGGATTTTTTTTTCATGTATTTGTATTTTTTCTGTTATGCACTCTCTCAAGTACCTAAGGCTTTTCGGAATGTGTGGAGATCAGATAGTCCCATTTCAGGGTGTAAGGTTTTCTGTTGGCACAGGGAGGAGGGTTGGGGATGGAGACCCAGCCTAGAGGGGAGAGAAGATTGCAGTAAAAGGATCAAAAATGATGATTACTCCCATGAACTTCCTTTCCTTTTAAATTTGTCTGGCATTTAGGCTTCTTAAACAAGTAACCTTGGCCTCCTGTGGGGCTGTGATGGGGGGAAAGGAGAGTAGTCTGCCCAGCTGCTAGACTTCCCCTCAAGCCCTTACCAACCTATTCTCAGTCACTTTCCAAAGGGCTTTTGTTAATGTGTTGTAGAGATTGCAGAGGAAGAGCTTTAAAGTATGAGTCCTCTGGAAAAGGCTGGAGCCCCTTCTTATAACTGCTGGAATGATCTCCGACAGTTCTGTTCCCTTCCTTTCTAAATGAACCCGCCTTTCCCATAGTCATTTCTGTTCTCTCCTCTCCTGTCTCCTGCTGCACTTTCATTTGTTTGTTTTATAATTATTTAGCTTTTGACACCAGTTAAAGCCACATGTGCTAGGTCTCCCAGGGTATGGCACTCAGTGCATCACCTACCATGTTCTGTGCATTCTCAAATGTGTCATCTTGCCAGATCCCTGTGAGTTAGGGGCAATGAAGTTTATTCCTACTTTACAGGGTAGGAAAGCAAGGAATAGGGAAATTGAGTGTAAGATAGAAAACATTTTCATACAACAAGCTCTTCTTACTGGAAATTTACCCACTATCTCCTGATAATACTTTATCACTTGGCAAGTACTTCCCAGTCATTTGTATGATGAGAATGAAAGCTATCAGTTGCTACAAAATGGATCTGGGACGAAATGAAGGAATTTGACTTTTGGGTGGCATAGCTGTTTGCGCCTGCCGTTTGGGCTGCTTCTGTGTAGTTGTGAGTGAGAACACCCTTGGCAGTTTGGAAATCTGAACTCAACCTCACTGATGAACCTCAAAGGGTCTGCTGGTCAAGTGTGCCAATTCCCTGGGAATGGCAGGGGAACTTACTCCAAAAGACCATGGAGAAGGTGAGGGACCAAGGCTCCTTTTCATTCCTGAGGGGCGTTTTGAACTGAAGGCTGAGCCTACTCGTGTCTGGATCCACTCTCTGGGGTCTGGGAAAGCTTCCTGGAAGATGAGAATTGGCCCACTGGAAGTTCTTTTAACACTACCCCGGAAAAGGGCTGCATTTTATGCTTAGAGATGCATCGGTTAAAATTTGTTTACAGCAATCTTCTATTTCAAAATTACCAAGTACCAAAAAGAAGTTTCTTATTATTAGGGTAGGGTTTGAATATAGAATTGCCAAAAGAAAAGTAATTCATTCTTTTTCATTTTGAAATGAATTGCTCAGCAAGCTGACACATGTCTGCTATGCTCCAGAAAAGTTAGGGACTTTCCTAAATAAATTATCTACTGCATGTGAGATAAGTAGATGGTTTTCTCTCATTAGCCATCTTTTTAAATTTATTGCCACATTTTCACAATATACAATTCAAAAACCCTGGGTGATCGGAAATGTATCACTAAGAGAAATTATGGTAAAAAGTCAGGGAGTGACCTTCGATTTTTCATAATAACCCAAGTGTAATAAAAGCCACATGTGAAATAAGCCTTGAAGAAGAGATTATCTACAGTAGCATATGTTCAGTGTTAGAAATTAGAAATCAACTGCAAAACACAGTAGGAGTATGTCATTATAAGGAATGATAGCTCAAGAAAAAAAAAGAAAAGAAAAGAAAAAGAAAAGGAAATTACAGCTCAGTATAGTCCTGTATTGAAGAAATAAAAATCCCTTCTGCTGTTTTGACTAACCATGGAACATGCCTTTTGTTTGCTATGGAAAAAGAAGTGACCCGGCCTCACGTTTGGTACTCTGTATAGATGTGGCATAAATAGTTGTCATCATAAGTAGATCAGTACTCCAGCATTTATTAGGCAAATTTACAGCCTCAAGATTATCTACCTTCAGTTATCATGTGTTCAGACTATGACCTCATAGTTAGTTGTTTCCATGTAGAAAGTAACTGATAGGACGAATCCCTCAGAACCAGTAAAAAAAATCTGCTGGGTATTCACTTAACATACATTTAATGAATATTCACTTTGTACAAGTTATCAGTCTGGACACTGGAGGTTTAAGATGATTCAAACATGGCCCCTGTTTTGGAGGATACTACATTTCATTGAAAGGGATCGGTTTGTAACCAAATGATCAGGACAATAGGATAAATATCATAGAGAATGTACAACATGCTGCAGGAACACAAAGGAAGGAGTGACTAACTGGACAAGTTCAACAAAGCTTCATAGAAGTAGTGACAGCTTAGGCCTCTCAAGTGTAAGCAGGATTATTGGGGCTATGGAAGGAGCTGAAGGCATTGCTGACTAGGTGAATCCTATGCGGGGCATCCAGAACCCATGGACAGGCATATGGCATGCTTAGGGTATCCTGCTCCATAGAAATGGCCCGCTTGAGGGACATAGCAGAAGACAGGGCTGAAATGTTAAGTCAGCTCAGTTTGTGACAGGCCTAAGTGCCATCCCTAAGCCTGCAGCCTCCATCCTCTCATCCTTTGGCCCTGCTCTGATTGGCAACACTAGGGATAATGTTAAAAATATGTAACAAGTAGTGTGGCACAGATCAGATTGGTCAGAAGGAGGGGGGGACCTGAGCCTCTTTCCTATGCCAGGACCTTTCAGGTGCTGGAGCACAGTGTCTTGCAGGGTTCCCAGGGATGGAACCAGACTATCCGGGAAAGACCATGGTGACAGCCATTTACCAGCCAGGTTGGAAGTATTTTTTACAACTTTATTTATTTATTTATTTATTTATGTATTATTTAATTTATTTTTGAGAGACAGAGAGAGACAGCGCAAGCATGGGAGGGGCAGAGAGAGAGGGAGACACAGAATCTGAAGACAGGCTCCAGGCTCTGAGTTAGCTGTCAGCATAGAGCCCGATGCGGGGCTCAAACCCACGAACCATGAGATCATGACCTGAGCCGAAGTCGGACGCTTAACCGAGTGAGCCACCTAGGTGCCCCCAAGTTTTTACGATTTTAAAAGCCAGTGCAGCTAAGTGTCTACACTGCCATCAGCCGATTCTTGAAGAGAACTAGGGGGTTGTGCTTTAATTTCTCATCTCCTCTGCACGCCCTGGACAAAGATGATTTCATCCCTCAAGAATGTCTTGAGTTAATTACGCTCTCCTCTCCCCACTGCAGAGCAAATTCTCTAAGAAGCAAAATTGATTAAAACTTTTACAGATGAAGTCCAAGGTCCTTACCCGGCCTGCCTGACATTTGTGATCTCGTCCCTGTTGTCTTTTTAGTCTTACTTCCCATTGTCCTCTTGGGCACTTGCTCCCTGGTGCAGTTTGCACAGTGCTACCAATGAGCTCAAGTGATACGGTGGTTTAAATGTTTCCTCTGTCAGACTTCTGACCTGTGGCTAGCTGGGAAGGCCCCACAGGCTAGCACAGCATCTTGCATGTGGTAGATGCTTCTGCTGAACATTGATAGATTGGCCCAGCATACCTTCTTAGGAATGAAATTGGGTTTTTTGTTTGCTTTTTTGTTTTTGTTGTCATTTATTTTTAGGTAATGGCTTTGAATCAACAGTAAGGCAGAGGCACAAACAGTGATTGGCACTTCAGATGATGAGTAGAGTCAGTAATTGAAGGGTAGCTGAATAAATGAATGACAGACAGATTTCATGTATATTCATGGTAGAATTTGTTACTGGGATCTTTGCATCCACATCTTTAGTTATAATTTAGTTTTAATAGCTTATCCTAATATATTTTTTAACTTTTTTAATGATTATTTATTTTTGAGAGAGAAAGAGAGAGAGAGAGAGAGAGCAAGCAGGGGAGGGGCAGAGAGAGAGAGACACACACACACACAGAATCCAAAGCAGGCTCCAGGCTCTAAGCTGTCAGCCCAGAGCCTGACACGGGGCTCGAACTTGTGAATGCAAGATCATGACCTGAGCCAAAGTCGGAGGCTTCACTGACTGAGCCACCCAGACACCCCTAGCTTATCCTAATATTAACAGTGTTTCCATGTAACATTTATAAGATATAAATGAGATGTGAAATATAAGTGAAGTACCAAGTGTAGAGTACCAAGCAGTGTGCTCAGCACAGAGTTAAACTAAATGGAAATGGATTTTGCCTCATGAAGCTTACTAGCAAGGGAACCAGATAATAAAGAAGTAAACTTTCTTCCCTCTCTGCTTTTCATCTGCTATTGTCATCTCTTGCCTGGACCAGAACAGTGGACTCCACACTGGTCTCTCTGCCTGGAGGCAAGTCCTTAAACCCTTTCTACATGGCACCCAGAGGGAGCTTTAAAAATCAGGGCTGTGTCTATCTTGCTTAATCCCATTCATGACTTCACATTCCAATTAGGGTAAAATCCTAATTTCTTTCCATGATCTCCAAGGTCAAGTTTGATTGGGCCTCTGCCTATCCCTCCAGCCATGAATCGGTCTACTGTGCCCCACCATTCCTCACTGTGCCCCTCTGTGCCCTGCTGGTCTCACTGTGTCCACTAGCTTCAGTCACAGGGGCAGCCTTCAGTTCTTTGAACCCCTGAACTCCTTCCATCCTCAAGGCAAGCCTAGGGCTGTCCACCTCTCATTGTTCAGATCCACCAAAAGTTGGCCCCTTTTACCCATATCACTGTTATTCTTTATTGAAGAGTCCTTCCTGGCATTTAACAGAATTTGTAATTATCTCTAAATTTGTTGAGGGAGAAAAGTTGTCTGAAATTAAGGCTTTCTTGTGCAGTTGAGAGCTGAGAGGAGAGGATTGGATCTTGAGATTCTCAATGCAGGAACTCTTTTCTGATTCTAAAGGGATACCTAATTAAATTACTTAAGTATATAGTTCCGAAGTCTCTTCCAATCAGCAAAGGAATTCTCTGTACCAATTTTGGTCAGAATGAATACCTCTGCAAAATAGTTTGTGCTCCACTGTGAAGCAAACATTTTGAAACTTAGGGTACATGAATGGAAGCATATGTTGGGGTTAGCCATATAGACAGTTAACTGAATTTGAATATATCCAGTCATTTAGAATAGGCCTCTCTTTGCAGACATGCCAAGGTGGGAAGCAAGCCCGAATAGTAATAAAAAATTCAAATGCTAGAAGAGGAGGACATTTTAAAAAATATTTATTTATTTTGAGAGGGAGAGAGAGAGCAGGGGATGGGGCAGAGAGAGAGGGAGAGAGAGGATCCCAAACATGGGGCTCAATCCCACAAACCATGACATCATGACCTGAGCTGAAATCAAGAGTTGGACGCTGATGCTTAACCAACTGAGCCACCAAGGCGCCCTGAGAAGTACACTTTTTCGGTGTTAAAGGAACAACTCTGGTTTAGGAACAATATATGGCTAGAAAGTTAACTTGTAAGAGAGAAAGTTAACTTGTAAGAGAAAGACACTTCAAGATACATGCCAAGAGCAGAAGCTAGTGGGCAAACCAGAGACTAGGGAGACTAGAAGAGTAATGAGAAAGGACAGAAAGAAAGGGTGGGGGTGAGACAGAGAGAAAGAGAAGAGAGGGATGGAAAGAAGGGAGAAAGCAGTAAAAATCCAGAAGTACCGGTTCTTTCAAGGTCTAATCAAGGACAACAGTACATGGCATCCCTCCTTGCTGATTCTTAATGGTGTTGGACATAGGAACAGTTATCTTGTCAACACTTCATTGTATGGTTACAAAAGGCAAGGTGGCAAGGTGATAGAGGACCATCTGATTTCATTAAACAGACCATCTTTGTCTCAAAAATTATGATTCCCTTCCCTGTGATTCTCATTACTCAAAAGTCTCTGATTTCCTGTTCCAAGTCTCCTATCAGTAATTTATGGAAGTTGTATTTCTGGCCAACAGCAATAGTTATTTTTGGTGGGGGGGGGGTTCTCCTGGGGTATATATATGTGCATAGGGATTCAGAAAGGAAGGCCCCAGCATTCTCCTTATAAATTCTAAAATCTTTGAAAGAAAAATTGCAAACAGCCCTTTCCACTGTAGATTGTTCAATGATTTTGCTGTTTGCCTGCAGTCTGCCATGAGTCCTGCGCTGCCTGCTGGGGTTCGACAGAGAAGCACTGCTTGGGCTGCAGAGACCCCCTCCAAGTG
Source organism: Cryptoprocta ferox (assembly GCA_028646485.1). Lineage (NCBI taxonomy): Eukaryota > Metazoa > Chordata > Mammalia > Carnivora > Eupleridae > Cryptoprocta > Cryptoprocta ferox. Next base: position 131,751,258 of record CM053567.1, on the reverse strand, counting down.
CTGAGGGAGGGCATCTGTGAGAGCAGCTGTGGTCTTGGGTTCTATAACAAGCAGGGGATCTGCAGTGGTAAGTGCCTGGCTTTGCATGCCAGACATCTTTCTTTTTTTTCCTCACAGCATCCCTTGTTTTATTCAAATCAGAACATTCTTTTACTCCACAAATATGCAAATGGCTAGGAACATTGACAGTATTTTAGTAGTTTACAAAACACTGATAGGATCACCTTTAACTCCCCCACTCAATAGCTTGTTAGGTTGGGGTGTTCATTCTAGCTTCCTTATGTGAGACTCAGGCTGCTTGCTTCAGACTCTCAGCTGTAGGAAGAGTAGCGGGGCTTCCTTCCTCCAATTTTGAAACTCTTCAACAGTACCAGACTGCAATATGCGTAAAGATAAAGATATTCTTAGACCAGCCAAAGGCAGACCCACCTTTGTGCTGGGCCCCTGGCTTAGCTGAAGCAGTTACTGTGTATTCTACCTTTAATGCCCATGGCGTGACAGTAAGAATTAACCCAGACTAGTGTTTCCTTCCAAGGGCTTTATAAACATTAAGCCACTGAAAGGCAAGAACGTATGGGGGGGAAGAGCATTACCTTGGGCAGGTTACATAATCTCTCCATGTGTCAGTTTCCCTTTTGTAGAATGGGGGGAATAGTAGCAGCTGTGGTAGACAGAATAATGGCCCCTCAAATACGTCTATGTCCCAATATCCAGAACTTGTGACTATGCTGCCTTAAATGGCAGAAGGGACTCTGTAGGTGTGATTAAGTTAAGAATCCTGAGATGGGGAGATGATCTTGGATTATCCATGTGGGCCAGTTAACCACAAGGGTCCTTAGAGGAGGGAGACAGAAGGGTAGAAGTCTGAAAAGGACATCTAAGACAGAAGCAGTAGTCAGGGCAATGCCAAGACGGGGCAGTGGGCATCCAGGCAGCCTCTAGAATCTGGGAAGAGACAAGGCAATGGATCTGTTCTAGGACTTCCAGAAGGAATGCGGTCCTGCTGATGCCTTGGCTTTAGGACTTCTGACCTCTAAAGCTGTAAAATAATAAATCTGTGTTATCTTAAGCCACTGAGTTTGTGGTAATTTGTCACAGCAGCAGCAGGAAACTAACACACACCCAGCTCAGAAGGCTATTGGGAGGACTGAATTGATATAGGCAGGCATTTAGCACAGTGCCTGACACAGATTAAGTGCTGTGTTTGGTGTCTATTCCTCACAATGGTTTCGGGAGATGGTTATTTTTACCATCCTCATGTTCCAGAGGAGACAGAGAGGTTAAGAAATTTGCTTAAGATCACATATAGCTAATAAGAGGCAGAGTTGAGATTCAAGCCTAGGTCTTCTGGCTTTACATTTTATTTGCCTCCCAACTGCTCTTTTGGCTATAATGAGACACCTCCCTATGCACCTCTGCTCTTTTCCTCTCCCTTCTCCTTCTCATTATTGACTCCCACGATCCTTTTCTCCCCCTTTCTCCCTGTCTTCCTGTCAGTCTTTAGATCAGCTGCTGCCCTGTGGACATTGCCAAGTCCACAGGTAGGTACCTGACAGTGAATGAAAGGTTTGAATTGAGTTTACTGTGATGGTCATACCTGCAGAAAGGCTGTGATGACTTTTTTTTTTAACAAACTCTACTAAATCAATAAAAATGTACAGCCCATAAAACTTTGTTGAGTTATTGTCCTCGTTTTGTTTACTGAGCAGGGCAACAGCAAAAATGAGATGATCTTTGGGACTTGACAAATCCACTTGTCTTAGAGAAGAGAGATAGCCCCTGGCAGCTGCTTGCTTAAAGCTGTGCAGAGATCCATCAGCATCACTGGTGTGAAAAATCTCACTTGATGTGGACGAGTCACAGGTGGCTTTAGTGTAGATTCAGGAGAAAACAAGGAAAGAAGGACCAGTCTGCTGTTAGCCTGAGCATTTTAATATTTTTCTGCCAGGATCACTTTCTTGCTCAATTAAGCCAGATGCATTCTCTAAAGGTCAGCAGATGTCAAATTTGCACTAATCCAAAGGCATTTAGCCTGTAAGTCCCCAAGGAGGCTGGCTACTGTCCCTGATGAGGGGTGGTGACACTGACCTGCTACCGAGATGATATTATCCGGATTGAGAAAGCAACGTTTTCTGGGGAAGCAGGTATTTAAAAGGAAAGCTTGAAAAAAAAAAAAAAAGAGGGATTAAGCCTTGTGTGAGCCTTGAGGCGGTGACGGGTGGAAATCTACTTGCTAAGAAGTTGGATGAGGAAAGCCAGAGCTCCTTGCTGACTGGAAGAATTAAAAAAGAAGACTACTGAACAGGTGACTTAGGAAGGGAATATACATCTGGAATGCTATCTGTATACATTTTGAAACAAAGCATCAGAAAAAAAAAATCTTCCATATACAAGGATGGACTATTGCTGACATTAGCCAGCCAGCTAGTCAATTAATCAACAGGTAATTACTGAACGCCTGCCATTTGCTTAGCATGATGCAAGACTTTGTGATACCATTGACATTGACCAACAGGCCTTTTGATAAAGACTGGAGTTTACACTTTTCATAAAATTCTTAGCATTCCCTATGTTTGTATCAAATGCCTTCAGAAGTGTTTGTATAAATATTTTCTCAAACATCAGTGAACCAAGTCACTGATTGGTATCGGAATGTTAATTAAAACGTCTGATGCTGATAATGCTGACTTATTTCCAGTTCAATTCGGTGTTATTCAAGATAAAGACCAGCTGGTGTTGGTTTAATAATTTATAACCGAGCAGCCCATATCTGTAGAAATCTCAACGTCAACTGCTGAGAAAAATCCAGCACAACCTGTCATAAATGGTGATATGCCCTGGCTGAAAGAATTTACAGCAACCAAGTTCATTGGCGGTTCATGCTTTGAGTTTTACAAATGTTAGATATAAAGGGTGGGGAAATTCAAAGGACAAAAACCTCCTCATTCTTAGGCTTTAAGTACTTGTGCTATTATGAAGGGCTTTTCTGACTCTAGCTAACATAGTAAATCAAAGTAAGTTCAGAGGTTTCTGTTAGCCATTCTCTCTCTCTCTCTTCCTTCCTCCTCTCCTTATGTTTCTCTCTTTCCTTCCTTTTATATTCATTTCCCTTCCTCACCAAGGCAACTATTTTAATTTATTTATCTCTTTGTTTTTATGGTCTCATGTAAAATGGGTATTCTTTTGCATGTATATACCTTTTTCCCCCCTTAAATGATATTGTGTCATAGAGTTCATGTTGTTCTTTTTTTACTCAGCATCATGGTTTATGAGTCAGCCATGTTGCTATCTCATCTAGCCCTTTGCTTCTCGCTGCTGCATAGTACTCCTGGTCTGCATCCCCCCTAGCTCACTAGTCCATGAGGGACTCCCCACCTCCCTCCATTCCCATGCTGTCACTAGAGAGCACCAGTGAACAGCCTCAAACACTTCCTTTTATGAACCTGTGTGGAAGGTTCCCTGGGATGGATAATCTGGGAGAATTGTTGGTTTCTTATCTCTGCATATCCTTCATTAGACTAAGTAGTGCCAGGTAGCTTACCAGCTTCTATACTCTTAAGTGTGAAGGTTGTCTGTCTCCACATCCTCGTCACTATGTGGCATTATCATCAAGCTTCAGATTTTTTTTTCCGGTTAATAGATATACCAGGACATCCCATTTTAATTTGCATTTTTCTGATTATTAATGAGTTCGAGAATATCTTCAACTCCAATTGGACTGGCATCCCCATGCTCAAGGACATTTTGACTTTAAATCCTATATTAAATTGGATACCCTGCTAGGTGTGCCTACCAGCTATGTTATGGTTGGTTCAGTGAACAATTATCTGGTTCTATTTCAACTATGAAAACAGAAAGTACAGAGTACTTTGAAATGTTGGAGTCAAGGAAACGGAACTCAGCTGAGCAGCCAGAGAATGTGATTGCCATGTTAATACCAACTGTGGACATTGCAAAGAATAGACTTCTCTGCTCCCTGTGCTTACTATTGACGTTCTCTGGTGGGTTTCCCTCCTTCTTAGCTTGTGACCAATCCTGTAAGAGTTGTGGTCCCAGTAGTCCCAAATGTCTTACCTGTGCTGAGAAGACAGTGTTGCATGATGGGAAATGCATTGCTGAATGCCCTGGTGGGTACTATGCTGAGGTCACTGGCATATGCAAAGGTAAGACATGGGTAATCATTGTCATCATCAAAAAGTGTTTAACACATTTGACAATACTTGCTGCTCATTTGGGAATTTGTGTGTTTGATGCTAAAACGTCAAATTAAAAGGAATAGCTTTTTCATTATAGAACCTGTGTGTATTTGGTGTGGGAATGGATGATGTGGGTGGGTACTGGGGAACTTGAATGATTAAGTAAAGTACTTATGCATACCAATCATCATTAGAGATCATTAGGTCCTTTTCAATGCTAAGAACATCTTTAAGATCTTCATATAGTCCTTGTGTACTTATAAACCCTCACTAACTTAGGTTGTAGGTATGACAGGATCATAACTTAGATGGCATTTACAAATACATATATTGGCTACTATGACACACCACAAAAATACAATAAAAAATCAAGTTTGATGGCTTGTAAAGTTGACATCTGTATTTATTGAAAATTTGATCTTATATGCTATATGTATTGTTTCTTTCAGATTCATACAACTTTAACCAAGAAACATTTCTGTTTTAGACTTCAGAAGTTTCTACTTATGTATGCTGGACTTGTGTCTTTCCTTACAGGCAACTCTGAGAACTTATTGCTGCCTGGGACACCTTGATTACCCCTCTCCTCCAAAACAAGCATACATATTTTGACTTCTACCTATAGTGTGGGTTAGTGGCAGAATATTTAGATCTGTCCCACAGCCTTGACTTATCAACCTCCCTTTTGTCTGCCAACCTCTTTACTTACCCAGTGTTTATTCCTTTTCTGTAACATCGTGCTCCCAATGGTCTCATCCACTTCCACACTCCCCTTTCCCAGCTTCTGCCCATTGTTCTCTGGAGTCTTTTAGTATCTCAATCCTTCCCCTTAGGACAGGCCATGGTAATATCTGTAACTTAGAGTCAGAGATGGCCCACTGTTACCACCCAGGACCACAGCAGCAAAGATGCATACCTGACATTGTCATATGTAATGGTCAGATTGTTTGATATAATTCTTACTTAAAATCCTATAATGTCAGACCTAGAAGTATCTTAAATGACCAGTCAGTCCAACCTCACTGTGCATGTTCCAAGAAAGCTAGGCCTGAAGAGACCCTGACTTGGCTAAGGGCATAGATAAGTTAATGGACAAGTCAGCCAAAATTCCAGTGCTTCTAGCACTTGGACGGATAAACTTTCCACTCTTCCCTATTCAGGTTCAGGGTTTTAGGTTCAGATATACCTAAGGCTAAATCCCAGCTCTGCTGCTAATTAGCTCTGTGATCTTGGGTAAATTTTTTAACTTCCCAAGACTTCAGTTTTCTCATATGCAAACCCTCAAAATTGCTATGAAGATTAAATGCAGCAATGTGTATAAAACATTTAATACAAACACTAAATAAAAGGTAACTAATAAATAATAGAACATAGATGGATAAAGGGGCACTGTGGGCAGTTCTGGTAATATAACCCCTCCTCATACATCTTTCTCCTTGATTTGGTGTGACAGATGAATGAGATTAAGAGTGACCCAGGAGGGGGGTTCCTGACAGAAAAGGAGCCCAGGAGAGAAGGAGGTTCTCTAATCCTGGGTCCCATGGTTCTCTCTCGCTCTCTTCCTCAGTTTGTCATCATTCATGTGCCAGCTGCTCCGGACCCATGGCCTCTCACTGCACAGCCTGCATCCAGCCCCAGGCTCTGCGCCAAGGCCACTGCCTGTCCAGCTGTGGAGAAGGTTTCTACCCTGACCACGGGGTCTGCAGAGGTACTGTTGGTTTCATCTTCATTCTTAGGAGACTTTCCTATCACAAGGACAAAGATTTAAGTTACTTTTCAGTGCACTTTTCCCTACAGTGTATCTCATATGGCTATGCATACCTTATATGCTTTTTTTTTTCATTGCCAAGGGATACTCTGAAAAAATCACGTTGGAATATTTGTGATGACACCCAAAAGTTCATGATTTTTCTGGCCATCCTTGAGAGGACTGTCATTTCATTTACTGTATATTAAGATGAAACCAAACTCTTCCTCCTTTTGCCTGTTCTTTTAAGCATTGCTAATGGTTTTTTTCTTTTCTTCTTCATTGTTTTTCCCTGAAGAACTTTTTTTGTTAATGACATAGCAGAGCAAACTGAGTAGCAATTCCTCTGGCTGAGTGAAATGGAAACTCTTTAATAGCTGTTTGCCAACAAGGCTTTGGGCTCATTGGGAGGGCAGGATCATTGCCTTTTGAAACTAGAACATTGGGAGCAAACACTTTAAGTGAAATTAATTTATGTTTACTTATATGTTAGGGCACCTTGGAAAAGAGTTTGGGAATAGTTACAAGAAAAATATATTTAAAACAGGGTAACTACAATAAATATTCTGAAAAAGAAAATTTAGAAAATCTTTTAAAGAACTCTTCTAGAGTTAATTGTATCAAAGTGTAGTATATCAAAGAACTCTTGTAAAGAGTTGGTTATATCAAAATGTGGGCATGAAATAGTTCCAGTACTCTGTCTGCCTCTAATTTTAACCAGTAGCCAAGGAAAACAAGAAACTGTGACGGATTATCAAATTCTTGTTGCTCCTCCAAAGGGGACTCTTCCTGGTCTAGAAAATCAGCTTTCCTCACATAAGTTCTAGGAAGAATCTGTTGCCTAGACGCCTATATGGTGGGTGATGGATGACACGGTGGACAATAATGCAGCAACCATCTTTGCAAAAAATACAGTAATGGCCTTTGTATGGGTGCGTCTTAAAATCTTCAATAAAAACTGAGGCCATGATATTAAAACATCATTCAGTGAATGTGTATCTGGAGAACCAAGCCAATATTGTCCAGGTTGTGAGTTTTTTTCATACTCTAGTTTGACAGCTCTTATAGAACCTGAGAGATGTGACCAGTTAACATTACTCTCACTGTGCTTCTCATGAGTATTATCACCCTGTGCTGTGTATAGAACACTAGAGGGCAATTTTCTGATAGGATGTATCTGGTGAACTCTTCTAAGTGGTTTAGATTTAATTAGGGACTCCCCTTGGTTGCAACATGTATATGACCCTTGGATTGTTTTCTGTATTTTATTCTTATTGGCAGCCTGTCATTCCTCTTGCCTCACTTGTGTGGGTCCAGAGCCCTCTCACTGTGCCCAGTGTAAGAAGCCCGATGAAGGACTACAAGTTGAGCAGCTGCCTGGGGTGAACATCACTTCTGGCGTGTGCCTGTCCCAGTGCAGAGCCCAGTTTTATTTGGAGAACACTGGACTTTGTGAAGGTGAGGAAGCATGATTTGAGGAAATGTTAGGTAGCTTCTGGGCTTTGCTCTTGATAGATCCTGGGAGGTGGGACCAAAGCCAGAAGACCTTTGTTTTTAAATAAGAACTGTTCCAGGATGCTTGTGGATGGAGCAGAAGACTGACATGCAAAGGAGATCCCACTCACGTTCTCCTTCCCTTGGTGAATAATAGATGATCTTAAAGAACTGGTTCTGTTTACCCCACTGTCCCTAAAGTTACACTCTAAGAAGTTCCAGACAGGAATTATTTCAGAGACAGTATGAGTAGCTAAGAAAGTCCTAGTGCTCATTGTAGAATTCCATTTATTATTTCTTCTAATTTGCTACTCTGAATATGAATTGGCCCCTTCAGGGCAAAATCTGGACTTCTGTCAAAATTTAGAAGTGATTCCTGCCATCGCCTTAGCATATCATCTACAGAGAATTGATGCCATCATGAATAATTTGACTCAATAGCTAGATCATCTATGAGTGGTTGAGGAGATGAAGGAGAGATATATTTAATTTTGGGGGGAGGTAGGAGAGCCCCTCTCTGCTCCTATACGAAGTTGCCTTGCTGTTGGGTATATTATTTGACTCTCAAGCTACTTGAAAACAAAAATCGATACTCATATTTTTCATTGTGAGCATAACATATGTTCATTAAAGGAAACTTTAAATGTAGAAAAAGCAGAAAGATAATCTACCCATCATCTACCACCATCTACCACTTGGGTAATTGCCTTTACCATTTTGCTGTAATGTATCCAAGTCTTTTCCTGTGCATAAGTTTGAGCTTTTATTTTTACCACGTAACTGTTAAGCATGCTGCAGATTTAATTTTGTATCCTAGAACATCCAATGTTACATTGGAATATACTCTCACATGGAAATGATGGGTTTCAAGGTTAAGTTAAAAGATTTTAACACAGCGAGTCCTATGGCATAGTAGGAAGTATGCAGATTTGGAATATAGAGACCTCAGGGCAGATATTTAAGTTCTCTGAGCCTTTGCATTCACACCATTAGAATAGGGATAATTATCTTTCACATAGGCTTTTTGCCAGGATCAAAAGAGGTTAGGAGTGTGAAAGTTCTTGGTAAATTGTAAAGCCTCATGCTCAACTGTAATAAATCTCAGTCCAAATACTCAGGTGTTCAGGAACATTATAAAGGTAATCCCCTGCTCTCTGGGATGCACCAGGCTCTAGGGAAGTTGCCCAGTGCCCAGACATTAGGGGAAGGATCTTCCCTCTCTACATAGACTGATTTCTCCCTACATATGCATTGCCTAAACTCTCTGTGGTCCCTTAAACTCTCATGGCTCAGTTTCCACAACCACTTCTGAAATACAGGAATCTTTATTGCTAAGAGTCCCAGTGCCTTCCCAAGGCACACACCACACAGCCTTCCCCCCCGACCCTAGGAGAAATCAAGAAGAAATCTTCCCAGGCCAGTCAGCATAGTTAGCCTCTTCCTATAATTTTGGACACTATATTAAAAATGAAAAAATAGGGAATTTGAAGAGGGATCAGAAAAAAAAAAACAAAAATGCTTAACATTTGTAAAGTTAAGTCATAAATAAAAATTGGAGTGACCAGGGTTATTCAGCCAGAGGATAATGCTACTGTTGATTTGGTACACCCATGAGCCACATACTAGGTGACGAGCCTTACTTGTTTTTCACATAGCTGTGGTACCTTATGGGGTTAGGAGGACAACTGTATTAGAGGAGAAGAAATGGAGGCTTCCAAAAGTTTAGGCTGTAGCTTGTTTAAAGTCATGTAGCCGGCACAGAGGAGAGTACCATGGAATCTAAGTCAGCATGACTCCAGTATCCATGCCTTAAACCCGGGTGCTACTGTGTTATGGTTGCTGAAGAGGCAAGAGCACAGCATAGTAAAACTGCAGGATTGGAACATTTTGGATTTAAGGAAGCATCCTTGACAAAGGGAAGTTTTCTGGGAATCCCTTTATATAAACACCTTTTTAAAAGGATTAGGGTCTAATCCTTGTGGAATGGTTTAATTGTGGTCCCATGTGAAAGGTCTAGATTGACCTCTGGAGTCCCTTGTACCTGATGGTTTTATGCTAGTTAACATAATAATATGTATCACACGTATAGCTATTTACTCACATTTATCCCCAAATCCTTGTGCAATCTCTGCTAGGTAGATTGTTGTACTCAATTTATAAGTGATGCGAATGTGGCAGAAAAAGGTTAATTGAGTTGCCCAAGATCCCATTGGGAAACTGAGTGAAACCACCAATTGTTTCCAACCCTATCTAAGTATTAAGTGTGTTGATTGATGTGTTCCATGTCACTCATCTCATATCTCTAGAAACGTTTTTGCCTTCCCACAATCTGTTCCATTGTCGATTCTGCCGAAGCGTTGTCTATGAAATCAGGCTGGGGAGCCCTATGAGATTGCACTGGGCTCTCCTTCTCACACATTCCCAGAAATGCCCTTGCTTCTTTGCAGAACATTTCAAAGGGTTGCAGTTTTTTGTGGCTATACCAACGAGAATTTATTTTGCAGCACTTTTGCTCTCAAGTGCCTTTCTATAAAGAAGAGAAAAACAACTGTTTTCTGGAATTGTCTCTCTTCCTCTCTCTGAGACTGCAGTACAGAGTGATTAGAATATTACTGCAGCTAATGAAAGAGAGAAGCAGATGCATTATAGGAAGAAGCAATTTGCTTAGAGTCTGAGTGGTGTTAGAAGTTATCATGAAAGTTTCTACTCAGAGCTACATGACAAACCCAGGAATTATCTAGTGGAAGATGAAACAAAACTACTCGAGATATTTGACTAACATCCAAGTCTATGATTGAAGGATGAAAAAATACAAAATTAACAAACAGCAACCAAAGAGAACATTGTTTATTAGTAGCTCGAGGGCAGTCTGTTTTTATTCATTCCTTTTACAAATGTCTATAGAGTGGTCCCTCGGTGCCAGGCATTGTCTGGGCACTGGACATACACTCAAGAATGAGTCAGACAAAATCCCTACTGTCATGGAATTTATATTCTAGTGAGAGAAGCAGATAATAATTAAATGAGTAACAACAGCAGTAACAAAACCCATGTCATGTACTTGGCTAGTGGTCTGTGCTATGAAGCCCACAGCAGGATAAGACAGGGAGAAAGACAGGTGGGCTGAGGTGGGCTCCAAAGCAGAAATGCTATGGTGAGCTGGGGATGGCCACCTGCAAGTGTTTGTCCTGTGATTTTGGCTCATTCTCGAAAATGAACTTGGGTACTTTAGAAGATGGAGCTTTGACGTTATGCTTTTTCTTTTTCTTTTTTTTTCATTTGGCCTCTGTGTTTGCAAAATGTGGCTAGAATTGCTGGTACAAAAGACCATCTGTTACTAATTGTGGAAGACAATGTGGAGGCATTTCCAGTAGTCAACCCAAACTGTGCATGGTTATTGAATATTAACATTTAGTATTAACTCAAAGAAGGATTTTAGTAATTTTATCCAGAGTTCATTTCACCTATTTAACTGATTCTGTCAGCATTGACACATTCTAGTTCATTAAAAAAAAAAAAAAAAAAAAAAAAAACAACCAGGAGATAACCCATTGGCTCCCTTGTACAAATAAAAGAATAAAATCTCAATTCCTCCAAAACCTCCAAACATCAAAAAACTATCCTTTACTTTTTTTTTCTTTTCAAAATTTTATTTACATTCTAGTTAGTTAACATACAGTGCAGTATTGGTTTCAGTAGTAGAATTTGGTGATTCATCACTACGTACAACACACAGTGCTCATCACAAGTGCCCTCCTCAATGCCCATCACTCATCTACCCCATCTCCCCCCCACCTCCCTCTGTCAACCCTCAGTTTGTTCTCTATCTTTAAGAGTCTCTTAGGTTTATTTCCCTCTCTCTTTCTCCCCCGCCACCAATATGTTCATCTGCTTTGTTTCTTAAATTCCACATAAAAGTGAAGTCATATTATTTTTTACTTTTTTATCCATCTACCCCCACTGGTTTTCCAGGCCTCCCTCCATGAGTTCATGAATCTATATGAAGTCTCCAGGGTAGAGCTGGGTAGGAGGCTGGTATGTTGTCCAATTCCAGGAGTGTACAATTCCAGCCCATATGGCTGTACATGGCAGCCCAGGGTAGATGGACAGGGCAAAGGACCTGGATCTCTTGTCACTGGGAGGCTTTTCCTCTTCCCTATGAATGTTCCTAGGATCAGGTAGATCTCTAAACTCAGTTTCAGATTCTCCTTCCACTCTTGTTATTTTCTTTTCCTTTCTTTTAAAGGGTCCAATTATTTTGAAGACTTAGCTTTTAGTTGAAGTCTGTCTAGATCAGAACTTTTCGTAAAATCTGTTGGGAAGCTTGTGAAAATGTGGATTCAGATTTAGTAGATCTGAGGTAAGGCTGATGCTCTTGGTCCAGGGACTATGGTTGAGTAAGCAAAGCCTCTAATTTAAAAAGGGCAAGTATATCATTTTATCATTGGTATCCTTCTTTCTAACTAAAGAAGTTTTAAAAAAATCTCAATTTTTATTTCAATTTCTTCTCATTGCATGCATCATACATATCACAGAAATCTTAAAAAATATAGATAAGAAAAAAAATCCATTACTAGGTTACCCAGATTTAGCAAATAAAATACAGAATTAAGAAATAAAAATATTTAGTGAATAAAAAAAGGATTTTTTAGTATAAACATGTCTCAAATATTTTCTGAGATATTCTAAAATTCTATTCACTATTTATCTGAAATTCAAATTTAACTAGGGGTCTTTTATTTTATCTGTAAATTCTACTTATAACCCTTCAATCTTGAGATAGCCCCTTTTAACCTTTGGGCGTGTTTTCCTACAGTTATTTATAAACACACACACACACATATCACTTCATGGCTTGTAAATTCCTTACAACCAAGAATTTTATTAGAAGGGCGCCTGGGTGTCTTAGTCGGTTAAGCATCCGGCTTCAGCTCAGGTCATGATCTCGTGGTTCATGGGTTCGAGCCCTGCATCAGGCTCTGTGCTGACAGCTGGCTCAGAGCCTGGAGCCTGCTTCAGATTCTGTGTCTCCCTCTCTCTCTGACCCTCCCCTGCTCACACTGTCTCTGTCTCTCAAAAAAATAAAAAAAAATTTAAAGAATTTTATTAGAAATTTTGTGAGTTTACATTTACTCCCATTTTATAGACGAAGGAAGGAAGGCTTAGAAGGAACCAACTAATGAATGATTTAGCAACAGAGGATCCTAGGCTTTAATACAGGACATGGTTGATCAGGAAATATTTCCTTCCTACTGAGCCCAGATCCTTTGCTCTTCATTTCACACTAGAGCTTTACAATTTAATTTCAGGCCAGGCCATCTCAATTAATGATACGGCTCTATCACCATGTCAACAACTTGGCAGTGGTGACCAGGACCAGAGCTGAACATAGGGTGATTAGATTAGTGACGTAATTGCCCTGATTCTGTGGCAAATGAATGGTGGATTCTTTCAGTTCCCACACAGTTCAGCAAGAGGGTCCAAGATGATCTGATTTTGAGGGAATTACAAGTTTTTAAAAGTGAACTCTGTACTGCAATAATGAATTTTACTTACAAGTCTTTGAGGTATTATATCAGTAGACACACTGCTCTAACAAGGAGTAGAGAGGTAGTAAACATCCCAGTGACCCCATTCCTGCCTTGGCTTCCTTCTCATGCTACTTAGAATAATCATGGAGCTTTAGCCAGGTAAACATAAGAGAAATTTTATTTTACTTTCTTAAAAATTTTTTTGTAACACTTATTCATTTTTGAGAGACAGAGAGAGACAGGTGTGAGCAGAGGAGGGACAGAGAGAGAGGGAGACACAGAATCTGAAACAGGCTCCAGGCTCTGAGGTGTCAGCACAGATCCCGACATGGGGCTCGAACTCAATGGATCATGAGATCATGACCTGAGACGAAGTCAGACACTTAACTGACTGAGCCACCCAGGCGCCCCAGGGAAATTTTAGCAACCAAATCTTTCCAGGCCTTCTTGTTCAGTCTTGAAGATAGTATTGCCTGCTTAGGCTGAGTCTTATTGTAGGAGCCAAACTGCACAAAGTTAATACAGGTTTGGTAGCAATTAAAAAAAATTTTTTTCTCTAGTTTTATTAAGATGTAATTGACATTGAACATTGTGTTTGTTAACAGTGTATGGCATAATGATTTAATATACATATGTACTGGGAAAGGATCACCACTTAGCAACTTTCAAATATACAATATTGTTAACTGTAGTCACCATGCTGTACATTACATCCCCAGAACTTATTTATCTTATATCTGGAAGTTTACACCTTTTGAGCAATGTCACCCATTTCCTTCCTGGCAATGACCAGTTTGTTCTCTGTACCTTTATTGTTCAGCCAGCCCTAGCTGTGGAGTTTTTCAAACCCTTTATGGTTGTCTATGTCACTTTCTTTGTTCTTAGTGGCCTCTAGTAGTTGAGGGTGTGCTAAGTAGGATTTGTTAGTGTCCCAAAGGGGAGGATCTCAGTCAGCCGGTAAGATGCTGGAGACACTGGAGCCTCAAGTAGCAGCTTTTAAATCATGCAAATATACCTCTTTGAAGGGAACACTGGGGGATGAGTATTTCAGTCTGCTCCCTTTGCATTGAGCCATGGGGTGTTAGCCAGTCAATTAAGAACTGTTTCTTTGTTTGCTGCAGTCCCATTGAACCAATGAACTCTAACCTCACTGACCACCAGAGCCAGGTTGTCAAGGGGGTGCCAAACATGTGTATAAACTCTTTCCATGAAGACACAAATGACCTGGAACAGGGCAGAGGTAAAGCACAAATATGGTGTCCGTCTCCCAGGTCTACTAGGAGGCTCACAGTCAGTAGGCCTCTAGCATGTGTTAAATTAGAAACCTGACCCTTAGCCAGAAATTTTTAAGGTATGCCAATAGGCTTCTCTCAGGGAAAGACTGGGAGAAAGGACTTTTCTGACTTGTGGTTTCTATACTGAGCCCTGGGGGTATAACCACCACTAGTTTTTTGTAAGCCCTTTAAGAAATATTTCTTTACTTGCTATGTAGTCTTATGGGTTTTGCAGATTCAAGCCCCTTTGGCTTTCAGAGCTAGGGTTTTGGGGGTGCATCCCATAAATGGACCCTTAAAAGCTGGGGCATCACATGTTGGCTCTAAACCCTTCATTTCTCACGGAGAAACTGGGAGTTCCTTCCTGATTGTATGGTGCTGTGCAGGGGGGCAAGGTTTATGGAAAGAGTGTCCCAGCGTTTCCTGCCGGTTTCCATATAGGTTTTTTCTCATTTGCCTGATGTTTAGGAGTCCTTCAACTAGTTTCTGGATTTCTTTCAGAGGGAATCATTCCATGTGTAGCTGTAGATTTGGTGTGACTTGAAAGTGAGTTCAGGAGCCTCCCATGTCATCATCTTGGACTGGAACACCATTTTTTTTCTTTTTAAATAAGAAACTCACCAATTATTTTGGTCAGTTAATGAACATGCTTTGGGTGAATCAGGAGAAAAAGTACACTGTTTGTATTTTGATCTATTTAGTTGTTGCTAAGTTTCACCAAAGGCCTTAAGGCAAAGAGCTTTAATTAAAGAAATAAATGGGTAGGAGTCTGCCTGCTCAGCTTAAGAGTATGTTATTATTTATGAAGTTGGGATTCCCTTGCATTAATTGAAGAAAATACATGGCATCTATATTAAGCAACACGCTTTAATGTAGTCCCCAGAGTGCTGACATAAGCTGTATAAATGCATGCCTTCTGGTAATGTTCAATCTTCTTCACGTTCCCCTTCTTGTTTTTATAGCATGGGTGTGCTCAACTTTGGGGATAGAAAGATGAAAAAGATATAGACCATGCCTTAAGGAAAGCATGATCAAGTAAGGGAGAATGACATTTCAACAAGCAATTAAAAGAACGTGATACATGCTGTTGCAGGGCCAAGGGCAGGCTGCCCTGAGATGGGCTACTTTGGCATAAAGACTATTTTCAGTTAAAAAGTAGTCAAAACCCAGCAGATTCAGGAAAAGCTCTTTACTTTCCCCATACCTGCCTAAAAAGGATTTAGATAGAGGACCTGCTCCAGGAAGAGAACTATCACCATAGATAACTATGTTATGATATAAATTGAGTATGATAGGGAAGAACCTAGCAAGGTCTATTTGATGAAGTCCTTTGTATGTCCCATTGTTTCTGAGTGCCCCAGCAAACATTCGTTTACCTAGCATTTACTCTTGTTTCATCTTCCCGAGGATTGCATGCCTTCCCGTTGAAGTCTCAGACCCCGAACCCCTTCTCCTTAGTTTAAGGTAACATATATACTTCATATGCCTGTCTTCGGAATTTCAATGTCTATATGGATTCCCCATACATACACTATTAAATTTGATTTTCTCTTGTTATTCTGTCTCATGTCAGTTTGATTCTTAGGCCAGCTAGAAGGACCTTGAGGGGACAGGAAAATTCTTGCTCCCCAACTGTAATGGCAGTAGGCACAAGTTCGCAAGTAGCCATCCCTTGGTCCCTACAACAGCATAACAGCATGTACAACGTTCTCTTAATTGCTTGTTCAGGTGCCAGTCTCCCTTACTTGGTCATGCTTTCCTTAATGCATGATTTATATCTTTTTCATCTTTCTATCCCCAAAAGAGCATAGAGGAGACTGACTCTGTCTGGGAGAGAGAAAGTATGAGAAAAGATTTGCAGAGAGAAAACTACATCATCAGCCTGTTGAAGGATTAATAGTTCACCAGGGAAGAAGGTGGGGAAGGGCATTCCAGGTCAAGGAAACAGCAGGTGCAACGCATGGCATATTTGGAGAAGTACGATGTATTTGGTATTCCTGAAGTATAGAGCCCAAAGTGGCGAATTGTGGGAATGATATGGGAGACACGGGGATGGGTCCTGTCATCAAGTGCTTTATGTGCTATGCTAAGGAGTTTAAAGTTGACCCTATGGGTATTGGAGAACTGTTAAGGTATTTTAAATAGGGGAATAATCTGGTCAGTTTGCATTTTATAAAAACCAATCCCTTCTGCAACAGGTAAATGGGGGGAAACAATGGGGCTGGTTAGGAAGCTGCTGCACTAATCCACATCATGAGTGGTACTGAAGGTCTGCACCAAAGGGTCATGGGAATGGTTAAGTTGGGATAGTTGACAGAGGTTTAGGGAGTAAAATAGCATGTCTTGGATGGGTTGTGGTGATGGAAATGTAAAAGTCTAAAGTTTTCAGCATGCATGTCTTGGTGAATGGTGGGACTACCAAGTGAGGCAGGGAATAAAAAAGAAAGGCAATGTGGTGGGTTGGTTGTAGAATTAGGGTGGATAATAGGTGCAATTTTGGGCAGAAGGAATGTGATACCATTATTTGCATTAAGTCTGTATGGGGTGAGCTTGGAAGTGGATGATGAGTAGTATTTTGGAAATAAGGAGTATGAGATACCAGTGAAGCACCAAGTTAGAGATATCCCCTAGGCAGTTAGATTTATGTAATTGGAGTTCAGAGTAAAGGCCAGAGCTTTACACATAAATTTGGGTCTCACCAGCATGGAGGTCATCATGAAAGCTATGGATAAGTTTTCCTAGAGTGAGAAGAAGGGCAAAGGGTGCCATTTTGGGAAGCTCCAATATTCCTGATGTACACAGAGAAAGGCTGAAAGGAAATAATCAGAGAGATAGAACTAGAAGAGTCTGTTGCCAGTGTTTCCATCTACCCACTGGGTCACCTATCTATCCACCCATTCAATCAGCAGGAATTTATTGATTGGGAACTTTTGACATGCCAGGGACAGGGACTATGATCAGTACTACAGGAATCACAGAGATGGAAAAAGATGTGATGTTTTGTCTTAAATTGTTCTTAATGTAGTTGGGGGGTGGTGATGGAGAGAGAAGTTAAATCCTCTCATTTTAAAAAAGGAAAAAAGGAAAGAAAAGGAAGAAGGAAAAGGAAGGTGAGGGAAAGGGGGAGGGAGATTGACTTCATTTGACTAAATTCATTTCAATTTTCATCCCTTATCACAGGACTCCAACTGTATTTCCTAGAGGATTTTTGATATTTACATCAGAATTCAAGATAAGTCTACCTCAAAAATTGTTTTTGACATGAAAAGCCAGGAAATTTTATATAATATAAGAGTAGGGATGCTGGACCACTTTTTATGTCATTGAAAAGAAAAAAGTAGTATGTTTGTTGTTTGAAATTTAAATAGGGGATAAGGTAGAATAGAATAAGAGAGTAGAATAGAACAGAACAAAAATTGATATGTTTTAATTGTTTTAGGTAATATTTTTCCTGGAATCCGGTTGAGTGGACTTTACAATCATCTAAGGACAGTTTTAATGCCAATACTTTTAGTGCTTAAGCTGCTCAGTTATGGTTTTTCAGAAATATACTTACCCATCAACTGGAAAGTCACTCTCTAAAAATGTAGTATTACGTGGGGAAATTATTCATAGAAGTTCTTTCAAATCTTTTCCATATATGCCCTGTAATGGAGTTAGTCTTCCTTGAAGGATCTTAAACTTCACACCAGAACTTCTGCTATGAAAACAGCTTCCATAGAATGATAGCGCCTCATTAAAGTCACTGAAAGAGTGTAGATATTTCCCAAACTGGTGCAGGATTGAAATTTTGTGAGATTGTTTTAAAGGTGCAAATGCCTGTACTTACAGAAACAGAGCATTGTAGAGGAAAAAAATCCTTTGACAGGGTGGCCACCTAGTATGTCCTTTTCTCTCTGTGCCCCTCGGTAACTAACAGGCTCATTATCCATTTGGTTATGAAACGTTTCCAGTGACCCCAGCTCTGAGGTTTGCCATGGTGATGTTTAGATTTCTAAAACCTAGTGGGTGACAAAGGGAATTTCTTATGGAATTCTTGGCCCATCAGTCTTTCAACTTGTTTGTCCTCTTTGCTTTCCTGTTTTATAAATTCAAAAATAACCTCTGTTTACATTGAGCCAGGTTATCACATTGACTTTGTGACCAAACAGAATGAAATAAAATATGTTGTATGCTCATAAGGCATTAATTCATATTCCCTTAGTTTTCAATTCCACAATGATATGCTTTGATTTCCTATTTATTAGGGAGGTGTAATAGGAAGAGCTAGGGATTTTAGCAATCTTGTAAAGTCTAATATAAACATATTGGTATTGTCATAGGTATATTTAAATATGTGGAAGTATGTTGCTTCCCCAAATCAGCCTGGAAAGCTTTGTGTTGACAGTATAATTTAGCTGATTTTTGAAATATTGCCACCTGACTTTCGATTACATGCCATTTCATTCATTTGTGTTAAAAGTGTCTTATATAATGGGCTAATGTGTACCCTTCCTTATAATATTTGCTTACCTATCCTTTTTTTGTTTTTTGAAAAGGAAATATTTTCTCAGTGATTTTGAAAATATTTGGGAAAAAGTTCTTATTGTGACTCGTGCTAATAGAGTTGTTTACAAGGCAGTATAAGAAAGGAAATTATTTTAAAAATTGGAACTCTAGCTCTGTTTTTCATATTGTAATAAATACTGTTGAATAGGTAGAAAGCTCTGCAGTACAACCAGAGATGAGAATCAAAATATTTATTAACCAGTAAGTCAAGGTACTGCCCAATCCAAATAGATATTGGCCTTAGCTCAGGAGCAGGGTCCTGGAAGCCTCCTGGTGGAGGTGTTAAACCTTTTAGGTGTTGGTTTATAGATAGGGGAGGATGTTAGGGTGGGGTCAAGACTTCAGGGAGCACTAGAAGGCTTAGGACAGCAGTATATATCAGCCATGTATCAGCAGTTTACTATTTAACAATGAGTACCTAGCTTACATTAGCCTCACAAACATTAAAAAATATATGTTGCATTTTTATAGGGGGTTGGTAGAAATGGAGACTTCAGTGGTATAAAATCACATTTGGTTCTTCCAAGCTGCTGGTCTCTGTCTGGGTATTTGATAAAAGGAGCAGAAGAGGCAAAAGAGGAGACTCAGAGTAGTGTCCCTGCAGTTGTGGATCTTGTCCACTGGATGGACAGAAGGTGGCCTGAAATGCGTGGGGTCATCCACATGGGTAACAATCAGGTTTTCTTCTTACTCACCATTGTATCCCCAGCACCTAGACTGATCTGAGACTCAGTAACAGATGAATGATTGGAGGTGAATGACTAGCTATTTCATAATAGAAGTTTTATTATTATTCAGGTATGATGAGGCCAACAGATCAGGAGATAATTGAAAAGAATGTGTTACTCACAGTTCCCCAGAGGAAGGAACACACAGGGGCCACACCCAGAAGCACCAGGGTTGGTCAAGAGGCAGAGGGAGTGAGGGGAAAATGTAAACAAGAGCCTTTATTGTGGTTTCTGTGGGAAGGAACAGTGAGGCAGGGTAAGCTGCTTAGGATTGGCTGGTTTGAATAACTTCCGTAGGCTTCGGGGTGTAGGGACTGTCTCCAATTGGCAAGAGAATAGTGGCCCCAGTATGAGTGATAGGGGAGGTGATGACTGTGTGGACTTGAGATTGGCTAGTTAGCATTTGAAAGACACTCTACCAGGATAGTCATTTACTATCTCTAGGAATTGGCTAGCCCTGGGAGGGTAGTCTCTCCAGGATTTGCAGGACTCCAGATGTCAAAGTATCAGAAAGTAAAAAGGCATGATTAATACACTGGCCACCCTTGGGATTTGATGCAAATATCACCTTTATTCTCTATCTTTAAGAGTCTCAAATGGTTTGTTTCCCTCTCTCCCCTTCCCATATGTTTTGTTTCTTAAATTCCACACATGAGTGAAATCATATGGTATTTGTCTTTTTCTGACTGACTTATTTCATCTAGCATAATATACTCTAGCTCTATCCACATCATTGCAAATGGCATGACTCCATTCCTTTTGATGGCTAAGTAATATTCCCCTGAGTGTGTGTGTGTGTGTGTGTGTGTGTGTGTGTGTGTATACACACATACCACATCTTCTTTATCCATTCATCAGTTGATGGACATTTGGGCTCTTTCCATAGTTTGGCTATTGTTGATAATGCTGCTATAAACATTGGGGTGCATGTACTCCTTCAAATCCGTATTTTTATCCTTTGGGTAATTACATAGTAGTGCAGTTGCTGGATTGTAAGGTAGTTCTATTTTTAACTTTTTGAGAAACCTTTATACTGTTTTCCAAAGTGGCTGCATCAGTTTGCATTCCCACCAACAGTGTAAGAGGGTCTCCTTTCTCCACATTCTCAATAACACCTTTTGTTTCCTGTGTTGTTGATTTTAGGCTAACAGGTGTGAAGTGGTATCTCACTGTGACTTAGATATGTATATTTCCCTGATGATGAGTAATATTGAGCATTTTTTCATGTGTCTGTTAACCAGAACATGTGGATGTCTTCTCTGGAAAAGTGTCTATTCATGTCTTCTGCCCATTTCTTCACTGGGTTATTTGCTTTTTGGGGTGTTGAGTTTGATAAGTTCTTTATAGATCCCCTTTATCCTTAAAGGTCTGATGTAGGCAAGCAGAGATGTCTTCTTTCTTCTTTGCTTCTCTATTTCTTTTTATACCTATGTATACTTGTAACATAGCACTCAATGGTAATAATTACAGCTAAGATGTATTAAGTCCTTACTGTATACTTAGCACTATCCTAATAACTTTACATGCATCAAACCCAATTAATGTCCACAACACCCCATGCAGTATGTACAGTTTATATTCTCATTTTATACATGAGGAAGTAAGAGCCTTGAGAAATTACATAAATTAGTCAAGGTCACATAGAATTGTGACGTGATGCTCTTACTCTACTATACTTTGTCTCCCATTAATTGCATCCCAGTTCCTTGCTTGTGTGTCTGTTGATGTAGCTGGTTTGGGCAGCTCAAATGTTGGACAGTTCTTCTCACCTGTGTATATTCAGTCTCCATCAAAGTAGGCACCATATGAATTTTTGTGAATGGGTAAGTAACTGTTCTCCATAATTTGAGCAGCCTGATAAACAGCCCATTGCTTAATGATGGAAGAGGAACTGTCCTGAGGGAAGGAGACCTGTTTTACGGCTTCCTGGTCTTTATTTGACATTCTCTGAGAATGGAACTTGGGAAGAAAAGAAATGTATGACTCTGCAAATGGTTATTTCTGTTCTGTGGCATTTGTGCCTTACTTAATCTGGGTCCCACAGATGCTTGCTTTGCAGGATATGGCCTTTAGAAAGAAGTATGTGAGATGTGTACCCTGTCCTTGGGAAAAAACTAAGTGAATATGCAGAACTTATTCCAATCCAGGAATGTTAACAGGAAAGACAGAGCTACCACATTTGTCACATGGCAGCTTTCTTGATTGCCTCCTCTGCTTTATCTCTCTTCCAGCTTGCCACCAATCCTGTTTCAGGTGTACAGGGAAGAGCCCACTTAACTGCACAGCCTGCTGGCCTTCCCAAGTGCTGTTGGATGGGCAGTGTCTCTCCCAGTGCCCAGACGGATATTTTAGCCAGGAAGGTGGTTGCACAGGTGAGTATGTAACATGCTGGGGCATGTTCCCTGTGCCATTGTTTTGTCTCTCTATTGCAGCCAGACTCTGTCATTGAAACCAGGGCACTAGGTTTAGGCTGTACATCCTTGTCTTGAACTTATTAGGAGTAAAGGCATAGAGTGAGGGGAACAAGTGAAGTTCTGTTTTTCCAATAGAGAAGTATAGATGGAGTGAAAAATTGGAGTCAGCTTTGCCCTATGCATACAGGGAGGGGTAGATTTGATGGTGTTCATCATGGAGATAAGCTACTATGGCCAGGTTCTAATGCAGTTGTGTGGGACCAGGCATTTGGCTTTAACTCTAGAGTTCTCAGCCCCACTTCCCCTGGCTACGGCCTAAGAGAGCAGAAAAGAGAGCAAGATATTTCTTTTCTTCTTTGATGTGTTGGTACAATACATTTTTAACAACACCTTTATATTTCAGTGACAGAGATTCTAGATATTACTGGTTGAGATTAGTTCAGGGTTTTATTGGAATTGACAAAATACTAAAATTTAAGCACCTTATTGTAGCACTGTGTTTTCTTGAATCTCCAGAAGAAAAGATAAGACAGAACACATTCTACCATGATTACTATTTTATTTTGAAAAATAGACAATTGAGGCCTGCTTAAATGCTTGTTATGAAATTGTATGACATGTCTTTCTGGAGTCAGAAAACATATAATAAGTGTACAAGATATTTTTAAATTTTTATTTATTTGGGGAGAGAGAGAGAGAGAGAGAGAGAGAATGAGTAAGCATGGGCTCATGAGAGAGGGAGGGGCAGATAGAGAAGGAGAGAGAGAGAACCCCAAGCAGACTCCACACTATCAGCCCAGAGCCTGACATGAGGCTTGATCTCACAACTGTGAGATCATGACCTGAGCCGAAAACAAGAGTCAGACGCTTAATTGACTGAGCCACCCAGGTGCCCCAGTGCACAAAATATTTTTAAAATAAATTAATACTTGTTAGGTTCATCTAGCCTCAAACTCCAAAGAGGAAATCCAATGTAAATGCAAATCTAGACTGAAGATCAGTATTATATATTCATTCTGAATTTTCTTTTTCCAAGTACTTTTCTAATCTCTCTAGGCCCTTGATGGGTTTGCTCTACTTTAAACACTCTATCAGGCTCAGTGGGAATGTTCCTGTTTTCTTTGTCATTGGGGTTATCCTTGAAAACTGTTGTCTGTCCTCATGTGCCCTCACCCTGGTCCCACTGGCTGTCCTGTGTGTGAAATTGTTGAGGGGTCAAGTCTGAGTAGCTCTAACTTTTCTGTCTACGCCTCTGCCTGCCTGCAGCCAGCAGATGGACAGTGCCCCAAGTTGGCAGGGCACCCGGGTCACTGGAAATCTGGTAGGGAGGAAGAATGGGAGGTAGAAATCATCCTGAGAACTCGAGTATCTTTAGAATAGGCCTTTTCCAAGTTAAGAGCCTCAGGAATGTAGGAGGGATGATAGCTCATGCTGGCCTTCTAATCAGCAGCTCACTTTCTTACTTGCTTGCCTTATTTGTTTGTTTGTTTGTTTTATCTCTAACTCCTTATCTTCCCTTGGCCTCTCGCCAGAAAAAGTGAGAGGCGGTTGACTATACTCGAAATCTGTGCCTCTGCGTTCCACCAGGGCTGTGCCAGAAAGGAATTCTTTGTCATCGGTTCCTGAAAGCGCTGCCCAGCTCCGATCCTCACATCCCCTCCTCTTGGAATCAGACATGCTTAGACCTCCTTGTCCTTGGCAGAGAAATCCTTAAATCCCCTGCTGCCTGCCTTGGCAGCATCAACGTGGCCGCAGCTGCAGCCTTCTTTTACTCCTCCTCGCCCTTATCTTTACCACCTACCCCTTCTGTGACTTACTTCTTTCCAGGGCTGTCCCCGTGAGTAATTTGATGCTTTCTCTGGGAGAAAACATAACTTTGACATGGTTTTGTGTAAGGAATTGAACTTCAAACCTGGCTCACAATAACCTCCAGGAAGAGGACTTTCTGTTTTTTTTGTATTTTAATTAAGCATTGTTGCTAACGGGAGACATCCAAATTGTGGCCTGAAGGGAGAGCGCGGCTGGCATCTGACTCTAGTGAGAAGTATTGCTGTCCCTAGCTGTGTATGGCTCCCCTTTGCCTGCCAGGAATTTCTGAGAAGCAAAATGTCACCCTCTTATCCCTATCTAGCTCTTTGAATCATGCAAGGTATTTTAATGAGAGGGAGGGTGTCTTACCACTCACTCAGCTTTCTGCTTTGTGACCTTGATCTGAAGGGACTTCCTTACTTCTATAGATTGGGATGGTCCTGCTGGGGCTTCTGGAATGTGCAGCCAATTACTCCAATTTTGATGGTTCTAGATTCCATGTTCTGTCCATGGACACTATTTTTATTGACAGCAGAAATGTCATCTTTTGGTCGGGCCTAACGGTATGCCATGCTTGCTCAGGAATCTTTGAAAGATGATTAGTATTTGAAGTCTGCTCTTGCTGTAATTTGTGGAGTGCATTAATGCTCACATGGTGAGTGGCTCATTCCAATCCTGCTTCTCATTTCTGTCCCCAGAATGCCACCCCACCTGTAGGCAGTGCCATGGCCCATCGGACTCTGACTGCATCTCCTGTCACCCTCATATCACTCTTGCTGATGGGAGCTGCAGGACCAACTGTAAAGATGAGCAATTCCTCAACCTGGTGGGGTACTGCACTGGTGAGTGAGAGCTCCTGGAAATCATGAGCCAAAGACGGGGGTTCTTCATACCAGGCTGAAGAAGGCTGTCTTGTATTTGGGGGAGCCTAGGTGGCTCAGTAGGTTAAGCATCCCTCACTTGATCTCAGCTCAGGTCTTGATCTCAGGAGCGTGAATTCAAGCCATGCACTGGGCTCCATGCTGGGCATGGAAGCTACTTAAAAAAAAAAAAAGAAAAAAGGGTCTCCCCATATTTGTCCTTTGTCATCAGATGAAGAGCTCTTTTTTGGGGGAGGCATTTATCTCATGTCTGGGAACTTACTTCACTGCTTCCTAACAGACATTTAGCAAATATTTGTAGATTCAAATTTGTAGAATCTTCTAATAACACTCATGAAACTCCTGAAAAAACTTGGAATCTTATGTTAATGGAGATTGAAGTGATGATAATAGTACCTTATGTGGCGGCTTCAGCTTAAGATAGCAACACTTTCTTCAGTCACTCTGAAGACTCTCCCTCTTGTCTACGTTATCTTCTGCCTCTTGCTGTGGAGAAGTTTTGCCATCAGCCCTAGGCACAAACATTTAGGGAGATTAACCTGAAAGTACATCAGTTGTCTCAGGAGATGGGATTTTTTTTTTTTCCTTCTCATTTTAGAACTCAGATTTCAAAAAAGGTCTATATGAGGAAAGTAGCCTGGAATTTGGGTAATGATAAAGAAGCCATACTATGTTCAGGGTTCACCCATCCATTCATACAACAAATATCTTTGAGTGTCTACTCATGGCCGGATGCTCAGAACACAGAAAAGAAGAGAAAGAAAAAAAAAGAAAGGTGAATGAGACAATGACCATGCCCTCAAAGAGGTTATAGTCTAGAGAGAGGAATGTATAGGCTAGTGGATTATTACATTCTTGACCCAATTCTCCAAATTGTAGGAGAAACTTGAAGAGATTTGCCTGCAACAGCTGTGGTAACAGCTCTGACTGGCTTGATTGGGAGGAATTCTGAGATGCTGCTGGGAAAGGTGAAAAGGCTAGGATCTGGTCAGATGCATGCTGCAGAGGTTAATCTGTCTGTAGGACTTGTCTTTGGGCAGTGATATGAGGTGTGGTCAATTATCTAGATCATATTATGGAGCAAACACATTCAGTCTGGGACAGCATTTATACCTCAGTTGTCCATTTTGGGGGTGGGGGCACAGCAAGTCAATGGCAGCCATCCAAATGTGGCTGGTAGTGCCATGATCCTGGGTGATCCATTCCTTTTTGCACAAGACCTTAGCTGATGGCTAGACATTTGGGTCTCTAGTTTATACCCTAGGAAGACTGACCTGTCAAGAACAGGGCTACAGCCAAAAAATGCTGGGATTCATGGAAAAATACAATTGTAAAGACTGCAAGGCGGAAGAGCAGGGAGCTCTGTAATCCGCGCACGCCCGTATGGATTGAACTGAGAAGGACTGAAGGGATACAACTTGGATTTGCAAGTGGGGGAAAGAAGAAACAGACGCCAGAAAGAAGACAACCTCAAAGATGCCTGA
>CM053567.1:131364577-131724652 GCA_028646485.1 Cryptoprocta ferox | reverse complement strand
GGGGGGAAGGGGAAGGGGAAAGGTAAAGGGGGGTGATGGTCTTGGTGGAGGTCACTTGTGGGGAAGAGCACTGGGTGTTATATGGAAACCAACCTGACAATAAAGTATAAAGTTTAAAAAAAAAAAAAAAAAGACTGCAAACATTTTAGGGGCAATGAAAAGTGGAAGCTCGTAGAGTCCAGGCTTGAGACTCATGAGATACCCCATAGCTGCAGAGGATGAGCCTCTTGCCAGTACTGCCAGCTGTAGTCACGGCTGACTTGGGACGTGGGCAGATAGGAAGCATCAGTGCCTACCCTCGAAGAGGAATCTGGGGATCCAGGGGCTGACTGTTAGTATAGTTTGTGAGCTTGAGTTCAGCAACCGCTTCTTACTTTAGGATACAAAGGAGCAGCTACTATGAGAACGAAGAGGTTCTCATGGTTTCAGTACATTAGTAAGTATTTACATAGAACCCACAAGGTGCTTAGTTGTCATTTGAGGGGACACAGAGATCTTGCATGCTACTGAAGGAGATGAACCAAAACACAATTGGCAGTTGACAAATAGTACAAAGCATCTTATGGATAATAGCACCAATAGGCAATATGGGTTGTAGGAGTTCAGAGGCATAAAAGATACGAAAAGCATTGTAGAGAAGAACCTAAAATTCTTCCTGAATAATAACTAAGATTCAGTTAGACAGAGGGAGGGTAGACAGGATTTCTGGGTATGGTTCCCCTGGAGACAGGCCAGAGGGTGGAACATGTGGGCCATTCATGGCCACTGAGTGGTCCCACCTGGCTGAAGAGCATGGTTTATATTAAGGCATATTAGATGATATGCTTGGAAAATTTAAGTTGGAACCAGGGTCTAGGGAACCCAGAGTTCTAGGCCAGAAAGTTTGAACTGAATCTTGTGGGTAATGGAGCCATGAGAGTTTGGGAGAAGACTGTGCCTTTACTAAGGGTGTGCTATGGGCAGGACACCTACAAGCTATGGAAGATGAACTAGAGCAAGGGGAGATTATTGTCAGAGAGAAGAGTTAGAAGGGTGGACCTTCATGATGACTTTTCTATTTCCAACCTATTCTCTATGTGGACCCTAAAAATTTTATGCTGGGGCATATTTTGTAAGTAAATGTTTATATAAGGAAATTGGAAAAATTTAATTTTTAATGAGCTGTGTTCTCTCCAATGTCCAGAGCCCTCTTTGATAGTAAATTAGGTGATTAGGAGTCACATTAATTTTTTAAGGCTAATAGGGGACCGTTAGAATAAAGAGTCATGGGACTAGGTTAAATGACTCTGTAAATCCTCACCCCTAGAAGAACACTTCCCACTAAAATGTGCTGGATGGGACAAACCTCATCTGTCCTAGGAATTGGGTATAGTTAGTAAAGGTTTTTCAGTAAGTTAACCATTGTGTGGTGCTTAGAAATCCTTTGTTGAATAGACACTGCTGTGTCAGTATTTGTTACAGAAAAATTTAACCAGTAATTTCAATTGTTGATCTTTTAAAGGAGTGCACTGACCCCAAAGTTTACTTTTTCAATAAATATATGCCCTTCCAAACTCCTCACACTTCTTTCTGTAGCACTGTAATGAATTCCTTCATTTACAGCTTCATTAGACATTTTCTGAAGCACACACTCCATGCCAGGCACTGTGCTGGGCCCTGGCATGACCACATGAATAAGATATGGTGCTTGTATTCAGGAAAAGTACAACATAATGGACGAAGGGCATGTATTTGAATATGATGTTGTTGTGGACAGGAGACAAACCTGGAGGGCAGGACCCTAACCCCCACTGGGTTTGGAGGAGGGTGGGTAGTGAAGGCTTTCCAGAGCACATCATAACTAAGATGACTTGGAAAGATGAGTAAGAATTAGAGGGGTTTGGAGATTTTGGAGGGGAGAACGTTCCAGAAAATGAGCCAACAGTTATGATTTGTTCGGGCACCAACAAAAAATTATGCAGAATGTCAGCCCTGAGTGTGGGAGTCATGGTACTGACATAGAAGGAAACAGGGCCAGTCAGGAAGGCCTTGTATGTTATATTTAAGGAGAATATACTTTGTCATCAAGGCTGTGGGGATCTCCTGGAGGTTTTTCGGAAGGGGTGGTCATGGTTGCATTTCTGTGAAGAGAAAGATCCACCAAAGACTGTGTAGAACACAAGACTGGGGCAGAAGGAACTTAAGGAGTAGTTGTAAGAAGTCAGATCAGAGAGAAAGCCCTTTCATGAGAAAATTGCTGAGGGGATGAAGAGAAGGGACAATTAATTATATATTAGGTCAACCTGTGTGAGATTACTGTTTTATGTGCACGAATGATCAAATAGTGACAAGTTTATATGGTTCAATCTAATAGAAAGCAGTAGAAGTCAGCAATGTCTCAGCTCTGGAGACTAAGGGAGAGGGAATTCGGGGGCTGATTTTCAGGGTTTCTGGGCAAATACATCTGAGGAGTGGGAGTACCGTTTACTAAGGGCCAAAAATGGAAGACTGTGTGTTTGAACTGGACAAATTGAATTTGAGGTGATCATTGGATATCTAGGAGTAGCTGTCCATGAGGAGATTGAAGATTTAAATGAACACTGGTTTCTTCTGGTAGCCACTAGAAGCTCATCTGCTATTTTTCTTTTACCCTGAACCTAAATTCCTAGAATATTTTTTTTAACTCAAGTGTGGCTTTAGTCAGGTCATAGTTTACCTCTGGAACATTTCAGTGACTTTTATCTAAACTCAGGAAGGTGTTAGGAAGAGCCCTGTGATGATAGACAAAGCAGAACATAATCCTCCCCATGCAGTGCCGTCAGTGAAATGTATGTTCGTTGTCCTTGGGAAATTCTAGCCCCTAGAGAAGAACCCTCTCTGTTCCCTCTATCATGTGTGAACTTGGCAGGTTGGTAGGATTTACTCACAGGATTTATTCTCTTTCTGAGCTGTACCTAAGATCATCATTTGAGACCTCTTAATTGGACTTAGCTGTTTAAGAAAGAAAATTACATCTAATCTATCACACAGACAAGAATAAACACATCCTGGGAACAGGTCCAAAAACCTCAATGTGTTATCACATATGGAGATGTCATATGTGTGGGTTTTTTTTCCTCTCCAAGCTTATCAAAGCAAATATATGGTTTGTGAGATTTAGGCCAGGGCTGAAGGTTTTCAACAAAGGTAAATGAACTGAGGTGAGAGGCAAGAGTGGACAAATTGCAGCAGACATGGTTCAGTGCTATGGAAACAGGCTTTTTCATTATAGATTTTTGTTATTGTTTACATTTTATGCACCTCTAAACAACATTCTCCCCAAATTCCAAAACCTGAAGTGCCGTCTCCATTTGTCCCTCTCAGCTAAAACCTTTTCCCCTGTTCATAGAAGATGGTGAAAATTAAAAAGAAAACATGAGGGGGAAATATCCAAATGCAGAAGCAGTAAAAAAATGCCATGGGTTTTGTGAGATGCCTGATGGGATGGCTGTACTTTTGAGTTCTTACACAGAAGAGGAGATAATACTGAGAATAATCTGTAGAGGGGGAAATCTGGAAAATTGTAAACAGCTGATTTGTTAGGATTGTACAATTCTGGGGGATTAAATTTTGTTTGTACTTTTTTTAAATGCTTGCTTGTTTTTTCTATGAACCTATGCCAGAATGTAACAAAAGAAGACAAGTGTCAGTAAAGAAATATTATTCTGAACATTTTCATATTGTATTCCATGGGACTCAAATTTTAACCAATGGTTAATAGGTATCATATGCAAAAAAAGACTTCTGGCTAAATACATTTGGGGAACTCTCAGTTAAATAAAATTAAGCACCTTTCTTTATTGCAGCATTTCTTAGAACCTTAAAAAAGCAGAGGTACTTTGTGAATCTCTAAGATGAAGGACACTGAACATCATTTCTCATACATTTCATTGCAGACCCCTCCCCTTTATTTATTATAGCCTCTCAGAGCTAATGAGTGTTTTGCAGAACAGTCTTTGGGAAGCCCTGCAATGATTTTAATATATTTGACAATTATTGGCACTCCCTAAAGGTAAAGTGAAATAATGACCCAATACTGAGATTTTGGATTTCCTTTCCCTCCTTCCTTCTTCTCTTCCTTCCACCCTTCCTTCCTTCTTCCTTCTGTCCTCTGGGCAAACAGAGGCTCACCAAGGAAGCTCAGGTTTGCCACTGACTTGCTTGTCGA
The DNA here is from genome assembly GCA_028646485.1 of Cryptoprocta ferox. NCBI lineage: Eukaryota > Metazoa > Chordata > Mammalia > Carnivora > Eupleridae > Cryptoprocta > Cryptoprocta ferox. The sequence continues at coordinate 131,720,466 of CM053567.1, read as the reverse complement.
AGAGCACCAAAGAGCAGTCAGTAATCAACCTCCAGTGTTGGGTCTGAGAAGTATTTGCTCTCTGAACTGGAGTGAATCCACTTGTGGACTGATTAGAAAACGTGTTGTTAACATCTTTCTTCCAAATCATAAAAATAAAACCTTTTGAGTTCCTTCTATGATTTTTCACATTTATTGTCATCATTTCTGAAAGATGGGGCCCTAAAAACTGGTGAAAAAGTTAAAATGCACAAATTAAAAGAGCAACAAATGCTTGTCTTGGAATAAGCTGATACAACTCCAACATCGAGCAATGAAAACCTGAGTTCAAGTTGAACGTAATTAAGGATCTGGGAAGAAGCCGTGTGTGAGCCAGTGTGCAGGCTCTCTGCCTCCACGCATGGTGGCTTGGAGCCAGAGGTGAGAGCCAGTTCTTGTTTGACACCAGCTTCTGCGTGTGGGGCAGGTGCGTTGACACTGCCCTACATCTTGCTGTAGCTGCTCCTGCCACTACAAGCTAAAAGGAAGGTAAGAGGCACACACTACAAACATGTAGCCATTACTACTTTAGTTTGATCATCAAAATCCTACGCATCTATTCCCCATGGCCTGGCTCAGATTCCTTCCTTTCTAGGACCAGCTTCCTCTTGGCATCACCCACGTTGTAATTCCTGGTGTGCTGATTGTTTCTACCAATTACCTAGTACTTGGCATTGACTAGCTCACATTCCCCGTGAGTGATCTTTTCGTGGTATCTAATAATAGGAGACTGTTCTGAGGGCTTCTTGTGTGACATGCATTGTGCTAATTGCTTTGAATGCATTTTGCCATTTAATATTAACAATGATCCTCCAAAGTAGATACTAATGTAACATTTGAAGAATCTGAAACACAGAAAGGTAAGTAATTTGCTCAAAATGACAAAAGTAGGAAGACAGGGCCATGACTTGGACTTAGTGTGATTCCAAAATCTACATGCTTAACCATTTTGTTGTACTCTACAATGCTAAATACAATTGATTACCATAATAGGGACTCAAGAACAATTTTTTGATTAGTGGATTAAAAAGTGGAATAAAAAGGACTGCCGTAACAGGATGCCCTACTGAGCATGGTTGGGAAATGTTGCAAGAACTTGCTTGTCTGTTTCAAATGCTAAGGAAGCCGTTTTAGACTGCCATATACTCTTATTGTATATATCCTTATAAATACGTACACTTTAAGGAAAAACATTAATGCACACTAAAATTTAACAATTTATATCATCCTGCATTTACTTTATTTTTTTAATATTTATTTCTTTATTTTTGGGAGAGTGCAAGTGGGGGAGGGGCAGAGAGAGGGAGACAGGATCTGAAGTAGGCTCTGAGCTGATAGGCGGACAGCAGCAAGCCCGATGTGAAGCGTGAACCTGAGACCATGACCTGAGTCAAAGTTGGATGCTCAACCAAATGAGCCACCCAGATGCCCCACATTCTGCATTTACTTTAAGTGCTTATGTTTTTTTCGAGAGAGAGAGCATGCAATAGTATAAGCAGAGGAGGGGCAGAGAGAGAGAATGGGGACAGAGGATCTGAGGCCAGCTCTGTGCTGACAGCAGAGAGTCCAATATGGGGCTCGAACTCATGAACCGAGAGAGGTCATGACCTGAGCTGACTGAGCCACCCAGTCAAAAACCCTTAATCTTTTTCAATGGATACATTGCATTTTTTTATAGCTGTAGTCAGCACCTATGTATTTCTTTGTTCATTTCTCTTAAATATCACTTTTATGTATTTCTGTGTGTTGGCAAATATTGGAAGAATCCACATTATGGTCATTTTTAATGGCTAACTGGCATTCCATTATGTTCATTTTACTTAGTTTGAGTGGCCATTTCCTGTCATGGAGCTGGGCAGTAACCAGCGGGAAGGGGGTGTATTTACCGCCTGGCCCATCAGAGGTTAAGTATGAGATGTGAGGCTTCAGCTAGGACTAGGTCTGTTTCTCAAGTTATTGTTAATAGTAATACTGGTGTATTTGTGGAGTTTTAATTTTTCAAAACATTTTCTCATTTATCTTTTCATCTGATCATCCCAAGAAACCCTGCTGTAGAGGTGGGAATTCTTATTCTGTGGAAATTTTCAGTGCAGTGACAGACTGGCATATAGATGGTGATCAACAAATGCTGTGTAAATACATGACTCAAATCAGGCATCCAATGATTACAATAATCCCCTTCTAATGCTTTGATGGCAGTTATGTCAAGGGTCTTTCTTCTTAGTGTGACCCATTTTTTTGCTTCTTATCTCTTTCTTGTTCACCTCCCACTTCATTCCGTCTGGTCTGATTCTTCTATCTCTATATTTTTTCAATTTTCTAGTATCTTTTTTTTTTAAACACTTGCTACTTTATTTTCCTTATCTTCTTCTTTGGCAATTCACTTTCTTTTCTTATTCCTCATCTTGTCACCCTATCTCCTATTGCTTGAACTATGAATTGCATATCCAGTCTCTCTCCAGAACTTTCAATAATTGACTCTCCCTTGTTCTCCCAATTTGTGTTTTATTTAAGAGACCACACTGTCTGTTGAAGGATGATTGGATATTTCAAGGTGTTTCTCTTCTTTACTTTTCCTTCCAGAAAAAAAGAATATGACCTCTGCTTAAACTAGGGCCTTCCTAAATTAAAAAAAGAAGAACTTGTATATTCTCCTTCATGTGACTTTTACTAAACAATATCATACCTGGCTTTAGTAATTACAGAAAGACCTTACTTAAAAGCTTTCAACTTGGCAGGGCTCCCAATGAAGTCAGGATTGCTGTTGTCTTCATAAGAACTGCAGGCCACAGTCTTGCTTAAAGAACACAACTGAATTTAGACCCACAGGTCATCCTCTCAGTTCTAAAGATAGCAATATTGCTAAGGCTGCATTTAACCATGTTTCTTGCACACATGTAAATCTCTGTGGTTTACATGCTATAGGCGAATAGTGATTTAGATATAGGCGTGACCATCAGCACCAATGTCAATTCTGATTGGGCCTACTGTGGATACAGAATAGTGGCCAACGGAGGCACCTGGGTCTCAGTCAATTGAGTGCTGACTTCTGTCCAGGTCAGGATCTCATGGTCCGTGAGTTCAAGCTCTGCTTTGGGCTCTGTGCTGACAGCACAGAACCTGTAGCCTGCTTTGGATCCTGTGTCTCCCTCACTTTCTGCATCCCTCCCCCCACACTCTGTCTCTCTCTCTCTCTCGCAAATAAAAATAGATTTAAAAAACTTAAGTGGGGTGCCTGGGTGGCTCAGTTGGTTGAGCGTCCGACTTGGTCTCAGGGCATGATCTCACCATCTGTGAGTTTGAGCCCTGTGTCAGGCTCTGTGGTGGCAGCTCAGAACCTGGAGCCTGCTTTGGATTGTCTGTCTCCCTCTCTCTCTCTGTCCTTCCCCCACTTATGGTCTGTCACTCTGTTTCTCTCTCTCTCTCAAAAACTTAACAAACATAAAAAATTTTAAAAAAATTAATAGTGGCCAATGTTTATTGAGCATTTACTATGTGCCAGCTCCTCTGGTGTATTATCTCATTTAATCCTGACTGCAACCCTTGGAGGTCAGTCCTGTGATTAGTTACATCTCCATTTTATAGCCCAGGAGACTGAGATTAGGGACACTAACCAATTTAGTTGGTGTTTCACAGCCAGGAAGTAGTAGAGCTGGGCATCGAAGCGGTGCCACATCAGAGGGCACACAGCTGAGCGCATGTCACCAGCCTCCATCCCCTGATCTAGTTCCAGTAAGACCTTCTCTGCTTCTCGGCAGCCCTACTATTTAGAGTTCCCTTTGGTGTTTTGTCATCCTGCCCACCATGGCCTTTCCTTGCACACTGTCCCCACTTTCCCTCAACTCCGATCTCACTCAGATCAGTTTACATCTCTGCTTTCTTTCTCATTCAGAAGAATAACATAATCTGATAAAAATAACAACAAAAAATTTCCTCACCTTTTCTCCTCAAGTGTCTTTGCATCTTCTTTTAGATACTTCTTTTTCCTTACTTTCTCCGAGAAAGGAGTCCCCCTTAACCCTGGCTTCTCCCTCTGTGACCTGGAGCCAGTCTGTGTATCCCCGTTGTGAGCTGGTGTTTCCAGTCAGTCATTTCCTCTTCTAGTTACTCACGTCCTCCCTCTCCTTCCCTCCCCCCACCGCTCCACCACCCCCTTTCCCCTGGGACCACAGCATCTCTCCCAGCCTCAATCCAGTCCTCATTCTTGTTTTCTCCTCGGAGCCCATGTCAAGCGCACACGTGATGGCCATCTCCAGGCCCTCATTTTTACATGTCTACCTCCTGGATATCTACTCCATAGGAGCACCATACTCAAAACCTCCAAAGGAAACTACCCATCTTCATTTCTCTTAATCTGCCAGGTCCATTTCTTCCATCTGCTGAATTTCCTGTCCACCCACTACTGATTTTTTAATCAGGGTAATTCAAAAACAGTGAGTTACCCTGATTCCCCCCTGCCCTATTCCACATTCCTATCACTGCCACATCTCATCAAGTTCAAGTCCCTCTTATCCTCCTTGGATAAAATATTCTCTGGTCCTCTTTAGACACCTGTTTCAGGTGCCGCTTTCCTAAAGTAGACCCTGACGTGAGCATCTTGAGGGAAGATGTGGCGTCTGACTCAATGCTCTGTCTCCTCAGGTAACTTCCACAGTGCCTCACACCCAACCCACATTCCATAAATGTTCACTGAAGTGAACGTTTTCCTGTTGGGGAAGTAAACCAAGAGCAAAGCATGAGCTTTTGGAAGGCTAGGTAGGAGGCATCGTCATACACGGAGGAGTTGTGCTCATGACCTCTTGTTGGCAGCAAGAACTGGCACCAGAACTGAGCAGAGAGCTGTGCTCGTCCATCTGGTACTGCCTCTTGCTGCTACAAAATGAACATGGGGTTTATAAGAGCTCGCCCATGGGAGGGCTAGGACAAGCAATCAGTGGGGAAAGAGAGGGTGCTTTTTTCCCTTCCGCCATCTGTATGTTATTTTGTGGGGTTTCTTCTGTACTATCTCACAAGTAGTACCTTGTCAATTTTAAAGGTGGCATCAGAATTCTATACGCACTTCAAGGGCCCCGAGTTCTGTCAAGAAATCATTTCTTTTTCGCCTGATGAGGAACAGCCACAAGTGCTGATTATTTTAACCGCTTCGAAAAGCATTTAATGTGGTTGCATTAAGAACCTAATCGACTGACAGGACATTATTAAAAACTCACTGTGTGTCTAAATTTGTCTTTATAGGTCATTATTTATCAGCTAAAGAGTCAGTGCCCCATAAAACCAACATCCAAAGCCATTGCTTCGACAGTACACATTTACTTTAATATCTTCAAGCTTTTTTGACTTTGCTCCAAAGACATGAAATAAGTCATTTCACTGCCGTGTGCTTCCATCCATCATGATTGTGGGTAATCCTCACTGATCCTCGAAGCAGAGCCTTTGTGGTTTGAAGAAAGCATCATACAGTGATGACCACATGTAATTTCCTTACAGCTGCAGGGTGACATATTAGCGGATATTGCAGCTGCTGAATCAAAATATTATTTTTTATCTATTTAAATTTTTAGCATGTCTGCATGCTGTGCATATTTAGGGAACAAATGGAACCCTCTGCTTGCTTAAAAACAAGAAATGTATTTATTTCAGCCCAAGCTAATACTCCCTTTCCAGTCTCCCTTGCAATGTGTTCATTAATTTGTTTGTTTAAAGTGCTCATTCATGGGGTTCGTTAGCAAGCAGGCACACATACAAACAACTGGAATTCCATCTGCCCTCCCCTGCACCACATGCTTATTCTATACCAGTAATCTGAAACAGGCCACGCATAAATGTATCCTGGGTCTCTCTTCTTTCTTTGTCACCCTTAATGAGTCTTCTATTTAAAGACTCTTCACTGTAATTGAAATCGTGACAAATAAGGATTTACTTACTGAGTAGCACTGCTAGTACCCAGAGAGACGGCCTCCGGAATAGGCGCTGCTTTTAAGCAATTAATGGATACACACTCACCATTTAGACATATTTGAGGTTAGCCTCCTTTTTTGATTACAGACAGCAAGGTCAGATGCAAATGCCTTACCTCACAGATGGGGCTTTTAGGATGGTACGCTAATCCTTGCAGAGGCTGCTAGATTGGTGGGTTGGAAACTCCATTCCCCTATTATGGTAACTGCAGCTCTTGTTCAAATTAAGCTGTGACGGTATAAACTTCCTCTAGTGAATCCTGTGAAATTGTTCCAAATGTCACCTGCAGGGAGAGGAATGAGCAGGGAAGGTGGGGTGAGGAGGATTATAGGGGAACTCACTCTGTGGTTTGTTGGCCTCTCTGAGAATACGGCTGCCATTTTGAGGACACAATTTCTGACAGTAGTTGTGTTCCTACAGTGTGCGTCCAGCAAGGATCTGAATTAGGATTTGTCAGATGGTCACCACCTACCAGGAAGAATGCAAGAGTTGCCTCCAAATCAGCTTAATTCTTAGAAAATGTGCCTATAGATTTTCCTACACATGAAGTGACGGGTGTCAGAGTAGTTTCCCGGGTCACACAGTCATCTGCTGCAGTGCCTGGAGATGGTGCTCACACCACCTCTTAATTATGTTTAGAGTGTATAATTAATACATTTGGCTGGCTGTGGGGACATTTCTCTTTTTATTATCTCAAATTCTACTGACAAGGCAGTTGTAAATTGTCACACACATAGCCAAGTGGCGCCCTTTTCCTCTTGGCCTGAAGTGGTTTTTGAAAACCAGGATATGCAATCCACATTGACCTTTTCATGAGCCTCCAAATTCCCTACAATCTGCTAGTATTTTGATTCCAATTTTTTTTTCTTTCATTCAACAAATAGGTAGGGACTACCCACTAGGTACTACTGATTTGGCCAAATTCTATTTTGTTTTAATTTTTAGAAACTGACATTTTGCAGAAAGGTCTTCCCAGGGCATGCCTGGGACAAACTACTGATATGTTGGCCTTCCTAATCCAAGATCTTGATTCCTGGTCAAGATAGCTTTCATATACTCTTATTATAGTATTCTTTATATTCTTAATATGCTTAGTCCAGCACAAGCCACATGAGAACAGTTCAGGAGTGGGATATTATTAACAGAGAGGGTCTTCTAGATGTAATGGAGGGGAGGAGGTGAAGAACAGTAGGGACCCTGGTCCCTCCCCCCAGCAAGGTTCATATTGAGAGATGCTGCATGTCTGAGTTTTCTTGAACTGTTGGTTTTTTTCTAGGGTTCTCATGTCTTTCTCAACACGAGTTACCTTCCATACAGCAATTTCTCATTTAAATCTGTAATAAAAAACACAGAGACCTCTGTAAATAGACTGGTAATGATACATACACACACACGCACACACACATGCACATGCACATGCATACACCCATTCCTGATTGCCTTTGGGATAAAATACATGCTCCTTTCCATAACTTACATGGTATTCTAAAACTGGTGCAACCAGGTCCTAAGTGGTTCTTTTGTATGGTCTTCAAGATCCAGCCATATTGAACTTTTCTTAGTTCCTTGAAGGCATCCTGTTCTGTTGGGCTGCTGGGTTTTGGCCTAAGTTTTTCCTCTTCTTGGGGCCCTTTCCAAACCCTCTCACCCTGCCCATCACCTCTTACAGCTAATCCTCACCCAATGCTCATGGCTCCACCTTCTCTAGGAGGCCTTCCTCATCTCCTGAACTGAGTTGGGACCCCTGTTACAGATTTCTACGGCACCCTGGGATGACCCTGTTAGCATTTTATGAAATGTTCTTAACAGTCTTCTGGCAGTCCTGTATCTCAGTGTCTGCCATACGCTCTATCATTGCTCATCCTGCTGTGTCATCATCTCTACTGCCGTCTGACAAAGGTCTCAATTGGAGAAAACCCTCCTTAAGGCAAGAAGCACAGCCCAAGTCCACTTTACTGTTGGATTCTTGAATATTCCACTTGGCTGCCTCCAGCCTGTTCCGTGGGAGTGGAAGGCAAGGATAAAGCAAATGGTCTTTCTGCTTCTGCCCCTTCTTCCTCTCCAGATTGAAGCATTTTTCTGGATTGGGGTACAGAAGTGGAAAGTACAGGAATTGTATTGGTGGTGGAGGACCTGAGTCTGTTAGCTCCAATACACATTCAAGTTTTCTTTTTTTCTTCCATCTTTCATCTGTTCCCTGGGCTCTGTGAATTTGGTATCTTTGTAGATTTGATTCTGATAGCTTTCTCTGGGAGCACATGATGGTCCATGCTTCCTGGTTCAATGGGGGTGGTTACTTACAGTGAATGAGAAAAGAGCTCATTGGTTGATATCTCAAATTATTTCACACTCAATTATAATTATATATCCAGGGTTGTTTTTGCCCCCACCATACTGAAAGCTCCATGCCTACAGTATGCATTTAAACATTTTTATTGTTTGAAAGATTTTTGTTAATGCTCAGCCTCACTTATAATAAAAGAAATATAAATGAAAACAATGATGTAACAGCAGTTTTCACTGACCAAATTAACCAGGACTGTTTTAATATTGTTCAGTTCCTTAGTGCAGGCAGAGTTATGATGGAACAGTCTCAAGAGTGGCTCTTGGAAATGTAAAATGACACAAACTTTCTGGAATGGAATTTGTAATACCTATTGATAATTTTACATCTTTTTTCATGCCTGTAGTGGTTAAAAGTACATGCTTTGGAGTCAGTGTGAAGATGACATGTGTGAGCAAGTGACTTGACCTCTGAGTCTCCATTTCCTCATCTTTAAATCGGGGATAATAATACCACAAGTACTTGATATATATTCAGAGCTTAATACATATAAGCTGTAATAATAATATGAATTGCATTCTTGACAATATCTTTTGGGAACTAATTTAAAATGCACAAAGTTCTTATCAGGGCCTTCATTATGAAAATGGACAAATTGGAAGTAAACATTCAAGTATAGTTGACTCTTGAACAGCACAGGTTTGAACTCTATGGGTCCATTTACCTGTGGATTTTTGTTGCTGTTGTACAAAAACAGTACAGTACCATAAATATATTTTTTCTTATTATTTTATTTACTTTTTATTTCTTTTTTGAGAGCGAGAGCTAGTGAGGGACAGTCAGAGAGACAGGGGAACAGAGGATGGGAAGCAGGCTCCACGCTGACAATAGAGAGCCCAATGCAGGGCTCGAACCCACGAACCATGAGATCATGACTGGAGCTGAAGGCAGATTCTTAACCAACTGAGCCACACAGGCTCCCCATTTCTTATGATTTTCTTAACATTTTCTTTTCTCAAGCTTACTTTATTGGTTTTTATGTTTTGTTTTGTTTATTTAAAAAAATTTTTTTTAACTTTTACTTTTTTGACAGACAGAGAGAAACAGAGCATGATCAGGGGAGAGGCAGAGAGAGAGAGACACACAGAATTGGAAACAGGCTCTAGGCTTTGAGCTGTCAGTGCAGAGGCTGACATGGGGCTCGAACCCATGAATTGTGAGATCATGACCTGAGCTGAAGTCAGACGCTTAACTGACTGAGCCACCCAGGCACCCCTCGAGCTTACTTTATTGTAAAAATACAGTATGTAATGCAATAACATGCAGAATATTTGTTAATTGACTAAGTTATTACAGTCACCTATTTAAGGCTTCCAGTCAATAGTAGGCTATTAGTAGTTAAGTTTTGGGGGAGTTGAAAGTTGTACACAGATTTTTGACTGTGCAAGGGTCAGTGCCCCTAACCCTTGGTTTTTCAAGGGTCACTTATATAAGAAAAATGGTAAATTTCCTGTTTATTTATTTAAAGCTGGGGTACTATGCAGTCCCTAAAATGATGTTTACAAAGAGTTTCTAATGACATTTGGAAATGCTGATGGCATTGAGTTTAAAAAAAGATATTAAATGACAACATTTAATATAATCTCATCTATGTAAAGAGCTGTGTATGTAAAATTAATATAGAAAAAGAACTAAGGGGAAAATGTCAATGTTAGTAGTTATTTACTCTGAAAGGGCTACTTAGGGTGTTTTTTGTTTATTTATACTTTGTAAAAATGTTTTTCATATTTTCTGCCATGGCTCACTTTGTATTCAGAAAAATAAACCCTCAAGGTTCTTGTCTGAGCCACACTCAGTCCCTCTTCCAGGCAGAAGATCTCAGTGGCTCCCAGGCTTGAGCCTGAAGCTTGCTTACAGGTGGTACCCAGTGGGACTGGCCACTTGTAGCCTATCAAGCCTGAGTTCTGTAGTCTGCTCTCAAGAACTATATTTTTCAGATTGTAAGTCAAAACATAGGTATTAATTCTCATGCTCTTTTTGCCCTGATTTCTGGCTTCTTTCTCTGCACATCATTACTCATTTTGAGCTCTCCCTAAGAAGTCTCTCCTATAAAGAGATTTTGACTTCAAGCCTCTCAAGACAGAAGTATATCCCAGGCTTTAGGAATTTATTTTTCTATTCTGGTTGGTTTAGTAAAAGTCATTCAACCTTCAGATTGACTTTAGAGCAGGATTTCAGAGCATATTTAAGTGGTCTTCTGAAGGGGCTTGTAAGTGAGAAAATTGGGAAGGGAGGTCTACATGAGTATATTGACATGGGATCACTTAATTCGTTGTTTTGGAATGAATCTATTCATAGGAGTGGGTGTTCAGTATGACTTTTTAAACCATGGATGAATGAATAAGGAATGCATACAGGTCATGAACTTCCAGATTCGGGTAGTTACTTTCTCATGTGTAAGGAAAACTTTAAACTTCCTTGCATTAATGTGATGCTTTGGACAACCTGCATTTGATTGCTTTATATTTTCAGGTGTCATTTGTTGATTTCTCCTTGCTCTGGGTACTCACTCCAGAATGCAATGTGATATGTCTGGCAATTTATCTGATGCCTTCTTAAGGCTTAACATGGAGTCACAAACAGAGGCAGAGGCCTTGAGTGATTTTGGAATCTCAGACTCTTGAGCCCTTTCCACTGGCTTCTAGTCGCTATATACCAAAACATGATACAAATAGCTATGTGTAGTTTAGGACCTTCAGAGAATGAGACTTTTTTTAAAAAAAATTTTCAATGTTTATTTATTTTTGAGAGAAAGAGACAGAGTATAAGCGGGAAAGAGGCAGAGAGAAAGGGAAACACAGAATCCGATGCAGGCTCCAGGCTCAGCTGTTAGCACAGAGCCCGACATGGGGCTCAAACTCATGAGCTATGAGATCATGACCTGAGCTGAAGTCAGATGCCTAACTGACTGAGCCACCCAGGTGCCCCTAGAGAATGAGACTTGATTAGGGAATGGCAGAAGTTGAGGGTGGGGAAGAATCCCTACATTTATCAGGAAGTCAGAGGCAGAGAACAAGGGCCTGGCCATGAAGAGCACCAGGATAAAGCATACTAAAGCAGAACAGGGGGTCAAGAAGGAGGGTGGCCAGGAGTGTCCTGTGTTACAGAGATCTCTGGTGGGTTAGATATGAAAGGAAGCTGTTAGATTTGGTCATAAGAGGTGGTCAGAGACCTTTTCAAGGCAATACCACAGCACTTTTGTGGAGGCTGGAGCAGATCCCAGGGAGCTAAGGAGTTATGGAGGCAGGGATGTTGGGTGGGGAAGGGAAGGCAAAAGAATGTGGCATGGTTGTGGAGACAAGCTTTGGAGGGTTAGGTGATGCAGAGGCTGTTCAAAGGTTGAGGTCAAGGAGAGTGAAGAGAGGTGGGGTAAAGATGCAATAATGCTGAAATAATGTTCTAATGTTGAAAATTGGATCAAGGATGTGGGTGGAGGAATTAGTCATTTTATCCTCTGAGAAGAGAAGAAATGAGATAAAAATGGGTAAAGAAAGATGTTTTGAGGCTGACAGGAAGGACTTGAAGGTGCTCGTGCTTGATGGGTTGAATGAAGTAGAAATTAAGATAATCTGGGAAGAGGTGGAAGGGTGGGCAGGGTGGCGGTGGTGCCTGGAGCCAGGAGCGACGGTTTACAAGCAGCTGCCGTGAAAGTGGGAAGGAGCATCCATAGCCTAACTCTAGCTTCCTTGAGAAGTAATTAATGCATATTACACTCATTTCAACAGCTTCTAGAGATCCCCAAGATCAGACAAATTCATAAATATTTATTTACTGTACCCACAAAGTACTCCAGAGATCTTCTTACTTTCTCTTCAAAGCATCCTTCGTGATTATTCTTTTTCATTCTTCTAATTGCACACCAGAGAAAGCCTCAGTTAGATGCAACTAGTTTTTAGACCACTGAACACCTGCAGATCTTGTGAATGCATGCCTGAGCCCAGAACTCTCAGAAAGTGCTGCCTTGAGAGAGGATGAGGCCATGACTTTTCAAATAATGGAACCTTGGATCAGTAATGTTTCTCGGGTTTCTCGGGTTTCCAACCCTAGCAGGCACCCACTCATTCAGGTAATCATCAAACACGGACACCTCCATTTGCTCCAGTAACTTTTGAAACTTTTTGAATCCCCCCTTTTGCTCCTGGCACTGTGAGGATGGCACAGGAAAAAGAGAACATTGTGTGGAAAACATACACTGAATCAGGGGGAAGTAACCTCATATTTCCCTCAATACAGTCATCTCTTCCTTTATAATTTACCAAAGGTCTATAATGAGGGATAATTTGGCTCTTAGGAGATCGAAAATTGTTCCTAATGTGGGGAAAAGGCTGCCTGTAATTTGAAACTCCCGAAGTTCAGAGAGGGGTCAGAGGCTGTTAGGTGGCATGCCCAGAAGAGTCGACATTTTGGGGAGGACACTTTGGGCTCAACTTCTGGAATGGCTGTGCAGGTCCCCAAATGGCTTCTTGTGGCAATGAGTGGGTGCAGGTATGGAGCTGAGATCTGTATCTTCTGTGGGGAACTCATCTCAGCTGGTCAGCAATTAAGTGTATCACTGAAGGCATAGAGAAAAAGACCTGTTTAAACAGATTTCAGGAGGCAGGCCATCTGTTTCATTGACAGAGATTTTTTTTATGTTTGTTTATTTATTTTGAGAGAGTTGTGTGCACATGCATGGGAGAGGGGCAGAGAGAGAGAGAGAGAGAGAGAGAGAGAGAGAGAGAGAGAGAGAATTCCAACCACACTTCATGCTGTCAGGGCAAAGACTGATATGGGACTGGATCTCACAAACTGTGAGATCATGACCTGAGCTGAAATCAAGAGTTGGATTCTCAACTGACTGAGCCACTCAGGAGCCCCATCACTGAAAATGATTTTTTAATCTAAACATTTGCTTGAGATAACAATCTCTATCTATAAGACTGAGCCGAACAAGACATCAGGTCCCTGAGTAGTGCATTAGCAAGTGCAGACAGTGCTTTGAATCCTTCAGGGATAGATGGAAAAGCTTGTGGTTAGAGATCTAACCTTCCATTTCCTTGGCCTTTACTCCTTCTTCAGTTTGGTGGGTAATTCAGGATTTGTGGATTTTCTTCCGCCTTTGTACTGGAGGGACTTGAAGGGTGATTCCACCTAGAACGAGGCAGAGGGTGTGTTCACCAATAATGGGAGCTGGCCAGGTTCTTTAATTAAAGGATGACTATGATATAGGCGAGAACGAGAGACCGTGCTGGCGGTGCCAGATGCTTTGTCTTAGAGCCTTAATCACAACTCGTACAGCAGGGCTTCTGTGAATTATATATTGGGTCATTAACATAACTATTCAACTCATAGCTCTTCCTTGTAACTTTCCATTTGAAGACTAAAGTTTTCTACAGACTCAACTCAGTTTTCTACTAACCCCAGCCCCTCCATATCAACACCTGAGATCGGTGTACAGCCTCCGGATGGCCAAATTCCTCAGACGGCAGCTTGTGGAGGGTGCTGCACACAGCTCAGGAGCAGGGAGTAAGAGAGTTGGGGGCACACTGGGCCAGAGTTTGCAGCACCCTTGGGGGAAATGTTAATGGTATTGATGGTACTATATCTGTTAGTCTGACAGTTCTCTCTGTACTCCGAGCAAGGATCTATCACACGCTGTCCCAGTACTTGAAGGTTATTCAGTTGAAAAGGGATGACAACTGAATAGCTGTGCTGGGCCTGGCCATTTGCTAAAAACCTCAAACACACAATTTGTACAGGTCCCAAGTGTCTACTTTTCCTGAGCCTTCGGGCTCTTCTCCTGCTTTCCGTGCTGCAGTGAGGGTAATTGCGATCCCTTCTGCCCTTGGGTGTGGTAATGAGACCTCATGCCCATGCTGTCCATGCCTTCTGTGTGCTCCCCTGCCCTCTCCAGACTGCCATCCTCTGTGCCAGCACTGTGCAGCTGACCTCCACAACACTGGGAGCATCTGCCTGAGCTGCCAGAATGCTCGGTACCTGCTGCTGGGGGACCACTGTGTTCCTGATTGCCCTTCTGGATTCTATGCAGAGAGAGGAGCTTGTAAAAGTGAGTAAGTGCTGGACACAGGAGCTGGTGGTGCCTCATGAGTTTCTCTCTCTTTGGGGCAGTAGTGGAGAGGATTTGAACCAGGAGAGAGAGAAGGAGAGAGAGAGAGAGAGAGAGAGAGAGAGAGAGTGAGAGAGAAGGCGGGAAGCACACTGTGGGACAGTAAACCAGACCAGCTAACACTCTCCAGTGGCGCTTTTACTAATGCCTCTCAGACTGCTGCTTTGGAAAGGAGTTTGACTTCATAGATTCTCTTTGTGTCTCTTTTCACTCTGCAGAATGTCACTCCTCCTGCAGAACCTGCCAGGGCACAGGACCCTTCTCCTGCACCTCCTGTGATGCCAACCTCGTGCTGTCCCACCTTGGCACCTGCAGCACCGCCTGCTTCCCCGGGCACTATCTCGATGACGGCCATGCTTGTCAGCGTAGGTTTTTAAAAATGGAACTTTCTCTCCTTGCCTGCTCTTCCAGAGTCACTGCAGGAAATATGGAGTTCTTGCGTCCATATTCCCACTGGATAGCCTTTATTTTTAAAAATGAAAGTTAATCTACAAAGGTGTATGGATGCCATTAGCAGGCTGTAACTCAGACATTGGCCTAACTGGGAGGTGCTGGGCTAGGGATCTCCTCTGCAAGGACCAGCTGTGTGATCTGAGGCCACTCATTTAGCTTCTCTGTTCTCTAGTTACCTCATTTTTTAAATAAAAGTATTGGTCTATTTTATCCTTGTGGTTTGTCTCAGCAATTCAATTACAAGATTCTGAGCAGAGAGTGGAACTTGTTCTGGTACCCAATCAGTGACCTAAGTACTTGTCTAGATTTAATTTGTTTTCTGTATGTATTTGTTGAATATTGGCAATGCACAAGGCTTGACATGCCACAAAGCATTCAGTTTCTGCTCAAACAGTAGTTATTTTGTCTTGCATGAGAGTTATTTGTATAGATGTCTTATTTCTCAAATAAGTCAAAATATGATTAATTATCTGTGTCAGGCACAAACAAAGAGTTAGGATAAATTAGGGAAAGGGCAAATTGGAGTAGAAAAGAAATCAGGAAATCCTTCACAGATGAAGGAACATTTTTTGAGATACGCTGAGGCAGCTTACTTTATTTCAATCACTAAAATGACATTTGCAAAAAAATTTTGTTATACTTTTTCCTTTTGAAAATGACAGCTAACAAATACAGTGCTGGTATTTCAATTTTATGTCCTAGAAGTACCGTATTGAGGGAATTAGAGACTGATGGTTAGGAAGGTGGGCTCTGAACTCACGTGACTGAGGTTCAAGATCTACCTACCACTTACTAGCTTTGCGCCTGTGAGCAAGTGAATTAACTTCTAGGCCTCAGTTTCTCTTTCTGTCAAAGGGGGATTATAATGGTACCTACATCTAAGGTTCTTGCACTTGGCATGGATGTTAGCAGAGAACAAGCTTTCAGTATAGATTAGCTATTGTTGTCATCATTGTCATCATCATCATTCTCCAGAATGAGAGGCAAATCAAGCAGTTTAAGATATTTACATTTTATAGATAGAAAGATAGTTACTGCTATTAGTTCACTGAGATGCTTACAAGAATTTGCATTTGAAATGAATTTGTGTGGAACTCACCATTTTGCATCATCTGTTGAGGTACCAGAGATAAAAACTCTTTTCGGACCCATGACAAATTCCTATGCTTTTATAATGAAAACTTTGCTCAGTATATATCAACTGTCTACCAGTATCTATAGATTCTCTAACCCAAGAGACACAAATGAAATACTTGCATGTTCTGTTCAAGAGCAGGAGAGTATTGGTGGAGAAATAGTGACTGAGATCGATGAGGCTCTTCACAGCAGTGGGATCATAGAAATAGAGGTTCGAAAGAAAAAATAGAATCTTTTGTGTGGTACATAGATGACAAAAAAACGTTGCATTGAAATATTTCTTTCTGAGAAGGTTTTTCCTCGGTGCAAGGTGATTTCTGCACAAATACATTTTCTATGCTACCATGTAAATAGGATTTCATAGACTCTTTCAGTTAAATCAAGAACCTCCCAGTTTTAGTCCTTTGCTAAAGCTTAAGTTTCATTCTTTCAAAGATTGAATGAAGCATGCCCTTAAGTTGGGATATTTGAGTTTCTAGTATTTTAAAAAAAAATCAACAATGTTCCTTTCTAATGCTCATCACTATAGACAATTGTAGGCCTGACAATTTTAGAAATTGTGCAGGGAAGGGCTTTTAAGGAAATATAACTGGTGTTAAGGGGAGGCATTAATAGAAGAAAGTAAGAGCTGGAGAACTGTCTGGATTTTGGTTATAGATATGTTTAAAAATTACACACTGAACTCTAAAATTCAAGGATAATCAGTTGAGGCAGAAACTTTAAAAAAGAGATGATAAGTGAGGCTCTCAGTACTTGAAGTACTCTAGAGGTCAGGAGGAAAACTCCAGGGCAGCCAGAGGCAACCTTGCACTCAGTGAAGAGATTCTGTCTCACACCCGCTCTACCGATGAGGAAGGACACCAGGTCCATTGCAAGAGATGGTAGTTGTTTAGTTGTCTGACTGTTCTTTCTCATGGGCCTTCCGATGCTCCTCTCTGGAGTGGTATAGAATAAGCCCCATTCCCTATTCACATGATTGCCTTTCAAAGTTTGGAATTAACTGTCATTTCCCATTTGCACTTTGCTGCTCCAGGCAAAACTGGAGCCAGCAAAGTATCGGAACAGCAATGGATGATCCTCTCTCAGAGCTGTGGTAGAAAACAAGCCTGTTTAAGGAGGGCGGACTTCCTGAGCTGTGAGGTCCCTTCCTCCTTCATGAGTGATTGTTAACGTACATCTCTGCTTCCCTCACTGGTTTCTGCTTACCACTTACCACCAACGTCACTGTCCTCTTGGCACTTTCCGGGGTCCAGGACCTCAGAGAACTGTACCAGGGACTCCAGATGTGATCACACCAACATGACTAATACCATGTGTGGTCTGAATATCCTAAGATGGAGAAAATGCTCCTTACCCACATTCCTTTGGAGATGGAAGCTGGAAACCCAAGGGGTTTTGGTATGTGCAGAACTGCTCTGAGTAGAACAAGGTCATTTGTGTTTTGCCTTGGTAAGAGATGAGGAGTTCTATGAAAGAGGAAGAAGCATTCAGATAGCCATGGTGGAAGTTCCCTGATCCTCAGTATGATACTGCTGCATCCCTCCAAATCTCTGTATAGTCTTCTAGCATTTCAACATGCATGAATCCATTTCTTTTGGAAGCCAGTAGAGAGGCTGAGTTATACTTTGAGGCACCAAGAGATAATGAAAGACTGCATAGAAGGCTTCAAGAATAAGAAGGTATATAGGCACTTGAGGAAGTAAATTCCAAGTAGCTCTCAGCTGTCAGAACAGGGCATTGTCCTGTAACTCTAAACTGGGAAGTGGCATTTGGGCTTCATTTTGCAGCTCTGTGCCATGCAGGGGGTGTCTAGTTAGCTTTTAGGCTCTGCAGTGTAAGATTGAGTTAGTTTCTTTAGTAACCGTATCACACCTTTAATGAACTTTTAATCAGCTAAAATTCTTAGATCATTTTTTATAGGAACTACTGTCTAAATAGGTCTCTTGTTTCCTTTATTTGTGCAATGGGTTAAAGACAATAAATGTAGGACTTACAGTTTTGCTTATTTCGTCTGATTCCTTTTATTTTATTGCTTCAACTAGCTAAAACTGAGTTTGAGTTGTTCTGGTGAAATGTGACTATTAGGTATATGTGGCGTATTTAAATATCATTAGCATGATTTCTTTGTTTTTATTAAAGTTATTAATAAAAATACTGATCAAGTATAAAATTAAGATTTCATCATAATATTCTACTAAAGACATTTTACTAATTGCAAAGATTTACCGATAACTTTTTGAGTATGCATTTCAACCATCTTCAAATCCACTTAAAACTACTAGTCCCCCCCCTTCATTTTTGTATTCACAGGCTTATTGTTGAGATTTTTTTCAAACCCTTTGCCAAAATTAAGATACACCATGTGTAAAAATTCTATCCAAATTAAAAAAAAAGAGATGGAAGTTTAATTTCATATAAATTTCCAAAAATTAAAATATTCTTTTCTAATTATTCTCAAACCATCTGTTTGAAAATCCAGTCTAGAATTTTTCTAGGACCTTTAATTACCAATCTACATATTCTAATGAATATTTTAGATCAATGACATTTCTCATAGGTGAAACACGAGGACTTCCTTTTTATTTTTACCAGGAGGTAATTTTCCTGCACTGTGCCACATACTTTGATATTCTCTAGATCTGAAACTCACATGATGGTTCTCTAGATTTGTCCTCTGATAGGTACTAAGAGAAAATTTCAGAATGAGGCAGAGATGCTAGTGCTTGAATATATATAATTACAATATCTGGCTTCTTTCATTTATGTGCATATGTTTATTGAATACTCACAATATGAAAGATGACCTAGCTGGACATTGTTGGAAGGAACAAAACAAACCTGCTCTTTGCTTTCATGAAGCTTCTAGCTTAAAGGATGCAGAAGGTAAATAATTGCTTAAATGCAAATTATTATGTATGGCATGAATGAAATGTCTGAGGTGCTATAAGAGCAGTGACAGGGAGACTTGCTTTAGACTGGAGAGTCAGGGTAGGTCTTCTTGAAGAAGTCACTGAAGAATGACTAAGAGTTAAAGACAAGAGACTTAGAGATTATATTAAGAGGATTCAAGTATGTGTATTAAGATATCTAGGTAGAAAGCATGGGGGCAATGATGGAGGAACAATATTTGCAGAAATGATGGCTGGAAACTTTCCAGGTTGGAAGAAAGATATGAGTTTATAGATGAAAGTGTCCTCTGAAACCTGAGCAGTATAAATAAAAAAAAAATCACGCTTATGAAGACATGGAAAATAGACCCCCATGCAAGGGGGTCAAACTTAGTAAGGAGAAACCAATTAGGAGGCTATGACAGTAGTCCAATAGGAGATGATGACTTAGATGTATTGGTACATGGGGATATGGAGAAAAGCAAAAAATTCTGAGAATTACATAGGAAACTTTGAATTAATAGGATCCAATGAGTGAGTGGATTGGGAATGAGAGAAAGGGGGAGTGTCAAGCTGGCTTCCAAGGTTTCTAGCATGGACAAGTGAGGAGATGGAGAAATGCCGGTTGTTAAGTCAGGGAAGATGGAAGCATGACCAGATTTGGGGATCATCCCTGAATTTCTGAATTCAGTAGCTGCTGAGAATTACAAATGTGTGAGGCAGTAAGCCAGGCCTCCTTGAAGTCCTTTGTGGCATAAAATATGGGATTTCCTGAGCTTCCCAATAAAGTTGATAACTAATTTTCATCTTGGCATCATTCAAAAATCTGAATCCACATCATGAACTATAGTGGGGTTGATTCCTTAAGAAGTAAGGTTTAAACACATCTCTGGACTGTTATTCCAGAGATCCTGGAGTAAGTATAAGTTCTGTGGCTGCATCACAGGGCAAGTTGGATGTGGGATTTCCATTCTTGGGTTTATAATTTATCTTCTCTGGAAACTAAGAGTAACATTTCTGTTTCTGTTGATCACAGGGGAGGGTTATGATAATTAAAGAACAGGTTGGAGCAGCGCTTTGCTTCTTTGTAGCATCTGTCTAGGTTTGATCAGTGCTTCAGTATTTGCAATTGTAATTATCTGGTCATTTTCTTTTGCTATCTGCTCAGCATGCAGCGCACATTGCAGAAGCTGTGATTCACAGGCCGGCTGTACCTCCTGTCGAGATCCAAACAAGGTCCTACTCTTTGGGGAATGTCAATATGAGAGCTGTGCCCCACAGTACTATCTTGACTTCTCCACCAAGACATGCAGAGGTAAAGCTCTTCCTGAATGATGCAATGATTCTTTTACTCAGTGAGCTCCCTTTACTATCGATGCCCGCATCCCCACACTGGGAAAATACTGTCATATGTTTAGACTTTCTCTGGTCTTAGCAAGAAGTATCATGTATTATGAATGTATGTACATAATTTTCTTTTTCTTTGTATGTAATTTCTTTCTTTTTTGTTTTTTAAAGTTTATCTGTTTATTTTGAGAGAGAGAGAGAGAGAGAGAGTGAGCGAGAGCAAGCATGATCAGGGAAGGGGCAGAGAGAGAGGGGGAGAGAGAGAATCCCAAGCAGGCTCACACCATCAATGCAGAGCCAGATATAGGGCTCGAACTCACAAACCATGAAATCATGACCAGAGTTGAGATCAAGAGTTGGCCACTTAACTGACTACACCACATAGTCACCCCATATGTAATTTAATTCTCAAGAAAATATTTTTTAATGTTTGTTTATTTATTGGTTTGTTTGTTTGTTTTAATGTTTATTTGTTTTTGAAAGAGAGACAGAGACAGAGCATGAGCAGGGGAGGGGCAGAGAGGGAGGGACACACAGAATCTGTAGTAGGATGTTCTTTAGTCTCCAAGAATTTGTTGTCTTTCCAATTTTTTCCTTGTGGTTGATTTCGAGTTTTATAGCATTGTGGTCTAAAAATATGCACGGTTTGATCTCGATCTTTTTGTAGTTGTTGAGGGCTGATTTGTGTCCCAGTAGGTGATCTAGGAGAATATTCCATGTGTACTCCAGAAGAATGTGTATTCTGCTGTTAGAATGAAATGTTCTGAATATATCTGTTAAATCCATTTGGTCCAGTGTGTCATTCAAAGCCACTTTTGCTTGTTGATTTTCTGTTTAGATGATCTGCCCATTGCTGTAAGTGGGGTGTTGAAGTCCCCTACTATTATGTATTATTATCAATGAGTTTCTGTATGTTTATAATTAATTTATTTATATATTTGGGTGCCTTCATGCTGGGGGCATAGATGTTTGTAGTTGTTAGGTTTTCTTGGTGGATAGACCCCTTCATTATGATATAATGCCCTTCTTCATCTCTTGTTACAGTCTTTATTTTAAAATCTAGATTGTCTGATATAAGTATGGCCACCCTGGCTTTTTTTTTGGTGACCATTAGGATGATAGATGGTTCTTCATTCAGGAGACACAGAATGTGAAGCAAACTCTACGCTCTGAACTGTCAACACAGAGCTCGATGTGGGGCTCAAACTCATGAACTGTGAGATCATGACCTGAGGTGAATTTGGACACTTAACCGACTGAGCCACCCAGGCGGCCCTAATGTTTGTTTATTTTTGAGAGAGAGAGAGAGAGAGAGCGGGAAGGGGCAGAGAGAGAGGGAGACACAGAATCCAAAGTAGGCTCCAGGCTCTGAGCTGTCCGCACAGAGCCTGACATGGTACTGAAACTCATGAACCATGAGATCATGACCTGAGCCAAAGTTGGAAGCTTAACCGACTGAACTACTCAGGCACCACAAGAAAATAGTTTTGAGCACCTACTGTATGTGCCAGCTTTTGTGCACGGTTTTGGTAATTAGACCAAAGGTGGCAAACTGGAAACCCTCAGGTTGTAGTTGATCTAAGATATGGGTTCTTTTTGGTCCACCTAATGTTCTAATGTTTTAAAGTTTTTAACTAATGCATTTTATATTTTATGTATTTCTATAATTTTTATTTTAGAGAGCGTGAGTGGGAGAGGGGCAGAGAGAGAGAGAGAATCCCAACCAGGTTCCACACCCAGTGCAGAGCCCAATGTGGGGCTCAATCCCACAACCTGTGAGATCATGACCTGAACCAAAATCAAGAGTTGGTTGCTTAACTGACTAAGCCACCCAGGCACCCCTCATTAATGCATTTTAAAATGCAGAAGACTTCACATACAAAGATTGAGATTTCCTGTCTCTTTTGAAAAAGCCAGATGATCTGGCAGCCCTGGATGTGCGTTTCCATAACGCAGCAGTTGGTTGAAGATGAATCGGTATTGTCCTGTTGCATCTTTAGATCACCACGGTCCCCACCACTCCCTATCTCCTATCACACCAGGCCTGGTTCAAAGATTTACAGGACCTCCCTGGGACCTAGAGGCACTTGCATTTACAACTCTAGATTGCTAGACTCTGTGCTTAATGAAGACAGGGGTTGTATCTGATTTGTTCATCATTGTCTAACAGACTTAAATGAGTAAAGGCATAGTCTCTGGGCTCAAGGAGTTTATAAGGAGGCAATGTAAAAAACTGAGTACCTTTTTCCTTGTTCTCTAAGTAGTTAGAATTCTTGGGGCTTATGCTCTTTGAATGGCAGTACTCAGTAAGGGGAAGAACAGAGTTAAAGGCTGGATTTTCCTTCTATTCCATTTTCCTTCTCCATTTGTCTGTTCTACATGTCTCCCATTTCTCCAGTTCTGCCTGGGAAGCTGGGGATCAGATATGGAAGCCAAACATTTGTCATGCACGCTTAGTATGTTTTAAGGCTTTGCAAAATTGCATACTCTCTAGTTCAAGGAATTCTCCTTGTAGTCAACTTAGGTGGTCTCTGGTGCTCAAGACCACAGCAGCATTTCTGTTTTTTCCCTTCTAAACAGTGGTTGTCAGTTTGTGGTGTAAAACAAGATTATCACAGATCCTCCATATTGTAAATGATTTCATAGCTATGCTGGCAATTTTCAAGGCTCTGCTTTAGTCATTTTCCCTCAGGACTGATTCAGCCAAATAAATGAGTAAGATTAACTTTAGAAATCTTCTTGGAAGCACACGCACTGTCTTGCACATTTACCTGCTTCTTTGGGCCTTAGAAATGTGGTATCAGTAAAGAGAAAGGTGACTAATGAGGAGTTTCCCCAGTTTTCAGCTGGGAGGGGTGGTGGAGTGAGGACAACCTGAACAGAGAATGCTCTCCAAGAAAAACAGTTCATCAGCAAACATTGATTAAGTTATTACCATGTGCCAGGCACTGTGCTAACCCCTTTACATTCATTCTTTCATTTACTCCATGCCTTACTCAGCCTTATGAAATAGGTACTGTTCTTATCTCTGTCTTACAGATAAGGAAACTGAGGCTCAAATAATTTAGGGAAGGTGTATAAGACATATAGATGAACAGTATCTAAGCCATGGCTTAAAGGGAGACTTGCCTGTCTTCAGAACCCAAGTACTTAACCTATCTTGTCCCACCTTCCATCCATGAAGGACTTAGTTCGCCTGTTAGAACTTTGGCTCTCAAACATGAGTTTTCTAGCTGCATCAGAATTGCCTGAACCTTTCAAAACCATAGGAACTATGGGGTCCCTGGGTGGCTCAGTCGGTTAAGCGTCCGACTTCAGCTCAGGTCATGATCTCACAGTTTGTGAATTTGAGCCCCTCATCGGGCTCTGTGCTGACAGCGCTGAGCCTGGAGACTGCTTTAGATTTTGTGTCTCCCTCTCTCTCTGCCCCTCCCCTGCTTGTTCTCTCTCTCTCTCTCTCTCTCAAAAATAAATAAATAAACATTAAAAAGAAAACCACAGCAACTATAACAAGTATAATAATCATAAGAACAAAAACAATAGCGGCCCCACCATGTTTTCTTGTGCCCCAATCCTCAAGACTAACTGGATAGTTCTGATGTTGAGCCTGATAATCTGTATTTCTAACAATCTTTCTGGATTCCATGGGTGCACTTCCAAGGTTGGAACCCGTAACCACAAAAACTCCTTGAAGTCAGGGTCTACTCACTATCTACCCACCTTTCAGTGCTATGCATTCCATAGGTGCTTACTGAGCAAAGAACATTTAAATGAGTCAACTCTACTGCTAGGGAGATCTTCTGTTATTTCTGTAAGCCCTTTCTCTCTGGACTGTTTCTTTATGCCCCATTTAATTCTAACATCAGTGGTTCTCTCTGTTGGGTGGGTCCACACCCGATTTTGGAAAGGCAGCAAGTCAGGCAGCCGGTGTCAGTGGAGGCAGAAGATGCATTCTTAGTTGAGTCTCTGGCATCACTTCACCTATTGAGCATTTGGAGGAGGTCTGGCTTAGGTTTGCTGAGGCAGATTGGCCACTCCCTGTAGCTGGCTTTGTATGAAGACAGCATAGCATGGGAATAAAGAACTCTGGGGCTGTGGAGTAAGATTAAGTTGATCTGGCTCCTTGGCAGCCCTGCTGACAAGCAGCCTGTGCACAAGCATGGAGTGATCCTTGTAAACACTCGTGTCCAACATAATTAGGAAACACTAAACCTCAGAGAGGCGTTCAAGCTACTACAAGCAGAAACCTGGTCAGAGCTCGCTTGTCTGACATCTTTTATGTTGTCCTCACTTTACCCTTGCCGCTGCAGACAGTGTCCTCATAAATTAGTCGCTGGGACTGAGGGTGGACAGACGAAGGTGATCTAACGTGGACTTCCTTCCTAGAGTGTGATTGGAGTTGCAATGCATGCTCCGGGCCTCTGAGGACAGACTGCCTGCAGTGCATGGATGGCTATGTTCTCCAGGACGGGACCTGCGTGGAGCAGTGCTCACCATCCTTCTACAGGGATGTGGGCCTCTGCAGGAGTAAGTGTCTGGAGCCCCTGCTCTGTGCTCAGCCACACTTCAGCCTCCTCCCATTTTTACTGTTCTGACAAGCAGTCTGTGTCAAGTTTCCTTTTGGGCTTTTCATTTAATGTCTGGTTTCTTTCCTAAGAGCTTTTCTCTGTTGTATGCCCTCTCTCTCCTTCCCCCATGCCCAAACATGATATTTGCTAAAATTTGAGGTCCATATGGGAATCTTGGGGGTATATGGCCGCACAAACAGGTATGGGGTTTGGATTTCCTGAAACATTGAACAGTCCCATCCTCTAGATGCGGAGGTGTGCGTACTCTGGTCATTTGAGCACATGGAAGGACTGTGCTCACACATCGGCCTCCCATAGCCCTGCATGTATTGGATATCTCACCACCACCTTCTTCTGGACCCCACTCCCTTCAGCCTTGATTTAACACCACAAAATCTTCCGACCCAGAACTACCCCTGCAAAGTGCACAGATGGCACTCCTGGGATCATTCTTGGGAGACTCTGATAATTGACTGGTGAGTCAGGAAAGATGGATACTTCAGCAAAGCCAGAAAGCCATGGACTAGTTAATAATGATAATGGCTAATATGTGCAGTTTCTAAATTTGCCCAGTATTTCCCATTATTTTCTTTGGTCTTCACCCAACGAGCTGGGCAGGACAATATGTCCACTCCCATTTTATAGGAGAGACCATTGAGGCTCAGAGAAGTGTAATCTCTGATCCTAATGATTTCATCCCCCTGGTAAGTAGAGCAGAAACAACCAGAAGCTTGGCTCTGACTCCTCATTTTCTGCTTCTTCTGACACACCAGGTCATCTCACTGTTCGGTGTCTACTGCTGCCTCCCCACAAGGGCCAGGAGCCCCTGGAAAGCCATACACAGTTTTGTTGATTTGACTTTTGTCTTTCAGGCTGCGGCAATCACTGTCTCCAGTGCCAAGGTCCCCATGAGTGCACTCGCTGTGAGGAGCCATTTCTCCTGTTGGACGCCCAGTGTATCCAGGAATGTGGGAAGGGGTACTTTGCAGATCATGCCAATCGCCAATGCGCAGGTAACTTGGAGACTGTGCTGAATTCTCTGGAGAAAAGTGAGGGCTGCAAGTAATCAGGTGCGCTGATTCTCCGGTAACCAAGGACAATCTGAATTAGAAGCAGAATGAAAACCCAAGGAGCTGGGCCTAAGTAATTGATGGCTTCCCATACACATCTGCCAATTGATGGTTAAATCGAATACAGAAATGTAGGCCAATAATTCTCTTGCACAAATCAATATTGTCCCTAAAGGTCTTTATGGAAATGAAGTCAATATTTTATGGAATGTAAGGCTTATATTGAACTAAGGTGAGGTATCCATTAAGAGTGGATCACCCCTGTTGATATGGGCACAAAATCTTCAGTGTGTAGACTGAATTACCAGTGACCCTGATATTGGCACAATAGCCTTGAAGAAAAGGATTTCTGAGGACAATTTAGTGAGGCACACTGAACCTTTTTATTAAACTAAAGTTAAACCCAAAGTCTTAGTCTCCTTGTCCATTGAGTTGTCTGTGAGAGTTTCCTCAGTTTGTTTTCATTATTTCCTTTAAAACTTGGTATCATATGCTCCACTTTGAAGAATACCTGACATGTAATAATGAAGCCATTCTCCTGGCATGGCATTTTACATTTTACCACATTTCTCCATCTGCACGAGCTCATTTTAATATCCACAATGATTTGGTGGTAAAATATGGCAGACACTATGAATCCTGTTTTATAAGTGAAGAGAGAGAGAGAATGGATTAAGAATATTAATCAAGGCAACATAAAATCAGATATTAAACCCAAGTTTTCTGAAGCCAATCCAGGGCCCTTTTAACTATAGTATACCACCTCTCTATAATAAAATCTCAACTAAGGAAACAGAAAAATTTGGGAGTAAACCCTCAATTTGTAGATTATTAACTTGACCCAAGGAAATAATCCTAGGGTCCTTTAAAAAGCTTATTCTCCCCATGCATTTAAAATAGTAATAACTTATTGCTAAGCACACAAAAGCCTAGTCTCTTCGCATTATAAAACATGTAATCCTCCCAAAAGTTATTTGCATTGGGTGCTATTACTACCCCTATTTTTAGATGAGAAAATCACACCACAGAGGGTTAAAGGAACTTGCCCAAAATGGACAGCCGGTAAGTGGTAGAGGAGGAATGGAACCCAGCAAGGGCCTATGCTCTTAGTCACTATGAATCACCTCCCTTATAAGTCAATATGGTCAACTTTTTAAACAACCTGTTTATGTTCAACCTTTTCACATCACAGTGCATATAGCAAAAGTACTGCTCTGTGTTCACTTTCCTTCTAAGGGTAGATCAGCTCCTTGTGTGATTCTAGAGAAGACTGTTGGAATTCCTTTTTGCTGCTGTTGGGAGTCATGTGCTGTCACTCTTTATTTCTCTGTCACTAGTGGCCCTAGCTGGGTGCCTGTGCCTTTCATGTGTCTCACTTAGTGTGTCCTTTCTTTGACAGCCTGCCCTCAAGCATGCTTGCAGTGTAGCAGCAGGGACAAGTGTCACCTCTGTGAAATTGGGTTCTTTTTGAAGAGTGGCCTTTGTGTTTCCAAATGCATTCCTGGCTTCTCTGCCCACTCTAATGAAACATGTGCTGGTAAGTGCTTCTCATCAGATGGTCTGGTGTATTAACCTGTCATTTCTCTATGCAAAGGCTGAGTCTACAGATACAATTGGCTTGTGTAATATAAAATACAGGATTCTAAGGATGCCTGGGTGACTCAGTCGGTTAAGCGTCTGACTTCAGCTCAGGTCATGATCTTGCATATGTGAGTTCGAAACTCACGTCAGGCTTTGCGCTGACAGCTTGGAGCCTCGAGACTACTTCAGATTCTGTATCTCCCTCTATCTCTGCCCCTCCTCTGCTCAGCCTCTGTCTATCTCTCTCTCTCAAAAATAAACATTAAAAAAAATTTTTTTTAATACAGTGTTCTCGTTCTGGGAATGCTAAGAAATAAGGGACTGTCTATAGGACATGGACATTGGGGAAACTCAACTTCTAAGATCTTTGGGAAAAAGAAATAGTCTGTGCCATAAAAGTACCAACTATCAGATCAGAAATTTGGCAGAAAACTTAGTTATGTTTCTGAACTACAGCTATGTTGTAGAAAATTACATGTATACATATAGATATAATTTGTTTGTATATATATAAACTTGGAAAGCTAATTATGCCACAGTTCAATGGTACCTCTTCTGTGGGCATACTGGAGATAAATTACAAATAAATAATGAACAGTGTGAGGAAGCAAATAGATTTCAAGCCACTTTCCCATTAAGAATAAGTTGACATATTGGGGTGTCTGGTTGGCTCAGTTGGTTAAGTATCTGACTCTCTGTTTCAGCTGAGGTCATTATCTTGTGGTTTCGTGGGTTCTGGCTCCATGTCAGCCTCTGTGCTGGCAGTATGGAGCCTTCATGGGATTCTCTCTCTCCCTCTCTCTCTGCCCCTCCCCTGCTGACACTGTCTCTGTCTCTATCAAATAAATAAACTTAAAAAAAAAAAAAGAATAAGGTGACATATTAAAAGAGTGGAGCTAGCCTTGTCCAACACCTCAATGGATACTTTGCCTTACAACAAAAGAGAAGCAAATTTAAATTTAGTCTAATTTGGAGCCCCAAAGTTTTATAGATAAATGCAGTTTGAGAATTATATTATAGTAGAGCATTCCTCAGCTTTTGAGTGTCCTTCATCAATAACATGAGGCATACTTTAATACCCGTAGTCAATCATATTTTCTGTCTCTAAATTTCTGACCTCTAAAGAAACTAAGACTTCCCATGGGAAAAAGATATCTTTGGCTTATTTATTGGGACCTTCTGGAAACCCCAAGTACTTGAGAGTCAACCTACTCCTCTTAGGACATAGTACAAGTCAACTTGTGAAAACGAATTCCACTTTCATTAGAGTAATCTTACAGTAGAAGTAGTTCCCTTGAAACTTGCCATTCCCAAATTGTCCTGTCTGACCTATTTGCAGAAGGAAACATTAACAATTAAAGTCCGGGCAAAAGAGCTTGCAAGGGACAGGATGCAATTCTCATTATGATCAGATATTCATCCATCAGATGTCTCCTATGGACAAAGATGGGAAAATTTTAAAAACAAAGTGTATATACTTCACATGAATTCTGAATATAATCCACTTATAATCATACTTCATTATAGATTAACTGGTACTGTTCTAGCAAATATATCAGACACTTGCTTCTTTTCTTACCCTTAAAGGGTCTGATGGTCAGATGGGATGGATGAATTAGGTTAGAACCATGGCTCTCAAATCTGGAAGTCCATTAGGATTGCCTGGGGAGCTTGTAAAATCACTACAGTTCCCACCCCAGAACATCTAAGTCAGAATCTCTCTGATGGTGGAGCTCAAGCATTGATACTGTTTTAAAAGATCCCTGTATGATTCTTTATTGTTATTATTGAGATATAATTCACATACCATAGAATTCACCCTTTAAAGTATAAAATTCAGTGGTTTTTAGTATATGCACAAAGTTATATAGCCATCACCACTGTCTAATTCCAGGACATTGTATTCATCCTAAAAAGAAATCCAAAAACTATTAACAGTCTCTCACTAGCACTCCCTTGTCCCAGTCCCTGGCAACCATCGATCTACTCTCTGTCTCTGTGGGTTTAACCATTCCAGACATTTCACATAAATGGAATCATACAATATGTGGCTTTTTATGTCTGGCTTTTTTCACTTGGCGATAATATTTTCAAGTTTCCTCTATATTGGAACATGTATCAGTACATCATCCCTTTTATGATTTAATAGTATTCCATTGCATGGATATACCACAGTTTGTTTATTCATTCACCAATTAATGGACATTTGGGTTCTTTCCACTTTGGGCTATTAGGTATAACACTGCTATGAACATTCATGTAGAAGTTTTTGTGTGGATATACATGTTCAGTTCTCTTGGGTGTACGAGTAGAATTACTGGTGAGGAACTACCAAACTACACCATTTTACATTCCTCCCAGCAATGTATGAGATTTTCAATTTCTCCACATCCTCAGGAATACTTTTTATTGTCCTTTATAGTAGGTTTGAAGTGGTATCACATTGTGGTTTTGATTTGCATTTTCCTGATGACTAATGAATGACATTGAGCACCTTTTCATGTGCTTATTGGCTTTTTGTATATCTGCTTTTTGGAAAAATGGCTATTCAGATTCTTTCCCTATTTTTAAGTTGGGTTACTTGTCTTTTATTGATTTGTAAGATGTATATATTTCAGATATATGTCCCTTTTCATTTGCAAACATTTTCTCCCACTTTATAGATTGTCTTTTTTACTTCCTTACTGGTGTCCTTTGAAGCACTTTGGTCCAATTTATCTTCCTTTTTTTTTATTTTTGTGTCATATCTAAGAAAGCATTGCCTAATTTAAGCTCACAAAGATTTTCCTCTATATTTTCCAGAAGTTTATGTTTAACATTGAGATTCTATGTTATTTTCTTATGTAACCTGGGGTGAGAACCACTGGATTAGAAGGAGGCTTGTGGTATACAATACCTTAGAGTCTCATTTCTGAATGAACATTACAAATCTATTTATTAAAAAACAAAAACCTTGGGGGCACCTGGGTGGCTCAGTTGGGCATCTGGCTTTGGCTCAGGTCATGATCTTGCGGTTCACGAGTTCAAGCCCCATGTTGGGTTCTGTGCTGATAGCTCAGAGCCTGGAGCCTGCTTTGGATTCTGTGTTTCCTCTCTCTCTGCCCCTCCCCTGCTCAAACTCTCTCAAAAATAAACAAACATTAGAGAGGAAATTAAAAGACAAACAAACAAACAAACAAACCACCTTATCAGTGAATGTACCAAGTCTGACCTTTGGGTTCATATGTTTTCCAGGCAAAATACACACTCCTAGTCTTCATGTGAATGGTTCTCTCACCCTTGCAATTGGTTCCATGAAGCCACTGGATTTTCCCCTTCTGAATGTCCAAGATCAGGACGGCAGGGTGGAAGACCTCCAGTTTCATGTTGTGAGCACTCCCACCAATGGTCAGCTAGTGCTCTCAAGAAATGGAAAAGAGGTTCAGCTCGACAAGGCTGGCCATTTTAGCTGGAAAGACGTGAATGAGAAAAAAGTGCGTTTTGTGCACAGCAAAGAAAAACCCAGGTGACTCAGTGTTCTGTTGTTTTCCTCCCGCATCCTTTCCATCCGTGCTTTGCGCTCCCGCCCCCGCTTCTCAATAGCTATCCCTTCTCTTCTGCGGAAGATCGATACTCCACAAACACCAACGCTTTCAGCTGCCTGTCATCATTTCACTGTAATTGCTCAGAGAGTGTGCCTCTGTTAGAGGCATTTTCATTTTATCACATAATTATGGGTAATTCTCTGATGTGACAGGAAAGTTCCTAGTACAATTACCCAGTTTTTTGGCCCAGCAGAAACAAAACTGGTTATCTACCCAGATTGTTACAGCTGCTTCTTCAACATTAGGGTAATATACTGGGAGTGAGGAGTAGCTAGAAGATGGAGCACATACTTTTCAGAGTGTTATATGGTTCCTAGAATTTCAGAGTTGGAAGGAAGCTAAGAGTCACAACTTTTTATTATCCACTTTATGGGATAAATTGTGGTTAATTTTTAAGCCTGATCTAGGTTTCCTCTGATTCCTTAGCACACTTCTGGCTGTCTTCCTCACCCCAGCTGACATATGCTTCAGGAATGCAATTGAATGTTAACACTAACCTAAGCAAATAGAGTCATATAATTAACAGAGTAAATCTGCTAAACAGAAATCAGAGAATGCACCCCAAAGATTAGCCTCGTGGATTATCCTTCACTCTGCTATGCTTCATGAGTGCAGAGAATTCAGAGTAGACTGTATATGTTAGCAGTGGATTGAAATATTCACAGTGAATATTTTCTCCTGTTACCACTAGAGATTTTTGTATTTTTATTTTAAGGTTTGGGTTAGGAGATAGGTGGGGAGAAAAGCAGGTAGCCCTTTCTCCATTGCAGTTCAGAACCAGAACCTTAGAAGACCATCTTAAAGGAATAAGAATAACTCATATTTAATGAGTGCTGACTTTGACCCAGGCATTTTGTTAAACACTTCATGTGAACTGTGTATATTTATGTTCCCAGTTTACAGATAGGGAAATTGAGACCTCGAGAGTATAAGCAAAGCCAAGTCTCCAATCAATAGCTGGTTCCCTGGCTCCACAACCCGTGCCTTTAGCCACTGATTTCTGCCTCCTTAGTAACACTAGGAGGCACCCTTCCATCCTCAAGGGGCAAACGATCATTGTATAGAGAAGTACTGAATCAAAGGTAGGGCTGCAAACTCGGGTGTCTGATGCCATGGAATCACTTTTCAGATTTATACACCATACCCTGCATTCGTTTTGCTTCAAGTGTAGTTCTTAATTGTTTGCATCACACACACACACACACACACACACCCTCCATACCTGTAGTGCTTTGCCTTGGAATCTCTTATGAAAAGTGAGTAAAGTTTATAAAGCTCCCTAGACAACCAAAGTCAACCCTCTTGTCTGTTCTACCTCTTCAATCCCTCATCACCTGTTTTCTTCCAGAATTGGCTCTGCCGCTCTAAATGGGACAAAGAACGTCAACTAGTTTCCAGGGAATTCTTGCAGAACTGTTTTTATTCTCGGTGCACCCATTTTAGCATTGGACTTTCTTCATCTAAAAATTTAAACAAAAGAAAGCATGAGAGCATAGTAAAACAAGATTGGTAGTAATTCATGAAAAAAGGAAATTCTCTAAGTTGCGAAATGATACAAAAACAAAAGGAGCAGCTTGCTGCATAGATTTATGATTTTGTTTTTTCCTCATGAAAATCTGACCATGATTCCATTCCTTTAGGAATGGATTCCTTTGGGGGTCAGAATGCTCATGTGGAGTACAAGACAACCTGCAAATATGGCCAGAGTGGCCATGGCAAGCTGGCATTCTGGGATGCTATATAGTTATTGGGACCTCAGTGCTACCAAAAAGTCATTTTTCCCCAGTACGTTGGGAGTAACCACATCTGCTTACTTCTTTCTGTTGCTTCCATCATTTGCTTTCTCTGAAAGTCTGGAGCTGGGAGTGAAGAGGAACAAAATTTAAATGGGACAGAAAAATCAAGGGTAGAATGAAACAGGATGGAAGACAAGATCTACTGTTTAAAAAAAAAATCAGGTTTATTGAGGTATAATTTGGGTTCAACAAAATTCCCCATCTTAAAGTGTACTGTTCTATGAGTATCAACTAATATATATATTCTTGCAGTCTCAAGACTACAACTGCAATCAAGATAAGAACAGTTTCATTGTCCCCCCCCAAAATCTCCTTTTTACTGTTATCCCCTTCCTGCCAGTCCCTAGCAACAGCGGATCTGTTTGTTACCCTTACAGTTTTGCCTTTTCTGAAATGTCCTGTGAATGGAGTCCTACAGTATATCTTTTGTTTCTGGTTTTTGCCATAATGCTTTTGAGATCCATCCACATTATTTCATGTTTCAGTAGTTAATTCCAAGAATACCTTTTGAAGAAACTTTAAAATAATGGTCCCTATAGTCGACCAGAATTCCAAACCTCCCATAGTGCATTAATCACATGTCTTACCAGCCTACCATGAGTTCTGTGCTTGGTTTGGCTTTGAAAGTGGGCAACTCCTACCTTCCCTACCAGTTGTCTCTGAAGCTGCTGGAACAAAATTCTTATAGGAGGTAAAACCACAGCAAAGAATCGGCCTTATTTTGTTTTGTTAATAGGACTCTTTGGGTTGCAGGTAATGAAAGTCAGCTTGAACTAAATTCAGCAAAATTGTAGGGTTTGTTATAACATTGCAGGCATGGCTCAGCTCTTTAATACATCAAGGGCAACTGGGCTTCCAGGGTGAGCCTAGAAGCTAGAACCAGGAATGGGAAGCAGGACTCAATTCTGTCTCTTGTCTCTGTATCTCTTTGCTCCAAGGCTTAATTTATCTTTTCCCTACAGACAGGCTTGCTCCACATCTCATCGGGGTAGACTATGGCGTCTGCATAGTCAAATGGGGGCTCTCAGGCCAGTTGCAAATTTCCAGGGAACAATCAGCCATCTTTCCTTAGTCACATCCACATTGAATGTGTATGTGTGTGGCTGGAGTGGGGGAGGCAGGTAAATAGAGTCATGTAATACAAACATTGCAAATTCTTCATGCAGGCCCACTCAAATGATTTGAGAACAGGTTGGAGAGAGGGTGTGCAGGGAAGAGGGAATCATTGAGAGCTAATCAGGGACTATGATAGGTTCCTTTCCATTCTCCAATTTATATTACTAGCCTGTCTTGAGCCAACGACTGATTTTTCAACTATCTGTATATTCATTTTAGAGAAATCTAAAACAAAAAGTTTATGTAATTATTGTGTTATATTGAGATCAAAGAATATACAGTAGTTTTACCTGTATGGCCCTATATTCATCTTTATCTGGTTATTTTTATTTACAGTATGAATATTATATCACCATAGTGGTTTGATCCTAATTCTTACATGCACATAACCTGAAAAAATTTTTTTCTTTGTTTTGCCAGAGACTAATGACTGCATTTTCTCATTCCTTTCTTGGGAACTTCTTTTAGGAAAGGTTACTTTTCCCTGAAAGTTAGTGACCAGCAGTTCTTCTCTGAGCCACAGCTGATCAACATACAAGCATTTTCAACACAGGTAATAACAATGCCACACAATTAATAATTGCATGTGCCTACTAATTCTGATGCACGAATTGAGGCTTCGTGTAGTTTTAGCAAAACTGAGCTAAATCAGTCTTGTTTTACTTTCCCCATGAAATAACACTGGAGTAACTCTTCGTAGCCGTGGGGAAGAACAACAGCAACAACAGCTAACTGCTAATATGTCAGTAGTACTCTTCATAGTGTTTTTCATTTAATCATAACAGCCCTGTGAAGTGTTGTTATCCCTAATTTACTGATAGGAATCTAGAGTCACAGGAAGGTTAAGTAACTTGTCTATGGGAATATAACTAATAAACAAAGAACTGAGATTTTTACCCAGAAAATATGGCTGTCAAGTCTGTGTTCTTGACCACTACTTTTATAGCACCTTACTCTACTATACTGAATCTGTTACTAGCCCTTCAAAATAATTTGAAACTGTTCCAGTTGTTAAGACTTTTCTAATCATAGGTAAATGAATTTGTTGTGCCTAAATATTTCTGTCTCAGGGATATGAAATTATGTTTGGCTACTTTTGCCTTTCATGTAGCTGGACTGTAGTTTAGTCCATTTGCAGTGGGTACAGCCTCTTATTAAGGATCTACTTAAATGAGGTACCAGTGTGGTCATCAGCCAAACAGAAGTCTGAGGAAATCATGATAGATGCTATAAAACTCGGTGTGATGGCTCTTCTGTTCTCATCACTCATCTTTGTCAAGTTGTACTTTATGTGTCCAGAATACAGGTAGTGGTCGACAGTCTGAGTAACTGAGCTTGAGGGATTGAACAGCTGAAATGTGCAGAGAGTAGAAAGATAGATATAGTTTTAAGTGGTGAACCACAAGCAAGTATGATACCAGCATAGGGGAACCAAGACTACCACAAAATTCAGATCTCAGTGGAGTGTTAGCTGTGATTCAAGGAAGGACATGAGACCATTGTTTTAAAACTGATGTATATATGTTTTAATTTTTGGTCCAAAAATGAAAAGATCATAGATTGTGGCTCCCAAATGGTTTTCACAGGCCAGCTCAGTATTTCTTGATGGCATTCTTACTTCAGAGGTGACTGAAGTTGAGGAATGATTAGAAATTGATCCAAAGTTAATTTGACCTCATTGTTGGGCTAAGAGTATGAATTTTGTTTTAATTAAAACCAAAACATGTGGCCCAAATATGGGCCAGAGGGCCACATCAGGTCTCAGGACTGTCTGGCTTAGATGTTTCTCAGTACTTAAGCTCAGAAGATTTGTTTTGTTCTTTTTGTTTGTGTTAATATAGTTACTTCTAATTATGTGAATTAGAGAGTTAGGGTAGGTATTGGCAAGTGACTTTAACATCTGAGTCGGTGAGTTCCCGTGGTGAGTTGTTTGTCTTCTCCAAATCAGGTGAGTGGATAGTGACAGCATTTAAAAATTTTATTTATTATATGAGAAACTTTTTTCATTTTAACTTTTTTAAGATGGAATTTTAGAAATGAGTTTTAGCTTATTTTTGTTCCTTTACATTCCTGTGATATTTCAATATGGTCTTGAACCGCCCTAAGATTTTCTCATGTAAGTTAATTTGATCTTTTCCATTTATGGATGTTGACATCACCTTTTGACCTCGCCTCTTTCAGAACCCAAGGGGCCATTCATTCCCACGTATGTAAAATCACAACTTCTGCATTCTCACTGGGGAAGTCTGAGCAATAGCTGTCATCTAGCTTCCTACTATGTGATTTTTGTAATGACACCTTAGTTAGACATTAATTTAACAGATATTAAAATTTCCAGGAGGCCAGGAGGGGTAGTTTTAAAAGAGAGCCATTTGGATTAAAGAAGGCAGTGTGCTGAGAAAAGTCCTAGATGGTTCAACTTCAAACAATATAAAAAACTAAGATAATGTTTTCTTTGGCTTCTGGCCTTTGTTGTTGTTGTTGTTGTTGTTGTTGTTGTTGTTATTTCTTTCTGTTGTAGTTCATTAACTTTTATCTTTATGAAAGGATATTTTATTTGCTTACTCAAGTTGGTGAGGGGAAAACTGGTAATCCTAAGAAAAACATATTAAAATTTGCCACGTGAATTAACCAGGTGGTTGCTTTACTCAGACCGTGATCTTATCAGGGTTTATAAGCTGAGTTGGGGTGGGCCCTTCAAGATATGGATGAGATGGCTTTAAAAAACTACTGGCCAGGACCAGAAATTGCATGAACTCAGAATCAGAAGTATCTTACCCAAAGTCAGCATACTGCAGTGTAGCCCAAAGTGAAGTGCTCAAATCCCAACACAAGTGCAAAAATTCCATATCTCTTACTTTTCTCTTTTGGAAGCAGACAACTGGTTGGGATCTCTGACTCTGGGCTGATCTCTGTTATAATCCAGGGGTTATAGTATAAATCAAGATAGCAGAGACTTCTAAGATTTAGAAGCAGACAGCTCACCTCCATTGCCTCTGGTGAATACTATGACCTTGAAGTGGCTTTGAGAAGCCTCCAGAACCCAAAGTGTTAAGTAATCACACTTGCTCTGATTACGATGACTGACCACACCTCTGACAAATCCTTTGACTATGCAACAGTTTGGCACTTGCTGGAGCATCAAGAGGTCCTTAAAAATCGTAGAATTATCAATCCAGTTGCGAAAAACTGCATCTAGTCCACTGGATTGTCCTCTCTTTTCCTGCTAAATGACTTCTCCTCCTCCTTTCCTTCAACTCCCAGGCCCCCTATGTGCTGAGAAATGAGGCCCTCCATATTAGCAAAGGAGAGAGAGGAACCATTACTACCCAGCTGCTTGACATCCGAGATGACGACAACCCACAGGATGTGGTGGTTGAAGTGCTTGATCCTCCACTTCATGGCCAATTGCTCCAAACACTTCAGTCCCCTGCAACCCCAATCTATCAATTCCGGCTGGATGAACTCTCCAGGGGCCTTCTGCACTATGCTCATGATGGCTCTGATAGCATATCTGATGTTGCGGTCTTGCAGGCCAATGATGGACATTCCTTCCAAAATATACTGTTCCACATGAAGACCGTGCCCAAGGTAGGTGTCATTCCTAGAGCTGCAGTTTTCTTGCACCTAGATGTGAAGTTTTGTTGATATTATTTTGCAGTATTCATAAAGTTAAGATATAGATAGTTATCTATTGAAACATTTATTAACCATCTCTTATGGAAATACTTAGGACTTTCAAAGATTAATAGAACAGATTACCCAATCTCAGGGAGCACTATATATTTTGTTGGGAGCACCCTTCTCTACACAGGGGAAACTTTTGTACCTTTATATTGACTTGCTGCCATAAAAAATGTCTTGTTGTCCACTGATCCTTTTGTCTCCTGCCTGATCATAAGAATCAAGTACACTCCTGTTTTTATCTGCCCTTTTACAATAGCTCATGCTATGTGAAGCTCATAGTCAGGTTATCATAATGAATCAAAAAGGATGAGTGCAGCCATTCTATTTACCCAATTGGAGTAGGATGAGGGAACTCTTTGTTTTAGTAGCCATAGGAAGCCTTGTCACTCTGAGTCATTCCCATGCCATCTCCATATGTTTTTATCATACCCATGAATGTCTTTTCTTTTATTTATTTTGAGAGAGAAATCATGAGTGGGGGAGGGCCAGAGAGAGAGGGAGAGAGAGAATTCCAAGCAGGGTCCAGTGCTGTCAGCGTGGAGTCCAACGCAGGGCTCAAACACATGAACTGTGAGATTGTGACCTGAGCTGAAGGCCTGAGTTGGACACTTAACGAACTGAACCACCCAGGCACCCCACACAAACACCTTTTCTGTTATTTACTGAATATTTTTCTTTGTATCCACTTATTTTTTTTTTTTGTGGCTTCTTCATAATAAACAATGAATATGAGATTATGGGCTTAACGTAGAATTATACTTTTTTCTAAAATATGAAATTAATACATAAACATTTTAAAAAATAACTATCCATGGATACTACTAATGGGATGGCTCCCACGTTTTGGGAAATACTGGGCTAATCTATGCTAGATCCAAGAGACTTATTGAAAAACATTTTCGAAACCATTTATTACCTGGTGATATTTCACTAGGAGCTCTTTTCTCTGTTATAGCAAAACTGGCTCTTTCCCATGGTGGTAGATGGGAAGACTTATCATTTTTATTGAACTTTCCATTCCAAATATCAGTAGCCACTGAAGTGTCATTAAAGATTAGCTGGAGAGATTGATTTGCTGAAGACAGTTTAGAAATGACTTGTCACTTTCTCACCGATGATCACTCAAAATTTGCGATGGATCCTTGTGAAGGTGAACAGCTGAATGTAACCTAGTCCGCTGGTTAGTTTCTCAGGCTGTTGTCTCATGATTTGCAGCTGCTGAAAACAGTGATGGTGGCATGAGATAGATGGGAGCAAGTGAAGGCTGATTATGAGATAGAGTTGGCAGGTAGCCACCTTGTAGCTAATCCTAATTATCACCCTCTTGCAACAGCCCTGGGAGATGAAGTTTAGTTCTGAAGAGATGAAGTCTAGACAGACTCAGAAAGTTTCTTTTCTTCTTCCTTGGTTTTCTTCCAAAGATTGTTACGGGACATCAGTGCAACATTAGCAGCCGCCTTTCCTAGAGTGCTTTCAATCTCCACGTTTGGAGCTCGGTTCAGTGTATGGTGCTGTCATTTTGTATGCTATGGCCCAAGGTTGAAGGGTATTTCTAGGATTTTAGCTGCTTTGACTACAAAAACAAAACAAAGAAAATGCAATTTTAATTTATAAATAAGGCATAAGCACAGATCTCGAGTATTCTTATAGTGCTTATAACTTGGGGTTCATGTTGTATTTATAGGGTCTGTCCCTCCTCCTTCCTCCTGCCATCACTCTATCTCCTACAGTGTTGTGCTTACCCGCCTGTCAGATGAAATAATGGCTTCTGAGCCAATGAACTGGGATAATGAAACCAGTGACCAGAGTGCCAGCATCTATCAGGATGTACTAATAAGTTTGACACTGTAATACTGATATTTTACAAATACATCCTATATTTCCTCTCAGGAATTCAAAGTACTTCTTCATATCTATTCTACTGATCTTTACAATATCTTAGTGAAGGAGGTTAGAATAGAGGCCATGCAACTTTATTCCTTCTAAAGGAAATTCTATGGGTGGGAGGTATTTTTGTTTGTTTTGCTTTTAACCTTTATTGGGCACTAATGTTTGATATAAATTATTTCATTTGATGTTCATGGTCACTCTAGGGTATTTGTACAATTATTATCTCTAATTTTCCAGGAAAGGAAACTGGAAAAAAAAGTGAAAAAACATTTTTAAAAGTTTAAAAATGTTTATTTTTCATAAACGTGTTTAGTGCCAGGGCACTTAGGTTGCTCACTTGGTTAAGCAGCCAACTTCAGTTCAGGTCATGATCTCATGGCTCGTGAGTTGGAGACCTGTGTCGGGGGTCTGTGCTGACAACTCAGAGCCTAGAGCCTGCTTCAGATTCTGTGTCTCCCTCTCTCTCTCTGCCCCTCCCTGCTCATGCTCTTTCTATCAACAATAAATAAACATTAAAAAAAAAAGTATTTAGTGTCAGAGCTGTGATTTCACCTCAAGTGTTTTCTGGCTCATCACATTTAACCCACATGGCTTTTTTCATTCTAGTCCATATTTTTCAATGTTTCAGTCATATATATTCTGATCCCCCTAATGGACAGAATGGAGACAGCAATTTTGTCATTTTTTCAATGTCCTATCCAAGCAATCTGGGCACTAAGCCTCTTGGAATCTTCCCTCTGGACTCACCACATCTTGTTACAAGTGAAGCTATTTATAATCATAAGTCTACTGTAGCCCAGGAAGAAAAAAATTGCTTCAGCTGTTAATGGCTTCCAGTAGATATATAGTCAGACATGATTGATTTCATTCTGATAGCCATTTCTGAAGATGGGCATCCATGACCTTACCCTGAGGCAGCCTGTGTATTAAATTTGGAATCAGGCCAATTACTGGTTGATGTCTAGCTGGTGGCTTAAGTGAAGTGGCTAAGGGGGTTAGGTCTAATTCCTGGGGAATGGATGTACAAATTAATCCCAGTGTTGTTCAGTAGAAAACTTAACCTGGTAGTACAGATGGAAAAAGAGGGAGGGATAGAAAAAGCGAACTTTGTGGGAGCAAGAACTATTTTAGTTTTCCTCTCTTGAGCCAGGCACATCGTAGGAGTTTGGTACATTTTTGTTGGATGGATAGTTAGGTGGGGGGATTTAACAGCTTGAGTGAGGCTGGTTGTCATGTTCCTACCTTTGAATCCATCTCTTGTGTCAGATGTGAAGCCTTCAGGGCACCTCTGTGGATGTCAGGTGGCCTATCTGGCACTAAGGGTAGGAGCTATCAGTTCCACTCTTAGTTCTCCAGTTCTACATCACTTCTCCAAACTTTTATCCTTGGCCTGGCAGTGAGGAAATTTCACTGCTACCCTCCAGGCTTATGGTGAGTCGCTGAGGAGAAAATAGACTCAGGACTGATGTTGAAACATGCTCTGTTGGGGGGAGGAGGCAAAAGAAATAAAAAAGATTAAAAGGTAATAAAGAATGCTCTGCTGAACAGGCTCTCATTAATTGGGCGGATTACCAAACCTGAGCCTGTTAGAGATATGATTTAAAGCGATTTGGCATCTAATAAGGGCTAAAATGTGAGCAGGGAAAAGTCCTGCTTTTTGGTGGGGTTCTCTCCACTGTCAGGCTTTCAAGAAATTACCTTATTTTTCGTTAATGAAGGCATCCCTGGAAAATCATGCCTCTTTTTCTTTCCACTTTGGCAATAAATCTAATGATCTTCATGACCTCGTTGTTGTTTGAGCAATTTATTTTCTGCAACTGGGTAATGCTTTGATGTTAAAAATTCCCAAGTATCAGGCTAGGAACTATATGGGAAATTCTGTTGCTAAGAGTCCTCTTGGGCTGTTTGAACTTGGTAAGGCCCATGTGCAGCTAAAAGCCCTTGCTTTCCCTCAGTTTTCTTAAAGCTTGTCCCTCCAGTGGTTGTTTTGCAGAGATACCATTTGATAATAAGGGTGCTTGTGACAATTATAAATATGGCACAAAAATGTTAATTTTTTTTTAATAAGAGTCTGTCTAATGGATCAATAACTAAATCTCTACCATGTGTCAGGGTTTCCCCTTTTATGGACTTGCTTAACTTGTTCATTTTGGCATCTTGGATGATGCATCGCTCAGAGTAGACGCTCAAAAAATGATTGGTGATTACAAAATTTTGTTTGTTCATTAAATAGTTGAAATCTACATGGAGAAAAGGTTCTATATTCTTGACCTGAAAGAACAGAGCTTCTGAGGAGCATACACACACTGGCAAACACAAAAACAGTCCAATTATCTTTCCATCCTTTATCTGGTAAATAGCATTTAAGATTCATCTTCTTTGCACCATCCTATGTGATCCTTCCCTAAA
Source organism: Cryptoprocta ferox (assembly GCA_028646485.1). Taxonomy (NCBI): domain Eukaryota; kingdom Metazoa; phylum Chordata; class Mammalia; order Carnivora; family Eupleridae; genus Cryptoprocta; species Cryptoprocta ferox. The sequence goes on along the minus strand of CM053567.1, from coordinate 131,678,514 downwards.
ATCCACAATGTCCTATAAAATTGCATCCTAAAAGCTATGGTATAAATGAGCCTTTGCAAATTAAGGGTTATTTTTACAGAATAAATTAGATGTTAGGATTGCTGTTATATCCAATTATTGTCATTTTCTATTTGATTAAGTTTAAAAAATCTTTTAGTTTGAATAGTTTGGCCAGGGGTTGGGATACACTATTATTTGAGATCATCATTTATGTCCCAACATTTATTTTAGGGAGGGAAGTTTTAATTTTATTTGTGAGATTTTTCCTCCTAATGATAGAAGCTTAGGCCCTTTCTTCTGGTTTACAACATTAATATTTCTATTTGTAATACAATATATAATGGCTAAACTTTATTACCAGCATTTCTGTATGCCCATTGTTCTATGAAATGAATTAGAAGAACTATTTAATTTAAAGCACTCTTTTGATCGTGTCCCCATAATCTCTTTTTGGGATTTCATTGCTTTCTAACGTGGTAGCCTAAAGGACATATAAAACTTCACTAGGCAGGAGATTATTCAACTGATGTTATGGTAACTTTCTTGAGTTCACAGGGATATATGATATGCATCATTTTGCAGAAAAAAAAAACAACTACAAGCAGATAAAGAAATTGCAAAATGACAGAATCATTGGAGAAATGAGGTTAAAATTTCTTTGGCTTTTCTGGCCACTCAAACTGTAGAAAAGATGGTATATAGCCTTCTATTCATCTCTTCTTGAATCTTCCCTGGACTCTCTCCCAGAAGAAAGCAACCGATAAAACCATCTTCATCAAAATGAGTGTAAAGAATTATACTTCTTTCCCTTAGACAGTTGTCTGTTTCTTCTTAAGTATTGTAAACAAATAATTCAGAAACAGGCATGTATATTATCTGGTTGTAAATATAAATATTGTAAAAGGCCTGTCTGTGGGGTTTTAGGAGAACCACTCTAGACCCATCACTGTTTCTATCCTGGGCTATGCTTCTCCTGCTTTAGCATGACTCCACATCCCCTGGGGATTGTGCTTAAATACAAGTGGAAATTCATCAAACTAAAAAGCTACACAGCAAAGCAAAGAATCAAAAGAATGAAAAGGCAGCCTACTGAAGGGGAGAAAGTGTTTGAAACCATATATCTGATAAGGGATTAATATTTAAAATATATAAGGAACTATAACAACTCAGTAGCATCATCATCATCATCCTCCTCCTCCTCCTCCAATTAAAAAGTGGGCTAAGGATCTGCATAGACCTTTCTCAAAGGAAGACACGCAATGGCCAAAGGTACATGAAAAGGTGCTCAATGTCACCCATCATCAGGGAAATGCAGAAATGCAGGAAATCAAAAGCACAATGATGGATGCCTGAGTGCTTCAGTTGGTTAAGCATCTAACTCCTGGTTTCAGCTCAGGTCATGATCTCACAGTTCATGAGATTGATCCCTGTATGGGGCTCTGCACTGACAGCATGGAGCCTTCTTGGGATTCTCTCTCTCTCTCTCTCTCTCTCTCTCTCTCTCTCTGCCCCTCCCTTACTCACATGCATTTTCTCTCTTTCTCTCTTAATAAATAAATAAAGATTGAAAAAAACAATGAGATATCACCTCACATCTGTTAGAATGGCTAAAATTTTTAAAAAGACGAAAGATAACAAGTGTTGGTGAGGATATGGGGAAAAGGGAACCCATATAAACTCTTGGTGGGAACTCTTGGGTAAGTTGGTGCAGCCATTCTGGAAAGCAGTATGGTGGTTCCTCAGAAATTAAAAACAGAACTATCATATGGATCCAGCAACTTCACTTCTGGGTATATATCCAAAGGAAATGAAATCTTTATCTCAAAGAGATATATGTGCTCACATATTTATTGCAACATTATTCACAATAGCCAAGGTATGGAAACCACCTAAGTGTCTGTTGATAGATAAATAGATAAAGAAAATGTGCTATATATACACAATGGAATATTATACACCCTTACAGAAGAAGGAAATCCTGCTATTTGTGACAACATGGGTAAGCTTGAAGAACATTATGCTAAGTAAAATAATCCAGACACAAAAAGACAAAGTCTGCATGATCTCACTTATATTTGGAATCTAAAAAGTTCAACTCATAAAAGCAAAGTAGAATAGTGATTGCCAGGGGCTGGGGTAAAAGAAATGGAGAGGTGTTAGTCAAGGGGTATAGAGGTTCAGTTACAAGGGATGAATAAGTTCTGGAGATCGAATGTATAGCATGGTGGCTATACTTAATAATACAGTATTATATACTTAAAATTTGCTTGAAATTTGTTTTTAACACACACACACACACACACACACACACAAGTTTAGGTACGTGAGGTGATAGATTTCTTAATTAGCTTGATTGTTATAATCATTTCACAATGTATATGTGTATAAAAACATCATGTTATGTACCTTAACTATATCAACTTTTATTTATCAAGTAATATACTTCAGTGAAGCTGGTGAAAAAAACTAAAATGCAGTTCTAATTCAGAAGGGGGTGTTTGGTCTGTTTATTGGCATATTTGAAAGTAAGGGCAATAATTTATAAAAACATCCTCTTTGAAATGCTTTATTTTAAAATATCAGATTTACTGATTTTTAAAGTATGAAAACAAACTGAAAACTGAACACAGTCTCACTACTCGCATTCTATGCTAAAATGTCAATTAGGAGGCTTTGGAAGAGGTGCACACCTTGCAAATTGGGAATGGCAGCACTTTTTAATGACATTAGCTTTAGCAATTAAAATGGTTGCCTTCTCAGGAGTGCTAAATAGGTGATTTCTTCCAGTCAGCGAATCCCAACTGTTGTTTCTAAGGCTTCACTTCCAATCAGTCATCAAGGCCTGTCAATCCGGCCTCTAGTGTTTCTGGAAACCGTTTCTAACTCTCCATTCCTGCTGCAATGACTTTTTCATCTTCTCTCACCCGAGCCATTACAAGAATTTGTTGAGTGGTTTCTACAGCCCCAGATGCATCCCATTTCTAGCCCCTTCCATCTCTTGCTGATGGAAGCTTTCTAAACCCCAGACGTGCTCATCCCCTTTCCTTCCCCGAAGACACACGTTGACTTTACAGGGCCTACAAGATAAATGGAGACTTTTAGCACAGCATATGCCTTCTACCTAAGACAACCTTAAAAGAGTGTCCCTTTTTATTCACAGGCTCCCCTGGCTCCATAAACTCTTCTTGCCCAGACACCTGGATATTTTTATGAAGCATGCTGTGCATTGTCTCACGTCTTTGCCTCAGCTAGGCCCTCTGCATAGAATTCATTTCACCTCTTCTCTCTGAGAAGACCCATCTTTTGGTCATTTGAGAATTAAATGATATTTCCATAGGAAAGCCTTCCTGAGCATTCTTTTCTCAAAGAGAAAACCTCCTTTTCCCTTTATTCTCCCATAGCCCCTGCTCAAACCTCTTATAGTGCATCATTTGTGATGCATCCTAATTATTTGTCTATGTGGACACCACCAGAGTGTAAGTTCTGAAACTGAAGTCATGTTTCAGCCATCCTTACCTATCTCAGGCCTCTGACAAAAGAGCTGGCATATAATAAGTAGCTAATGAATAGTCCTTGAATGTGGGTGGATGGGGAGGATAGAAGGACAGTTATATGGACAAAAGAAAGAGGGGTGGCTGGGTGACTCAGTCAGTTAAGCATCTGACTCTTGGTTTCAGCTCAGGTCATGATCTACAGTGTATGAGTTTAAGCCCTGCATCAGGCTCCATGCTGGTGGTGCAGCCCCTGCTTGGGATTCTCTGTCTCCTTCTCTTTCTGCCCCTTTCCCACGCATGGTGTCTCTCTCTCTCTCAAATAAATAAACTTAAAAAAAAAAAAAAAGAAATGGAGAAACATAGTCTTCCTGAATGAAATAAGTTCTTTGCTTAGATAAATTAAAAGAAAAAGCAGGATATGTACATACATACATATGCATGCAATTATCTACGCATAATACACACATACATAGTTCATAGTGTGACTCCAAAGCTATGAATCTCTCTTGTTAGATGATTGCTAGCAGAATTGGTACCTGATGACTTATGTTCTTAAGGGCTGATGTTTTCTTTTATTTTGCTTGGACCTAATTCTGTACTCTTTCCTTATTCTAGAATGATGGAGGTCTTCGGCTTGTGGCTAATTCAATGGTGTGGGTTCCAGAAGGCGGGATGCTGCAGATTACCAATAGAATCTTACAGGCGGAGGCTCCAGGTGCCAGTGCCTCAGAAATCATCTACAAAATTACACAGGACCACCCCCAATTTGGTAACTTTTTTTCCTTTGCCATGATTTCATTATTGTATCCAGCGGTCTTAGACTTGCTTTTGTACAAGGCCACGCAGCAAGGTTGTGATTCCAATGAAATTGAATTTCTAATACCTCACACATATCATTAAAACAGAATAGTCAATGGGATTTCTGGGTGGCTCAGTTGGTTGAGCATCCAACTTCAGCTCAGATGATGATCTCAGGGTCTGTGAGTTCAAGCCCTGTGTCAGGCTCTGTGATGACAGCTCAGAGACTGGAGCCTACTTCAGATTCTGTGTCTCCCTTGCTCCCTGCCACTCCCCCACTCGTGCTCTGTCTCTCTCTCTCTCTCTCTCTCTCTCTCTCTCTCTCTCTCTGTCTCTCTCTCTCAAAAAGAAGTAAACATTAAAAAAATTAAACAGAATAGTCAAAATAACTGTCATACTACATGGACTTTATGTATCAGGTAGTATGCTAAGTAATATACACATATTAGTGTATATGAAATCCCAAATTTAAGTCGTAAAATAACTTAATTTTACAGAGAAAGTAACTTGCTAAAGTATAGTTTATATAAGCATGTATAGCTTATTATGTCAGTTTAATTTTGAAGCTCAGGCTCTTAAACTCCACCTTATGTCCCTTCCAGAACATCACCAGACTTCTTGTTAAGACTTTAAAAAAAAAAATCTTTACTTAATAACATTTCTAAAGATCTCCATTGTTACTGCCTCTTCCAGAAAGATAGTACAGTATGATAATCTGAAAAATTTCCCCTCATCATCGTCATCATCATCATCATTATCATCATCTAGAAATGCTGGATAAAAGATAAGAATTATAGGACAGTGGTGCCTGGGTGGCTCAGTCAGTTGAACGTGCAACTCTAGATTTCAGCTCAGATCATGATCTCACAGGTTCATGAGATTGAGCCTGGTGTTGGGCTCTGTGCTATCTGGGATTCATTCATTTTCTCTCTCTCTCTCTCAAAACAAATAAACATTAAAAAAAAAAGAATTATAGGGCACTCATGCCTGACTTTCCAAGAATAGAAAGAAGTCTCCAAGTAACAAACAGAAAAGGAGCTTAAAGCCAGTCAGGCTTGAGCTGATGGAATAGCTTCCCTCAGAGTGGTTGTATGTGTTCCAGTAACCCAGGGGGGTGAGATATAATGCTTCTGCAAAGACAGAAAGTTAAGATCCTGCATAAAACTAGGACTCTGGAAAGACTTTGACTTAAAGAGACAGAAGAGAAACCAAGAAGTGCACCAGCACAGAGAGATGGCAAAGAAATCTACCTGTGTTTCAGAGTGAAGTAAAAAAGTCTGCAGAGAAAGCAGAACTTCAGGCCTGTTTCTCCTATTGATCAAAAGTTAAGTTACACTGTGTGCATTGTCTGAGAAACCCAAAACTGAGATGTTCATATGAATATTAATGTCAGGCCAATGATACCTCTTGGGTTCTTTGCAGAGACTGGTAGACACTGCTGTGGAATGTCCACCCTCAACTCCAGATCCTGAGATTCTTAAAGCCTAAACCACTGAAGATTAGCTCAGAATTCAAAATTACAGAACAGATGAGGAAATAACCCATAGTATCTTCAGAAAGATGAACGTTTGTTGAAAATGATTAAAACTCCAAGGATTTCATGAAAGAGCAATCATAAAAACTATGAAACAGGGGACACCTGGGTGGCTCAGTTGGTTAAGTGTCTGACTCTTGGTTTGGGTTCAAGTCATAATCCCACGCTTCATGGGTTTGAGCTCCACCTCAGCCTCTGCGCTGACAGTGTGGAGCCTGCTTGGAATTCTTTCTCTTCCTTTCTCTCTGCCCCACCCTTTGTACCCTTTCCCTCAAAAAAGTAAATAAATACACTTAACAAAACAAACTATTAAACAAGCATATTTAAAATGATTTATAGATACAAAAGAGGAGTCAAAACTTTAAGGAAATAACCAAATACCATAAAAATAAAAGAATAGGCAGGTAGATATTTTAAAAATGTTTATTTATTTTTGAGATAGAGTAGTGAGTGCTAGCAGGGAAGGGGCAGAGAGAGAAGGGGACAGAGGATCTGAAGCTGATAGCAGTGTGCCCGATGCCAAGAGCCATGAGGTCATAACCTGAGCAGAAGTCAGCTGCTTAACTGACTGAGCCACCCAGGCACCTCATAGGCAGGTAGATCTTTTTAAAAGAACTGAATAGATCACCTGAAAGTGAAAATGATATTCATTAAAAGTAAAAACTTTCTTGGCATGTTGAATAGCAGAGGAATAATAATCTCTTTTTCCTCTGGGTTACTGGATTTTAAAAATTATATATATTCTGTAGTGGGAGGACAATTAACTTTTGTGCAATTCAAAAGTAATTCCAATGTCAACAAAGACATTGAAAAATATGCTTTAATCAAGAATTGATGTAATTATAAAATAGTTGGTCTAGCTGGAGTGTCTTTTATTATAGTTGTATAACCTTGAGGAAGGCAAGTGTACTCTTTTGAGACTTAGGATTCTTTAAAAGGTTAGGCTAGATAATTTTTTATCTTTTTATTTTAAAATAACTTTAGACTTACTGAAAAGTTGCAAAAATAGTACAAAGAGCCCTTGAATACCCTTAATCTAGCTTCCTTCAATGTTAACATCTTACAGAACAATAGAACAATTAACAAAACCAGGAAGCCAACATGGATACAATGCTATTAATTAATCCACAGACCTTATTCAACTTTGTGTTCTTTTACCCACTGATTTCAAGCTCGATAATGTTTAAGTCCTTTGCAGCTCTAAAAATCTTTGATGCTTTTGATGCAATAAATTCTTTAACTTTATCTTAATCATTAAAAGCCAAAAAACTTAATTCCTAGAGACACCCCAATATTCCAATGGTCTCTTTAAGTATTAAACAGAACAATGCTGAATTAAATTATTTTTAAGCCATTTCAGCTTGATAAATCCCATATAGGCTTGACTATGACCCTTTCCTACTATAACTCTCTTAATTAACTTCTTCCTATGAATATAATCCTCTTTCTGCATGTCCAGAGCCCCCTTTTAGTAATAATCAAATCACATTACCCTTAGGAACCACTCAAGAGTGAAAAATGTGGTGGGAACTAGAAACTCACTCAAGACCAATCTGGTTACATCTGTCTGTCGCAGTAGTATGAATCTGTGGAGCCCCTAACCCCTTGCCACCGCAGCTCTTATATACTCCCTCATCACTTTAGAATCTTCCAGATGAGCTTTAGACTTTTTGTGAAGACCTGACCTTAGAACTGAACCAAATGTAAATTGCTTGTATAGTAAATGTATACAGGACACAAGTTCGATCACTTGCAGACTCATCACTGTTCTCAAATATTAGTTTAGACAAGTTGACTAATACTTGTACCTTTAGGTAAATCACAAGTTTGAAAGTAAATTTAATGAGATGGGTTTTTAAATGTTTATTTATTTATTTTGAGAGAGAGAGAGTACATGCAAGAGTGAATGTGAATGGGGAAGGGGCAGAGAGTGAAGGAGACAGAGAATCGCAAGCAGGCTCCGCACTGTCAGCTCAGAATCCAACTCCGGGCTTGAAATCACAAGCCCGCAAATCGTGAGATCACGACCTGAGCCCAAATCAAGAGTTGGATGCTTAACCAACTGAGCCACCCATGTGCTCCATAATGATACGATATTAATGAAGTAACTTGAGTATCATTTGAGGAAAAATCTGACTTAATCCAACATATTGCCAACTCTAAATTATTTATCATAGGGTAAGAAAGCTTTAATACAAATTGTCTCAATCCCAAAATAATTCTTGGGGATTCCAGTGAGATTCTAATTCCTGATACCTATCAAAATTTCCCTTCAAAATTCTTGACAAAACTATAGGCTTTAGTATTAAGGAAATCCCAAGAGCAGAATATTTTGTTTTTTATACGTAGACTGTTTTATAAACCTGAATTTTCATATCTTTAAAGGTCATCTCCTTGTTTTTGTCATAATAAAAGTGGAGATAAGGTGCTACACAAAAGCTCTCACCTCACTGGGGTGAACCCCACAAAATATTGATATTTCTTCCTCTCTACTTTTGGGCTTGTCACGAAGACACCTTGTATTCAACAGACCCAGTACTAAACTTCCCTCCAACCTGCTCATCTATCAGCAGCATCACTGCCCTTCCTGTCACATCCTTTCCCATCTCTCACCTTCATAGCACAAGTGTCAAGTTCTGTTGCTTCCACTTACTTAGTGACTCTTGTATCTGTCTATTTCTTTCCAGTCTTACTTCTGTTGCCTTAGTTCAGGACCTCATCAGCCATCTAGATTTTGCCGTAATCTCATAATTGGTCAAACTGCCCATGTAAATGTTAATGACTATTTTATCATTTTTATAAAATAAAATCCAGCCTCTTTAATAGGACTTTCATAGGTTCCCTGTATTCTGATCATATATGTTCTGTGTTCTAAATCAGTTCGTGCCATTCACCTACTGAAATCTCACAGTGGCTCCCAGTTGCTTATGGGGGCTGGCCTCAGGGGTAGAAACTGCATCTTGCTCATCTTTGAATCCCCATCCCTGAAGGGTCTAGTATGATAGCTAGCACCTAACAGGTACTCGAATGACTATTAACTAAATTGAAATTAATGGAATTAGCCAATATCCTATGATTCCTGTTAATCTGCATAACATGGCAGTTTTTTTAAAAAATCTGAAAAATAGTCTTATTTCATTAGGGCTTATTAGAAAAATTCTGCTTAGTTTTTTCTATTATAAAGAAAAATTGCTAGGAAGTTAGCATTTGAATATTTTCTGTTCCTCTACTCTCCACATTTTCATTGTAGAAATCTACTTTCAGAATATTTTGCAACTCACATTCAGAAAGAGTATACATTCTGTAATAGCATGTTTATTGGTATCATCTTATGAACAGAGGTTGAACCAGGGAGAGATGGCTAATGGAATTTGTGACTTAGGTACAAATGAGAAACAGTACCAAAAATGAAACTAGAATGAGTTGATTCTACACATGATTTTATAAAGAAGACTATTGATGTTTTTCTTTTGCTTTGGAATTTCAGTCACCATCCAGGATATCAGGCTCATTTTAAACTTCAATTTAGTGCATATAAATATTAGAAGGAATATTTCCATCATGTAAGAAAATTCCTCTTGTGTAACCAAAGTGTTTTTTCTGTTGTTCAATATGTCTAGCATACTTAGTGTACTAAGATCTGGGTATCCTTCTAGAGAACCTTCCCATCTCCCTCTCCTTCCATTTCTCCCCTCCTCTTCTCCTCCTCTTACCATCTGAGTGGTAGAGAGTCTTCTTTCAGATTTTTTATTAGATGCGTTTTCATAACAACATGGCTTCTGTTTTCAGCAGTTCATCCATCCTTCTGTTTGGTCTTCACCTGAAGGCATATTATCCTTGTGAAATTTTAATTGTTTCTGTAACACCTCTGTATTTGCAATCTCCCTTTAAGAAGATAGTAACTTCAGGTGAAAAACAAGCAATAGAAACAAATTGGTGGTGGTGTTGTCTAGATTTAGGTTTCCTCACTTCAATTCTAGTGAAGTCTAAAGAATGAAGGAGAAAACGAGATAGTTATTTAGGAGAATAGATACTGGATTGTGAACACAACATGATCATGACTGGTAACAGAGTTTCACAACCAAGAATATGAGCTTCAGATTCAAATCTCAGCTCCAACATGTACAATTTGTGAACTTGAACAAGTTACTGAACTTCTCTGAGCCAAAAGAACTTCCTTTAAATGGAGAAAATAATAGCATCTTCAAAAGGATCAAATAACATAATTATAAGGATGACTAACATTCTTTTTAAGTATCTATGCAGTATGTACTATTATTCTCATTTTACCCATAGGAACAGAGAGGCTTCTAAAGTCTACATAAAGCTCATGCAGCTGACCTGGATTTGAACCATCACATAAAGTGCTTCGTGCAGTGCCTGCCATATGCATCCCAGTGTCAGCTATTATTATTTTCATTGTACATAATTCTCCCAAGAATAACTTTTTCTAGGGGTGCTTGGGTGGCTCAGTTGGTTGAGCGTCCAACTCTTGATTTTGGCTCACATCATGATCCTGGGGTCATGGGATTGAGCCCTCCATCAGGCTCCTTGCTGAGCATAGAGATTCTCTCTCTCTCTCCCCCTCTACCCCTCCCCCCACCCATGCTCTCTCTCTCTCTCTCTCTCTCTCTCTCTCTTAAATAAATAAATAATAATTAATAATAATAATGATAATTTTTCTGAATTTTTAAAATTTCCCATTGTGTTTAAATCAAAAACTTCCTGGTTAGAAAGCATTTCCTGCTACATAGAAAGTGGTAGGTAGAAATCAATCCATCCAATGCCCTGTATTTGAATATGTTTGCTGTATTCATGACTTCATATGATTTAATTGATCTAAGTAACTTCACATGTGAATTGCCCTCGAATGATTCCTAGCTTTTTTTAGCTGAGAGAGTGGGAATTCTGTGTGCGAAGGTGAATTCTATGATGTCTGTTGAATTCTGTGTTAACCTCCTTTCCTTCACCTTAGATAACAATATAGAAGTACATAATTTCTACTGAAAAAAAAAATGGTAGTAGAATAGGAGAGGAGAGCTGTGACTGACTTTTACTTTTCCTGGAGATCTTCACTCATTAATGATGTGGCTTTCCTAGGAGAGGTGGTCCTTCTGGTTGATATGCCTGCAGACAGCCCCGCAGAGGAAGGGCAGCACCTGCCTGATGGGAGGACAGTGACCCCCACCAGTACCTTCACCCAACAAGACATCAACGAAGGCATTGTGTGGTACAGACACTCGGGTGTCCCAGCCCAGAGTGACTCGTTCCGCTTTCAGGTACCCTCTACTGCTGACTTTTCTGATGTCTGGATAGTCTGGTGAAAATCATCACTGTTATTTTTATTTTATTTTATTTTATTTTATTATTTTATTTTATTTATTTTATTATATTTTATTTCATTTTACTTATTTTTCATCACCATTATTTTAAATAATTCAGGTCATTTTCTATGTTTCCTGGAAATCACATTTGGGGGAAGAACAAATGTAATTAATAGCACTGAGATTTTTTTTTTAATCTGCTGATTCAGTCTTAGAAAATCTCTACAAACAGACTCATTCCACAGCAAAGAGTTTATAGTGGATAATGGCTGAAGTGTTTAGAAAAGAATGTTTTCAAAATATTAAAATGCCATATGGAGAAAAAAATATTTCTTTTTTCAAACATTTTTGGAACATTTGCCATCTTATGATAAGATCATAGACTTAGCAGCCAAACCCAGTGGGTTCATATTTCAGTTTTGCCGTTCACTAGCTATACAACTTTTGGAAAATTACTTTGGCAAAATCCTTGTGTTTTATTTTTCTCATCTGTAAAATAGAACTATGAGAATTTAATGAGTTAGTACATATAAAGGACGTACAATACTGCCTATCACTATGTATGGGATTGTTACTATCATTTATAAAGATTGGTCAAATACCAGTGCTATAGACTGAATGTTTGTGTCCCCCTGAGGTTCATATGTTGAAATCCTACCCCCTCCCCATAAATGGTATATGGGTATGAGACCCTTGGTAGGTGATCAGGATTAGATGAAGTCATGAAAGCTGTGCTCTCATGAATGGGATTAGTACACTTACAGGAGTCACGAGAGAGCTTGCTCCCCTTCCCTGCTCTCCACCATGGGTATGCAATGAGAAGTTGGTGGTCTGCAACCCAGAGGAGAACACGCACCAGAACCCCACCATGCTGTCCCCCACCCCGATCCAGACTTCTAGTCTCCTGAACTTCAAGAAATAAATTTCTTTTTTTTATAAACTACTCCGTTTATGGTATTTTTGTTATAGTAGCCTGAGCAAACTAAGACAAACAGACCATAAGGAGCCTGTCAATAAATTAAAGAACAAGAAATTATCCTGGGCACATTGTCTGACAATTATCAAATATAATTAAAAATTAATAATAAAAGGGTAAACAGAAAATCCAAACCATTTAGAATTTATAAAAGTCTCCTAAATAATTATGAGTTCTAAAAAGATGAGGAGGAAATAACTTTTCAAAACTTAAATGATGTGGACAAAATAATGCTCAAAAGAAAATTGATGGCCTTAAGGTCTTATTATTGAGCAAAAAGCATGAAAATAAATGGACTAAATGAAGCTAGAGAACCACAAGGGAAACCTAAGGAATGCAAAAGGAAGGAATTCATAGAGATAAGCAGAAGAATTGATTCTGTATATAATGTGAGAATTGATAATGAATACAAAACCTGAATCTTTGGAAAGGCTAATAGAATTAGACAAACCTATGTCAAGGGCAGTTTGGAAATAAAGAATTGAATAGAGGTACAAAGGAATGAGGAACTTTGAGAAAAAGCATTTAAACATAGATACAGAAAAGAATTTGGGAAAGTTTCAGAGAAAATATAAAGAAGCGCTCATGGTAGTGATCAGCCAAAGCAGGGTCACAGTCCCTCTGAGTTTAAGACTTTTCCTTTGTCTAGGAATCCAGTTGGGGATAAACTGCCACAATAGTTTACATCATTAAAACTACCATCCATTCTGCTCCTGATGCCTGGTGTACTCATCTTTATTGCTTAATTTATATTGTGTAAAATATGTGCTTTTCCAGGGAGCAGATTGAAATAAACTTGCAAACCATTAAAATAAGATTATACTGAGCACACTGAATGTCCAATGAGTGAGCAAACCTCATGTGCCCTTTGCCCAAGTTAACTTTTTCATATTTAGCACCTGGGAATTCTGCAGTCCTCAAAAAATGAGTCCGAATGGAGGCACCGACTTCTATCATAAGAAGGCATCTCAGCAAATGCGAATCCTCGGATCTGCCTTTGTCTGTATAGCTGTCAGGATGAAGGATGTTCTCAATATGGAGCACTTCCCTGGAAAGGGAGTCTCAGTACCTGCTCAAAATGATATTCAATTGTTTGTCCACCTTGGTTGGAAATGGGAAATTATAAAAAAGCAAGAGTTACTCATTTTTTTTAAAAACAAACTTGCTAGACTTTAAGACATCCAGTTGAACATTATTACTTAGAAAAGTGGTTCCCTTTGGAGAGTCTTCACACATTTTACTCACAATGTGTTTAGAATGCCTACTTGAGGATCTTCTTCAAAATCCATGGGATTTTCTTTAGAATATCCTCAGTAGTGACAGTATATCATCCTTTGAAAGTTGATTTTAAAAAATAACCAAAGAGCCAAAAGTCAGTCAGAGTCATGTCTGGTAAGAAGAGTAGTAATTATTTTTGGTTAAAACAGGGAGCAATTATGAAGTAACAGGCTCAGTTTTCTTACATGATTTGTGAACTCCCTCTGAAGGCATTCCAAAAAGTGCATTTTGAACACTGACAGCATCTTTATTGCAAGCGTGAAACAACTCTCTGAGATTATGTTCTCCTGGATATAAAAAAGTTGGGTGTGTTTTTAAAGTCTCATTGTTTTATAGGCTTACCTCATATTTTGATTTGACGTGACACAGACACTGTAGCTATGTACTGAAACAAATGGTTGAAACTTCTCTCATTCATCATTTTAGTGTCCCTAAAGGAATTGAACTAAAAAAGATGCTGTTCTAACGATTCTTCTCTTTCTTCCCTTCTTTTTTCTTTCTTTAAAACAGAAAATGTAATACAATGAGTTGCATGGATTTAATTCCATTTTAATGTTGATGTGCTGTCATGAGCCATCAAGGCATGCCATCTGTTACTTTGCACGTAAAACGGGATTTATGTAATGCAAGTGGCATTAAAAAATAGAGCATGGCATAGTGAGAAGAAAGCATGCACATTTGTGTCATTTGGGGCATGGGAAGGGACTCTGGCTTTGGTATATTCAGATCACACTGAAACAGCCTTAGGGGGTGTGGAATGAAAAGACCAACATATTTCATACCAATATCTTTACTAAAGAAGCTAGAATTGATTCCCTTGCTTGGTAATGTGTCCACATTTCACTACCTGTACAGTGTTCCATTCTTTTTCTTTAAGAGATAGAGTATACTTTCCCCTCTTCTAAGTTTTAAAAGCTTCGAAATTGAGCCATCTTAGTCAGTAGGAAGCTCATAAACCTGCTGACCTGGTTAAATATTGACCCTGATTGACTTTATGACTGTGATGCCTTACTTAACTTTTTTGACCTTCCATTTCCTCATCTTAAAATAAGAGATAATATCTATCTTGTAAATGGTAAGAGGACTTTTGCACAGTAGGTAGTACAATGCTGAACCCATGGGAGATGTTCAGCAAATTATAGCTATTGTCATTAATATTATTTGTAATGACATACTATAAAGTGTCTTCTTGAAAACATGTAGATGTTCTGAAACGTGGGCTCCAGGCATGTCATGTGATCAAGATACAGAGAAGGCAGTTTTTCTGTTGGGCACAACTTCAGAAGACATAAAGAAAGGAATGCTATTCCTGCCTTTTTCCTCAGAATTGACAGAACCCTGCTCCCTCTTATATGGAATTAATGCAACTACACATGGCCATACAGGCCTTAGCAACTCTTGTAACAAGCCTAAGGTGGGGCAGAAAACAGAGAGAGGGAGAGTTTAAGTGGGCAGCTCAGAAGCACTGAGGGAGGGGGAGGAGCTAGCTGTGTAGGCAAAACATCATTTTTCAGCATTTTTGAAGCAAGAGAAGATTGATTTTGTGACCACTATTCTCATTGTAATTGTTATTAATCTCGCCTTACAATGATGAGGCTGAGATTTGTCATTTCTAATCCAGGTGTATGTGTCTTTGCTGGGTAAAAATTAAAGAAGTAGAGTAAAAATCCCATATATGTTACATATGCTAATAATAAGACCTGTTGCTATCAAAAATTATGTTTTCAAGAATGATTAATGATATAACAAAACATCATAGTATTATGTTAGATAAAAATTTAGAGAACACATAATTGTACTTAAAGATTCACATATACATAGAAAATAGAATAACCTGAAATGCATCAATAAGTTAATAACTACTCTTTCTACTTAGTGACATTCTAGACTTTTTGAATTTCTCATTTGGATTTCCTTGCATTTTTAGAACTGCCTAAAATGATTATATTTTTTGTAATCAGGAAAACATTAATATTAAAATATGAAGAACAAATGAAAATGATAATGCAAGAGCACATAGAATTCAAAGACAGATGGTTTAAAGGGGGAAAAATAAACATACACAAAAATACTCTGCCCAACAGAGGACGAGAGACTCACCAGCATGACATTTCTTTTCAGGTGTCCAGTGCCACAGATGCCCACACGCATCTGGAGAGCCGCATATTCAACATCGCGATCTTACCACAGACACCTGATGCACCTAAACTCTCTCTGGGAGCATCTCTCCATATGACCGTGAGTTGGGTGGGATGGCTCATGGTTTCTACTTGGAGGAGGCATGCTGATGGGTTTGATGGAGTGTCCTGCTTTTATATCTGATGAATGCTTGGCTCAGAACTCAGACATTGAGGCCAACATAGCCAATCACATTTCTCATTGACTTGAAAAGGAAACTTGAAATTCCAGAGTGAAAGAAAGGTTACATGGAATCCACCTCAACCTCTCATCCATTACTTCTGTCCTTTTTACAGCATCCAGATGGTCACAAGGCCTCTCCTTGAGTAGTTGGAAAGAGTTTCAGGCTTATATCGATTTAATCAGTACCATTTGGGTATAATTGTTCAGTCAGTTATGGCTCCATCTGCTGGAGAAACCACCACTCTATGTTTTAGAAGCCCTATTAGAAGTTTTTGTTTTTGTTTTTTATCATAAAAGTTTCCTGGAGAAGGTGATGTTTTTGCTGAATCCAAAGAAATAAGTAGCAATTATCCAAGTGAAAGTTTGGGGGGCAGGTTGGAAGAAATGGAGAGGTGATGTAAAGGCCATTTCCAGATTGAAGAACAGTACATGCAAAGATGCAGATGTGAAAGACAATATGATGGTTGGGTAAACGGCAAATAGTTCAGTAAGACCTGAGGAATTAGGGAGGCAGAGGAGGAGTAGTGAGGATGTGGAGGTTTGTGAGCTAGATTGCAAAAGATCTTGTGGGCTGTGTAGGAAGGAGTGTGGCCACATGGGAAAGTTTGAAGTGAGGTGACAGCTAAATTAGTACATGAAGTTTAGTTCAGACAATTAGCAATTCCACTGTAACCCTATATCTAGGGGACAGAACCCCTCTTCTAGACAGAGCCACAAGCATATAAGACTTTATAAATTAATCATTAAGGATTCGCATTTTAGTTAGCGCCCACATAATTACACTCCAAAGCAGTGTATCAGCTCTGAGCCACAACAAAGAGAGCAGCTATAGTTTTAGAAATTATGGGTCTGGGGCATGACAGAGATATAAAGGGGGAAACAAAGTTTTTAATGAATAGCTGGTATCGGCATTTCCACCATAAACCATAATTTAAAGAAATCATAATTCAGCAGCACTATAAAGTCTATAATTCATCATTCTGACTGGAAGAACTTGGATCAGAATTTTCTCTAAAGTGTAAAGAAAAATGTGCATACGCATTGCTTGCCAAATGCTAATGCAGTGTTATTTTGAGTTTAGAGAGAAAAAATGGGCCAGGAGCCAATGAAGATGGCACCATTACCACTACGTTGTTGTGGACTCTAGAGACTTCTCAAGTTACTTAACCTTTAGGGTCTCAGGTTGCATGTTTATAAATTAGATCTGTCCTGTGTAATTTAGGATATCACAAAGGTGAGTTTACTGTAAAATGTGATTAGCTCACTCCTTTATTCCTTAAAACATACACAGTTTGTATTTCTTGTGACATTAATTAGAGCCATTACTATAGGATATACTTATAATCTCTGATAAAAATACATTTTCTATTCAGTGACTTAGACTCATCTACGCACACAAGTTTTACACATATTTGTAAATACACTATGAAAATGTATGCTAAATAAATATATAGTATATTCATATATGTGTTTAAGGATAGGAGTCCACCTCTCTAATCATTCAATCATTCAAATGAACACTTTTGGACCCCTAAGTTATCCCAAGTGCTGTGGAACATACTGGAGATTCAATGGCTACAAAACACAATCTCTGTTCTTAAGGAGAATAGAGTCTAAAACAAGCAAATAAGTAAGCAATGAGAATACAATGATAAATGCCATGATATGATATGCAAGCAGAGTCACAATATAGAAGCAAATGGGGAGACACCTAGTCCAGTAGGCACAGGGGTGGTCATGGAAGCTTCCTCTTCGAGGTGAACTGAACTGGTTGAAGTGTCTAGAGTGTCTAGTGTCTCATGGTTCGTGGGTTTGAGCCTCTCATCAGGGTCTGTGCTGATAGCTAGTTCAGAGCCTGGAGCCTGTCTTCAGATTCTGTGTCTCCCTCTCTCTCTGACCCTCCCCTGCTCATGCTTTCTCTCTCTCTCTCTCTCTCTCTCTCTCTCTCTCTCTCTCTCTCTCAAATAAAAACATTAAAATTTTTAATTTTTAAATCACAGATTGCTGGAGCCCACCCCAGAGTTGTCTGATTTAGTAAGTCTAGTATAGGGCTGAGAATTTGCATTTCCAACAAGTTCCAGCTGATACTCTTGCTTCTGCTCTGCTCACCACACTTGAAACACCATTTATCTATACTGCAAATATGGGGGCATTCATTCCAGGCAGATGAGCAGCAGGTGAAAAAAGTTGGAGACACAGGAGAACATGACATGTTTGAGGAATTACAGAGAGTTCAGTTGGCCAGAGCATAAATCTCTAGGTGAAAAAGAAACAAGAAATGAGAGTCAGATCATAGAGGACCTTAGAGATAAGATGAAAAGTTTCCATTTTGTCCTGAGAGGCTATTGGGGCAAGTAGGATGTTGAAGGATTCGTAGCAGAGCGGGGGCATGATCAGATTTTCAATTTAGGAAGATCATTCTGGCTGTAGGGTAAAGAACACCCCACATGGGGTCCAGACAGAGAACAAGTTGGTTAAGAAATAGGCTGTTGTAGTCACTTAGAACAAGAAGAGTTAGTGGCACAAACCATATGCAGTGGTGACAAGGATTAAGAGTTAGTGAGATCTCAAAGAGATACTGGCATACCCATGTGTATTGCAGCATTATTCTTGATGGCTCAGAAACAGAAGCATCTTAAAGCCCTCCGGCAGATAAATGGGTAAAGAAAATGTGGTATATACAACAATGGAATATTATTCAATCTTAAAGAAGAAGGAAATCCTGCTATGCTATAATATGTATGAACCTTAAGGATAATATTCTAAGTGAAATAAGCCGGTCACACAAGGACAAATACTGCACGATTCCACTTATATGAGCTATCTAAAGTAGTAAAACTTTTAGAGACAGAAAGTGGAATGGTAGTTCCCCCCGCAGAGGTAGGGGAGCGGGTAGAGGTAGGGAGAGGGAAAAGAGGAGTTGTTTTTGTTCAGTGGATATAGAGTTTCAGTTTTGTAAGATGAAAAAGTTCTAGAAATCTGTTCCACAATGATGCATATGTAGTTAATACTACTATACTGTGCCCCTAAAGTGGTTAAGATGGTTAAAAAAAATGGGGAGATATTAAAAGATATTTAGAGACATAGTGGTCAATTAGATATAGGAAGAGGGTAAAACAGCCTAGTTGCTGAATATGTAAAGATGCCATTCATTAAGATTGGGAATGTATGGGGACTTCAGGGCAACGGGAAGAGGTGGAAGATATGATGAGTTCAGTTTGGGATGTGGTTATAAAATGTGTGCCTAGTAAGGGCTGGCAGAAGATATTCTTGGTGGGAGATAAACCTCTGAGAACCATTAATGGTGGGTAGTAGTTTAATCCTTGGACCTGAGATTCCCCAGGGAGATTGTATAGAGTAAAAAGCAGCATAAACAAATACCTTCCTTAAATGGAAATTTGTTCTGTGGCCTTTCTATTATGCTCTCCTTCATCAAATCTAAGGTCCTTTAAATGTGATCTTACAATTTTGTTTGTAATTTTCCACCAGATTTATGTGCATACATACATATATAAGATGTATACGTATATGTATAATATTATAAGATGTGTGTGTGTGTATGGCTGGAGTGGAGTATGGCTGGAGCACATGTGGGATGTGTATATATGGGCAGGGAGATCTGTAAACACGCATATTTACCAATAAGTAGCATAGCATAGTGTGAAATTCAGCAAAGAAATTAATAGATTTATATTAATTCAGACTTCCAAGTAATCATCCACCACTTGATTTAGAAGGTCTTTAAGGGCAAAATCTTTGACTAATTAATCTTGGTATCTTCCTCAGAATCTAGCACAATGGCTTATATAAAGTGGTTGCTTAGTAAATATTTGTTGACTGAATCATTTTCAGACCTATCGTCATATAGCTAATATCTCCCTAAACTGTATCACTTTCAATTTCAAATAACTTAATATGGATAAGCACTACATATATACACTTTGAACATCCTATTTCCAATTCCTCTCTTAAGAGGGAAGAAAATTCTATTATCTCTTAATGTGAAAGACAGAATAAGTATTACTTCCTTTTTCAAATGGTTGTGTTACTCAGAGTTGGGTTTCCCAAGGTCACCACCTAAAAGAAAGGCCTCAAACAAGCCTTTCTAGTTCCATTTGTTTCCAGTGATTGCTGTAACAAGAGTTCTCTTAAAACTACTCTTATTGGGGTTAGTAGGGATTCAGTTAGAACAGCTGATCCCTTGTCATGTAGACTCACGTCTAGGCATGCTGTATTTGTTTTCTGGCTGCGGGCTTATGTATCCATGTTTTTTCTTGAGACTTTTCAAACACTAATAAAATCATTATCTGCAATTTCTGGAAATGTTTCTTTATCCTTGGAATTCCTACTGTACTTTATCTGAGCCTTTCAGGCTACTTAGCAATTTGTACAGTGGAGCTATTTATGAACTTCCCTTACTAAAAACTGGAAATCCTTGAGGAAAGAGTCTATATCTGATTCATCTTGCATCTCCCACAGTTCTTTGTGCGGTACCTTCCCATATTAGGTTCTTACTAAATATTTGTCACATGAATATGTAATGAATTATTTTTGTTGTCCTAACTAAATTATGTGGGAGATGGCTTCTTGCAGAACCTCCATTTTACTCATCTCATCCTCTTACTTTCTCAGGCCAGCCGTGGGCGTTGCTGCTTTGGTAATATGACTGTCAACATGGGAAAGCAGTCTTGCTTTTAATGGAGGCTGAAATGATAATGTTGTTTATAAATCCTGCCCAGGGACTCTAAAGATTTAAGTCAAATATACATTGCTAAGGCTTACATGTTAAAATGTTTTGCCCCTCTAAAAGTTTAGATGACATTGCAAGACCATGGAAAATATTTTTTAATTAAGTTGTTTTTTAATTAAGTTTTCACTATTTTATTTCTTAGCTTAATCTTTTCCTAATGATATTTTTCACCCACTCAACAAATTGTTATCGAGCACTTCCATTTGCCATGTGCTAGGTGCTTGGGTTCCGTCCATGAACAAAAATCCACGTTCTCATGGAGTTTCCATTCTCTTGGCAGGTCAGAAGAGAATAGACAATAAGTAATAAACAAAAAAAGAATAAGTAAATCATATATTGTATGTTGGTAAAAAGTATGATGGTAAAACAAAAAGTAGATCTAGGTCAAGGGATCAGAAATGTGGTGGGAATAGGAGAAGCCCAAGTTGCAGTTCTAAATGAGGTGAGCTTTATTAAGACAATGATGTTTAAAGAGAGATTTGCAGGAGGTGAGGGAGATAGCCCTGCAGACACCTGAGGGAAAGGCATTCCAGACCCAGGGAACCATGTGTTTAGAGACATCCAGTTAGGAATGTGCTTAGATGTTCAAGGAACAGCAAGGTAGCCAGTATGGCTGGAGCAGAGTGAATGAAAATGAGAGTCATCTGATCAAATTCACAGATGAGTTAAGGGTGTGTGTTGGGAGCAGCAGGGGGAGGGGCAGAGGGAAGAGTTGGGGCAGACCTTGTAGGTCCTCACAGGCCATTGTAGGGACTTTGCTGTTTTTCAGAGCAAAATGGAGAGCCATTACTGGGTGTTGGGTAGCAGGGGTCTAATCTTCTTTGGCTGGCTGTTGTGTTGAAATAGACGGTAGGTAGGACAAGAGAGCAGTTGGGAGACTGTCCTGGTGATCCAGGTGAGAAATTGTTGCTCCCAACAGGGTGCTGGAGGTGGTAGTGGGGAGAAGCAGTTGGATTCCAGATATATTCAGATGTAATATGGGTATTATGAAAACCATTATTCTGTAATCTTCTTCTGTTGACAGATACTTTAATAAAAATGTGTCTTCTCTAATGATTTCTATACAATTTAATCTTCCATTTCTTATGATGTTTAATTGATAAATATTGAACATTCCAAATAGCCAATATTAAAATTTATTATACTTTGATATATCTCAGACTCAATATTGCTTTCTTCAGAGAATCAAGTCTGTCCTTTTCTACCTAGTTCCTATTTCTATTAGTAGGGAAATAGTAGCAATAAATTCTATAATAAAATATCTGTTATCTTGGCTGGAATATATTTTCCTTTAGCCATACTCCTATTCCATTCCCTCTTCTTACTGCTTTATTATTTTAGGGACATCTAGATTTTCAAAAATAACTCCTACTACTCTGAGAATGTTCAGTTATTCTGATGGTTTTGAGATTGAAAGGTGGCAAATAGTATTGAACAGCATGCTGAGTCTGCACATTTATGTCCATATAGCTGCACCCACACATATATATACTTATGGGTGTGTGCATACACGCATGGGCTGCAAACACCTCACACAGGGTCTATATTTTTAATTTGTTGTCCTTACTTGTTTTATTTTAGGGTGAGAGACCAGCTGCTATTTGTAATTCTTATTTTCCTTGCTCATTACATTCCAGATCCGAGCAGTGGCCTGAAATATGACTCTTTACTCTAGGAGGGTTGTCCTAACCTGCAAACGCTGCCTCTCCCCAGGACATGTGTGCCTTAGGGACACTTACAAAGCAACTGCAACCTTCAATCTTTTCTTGGTTAAAAGGAAGAATACCACACCCTCCTCCATGAGAATGACTGAGCCCTACTTAATCCTTTCCTAAATGGGAAATTCCTTCTGAAAGAGACAGAGCTTCAAAGAGCAAGAGAGCATGTCAAACTCTAACCCTTCAGGGGTCAGTTAGGAAGAGCCTGCAATGAGCAGGATATTTTTGTTCTGTTTTGTTAACAGCATATGTGACCCAGGCAAGGGGCCCATGCTCACACAGTTTTTCCCTTTTCTCATCTCCACTCTGTGTTTTTGCTGCTGTCCCCAACTCACTGTTATACATGGGATTCAAAATTGCTCTTTCTCTTCCTTTTTATTTAATTTATTTTTTTTGAGTGTTGTCACTATTAATGGGTTATGGCTGTATACAAGAAGTGAATGGACAGTAAAAAAATATGTACACATTGGCCTTTTGATTAATTTTGCGTGACCCCTTTATTGGGTACTGAAATCTAGAAAAGAAAAGCAATAGCTAGTTCTTTTGAATAGTGCAATGGAGACAAAGAAAACATTGACTATTTTTGTGTGCTTTAATAGATAATTGTTAAACCTCTGAATTCAAATGATGAGCCTCTTTTGGTGTTTGAGGTGAGTTCATCTTTGGGCCTTTGAAACTACCACAGATGGAAGGAAGGAAGGAAGGAAGGAAGGAAGGAAGGAAGGAAGGAAGGAAGGAAAGAAGGAAGGAAGGAGGTAGGGAGGGAAGGAAGGATAGTTGGGTCACAGTTCCCATTAACAAACCTGTGTGTGGGAGGAGGGAGGGGTTAGGGAGGGCTTCTTACTAGATACAACCTTAGCTCATTAAATTAGAGGAGCAGAGATGTAGTGTAGTGACCCAGCTATGAAGAGCAGAATTGTAGAATAGCCAGCTGTGATGGCTCATTTTCTTTTTTATTTTGTTTATTTTGAGAGAGAGAGAGAGAGAGAGAGAATGTGTATGTGCATGAACACTCAGAGGATAGGCAGAGAAAGAGGGAGAGAGAGAATCCCCAGCAGACTCTGTGCCAAACATGGGGTTGATCTCACAAACCATGAGATAGATCATGACCTGAGCCAAAATCAGGAGTCGATCACTTAACAGACTGAAACACCCAGGCGTCTCCGTTTTCAAATATGTACCACTGTGAGTTCCAAAACTAGGGAAAAGTGATCATATTGAGACTCCTACATCATGCAGCAACACAAACCTGGGCAGAACACAGGGGAGAGGGAAGTTGGGGTATAAAAAAACTAGAAGAAGACTCTATAACCCTGTGAAGTTCTTAACACCAAAACAGATCCTCAGTGCAAGATTACAGATCCTTCTGAACTTTCAGAGAAAATTTTGCTGTGTGTGATTAATTTAAAAGCCCAAGTGGGGTGCTTTGTTTTTTGTTTTTTGTTTTTTGTTTTTGTTTTTTTAAATAAGGTTTTTTTTTCCCTCTGGCTTTTATTTTCATCACACCATTTGTTCTTATTCCTTCTTAAACTTTGTTTAGGCTCGGGAAGATGGCCTGACTGTGATTCAGCCTCACTCCCTCTCCTTTGTAAACTCTGAGAGTCCAAGCGGAAAGATTATATATAATATCACTTTACCTCTACATACAAATCAAGGTAAGATGTACAGTAAATGATCTTTTGAGTGATGGTGTTGTGTTCTAATTGTTGATTTATCTTCAAAGCTCTGGAGTTTTGTCTGCATATACTTGTTGAGGATTTAAGGAGTGACAATTATTCATACTCTTTGTTCCCCTGTTTTGAATTTGGGGTCAATTGAGAGAGAGACACTGTGGTCAGACAGATGGAGATGAATGTGTCAGCATGGGTATGACAAAGCTGTGCTGGAGAACATGGTGTGCATATAATTTCAGTCACTGGGTTGAGCTCACCCTCTCATGTACAGGCAGAACTGGACAGACAAGCAGTGTCTGTAGGGACAGACCCTGCCCCAGTGAGGTTACGATAGATGAACAGACCAGAATGAGCATGTACTCAGGACAAGAAGCTCTGCCAGAAAGCGCAGAAGGGGCTGAGCCATACATGCTCCCTTCCTTTGCCATTTGGGTAAGCTGCTCCTCCTCCATGGAGAAAAATGAAAACGTGAAACTACAGTCAGAGGAAAGGTAGCCCCCTGCCATCTGTCTTCATCCTTTAGATCTCTTACCTTTGGACTTAACTAGTAAGCCTATTACTAATGGAGGTGTTGCTGTCCATCATGGAGACGAGATTAGCTTCTGTTAAGGCAAATTCTTCCTTCCCAAGACCAACCACTGCCCTAGATGTAAGCCTTTCACATCATCAAATCCCCCAGGAGAAATAAATGTCAAAAAATTAAATTATATTACCCTTTTGATAAAGTCCAGAGAAATTAAACTCCTAAAAGTCATCCTTCGCTTTTTAAAAAATCTGCTAAGTCACAGCAAGAGCTGTTCTCCCTACCTTGCCAGGGTAGAAGGTACAGTTCTCTCCATCCAGCAGCCTGGGCTCTCTGCTGGAGAATGGCTCTGGGTCTCAGCCCCTCATAACTTGGATTAGTTCAACACCACTCTCACATGTGTCCTTCTTTAAAAGTGTTGATAGGACATGAAAGGTGACCATAACAGCATTATTTTTGTACCTGAAAAATTTAGAAATGATAGGGAATTTTTTTAACCCCTAAAGCATTTATCATAAGCAGAGTAATAATTGAAAATCCAATTCTTAGAATAGTCATGATCCATGTTACTGTTGCCAAAGATTATCACAGAGACTGAGGTATTTCTGAACAAAAGGCATAAATTGAGAAAGCTCTTATGATAGCCTAACCAGGAGACCAGTCTATGTCATTTTCTCAGCAACTTTGACCTTTGAACTTAAACTCAATTAAGAGAATCTTGTAATTATGGTACAAT
Organism: Cryptoprocta ferox; assembly: GCA_028646485.1. Taxonomy (NCBI): domain Eukaryota; kingdom Metazoa; phylum Chordata; class Mammalia; order Carnivora; family Eupleridae; genus Cryptoprocta; species Cryptoprocta ferox. Next base: position 131,653,349 of record CM053567.1, on the reverse strand, counting down.
GTCTATGATTTATGGAGAATTACTTAGTCTAAGTTATATTAGGGGCAGTAGTTTGCATCTTACTATTGTTTATAGTCAATGAATCCTAGTCAAGAATCTATTTGGGTTTCATGCATGAAAAGATGTTCAATATCACTAATCATCAGGGAAATTCAAACCAAAACCACTATGAGATATCACCTCACACAAGTCAGAATGGCTAGTATCAAAAAGGTAAGACATTACAAGTGTTGATGAGGATATGGAGAAAAGAGAACCCTTTGGCACTGTTGGTGAGAATGTAAATTGGTGTAGTCACCAATTGGTGACTTTGGACAATTGGTAAATTGGTGACTACACCAATTTACATTGGTAGTTTCTCAAAAAAATTAAAAATGGAACTACTATATAATCCAATAATTGCATTTCTGGGTATTTACCCAAGGAAAACAAAAGTACTAAGTCAAAAAGGTATATGCACCCTTATAATTATTGCAGCATTATTTACAGTAGCTAAGATAGAGATGCAACCTTGGTGTCCGTCAATAGGTGAATGGATAAAATGTGGTATATATGCATACTGGGATGTTATGTTACTCAACCATAAAAGAATGAAATCTTGCCATTCATCACAACATGGATGGACCTAGAGGGTATTATACTAAGTGAGATAAGTCAGACAGAGAAAGACAAATACCATATGCCTTTTATTTATATGTGAATCTAAAAAATAAAACAAATGAACAAACAAACACAAACAGACTCATAAATACAAAGAATAAATTGGTAGTTGCCAGAGGGGAGGTAGGTAGGGAATGGGCAAAATAGGTGAAGGGGATTAAGAGGTACAAACTTCCAGTTATAAAATAAGTAAGTCACAGGGATGAACTATGGGAATATAGGAGCATAGGGAATATAGTCAATAATATTGTAATAACTTTGTATAGTGACAAATAATAACTATACTTAATTGTGGGGACCATAATGTCTATAATTGCCAAATCACTAAGGTGTACACTGAGACTAATATCATATTATATGTCAATTATACTTTAGTTAAACATTTTTTTAAAAATCCTATTAAAGTCTGTTTGGGTTTCAGAGTTGCCCTTTTCGTGGATGCGTGGAGATGGTATGGTAAGAGAAACCAGAGAGCAATTGTTCTTGAAGTATAAAAGACTCCCACCAGTGGGAAAGACAACTTTATGGCTCTGGTCCTTCAGTCAACCATCTGAATTACTGTTGATGCTCATGCTGAGTCTCTTCCTCCCCAGGGATCATTGAACACAGGGACCAGCCTCACTCTCCCATCCGGTATTTCACACAAGAAGATATTAACCAGGGAAAAATCATGTACCGTCCTCCCCCTGCAGCCCCTCACCTCCAGGAGATCATGGCCTTCTCCTTTGCTGGTAATGCCTTCTTCTCTATTTTGAGTACCCAAACTGCTCTCTGTGGATCTTCATGGCAGGTTATCCCTAACTCTTCCTGTTGTCGTTCTGGACAGTTTAGTGACACTGCTTTATGGCTGTTCAAAATAGCTTGAGACTTATAGGCCAATATGTAGTTTGGGCTCAGTTTATCATTTTTTTTCTTTTTCATGCATGCAGGAATGCTTTCAATAAATCTTTATTTTGTACCTCCTATGTGGCAATCACATAGAGCGAGGTCTTGGAGATATAGTGGTGAGCAAAAAGAGGCATGAATCCTGTTCTTGCTGAGTTTTGGGACCTAGGTACGGAGACAGAGTTTGAGAAATAATCCCAGTAATGAATGTTTAATTGTAGACTAAGAGAAGAGCTCTGGAGACAAAGAAAAATGTTCAGTGGTGGAATTAGAAGTGACAAGACTGACCTGTACTGAGAGTTCAATGGAGGCTGCCCCAGGGAGGTATTGACAGTGGAGGTTCATGTGGATGCTAATTAGCCTAAATGTGCATGTTGGTATACTTGGGAGAACATTTCCAAAGGAAGGCCATACACCCCATGTACAGAGGCCCTGGGGAGGGAGAGAATGTGGCATTCTGGGGCTTAAAAAAAAGTCAGTGTGTCTGGAATGTAGGAGGTTGAGCAGAACAGGAATGAGCCTGAAAGGAGAGAGAGGCCAGACCTTAGAGGCTGTATAAGCCTGTAAGGATTTGGATCTTTATTCCAAGAGCAATAAGGAACACAGTGGAGGTTTTAAGATCTGGGGAGGTAGCTTTTTGTAAAGAACTCTTTGACTACAGTGATGTGAGTGGATTTGAGGAGGAGGCCATGGGTAGATGGGTTGTGGGTAAGAGGAATCTAGGGAGAAGCATCCCATACTACCTTCCCTGAGGAAGGTTCCGTGCAGGAATGGAGAATGCAGTCAACCTTTGGGGCCAGGATTTGACAGAAGCCACCTTTTTTAAAGGAAGAGAAGACTGAATGAAAGAATGACTGAATTTCTAATTTGAACCATTTTGTGCCCTACCACTAAGCCATGATAGTTAATCTTTGCTACCCCTCATCTCCACCCTTGACCCAGTAATCAAAGCTACTGAATGGAATGCAGGAGTTTTGAGTCCCTACCCTAATTACTTCTGTATTGGATAGAATCTGGAGTGATTCTAAAAATCTTGAAGCCTGTTTCCTTATGATCTTTAAGATATATGTACCATATAACATGATTAATATAGAATATTATTTTTATATAGTAGCTTTATTTATACAGAACAGCTGGTGATTGCCTATGGTAAGTTGAACATGGGTTAAATAATTTTAGAGTTATAATTTAAATCATGGCAAATACTTAAAATAATATTTTCCATTATTTATATTAAATGCAATTGTCCAGAAAATGATTAACTCTTCAATTATATTGAAAATATTTAAGCGTGGGTAGGTATAGGCTTCTTCCTCTAGGGAATACCCCAGTATTCAATTCAAGTTTAGTAACTGTATAACTAATAGCGCATGAAAATGTTCATGGTTCTCTAACTCCTACTTGACAAGACCTACTTTACAAAGAAACTCAGAATATCCTGGGATTAGGGGAAAAGAAAACATGTCAGCCATGGTTGAAGTTATTTCCATATCTATTACACTCGCCTAAGTTCCTAGAGCCTTTTTAGAGAGAACAGAGTCCTGTCCTATATAATCTATGGGATAAATGCCATGAGATAAATCTCCTACATTGTTACAGTGTGTAAATCAATGTCCCTGGCATCACTCAATTCTACAATGGAATTGACCCACCAAAGAGCCTTGTCAGTGATATACGACATCACCCACATTCACCGATTTGTAGGATTTTATGTACTGATAAAATGGGATCTGAATGAATGTATTATAAATCACTCTAACTACTGGGATATAAAATTATTCTACTCTACAGTTTCTTTTGTTACTTAAAATTAGTACTGGCACCATAAAATTCAACATAACATTAACAAAAGACCTGGTGATCTTTCCTTAAACCATAATAATTTAGATTAAAACATCCTTTACTTTTCTAACCTCTGCCCCCTATTTTGTACCTTCCCCATCTATTTCTGACCCAAAATACTTAACACACTGATTTTCTCTTTTCTATTCTTTCAGGTCTCCCTGAATCGGTGAAATTTCACTTCACAGGTAAAGATTTTAATAGAAATTTTATTAGAAAATGGAATTTTTCTTTTCTTATTAGTCCTTTCTTTGTGTTCCCTTCATCATTACTTACACTATTTTCTAAGAACTCCTTAAAAGTTATATAAGACAAGTTTTCCTGAAATGATCAGATGACTAGTTAAATAGTAATAGTGTAACTTCGTATTCATAGAAAAAGTAATCCATCAAATATTCCAAAGATTAGTGTTGTTTAAGCCCCATTTCAACCAGTCCCAATGTCTATTTAGGAGAGGTAATAGTGGTTAAGAGGTTAGCCTCTAGACCCAGACTTCCCAGGGGTTAGTCTGCTCTGGGAAAGTTTCTTAACCTCTCTATGTCTGAATGCCTCATTCATCAGAGGGGATAATAACTAATAATTGTATATATATAAAGCTCCCAGAACAATGGTTGGCATAGTCATTCCTTTGTGACATTCACCTAATGGGAAGTGGTTGTATATAGTCTTGAATTGAGCCTTCCTTTGAATGCCTGGCTACAGAGGGAAATGAAAGCTGTGTGTAAAAGACGCCAGCATTCCAGTGTTAGTTCACAATGCAGTAGAAGCTGACTGCCAATAAGCAGAAGCACAGTTAGACCTGACATCTGTGAGGAGCAACACAGGGACAAGCTTTCTTGTTTAGATCTGGTGTGAGGATGGTTGGCTGTAATCCTGAAATTGCTGTTTAGGTGAATTTGACTAGTCCATTGGAATCAGTCATCCATATGTCCTATTATAGTTCATGTAGGATAAATTTTGGTTGGAGAGAAAGTCATCTCCCTCAAACTCCCAGACTTTCTTTCCTTTTTTGAGGTTAAAAATGACACTTGTTGTGATTTTATTTGTTGTAAATTTTATTGTTGCATCATTGTTTTTTTTGTTGTGATTGAACTGATATATGACATATAACAAATTGACATATATTAGTTTCAGGTGTACAACATAATGACTCAGTATTTGTATATATTGCAAAATGATCACAACAGTAAGTCTAGTTAACATCAGTCACCATATATAGTTACAAATTATTTTTTCTTATTAGTAGAACTTTTACATTTACTGTCTTTGCAACTTTCAAATATGCAATACTGCATTATTAACTATAGTTGCCATGCTGTACATTACATGCCCATGACTTATTTATAACTAGACGTTTGTACCTTTTGGCTCCCTTCACCCATTTCATACCCCTACCCCCCACCCCACCTCTGACAACCACCAGTTTGTTCTCTAGCTATGAGCTTGGTTTTTTTTTTGTTTGTTTTTTATTTGCTGGTTTGTTTATTTTAGATCCCACATTATCAGTGAGATCGTATGGTATTTGTCTTTCTCTGTCTGATCTATTTCATTTAGCATAATGCCCTTAAGGTCCATCCATGTCATTGCAAATGGCAAGAGTTTGTCCTTTTTTATGGCTGAATATTTCATTCTGTATGGTATAATACCTTTTCTTTATCTATTCATTTGTCCGTCGACACTTAGGTTAGGTTGCTTCCATGTCATGGATATTGTCAATAATGCTGCAATAATCATGGGGTGCATATCTCTTTTCAAGTTAGTGTTTTAATTTTCTTTGGATAAATATCCAGAAGTGGAATTGCTGAATTTCTTTTTTTAATTTTTTATGAAATCTTCAAACTATTTTCCGTAGAGGGTGTACTAGTTTATATTCCCACCAACAGTGCACAAGGGTTCTCTTTTCTCCACATCCTAGCCAACACTTATTTCTTGTCCTTTGGATACCAGTCATTCTAACAGGTGTGAAGTGGTATCTCATTGTGGTTTTGGTTTGCATTTCCCCAATGATTAGTGACAATGAGCATATTTTCATGTACTTGTTGGCCATCTCTATGTCTTTAGAAAAATGACTATTCAGGTCTTCCGCCTATCTTTTAAGTCAGTTGTTTGGATTTGGGACTATTGAGTTGTATGAGTTATTTATATATTTTGGATATTAACCCCTTATCAGATGTATAATTTGCAAATATTTTCTCCCATTTGGTACTGTGCCTTTTCATTTTGTTTATGGCTTTCATTGCTGTGCAGAAGCTTTTTAGTCTGATGTAGTCCCACTTATTTATGTTTGCTTTTGGTTTCAAATCTAAAAAATCATCACCAAGGCCAATATCAAAGAGCTTCCACCTTTGTTTTCTTCCAGGAGTTTTATGGTTTCAGGTCTTACATTCAGGTATTTAACCTGTCTTGAGTTACTTTGTGTGTGGGCTATAAGATAATGGTAGAGTTTCCTTCATTTGCATGTGGCTGTCCAATTTTCCCAACACCACTTATTGAAGAGACTGTCCTTTCTTTGTTGTATATTCTTGGCTCCTTTGTCATAAATTAATTGACTATATATATGTAGGTTTATTTCTGGGCTCTCTATACTGTTGATCTCTGTTGATTCTATTGATCTGTTTTTATGCCAATAGTATGCTCTTTTGATTACTGTAGTGTTGTAATACAATTCGAAATGAGAGAGCATGATGCCTTCAGCTTTGTTTTTCTTTCTCAAAATTGCTTTGTCTTTTTGGGATCTTTTATAGTTTCATACAAAATTAGAATCAGTTGTCCTATTTCTGTGAAAAATGCCTTTGGAAATTTGATGGGATTGCATAGAATCTGTAGATTGCTTTGGGTATTATGGATCTTTTGACAATATTAGGTCTTTTAATCCATGAACATGGAATATCCTTACATTTATTTGTGTCTTCTTCAATTTATTTCATCAGTATCCTATAGTTCAGAGCACAGATCTTTTACCTCCTTGGTTAATTTTATTCCTAGGTATTTCATTCTTTTTGATGCAGTTGTAAATGGGATTATTTTCTTAACATCTCTGATAGCTTATTATTAGGATATAGAAATGCAATAGATTTTACTGGCCATTTGTAGCAATGTGGATGGAACTCGGGGGTGTTATGCTAAGTGAAATAAGGCAGGCAGAGAAGGACAAATAACATATGTTTTCACTTATAAGTGGAACAGGAGAACCTTAACAGAGGACCATGGGGGAGAGGGAGGGGAAAAATAGTTGGGGAGAGGGAGGGAGGCAAACCATGAGAGACTCTTGAATACTGAGAACAAACTGAGGGCTGATGGAGGTGGGAGAGAGGGGAAGGGGGGTGATGGGCATGGAGGAGGGCACTTGTTGGGATGAGCACTGGGTGTTAGATAGAAACCAACCTGACAATAAACTATAAAAAAAAAAAAAAAAGAAATGCAACAGATTTTAGTATATTGATTTCATATCCTACAACTTTACTAAATTTGTTTATTAGCTCTAATAGTTTTTTGGTGGCATCTAGGTTTTTCTATATATAATATGTCACCTGCGAATAGTGACAGTTTTACTTTTTCCTTTCCAATTTGGATGAGTTTTATTTCTTTTTCAACTATTTTGTCATTTCATGTGAATCCAGTATCAGCTCATTTACAATGATAGGCTTTTAAATAGTTCATACAATTATTAATAATATCCAACAGATTATATAGTATTTTACATTTTACAAAACAATTTGCAGTATAAGTTGTCTTATTTAATCCTTGTAACAATACTATTTTTAGCATTTTAAAGTATTATGTTTAGCATTTTAAAGCTGGGAAAACTAAGGATCAATAGAGTAAGTGATTGCCCAGATTTCCAGTCCTGGTAAACAGTAGAGCCAAGATTTTAATACATGTTTCTGACACTGAGCATGGGATATTTAATTTAGTCTGGTCTGTGTGTGTGTTGGTCATGAAAAACAAGTATCATAATAGTGCACCTGTTTGTTTTTCAAACCTCAACTTTTACCTGAAAGCTTGAATAGGTGAAGGGGTTAAATATTAACTTCTCCAGGACTTTAAGTTAAATGATCCTTGAACCTATTATACAGAGTAGAGGAAATAGATATTGGGGTGACCTTAAATTAATTTATCTTGCTTCTGCCTGAGGCTTTTTCTTTTTTTCTTTTTTAATATTGTTGAGTGAGTTTTTAAAAATGACTTTAAAGATTTAATTTTTTTGGAGCAGTTTCAGGTTTACAAAAAAAATGAGAGTAAGATACAGAGATTTCCCTTACTTACCCTGCCCCCACACATGCATAGCATAGCTTCTCCCACTGTCAACATCTCTCATCAGAGCAGTGTATTTTTTGCTAAGGATGAACCTATACTAACGTATCATAATCAACCAAAATCTATAGTTTGGGTTCATTCTTGGTGTTGTACATTCTATGGGTTTTGGCCAATGAATAATGACATTTATCCATTATTATAATGTTACATAGAGTATTTTCACTGCTCTAAGAATCCTCTATGCTCTGCCTATTCAATCTCTCATCCCCATTTCCCTCTTTAACGAGTGTTCTTTTCATTGTCTTCCACAGTTTTGTCTTTTCCAAAACATCATATAGCGAGAATCATATATGTGATGTTTTCAGATCGGCTTATGTCACTTAGCAATATGCATTTAAGTTTCCTCTGTGTCTTTGCATGGTTTAGTAGCTCATTTGTTTTTGGTGCTGAATAACATTCCATTGTCTAGAGGTACCACAGTTTATCTATACATTCATTGACTAAAGGACATTTTGGTTGCTTCCAAGTTTTAGCAATTGTAAATAAATATCTGGGTGCAGGCTTTGTGTGGACCTAAGTTTTCAACTGCTTTGGGTAAATACCAAAGAGTGCAATTGTTGTATCATACGATAAGTGTATAGTTAGTTTTGCTTTAAAAAAAAAAAAAAAAAAGCCAAACTGTCTTCCAAAATGGCTGTACTATTTTGCATTCCCACCAGCAATATATGAGTTCCTTTTGCCCCACATCTTCACCAGCATTTGGTATTGTCAGTGTTCCAGATTTTGGCCATTTTAATTGGTATGTAATGGCATCTTATTATTGTTTTAATCTGCATATCTCTGCAGACATGATGAGGAGCATCTTTTCATGTGTTGATTTGCCATCTGTATATCTTCTTTGGTGAGGTGTCTGTTAAGGTCTTTGGCCCATTTTTTAATTGGGCTGTTCATTTTCTTATTGTTGAGTTTTATGACTTCTTTGTACATTTTGAATAACAATCCTTTATCAGATGGGTCTCTTGCAAATTTTTTCTTCCAGTTTGTGGCTTGTCCTTTCATACACTTGACATTGTTCATAGAGCAGAAGGTTTTAATTTTAATGAAGTCCAGCTTATCAATGATTTCTTTCACGGATCATGTGTTTTGCGTTGTATCTAAAGAGGCATCACCCAAGGTCATTTCTAAGTTTTCTCCCATGTTGTCTTTTAGGAGCCGTATAGTATTGCATTCTCCATTTAGCTCCATGATCCATTTTGAGTTAATTGCTGTGAAGGGTATAAGAGGTTCCCTTTTTTTTTTTAAGGAGAAAAACTTTTGAAAACTGGTAGGAAGGAAGCTATCTCCTTTAGGAGAGTTTTGTGAGGGAAAATTTTAAATTGGGCACATAATGAACTAAGGTGGCAACAAGCCTAAGCCCTGACATTAACCCATAGAATGAGGGAGAATAGCTCATGTGGTTAATCAACTAAGAAGCGAAGGAAAGCTGATATTCCTGACCTGGCTGTTTCACAATAAGTCCACGTGCTCTGCAGAGCCACACTGAGCAAGAAAATACGGGAGGCAAATGGTGCCTGCAGGAGGCATCTGACCCAAAGAGGCACTTTGACTCTTTCTCAGAGAAACAGAAATGTTGCTCAAAGGGACACCTAGACATGTAATTACTAACATTGTTATTGTAAGTTCTTATATTTGCTTATAAAATTCTGTACCCTCTTGATATATTTTCTAGTTATAAAATATGTACCAGAAAATAGCTTTCTTCCATTGACTTACAGAGGAAAGATATACCTTGGTCACACTGACAGCTGTGTGATATTACCAAGGCTCTTAAGTTTCAGGGTTCCTTCCCTCTTCTGTAAAAGTTAGGATGTCGAATGCTTTCTTAGGTTCCCTCCCAACTTGAAAATGAAGTCAGTGTGTGGGGTGCCTGGGTGGCTCAATCTATTGTGTCCAACTCTTGATTTTAGTTCAGGTCACGACCCAGGGTCATGGAATCAAGCCCTACATCAGACTCTGTGCTGAACATGGAGCCTGCTTAAGATTCTCTCTCTCTCCCTCTGCCCCTCTCCCCCACTTGTGTGTGCTCTCTCTCTCTAAAAAAAGAAAAGGATATCAACATAAAACAATTTTTAAAAGTAAAATTATATCTTATAATTATGATTTTTATTTAACATCTTCTTAACTTAGATTCCAGGGACCTCAGAGAATCAGAACCCACTGAGATTTATGGAAAAGTTCATATGTTTGTCCCCAAACCCTCCAAAGTTAAGAATTATCTGTCCCTATCTTTGATGATCCAGAAAGAAGATTGAGCATAAACAAAGAAACAGGGGCAATAATTGTGACACTTAACTGAATGACCAGAACTATAAAACCTTCATTTCACAGGGGTAATGTCTCCTCACCTTCAGAAGGGCTATTTCCGGACTGCTCTAGGGCATGGAGTGTACCCTATAAAATCCAACCATATCTTTTAGATCTGTTCTCATGGAAAAGACAAATCTAAAACCCAAATGGGATCCTTACTAGGAGGCCTTGAGCAATACTTTGCTTAAGTGGATGATAGGTTCCTACTGACTTGTTACTAAGTCCAGAAGAAAAGGAAGAAGGAAACCAACCCATATGCAAGCATATACACATTTAAAATAATCAACAATACAGTTTCCTCAGTAGCCACTACAGATAAACACATTGGTGATCTGATTGTACAGATATTCTTCCAAACCTGGCTTTTAGAAAAGAGAGGGTGTTGTTTTTTAATTTTTTAATGTTTGTTTATTTTTGAGAGAAGGGGCAGAGAGAGAGGGAGACAGAGAATTCAAAGCAGTTTCTGCAATGACAGCAGAGAGCCAGATGTGGGGCTCGAACTCACAAATCATGAGATCTTGACCTGAGCTGAAATCACATGCTTAACTGACTGAGCCACTGGGTGCCTCACGAGGGTGTTTTAAGGTATGGGAAAGTAGAAAGAAGAGTTGAGGGCCAGGCACCTCTGCCTTCATCTTCCTCAGGTGATCAGTGTTCACTTGGATGTCAGATAATCCAGGGAAATAAAATCTTAAAGTCGTTGTTCTGTTCACAAAAGTATCTTCCATTTACTGCATTGTGTAAATGCAGTTAAAAAAAATGGGTCTGCTTGCTTCCAAAATGATGCCATTAGAGATACTTGTATGAGTATTTTCTGTCTTTTTCAAAAAGTTCTTTTCTAAATGATATCTCTCGTAAGAAAATATTTTTCTGAAACGAGAATGAATCAAAAAATAATTCCATAAATAAAAGTCTTTACCAGCATCATGTAAGAGTTCAGATTTTGTATTACTTTCCTTTCCCCTAGTATGTATCAATATCATCTTGTTGTGAAACTTGTTTCTTAGAATGACTTTGTTATTATGGTCCTTTAGCCTTTTCATTATCCAGTAGAAAAAGCTTTGTTAGAATAGCTCACAGTATCTTACTTGCTTGCTTACTTTTTCCATTTGTAAGCATCTCTTTAAGGTGTTAAGGTAATCTAAAAAAGCTTCTGGCTACATATTAGTGGAAGCAGCCTGATGGTGACCAGACTGCAAGCTGATGTGTGTGTATGTGTGTATGTGTCTGTTCTTTCTAGTTTCAGATGGAGCTCACATAAGTCCAGAGATGGTCCTCACCATTCACTTGCTTCCCACTGATCAGCACCCGCCTGTGTTCCAGGTCACAGCTCCACTGCTTGAGGTCAGCCCAGGAGGCAGCACTTCTGTAGGTAAGAACTGAGCCTGAAAGAAACATGCCTTTGGAAATCGAACCATATTTCAGCCACAGTCCCTGTTTAAACCTCCTGATGGTTGCCAAAAAGTAGTGACCTCTTCTTCCAGAAGGTGCATGCATTCTCACCTGTTTCCTTCCCTCTGCCCATTTCCATGCAAATAGAAGCAGCACAGAGAGGAGGAAATAAACCCTTCAGAGGTCAATGTTCAGTGATGGAATAGAACACAGACTTCATTTTCTAGCCCCCAGGAGTTTGATCTGTTGCCACCATGAAAATATAAAGTTAACGAAGGATAGCAGAGAGGAGAAAAGCGGGGAGCAATTTCAGTGACTGCTCCTGTTTTCTGTTTAGAAAGTAAAGAGTAACGGGAGAGATGACAGATCACAATAACCTTCAGAAGTTGTGAGGAGTTAGCCCTGTTATTTTGTATGTGATTTTATTTATTACTCTTTAGGAGTTTCTTTATTCTTTCACCAAGTATGTTTTAAAAGCAAACAATGGATTTTGTGGTTTTGTTAGCTGTGCTCTACAGATGCTTATCCACTTTCCACCCATGAGTATTGGCCTGAAATTAATTATCATCCAATTTCTAAACAAGCCGACTGTCACTTCTACCCTATTCTTTCTCACTTCTGGCATGGCCATAGAAGCTGATGTTAAAACAGTTTTTTCTTGTGTAGATTCAGAAAAAGAAAGGACTCAATAATGAAAAGCAAAAGCAGCTTCTAGGAGCATTTTCTGGAAGAAAACCTACCCCTGCGGGTCAGGACTGAACTATATGTTGGTTTCCATACCCTCGTTTGTATGGAAGATGAAAGATGTTCTCAGTTTAGAACTACCTACTTATAAATTAACTTTTAGAAGTAAATTAACTGCTTGCAATTTGGGAATTGACTGTATTTATCAATTTTTACTCTTTTGTGGTTGATTGGAGTTTAACAGTGCCTTCTGATGACCATCAGATTGCCCACAACATAGCTTCCAGCCTGCCCTGTGGCTTTAATGTATGCAAGGCATACAGTTAAGAAATTTTTTTTAATGTTTATTTATTTTTGAGAGAGAGAGGAAGATAGATGAAGAGAGATAGAGAGAAAGAGACAGAGAGAGACAGGGAGGGAAGAAGGGACAGAGAGAGGGAGACACAGAATCTGAAGCAGGCTCCAAGCTCTGAGCTGTCAGCACAGAGTCCAACACGGGGCTTGAACCCACGAGCTGTGAGACCATGAGCTGACCTGAGCTGAAGTCAGACACATAACCCACTGAGCCACCCAGGTGCCCCAGGGCATACAGTTTTTTTTAATGTACACATCCTCTCACAATGCTTTGTCTCCTGACTGCAGGACTTCAGCTGGTAGTAAGAGATACTGAGATAGCACCTGAAGAATTCTTCTTTGAGCTCCAGAAACCTCCAGAGCATGGCATGCTCCTTAAGTACACAGACAAGTTCCAAGGGCCCATGGCCACAGGTAGATGCTCACTCTGTCATTGACTGCTTGGAGAATTTCTTGCTTTACAATCAGTTTTATGTGTCTCAGACAAGAAGGAAAGCAACTCTGCGGGACAAATTATGAGGAGACACTTAAAAAGGAAAAACTCTTAGTGTTTAGCCCACTGGCTGAAATATTTGGGACTTCTTTCTCTGTGCCACCCCCCACACCCCAAACTATGAAGCTGTTTCCTGAAGTTGTTGGTGAAATGAGTTGAATTGGTCATTTTACCTGGAGTAAATACATTTAGAACAACCTCATAGGAAGTGTCCACTGCCACTTTCCTATGGTTTGTTCATGGAGATGAATTTGTCTTCCTTAGTCTGGTATGTTAATCTTCATGATATTTTTAGTACTGAAACTCTGATAGTATAAACTACATGTATCCTCATCCATAGAAAAGGAAACACATTTTTTGAGTATTGTCTTTGTGATGTAACACTATGGTAGGTATTGTGACCAGCTCTCTGAAATAATATTTCTTATACTCTCTCCACTGAACACAAGAAATGTCATCAGAATAAATTTCTAGCATCCTAAGGGAATTACTTTAGGGGCATTAACAGTCAGAGCCCAGTTTCTTTAACATTATATTTAACTTATATTTGTATAATTAATATATAAGATCTAAGGATATATATAAAATATTAGTTTTATTATTTTTTTAAGGCACAATACCACGAGCACCAGGAAATCACAATAACACAATGTTAAAAGAGAAGGCTTGGAAGACAAATACAAAAAATGAATAAATTCTTTAGTCTCATTCATAATACCAATTATCAAAGCCAATAATCTATCAGGAAATAGAATTTCATATAACATCCTAGAATACCAATTCCTCAATTGTACTCTCTGGAATCCTTGGAGTCCATGGCACTCAGAGTCATTTGTCATAAAAAGGATTCCATGACCAAACAATTTTGAAATGCTTTAATATTTGTATATCAAAGATTCTAAAATTCTAACAAATCCTGCAGTTCAAAAAGTTTTAGTTTTAAATTTTGTTTAAACCTATCTTTTCCAAAGTTATATGACCTTGAAACTTATTTCACACAATGCCTATAAAATCTATCACAAATTAGTACTCTACACTTAGAAATTTTGGATTTCTAACTTTAAGTATGTTTTTCAATTGTTAGATATTTTTTTTATTTTAGAAAAACTTTATACTCCCAACCAAAATAAAGACCTCTACAGTTTCATCAAGCATGATTTATTTTCATAACTTTCTCAAAAGAATTTTAGTGTCAAGATTAGATTCTAGAAGGGTTATCATAAAGAATAGAGGCTTGGCCTTTAATTCGCTAGAACTGAGAATGAAGCCTGGATCTTACAGAAACAGATTTGGACTCAATATGATTAAGCACTTTAAAAAATTAGAGCCATCTCCAGTAGAATTAGCTACCCCTTGTAAAACAGTGAGCCTCCCACCTTGAGAAGTGTTGAAGGGCAGGCTAAATAACCCCTTTTCAAGAGTGGTGTAAAGGGAATCCTATATTGGGTAGGTGGTTGGACTAATTAACTTACAACTCCCAGAGTTTATGATCCTATATGTACTTTGAAATCCTGAGAACAAAGGTGTTATATACATGAAAAGCGTTATTCCCAGAAGTAATTGGTTTTGCACTTTGTTTTATTCTCGAAAGGTGACACTTTCACATATGAGGACATTGAGAAAAATGCTCTGCAGTATCTTCACGATGGCTCCTCTGCCCGGGAAGACAGCATGGAGATCTCAGTCACAGATGGCACCTCGGCGACAACCATTGAAGTGAGAGTGGAGGTGTCACTGTCAGAGGACCCAGGGCCTCAGCTGGCTGCCGGCGCCTCTCTGAGCATTACCATTGCTAGTAAAAGCACGGCCATAATCACCAGGTCACACCTTGCTTATGTTGTAAGTTCTTGCCTCTGTCTTGGTCACTGCGCCCTCTCCCTGGGCCTGACTAGAAAGTAAGACTATGGCTGACTATTCAGGGCATCAGGTATATGGCCAGATAAGGAAGTTTTTTCTTAACTTCCCGATAGTTCTACTCATAGGAGGAGTTACTCTGGTAACCAACCAAGTGTTTACTCTGGTTACTCCTAGTGTCTCATGAGCAGACAAAGGAATGAGCAAAACTTGGATGAAAACATGATGAGATTGTGTAGGGATGGGTGACTGTTAACAAGGAATAGTGCCGGTGTCAGAAAAGCCCAAGTTCCCATTTTTTTAAAGCTCCATCCATAATATTTTGAGTGGGAATTTTCAGGAAAAAGCATTTTAGAAGAACTTGCCTGATTAATGACTAATAAGTAATGATATTTCATGGCCTACTGAGAGGAAGCCCACTTTTCACCAGCTTTTGTCTCAGGGCCAGCTCTAGACAGAATGCTGGCACAGCCCTTTGGCAGTGCCTCTCTGCCAGAATTCCTAGGCAAGATTACTGATGCCCCCCCATCCCGTGCCCCATGGGAAGCAGAGTGTTTAGGGGACCAAGGGTAGATTTAGGGACTCTGCATTTTTCCCCGATCTGGCACTAACTTGCTAAGTGATCCTGTTAATTAAACTTCCCTTCTTTCTTTGATTCCACCTCTAGAGCTAAGGATAATGAGGATAATTAATTTTATTTTTCAGTTATGTGTGTTGTATACATACATGAATTCTCTGTGTAAACATAATGAATAGTTTGGGCAAATACCTTGAAAATAAGAATGATTATCTGAATGGTAACCATTCTTAGTATTGAATTGTTTCTTACCAATGTTAAAATTCCAACCAATGACCTGCCCCCCCCTTTTAAAATACTATATAGTTTTAAGTAATCCTTTTCTAGGCTAAAGAGTCTAGCTATAAAATCTAGTCCTGAATAGTAGCATGTAAGATAAAGCATTGGCCTGGGAACAATTGCTTCAATTGTCTCAGCACAGATTTTCCCCTGAAATTGTCTTTTCTTAAATTATGGGAAGCTGTATTCCACCCTGATTCTTCTCATGGGTCCAGTAGAGCTTCAGAACAGCTTTGGTTTTGTTTTTTTGTTAATTGACAGGTGATTTTTACCATAGGTTATGGTCTTTTGAATCTTATGAAACTCATGAATTCATAAAAATGTATGAATATAGATTTAATCAATAGATCACCAAGGCTTGAAAAATGTTTGACAGACCAAAATAGTTCTCCAGGAGCAGTTCCTGCCCATTAACTGCATATTATAAGCTGCATATCAAAACGCAAGCCCACTGGCAACTGAACATGTATTTTCAGAAATTGATTGAATGTGAATTTACCCACTAGAGCAGAAAGACTCCAAAAGGGCTATTCTAGCCTGCTTAAAGCATAGCATATTTTAAAGACTTAGCTAAGTTATATACTAACTTTTTCTCTGAGGGTTATAGAAGAATTTTGTGCTTCATGTAATGGGGGAAAATTTTTCCAGATATGCATAGTTAGTGAGTTTGCAGTGAACATCCAGAAAGGTTAGAAAAGCCATCTGAAATTCTGGTCATAAATGGAACAGAATATAAGAGGATAGGAGCAGGTGAGCCTCTTCGTAATTACAGTATCATTAATGGCAAAAGGGTGACATTATGTCAAGAGAGACAAAAAGCAGAAAGGGGATTCTGTGTAATTTGCTTCTTAATGGCAGTTTCCTGTACAGTTTGCTACACACTGCAGGTAAACAAGTAGTGAAGGGGTGTTTTGTAATTAATAATAGATGAGTTTTAATCCAGGCTTATCACTTACTAGCATAGTAACCCTTGGCAAGTTACTTGGCTTTCTTGGGCTCAGTTTTCTCATCTATAATGTGGGCAGGATGATATAAGATTAATCCTAAAAAGCTAATAGCATTTCTAGGCACCAGCCAAAAATATAATCATTAAAAATAAGATACCACCTATAATAACATCACGTAACACATATCTAGAAATACATGTAACAAAAAGATGTGTAATTTCTAGGGAAAATTGATACTATGCCCAACTAAAAGAAAATCCAAAAGAATCTCTTGATAAAGTATTAGAAATAAAAGGAGAATTTACCGAGGGATCAAAGAGAAGATCAGTAATAGCAGTAACATTGTTATACATAAGCAAAAAATAGCCAGTAAATGTAACTAAAAAAATGATACCACTTATAACGGCATTTTAAAATTATGTCCCTTGGACTAAATCTAACAAAAACTAGATAGTCCTTCTACAGAGAAAATTATAACAACTTAATTGGCAAACATTTTTTTAAAAACCATAAATGATGGGACATGCCATATTCGTGAATCAGAACATTTAGTATCAAAAAGATAGCAATTCTCCTGCAAAGTGCTCCTGCCTTTCAATTGAGTTCCAGTCAGAAGCCCAGTGAACTTTTTATGGATCTTGATAAGCTGACTCTACAATAAAGAATGAAGGACCAATATTCTGAAAAAGAATGATAGGAGGGCTCCCTATCAAATATCAGGATTTATGATAAACCTGCACTATTTAAAGCAGTGTAGCACAGGAATATACTAGAAAGTCCAGAAACAGACCTACACATGAGACTGTAATATAAAACAGATATAGTAAGCCATCAGTGGAAACAGGAGGAACTATTTAAAATATAGATCTGCAGGGCGCCTGGGTGGCTCAGTTGGTTGAGCGATCGACTTCGGCTCAGGTCATGACCTCGCGGTTCGCAGGTTCGGGCCCTGTGTCGGGTGCTGTGCTGACAGTTTACTCAGAGCCTGGAGCTTGCTTTGGATTCTGTGTCTCCTTCTCTCTCTGTCCCTACCCCATTCGTGCTCTCTCTCTGCCTCTCAATAATAAATAAATGTAAAAAAATTTTTTTAAATATAGGTCTGCACAAAATGGTTATTCCTATGGATAAAAAAAAAGAACGTAGTGCTCCCTCACACTGTACATAGAGATTAGTAACTTCAAGCAAATCAAGCATTAAAATTTTACAATTCTTTGTAGGGTAAAGGTAAATATTTTTAGATATTGGGAAAGGGAAGAATTTTAAACTAGAAACAAAAAGTCCTAACTATAAAGAAAAGATTGATAAATTTGACTATGCTAAAATTAAATTTATATTCCTCTAAACACACCAGAAAATATGCAAAACAGGCAAGTTTCAAATTGGAAGAAGATACCTACAATACATATAATCAAAAATAAAAAAGAAAATATAACAAATGTCTACAGATCGAGAAGAAAAAGATAACCCTGATAAGAATGAACAAGAGACATTAATAGGAATTCCAGAAGAGGAACGCATAGGGCCAATAAATATAAAAAAATTTCATCACTTTTTTATGCATCAAGGAAAGCCAAAAAGACTATATACCATATCGTACCAATTCAACTGGCAGAAATTTAAAATTTAAAATGTTGTAGAGGAAATTGACCTATAGACGTTTCTTTGCTGATGGAAAAGTAAACTTGAACAAGCCACTTTGGTACAGAATTTGGCATAGTCTTGTGAGGATGAGTGGTCATATATAGTCTTGTGAGGATGAGTGGAACCTAACCATTCCACTCCTAGGTTCCTATCCAAGAGAAACTGTCACATGTACACCAAAGGATATGCCCAAGAATATTCATAGTAATACTCTTTGTAATAGCAAAAACATTGAAACAAGACAAATGCCCATCAACAGGATAATATAACCTGTGTATACTCACTCCATGGAATATTAGACAACACTTGAAACAGATGAGCTGTTGCTGCATGCAACAATATTGATGGGTCTCAGCAGTCCACTAATGAGTAAGAAGTAAGTCCCACAAGGGGAAAGTCTTTTCATAAGTTCTTAAAACACAACTAAAAATGCTTTGTAGTAATATATCAAATCATATCAAGAAATTCAAGAAAATGAGAAGCAAGATCCAGGGTGATGGTAGCGTAAGGACAGGGCAAAGAAGGAACACATACATGAATGTTAATTAGCAGTGCTCGAGTCCTTGTGTTGACTGGTGGGTCAATTGATGTAAAGATAATAAAAACAAAATTAGAAATGAACTAATACAAAGGGGGTAGGAATGTAGAATAATTATGTGAGAATAAAGTCTACATTCTTATGAATTTTTTTACATCCATGATATCTTAGGCCAAAGTAGTCCTTTTCCTTAATTATTACAAATAATAATTATTTTCTTAAATTATGATAGCATTTTCAGAAGAAACAAATCTAGCTGATTTCACACTTTTTCAAACCCACCAGTCATTTGAGATTTGAAACATTGAAATAAATGTGCCTGACATGAAATAAGCATTTCTTTGCCAAATTTGCCAATGTGGAATTCGAAGCTATTCATTCTAATCTAGAGCCAGGAGCTCTGTCCTTGTAGTTTATCACCATCTCTGCAGACAGCACCTTGGAACTCTTAGCTGTCTTTTAAAAATTCTCTCTCAGAGGGTACTTATAGTAATATTAGGAGTCAGTCTTTTGGAAGTCTGCATGTTGTATTTGATAACCCATGTGGAAAAATAGAGAAACTTTTGAAGTATAAATTTAGGGGAAATTTTCTGAAGATTTGCAACTTCGATGATTTTGAGTTTCTTTCTTTACTGGTGTCAGGTGATGTGAGGAAATATGGAAAATTCTGTGACCTTGAATTGAGGCTCTGATCTGTCAACTTAAAAAGGCCCCAAGGGGTGGAAACAAGAACTGACTAAAACCCACTGCCCCAGATCACCAGATATCGTGAGCACATTCCTGATCCATACTTCAAATAACTGTACAACACTGGCACTCAAATTTGCATTTCAAAGTACACTTGACCATGCCATATATATTTTCTTTGTTGCTATGGTAAAGTGCAAAGTGCCCCCATGTTCACAGCCAACTGCTCTAAAAGATGAATGACTCAGGGAAACTCTCCAAGAAAATGTTGCCTGCCTCTTAGGTATTTCCACAATATTCTTGAAGAAAGAGGAAATTGTTCATTGAGATATACAACTTTTGTCCACTTAGAAACACAGAAACCAATTTTATTTCTCAATAAGCAATGCAGAAGGAAAGGGAAATTGTCTTTGTTAAGATTGGTTATCTTAGGGGTTGAGCATCTGTACATCCCGTCCTGGTGGAACGAAATCTGTAAGATTTCCTAAATTCTTCTGTTAAATTAAAATTTTTACCATGTCAAATATTACATAAAGTGAGTCATTGGGTAAGCTAAATAACTTCCGTTCTTTCTGTTTCACAGAATTATCTTTATCATTGTATTATATGTTATAATAGAATTTTACCTGTTTCTAAAAAGGAAACTGTCCTTTGAAACTCTTAAAAGAAGCCTACAACCCTGTTTATAGACAGATGACTTTTTGTGACCATGTTTTGTTCTTCACTTGATGCTTGTAATAACAATGAAACCCCATATGGCCCTTATAGTAACAATAGGGCATCTCTTTGTTTTATTCCCCATACCTAAAGTGCATTTCCCCATTATTATCATGAGCTATTCTTGAAAGAAGACATTATCAAAGAGGCATTTTACGAGGAATAAATACTAGGATTTTCATGCACTTTGAAATGGTGTTGCTTTATCACAAAGGGAAGGAGACTTTTTCTTTTCTTTTTTTTTTAAATTTATTTATTTATTTTTTTTAACTTTATAGTTTATTGTCAGGTTGGTTTCCATATAACACCCAGTGCTCTTCCCCACAAGTGACCTCCACCAAGACCATCACCCCCCTTTACCTTTCCCCCTTCCCCTTCCACCCTCAGTTTGTTTTCAGCATTCAAGAGTCTCTCGTGTTTTGTGAAGGAGACTTTTTCAATTGGCAGAGAAAGAAGCACAAGTGAATTTTAACTACTGGAAGTATTTATTCCTACAAATGTGTGTTCATGTCTTGCCTCATATTTGCCTGATTAGGATGATTCTTCTCCTGACCAAGAGATCTGGATTCAGTTAAGTTCTCTGCCCATGTATGGTGCTCTCTTAAGAACATCAGGACCTGAAGTGGAAGAGCTCTCAGAGGTTTCCAATTTCACAATGGAAGACATCAACAACAAGAAAATTAGGTATATCACCTCTTTGTATTACTTGACAGAATTTTTCAAAATTGTATTAAAACATTTAAGCAACTAACCTGTAGCTCCCTTGAAAGATTATGTTGCTCCATTTTTAAAAAATGTTTATTTATTTATTTTTTTAAGTATTTTTTAATTTTTTTTATTTCTGAGAGAGAGAGAAAGCGAGAGAGAGAGAGAGCGAGCACTGAGGAAGGACAGAGAGAGAGGGAGACACAGAATCTGAAGCAGGTTTCAGGCTCTGAGCTGTCAGCGCAGAGCCTGATGCGGGGCTTGAACCCACGAACTGCGAGATCATGACCTGAGCCAAAGTCGGATGCTTAACCGACTGAGCCACCCAGGTGCCCCAAATGTTTATTTATTTTTGAGAGGTGGGGTGGGAGGGGCAGAGAGAGAGGGAGACACAGAATCCGAAGCAGACTCCAGGCTCTGAGCTGTCAGCACAGAGCCCGAGATGGGGCTTGAATTCACGGACTGTGAGATCATGACCAGAGCTGAAATCAGATGCTTAATTGACTGAGCCACCAGGCGCCCCTCTATTGCTCCATGTTTAAACAGAGATGCAGTCATCTTACCTGGCTTGTCATGTTGCTCATTCATTTGATTCTTGTCCTTACCTCTGTAGGTACTCAGCTGTGTATGAGACCGATGGTAATCTGGTTACTGATAGCTTCCATTTCTCTGTCTCTGATATGGACCACAACCATCTAGACAATCAGATGTTTACCATCACTATCACTCCTGTTGAGAATCCACCTCCAGTCATTGCTTTTGCTGACCTTATCACGGTAAACAATTCTCAGATCAATGAACAGTGAATGCTATAGAGAGCTGGAATCTGTGCTGATGTAAATACAGGATTTCTACTTGAATTGGCTGCCAAGTTCTTTCTCCAAAGTATTTAGCCAATACTGTCAAGATATGCGTAGTTTTTAATCATGAGTTTTTTCTAAAAGTATGAAAACATTATATGTCAAAGATCAAATAATTATATTTATATTAATTAGTCAAAAATATTTATGTGCTAGACATAAATGCTAGACATGTGTAATATTTTGTATACTATGCTAAATGTGTATAGTAGTGGGAGTAAAATTACAAATGTAATATATCTTTTAGGAGTTAAACATCTAATGTTCGTAAGAACTAAAATATGGGGATATGGACGATGTCCCTAAGTCACTTCTTAAGTCAATACTAATCACGGTAAATATTATTTACAGTTCCTCGGGGGTGGGGAGGATGGAGGCCATATGATATATCCCAATCATGAGGTCACTCAGATGCTGGTCTAATTAATTATGTATTTCTTAGCTTCCACTTCCTCATCTTTATAACTACTGTTATATAGAGGCTTGCTCTGATGCTTACAGAATAGCATATAAAAGCCTTCAGTACCTAACAACACATGGTAGGGATTCCATAAGAGTTAATTCCGGTTCCTTGGCCTGCTCTGTGTACGTACCATAATGCCAAAAACGCAGGAGCTCTTCTGGTTTTGTCAAGTGATATTCATAAAACTGAGTTGTTTCTAAATGGTTTTGATATTCCATACCTTGGGGAACCCATTTGGACCTTCTCCATTCCCAGAGTCAGGGTGACCTTCTACTTTGTATCATGTAGATCTCCCTACATTAGGCCAAGAATTGTTCAGAGTGAAATGGCTCAGTCATGTCCAGCAGGCTAGCAAAAAACACCAGGGACAGGTTTCAGAGTTAGCATACAAAACAGGGCCCAAAAGGAAAAAGTTAGTCCAAGCAACTGCTTTTACTTATACTGATTTATTTTCCTCTTTAACATTAAGATAAACCCTAGCTTTCAGGTATGGTGAGGCCTATCTTCCTGCACACCGATCAACATATCCTATGAGGGGATAAGTGGGACTTTTATTCTGGGTGGGAGCACCTGTGGGACAGTCACCCTCACAGTATCTGAGGGAGAACAGGATGGATCATTCTCTAGCTGCAAGCTTTTGAATGTTGATAGGGAAGAAAGGCGGCCGTCCTGCTGTGCAGCTGTGCCGAGGTGGGTGATTGGAATGGGCCAGAGCTGCTTTATAACCAGATCCATCACTGAAGCAAGCACAACTTTGAAGGGAGACACAGAAGTCATAGTGTCTGAGTGTAGCTTTGAGAGGCGCTGAAAGATTGCCTGACTCCAGCAGCATGCACATTCTTCATCTCGTCTGTAGAGAATCTGCCTCCTCAAAGAAGTGGAATTGATGCTGGAAGGTCACCCCAGGCAGCACTTTTCAATTCAGTTCTTTTTACTGCAGTTCTGTGCAACCGCCCTAGGACTGTACAATCTTTTCTTTCTTAGGTGGACGAGGGAGGGAGAGCCCCACTCTCATTTCACCATTTCTTTGCTGCCGACGATCAGGACAACCTCCAGGGAGACGCCATCATTAAACTAAGTGCTCTGCCCAAATATGGCTGCATTGAGAACACAGGAACAGGTACCAGCAGTAGCTTTGCTGTAGAACTGTTCTGGACCTGGAAAGAAGGGAGGGTGGAGGGAGGTAACTACCTTCAGTGAAACCTGGAGGTAGAGGATGAATGGAGGAATGGATCCATGTCAAGGAAATGGGAGGAAGGAAGCTTTCATTCACTCAAAAATCTGCTGAGCATTTTCTGTGTGCTAGGCACTTTTTAAGCACCGATGGTGTATCAGTAAACAAAACAGATAGAAACCCCTACCTTCACGTTGCCTTAGATCCTGGTTGAGGGGGGACAAATAAGAAGCCTCACAAATGAGAAGATTGTGTAAGATGTTAGGAAGTATGTCAGTGCCATGAGAGAAAACTAAAGCAGGGTAGAAGATCTGGAGTGCAAACTATGGGGATGGAGAGGCTTATGGATTGCACTCAGACCTGAGAGTCAAGGAAATAAAAAGTCCTCTCTTTTCATTGTGAGGTGGCTGCAGTTTAGCTGAACCATAGCTTATTTCTCAGCTCCTTCTAAGGATATGACATGAATTGAAATGCTAGCTTGTCTATCTGTGACCCTCTCCTCAACATCCCTCCCCCTCCACCATCTGCCCTGGACCCACTGCCCTTGATGGTTATCACAGGGAAGGAGAGGCGAGCAGACATGTGCTGTCCACAGGCCCTCTGAGACCGAGGTGACTGGCAGTTGAGACAGCTCCTGGCAGGTTACTGTGTTGCTGCCTCTGCAATTAGATTCCTGAATGCCAGCGCTTGGCTCTAATTGGTGTGCAGCTAGCAGTTCCCCTGGAGAGGCCTTTCACTGAAGGTGTCTGTGGCCAGCATGGTGCCTGGGATCTGAGCCTGGTTACCAGAAATCCATTTAGCAGTGGCCATGTTTTCCTATAGAAAATCTCAGGTCCTTTCCCCATCTTGCCTTTCATTGAGATTTGCACTTAGATTTGTTTATCACTAAATTTGATTTATCTCAACAAATGTTTGTGTTAGATACTAAGGATGTAAAGATGAGTGAGCCACAGCCCCTGCCTTGAAAGGGAGACAGATATGCAGACTGATAAATTACACTAAACAAAATGCTGGGCAAGGAGAGGGGCAAACCCTGAGAACATACATAGGGCAAAACAATTAATTTTGCTTGAGATGGCAGGAAAAGCTGAGGAGGTGAAATTTGCACTAGAACTTGAAGAGTTCGTGGGAGTTTCACTGTGGGCAGAAGGAAGAGCATGGACAAAGGTGGGAAACCATGAAATGGTAGTTGCCCCTTTGCACTTCTTTTCTCTCTGAGTGGTTTCTTATTAAGCCTTCCTAACATGGTTTTACGTTAACCTGGAATGCATGCAAAGAAATATGTCACTGATGTAGAAGTCAAATTTCTGGCAAGCCTCAACTCTCTAAAAAGTGATTCTCAAACCTTACTGTGTATAAAACTCACCTGGAGGGCTCGTGAAAACAGTTTCCCCGGGCAGCAAGCCCAGAGTACCTATTTGCAGAGGCTGGTGAGGCCCGTGCATTTGCATTTCTCCCTGGCCAATAGGCGATGCTGCTGCTGTTGACCCAGAAACCATGCCAGGAGAATCACTGCTCTACATTAGTATGAGCCTGGAAGTAAGGAAAAGATGGTCAGGGGGCTGGGGGTGAGGGGTGCAAATAATTATCCCAGGACTATTTAAGGACTCCAGCCTTGCTCCATGGGTGTTCAGACCTGAACCTGTTTTGTGTATATGAAACTAGCTCCCTAGATTCAGAATCCAGCAGATCAGCCTAATGCCTTTTTAAAAATATTAGAAACAGTTTTAACTTCCTACCAGCAAGACAGGAAGAAACAGAATAATTATATTGTTAGGTGTAAAATCTAACAGCATGAGCTCTACATTCATGTAACACCAGCACAAAGAGAACAAGACCCAACTTGTTGCCTCTAGGGCATATAAGACTGTGTTCCAGTACAAGGCAGTAATAGATGTTCATAATGATAGCCTGCATGCATTGAGAACTGTTTAATTTGTGCATAGTATATTCTGCTTAAGAAGGCAAGGAAGCAAAATAAGAATGATTTACGTGAAAAGTAGAAGATGCAATTTTTAAATTTTTTAAAAAGTAAGCTCCACACCCAATGTGGCACTCAAACCCATGACCCTGAGATCAAGAGTGAGATGTTCTGCCAACTGAACCAGCCAATTGCCCCTAAAGGATACAGTTCTAAAACTTGGAAGGATTGGTGCTGAAAGCTTCAGTGACAGATTCACTTGTTGAACGGCATGTTTTCCAATGACAGAAAAGAAGTCGTTACTCTATTTGAGTATATATTTAGGCATCATTTAGTTCGCTTAGGCTCACTGACCCAAATAAGGAAGTCACATATCTAAAATTTGTCGTGACAAATGTAAAGGGAAAATAAAAATTTGAAGGAATTACATGCAGCACTTCCTCTGGAAACACTGAACTGTATGTCCTAGGGATGATCAAGTCACTGGTCACTGAGACTCTTCTATGCTATGTTCTGATGTCAAGAAGAATTAAACTGATGGGTAAAATCTAAGAAAATTCATGCCATTGAAGAAGAAACAATTGTCCTGAGCTCTTACTTCAAACAAATTACAAATAAAATGTTTTCATTCCTAGTCTTTCTGTGGGGAGGTTAACCAAAAAAAAAAAAAAAAAATGATACTATCTATAATTCAGGAAGTCAGTTGCCTTTTGATTTATGGCCTGATCTTTGCAAAGGGCCATGGAAGAGAAAAAAAGAAAGCTTTGTTGTTTTGAGATCTTCTATATACACTTTTCTTTGTTGACATGTACCCAGGGAATGTTTGAAGACACAGGGATTTCTTTTCTTTTTCTCCTCTCTTTAGAAGAAAATGTGGTAACAGTTTAAAATCAATCAATTAGAGAGACTCATACCAAAGAAGAGACAAGTTATCTGCCATGGAGACAGCGCTTACTTTCCCCCTTGGCCTTTTCCAGTGTTTGGTTGGGGTTGGTATGAAAAGAAGAGTTAACCAGAACCTACTCTCTCTCTCAAGCTCTGAATGGTACTTGAGAATCTAAGTGCCTGAATGGTACCTAAGCTCTGAATAGTCCCCAAGCATCTCAGTAGCCCTAGTGTACCATCCCAGGGTCTAAGTTCTGACCCATGGGGAGGTTTCCTTAAGGAATGAGGTCAAATGAAAACATGCTTAACAAGATATTTTTTAGATAAAAAGGTATACAGTTAACCTTTTTTTTTATATAGAGAAGGAGGCTTCCTCTTGCAGGATGTGCTAGGCATAGTGGTCTTGAAATTGACTAAAGCTTAAGGTAGAACCTTTGCTGTTGTGTCATTACTTGCCCCAGGATTTACTTTATCCCAGATTTCTAACAAAACAACTTGATTCTTGCTATATAAAATAATGACATTCTGAGTGCTTTCATGCATATTATCTCATTTGATTCCCCATGGAAACAGCAGGGCAGGTTATAACCATGTGTAGATAAGAAATAGTTGGGAAACTGGGATCTGACCCCAAGCCTTATATTTCTAGTCTTGTGCCCTTTCCATTCTCCATTTTTATCCTCTAATGAATTTTCATCTTTTGTTGATAATAGTGTCATGTTTTCTAGTTCAGCCTAGTAAGCAGGAATTGAGGGATCAAGGTAAACAGTTTTCTCTCGATGTTGATGCAGGTGATCGTTTTGGCCCTGGAACTACCAGTGAGCTGGAGGCATCATTCCCTATTCAAGATGTCCTTGAAAACTACATTTACTACTTTCAAAGTGTCCATGAAAGCATTGAGCCAACCCATGACATTTTTAGTTTTTATGTAAGTGATGGAAACAGTCGTTCAGAAATCCACAGCATCAATATCACCATTGAGGTAAAGACTTTGAAGTTGGAAAAGTTGGGCGTTTGATGACAATATCCCATGATTAGATAGCTCTATATGAACTCAAAAGCAAAAAAGATTGCATTTGACCTTCAGTTTTAGAGATCAATTTAAAAATATAACCCTGACCTTTAGGAAACTTGTAGAATTAAGGCTGGTATTTGGGGATGGTCTGACTTGGAAATCTGAATTTTCACTTCAGGGTAAAATTCTGTGTAAGAACAGTTTATGAGAGTCATACAAGAGAAACCCTGACAATCTCCTGTTTAGACAAAAACTAACATATGACTCTTTTCCCCTGAAATTGTTGTATGTAGTTCTATATACATATTTGCCTTTTCTTATATTTTTAATGCATTTATTCATTAAATTGTAACATCAAAGAAATATGTTCCTTGATGCTGTATTTCTTCTAGTTTGAGAAATTACATAGCTTTCTCTACCAGCCCAGGGAGAGAGAAAGATAAAAGATAAAACTCAACATGGAATACCCTCTGCTTGGGAAAATATCCCCAGTACCCTACCCTTCAGGGATCATAAAGGGGGGACTGGCACAGGGTCAGGGAGACCCTGAGAAACTCACACTTTTAAATATGATGTTCTCCTACAGTACTGTGATATTTTGGGGGCTTTCTAAGTCAGTTCTGATTTCAAAGAATGTGCTCTTTTGTCCCCCAAATATGCTTGCACTTCTCCAACCGCATGTCCATATTTTGGGTCTGAAAAACATGATCATTGTGCCTGTGGAAAGCATCTGAGAAGATCTCTGTAGAATGTCAGTTTCTTTTCAAGGGGACATTTTGCTTGTGTGATTTGCTGTCTTTCCAAACTAACCATTTTGATTAGGAATTAAAGATGGTGACACACACAACGTGCTATTTCGATAGTGAAAGTTGGTGTGACCATGTTACTTTCTCTGAATAAGGTGCATTTTCTTTCTTCTTAAACCAATATCTGTATGGGACCTGATATTTTATACTTTAATCAGAGGAAGAACGATGAGCCTCCCAGGATGACCTTGCGGCCCCTTGGTGTGCAGCTAAGCTCGGGAGTGGTGATAAGCAATTCTTCGTTAAGCCTGCAAGACCTCGACACTCCGGATAATGAGCTGGTTTTTGTATTGACAAAAAAGCCCGACCACGGTAGGACACAATTGCTATGGCAAGCTTCTTAATTGAGATGCCCAATAGGTATTTAGAATAAACACATAGATTTCTGTTGATTATTCGTCTACCTCACCTGTACATAGTCCGTTCTTTGCATCAAAGTATAATCAGATTCACAGCTAGCCAATATTCTTTGGGGTCACAGTAAACACCAGTTGCTCTAAAAGCCTGAATCCTAGGTAATCGACATATCTGAAATTCAATTTCAGCTGTTTTGTTGCTTGCCTATATAACCTCAGGCAAAATGGGTTTGGAGTCCTCTTGTCAGAGTAGGGCTTCATTGCTTGATAATCCTGGGCCATCTCATGCAAAGAACAGTGTGACAGCTTTGCTATTAATTGCACAAGGTGTGCACTTCAGGTTAGAGGTATGCTAAATGTCTTTATGAGCTTGTTCCTTTTGCAAAGAAGGCACTTTTCCTGATTAAACCACAGGTAAAAACCACCCTGGGAATCTTTTACCTACTTGTTTTCTAAGTGCCATCCCTCTAGTACTAGCTAAAGCTATGGAATTTTCATCTCCCACGTGGTATCCTAGTGTGTCATAGCACCCTTGGTCTTTTAATGATGAAGTTGTTGCTGTTGATGGAAGGTTAATAGTCTGTTGGTCATTGGGTTTTATTGTCCCTTCCTTCACTTTCACTTTCTTTAATGAAATGCTTTAACTGTCCCATTGTGATACACATGACCCTTAAAGACAGGAAAAGATACCTCCACCCAAAGAGGTCTTGTGTCTTTCTGAATTGAAAAGGAATTTGAAACACAGTCCCTTCTCCCATCCCAGATGCCCTAGAAGGAAGGCAGCAAATGAAGAGTGCTATTTTCACTTTGTAGAAGGGGAAAATAAGGTTAGGTAATGGAGTTAGTTTGAATTCATGGAGGGTGATTTGACTTCTAAACCACTATATTACCACATCCATTGTGTCTCCTTAAGAAATTTGTTAATAGGAAAAGTAGGAGTTTATCATCTTTATTTGTAGATGACCACAGGGGAGCACCCTGTGATTATATAGAAAATTCTGAGTTGTTGGCCATTTATGTGTGAGGACACCAAGAGCCTCTGAGGTGCTTTGACATTTTACCCAGACTCATGCTAGTTGACAAAAATCAAGCCAAGTTGTGGCGCCATATATATTCTACCCCTTTTTCTTTGTTTTTCTTTACTTCCTTCCTCAGGTCATCTGCTCTGGAGGCAAAGTGCTTCTGAGCCTCTGGCAAACGGGAGGGTTTTAGCTCAAGGCTCCTCCTTTACCTACCAGGACATCCTGGCTGGACTGGTCGGGTACTTGCCTGATGGTCCCGGTGTGGCAGTGGATGAGTTCCGGTTCTCCCTCACGGACGGCCTCCACACGGACACAGGGAGGATGGAGATATACATAGAGCTGC
The DNA here is from genome assembly GCA_028646485.1 of Cryptoprocta ferox. Lineage (NCBI taxonomy): Eukaryota > Metazoa > Chordata > Mammalia > Carnivora > Eupleridae > Cryptoprocta > Cryptoprocta ferox. Next base: position 131,623,625 of record CM053567.1, on the reverse strand, counting down.
CCACAAGCAGCGCCCCCCACTTGGCTGTAAACCGAGGCCTTCAGCTCTCAGCAGGTACCACAGGAATGGAAGAGAGTGGCTGTGGTCCCTCTGTCCTTATTTCTTCCTTGTCAGTATGCATGTTTGTTCTGTGGGAGGATAGTGAAGTAGGCATCCAGAACTCAGGGAGACTGGAGGTGGGGAGAGCTGTCCTTTTAAGTTTGAATTCATGGAGGGAAATTTGACTTCTAAGTCACTATATTACCACATATTCCTTTTAAGGACACTAACAGTTGTGCCTGACTAATGTGAATCTTTTAAATTCTTTGGACCAGGTGCCTATGTCTGTGAATTCGAGAAAAGATTGAGAAGAGCTTATAGTTCTTCCAAGATCCTCAGAAACCTTAATTTATCCAGCTACTCATAGGACCAGGTTTCTTAGAACAGGGCCACTGCCCAACCAACCCAACAGCAGCAGCAGCAGCAACAACAACAACAACAAAAGAAATCAAGCCGAAGTCTCAAGATGTTTATTAAAAAAAAAAAAAAAAAGTGGGTGGGGAGGCATGGGCAGCAATTGGGAAAACATCATACACCAAAAGAGACTATGAAAATAATTGAGAGTTATTAGATATGGTATCTGAGGGTCTAACATTCACAATTTTGCCTACCTATTAGCTGCACTGAAAGACCTGGGACACATGTCAGTCTCAAAGTCAGTTTATGGTAGGGAGTTACTGAATTAGAGAGTGGGCCTTTTGCCCACAGAACATCTACATCTCACTGGAGTCCTGTTTGTTTAGCTACTCTTCATGTCACACACACACACACACACACACACACACACACACACACACACTTATATAATTATATAAATATATATATTTATATTTAATGTTTATTTACTTTTGAGAGAGAGCAAGAGTGGGGGAGGCAGAGAGATGGGGACAGAGGATCTGAAGTGGGCTCTGTGCTGACAGCAGAGAGCCTGATGTGGGGCTTGAACTTGTGACTTGAGCCTAAGTTGGGCTCTCAACCAACTGAGCCATCCAGGTCCCTCACATGTATTTTGTAGTGAAAAATATATGGCATAATGGTATTTGAAACTTTGGAGATTCCCAAAGGTCCCAATTATTAGGTCTGAGATTTAACTTTACCCTATTTATAAGCTAGTGAGTTAGCCTGTTACTGTTTCATGAGTGCTGGTAGAAGACTGGAGGATCCTGGATCAGAGACAAAGTACTCTGTTACTCACAGCACAACCAGGCAGCATTGCCATCAGCAAGTTTGCATTGTCTCCCTCTGCACTCCAAGTCTGGTGGAAGTGACGCAGAAGGCCCAGATAGGTGCCTTCTCATGCAACAGGATGCATTACAGAAGAGGAGCACAGAGCATAGGCATCTCCCCCTGTTATAGTGACAGTAAGAAAGCCTGATCTCTGTCCCAGAAGATGATACCACTTCATCCCTTAGGGCCACTTGCTGAGAATGGCCTGGGGAAAGAATGGCTAGGCCTTGCACTGTTGGATTACCCAGCAAGAACACACAGGATGCTCAGAGCCCAGCCAGACACCAGGATGTATTACACAAGAATGACTAATATCTGCTTTACCAGAATTTACTATTTTTAATATGAGAAAGTGGCTGGACAGGAAAGCAAGGGGCAAGTGTCTTGCCTCCATCCCCAACACTTGCATGGCCTTATAAGGCCCAGCACTCAGGTCTCCCTGTTTCGTAATTCTTGTCAAAACTGATTTTAACTCTTTGGTCTGAGATGGCAACAAGATATATTTGTAAGCATATGTGAAGCTGTCTCTTATGATTTGGTGATCCTGAAGACAATGAATAAATTGGGGCATCTGGGTGGCTAGTTGGTTAAGCATCAGACTCTTGATTTTGGCTCAGTTCATGATCTCACGATTCATGAGTTTGAGCCCTGCATCAGGCTCCATACTGACAGTGCAGAGCCTGCTTGAGATTCTCTCTCCCTCTCTCTTTCTCTCTCTCTTTCTCTGACCCTCCACTGCTTACTCTCTATCTCTCTCTCTCAAAATAAATAAACACTTAAAAAATATGACAATAAATAAGATAGGTCCAAAGAGGTTTCATCATAGATCTAAGAGTTCCTGCATAGAGGGAGGGGTGACTGGAAGGTCACAGGAGTTGAGAGAGCATAGGGAGAGTGATGATTAACAAACTGGGAGGTTGGGACTGTTTCACTTAGGGAAATTAAAATTTATGCATCTGGAGACCAAGAAGGGCAAGCAAGCACCTGGTACTTAAGCCCAGGCAATGTGTGATAATTTAGTCTCTAGCCTCCCAAAACCACTTGACATACTCTTCAAAGGCAATGATGGGCAGTGACCTACCCTCTCCCAATCTCTCCCAGGGTCTGTAGCACGCATCACAGAACAGCACTTGAGAGTGACCGATACTGATTCAGATGACCGTCAGGTGTTGTACATCATGAAAGAAGATCCTGGCGCCGGGCGCCTGCAGATGGTAAAGCATGAGAACCCAGAGCAAATCTCCACTAAAGGCCCCATCCGGAGCTTCACCCAGGCTGACATTAGCCAAGGTCAGCTAGCTCGCTTCCGCCTGTTCAGACTTCTGCATGGTCCATCCACAGTCGTAAAATGGGAGTTCAATGCCTAGTAGCTAATGGCAGCAAACTGCACTCTTTGTTTTGAATAAGAGCTGAGTTATAGTTTCATTTATTCTTTCTTGTCTCCTCAATATTTTGTTTTAAAAAAAACTATCCTTCTTGGCTAAGATGTGTTCATGCTTTGACATAGCATTGATGAAATTTGGGGCGATTATGGAGGAAAAAAATCACTTTGACTTGCTATGATGCTAGAAAGTGTGTGTGAGAGAGAGAAAGGAAAAAGAAGTGAATTGGGATGGATTAAGGTGAAAATTATGCCTGCCTTAGGTGAACAATTTATATCTCTTTTCGGCTCCCCAAAGAGCACAAGTTAATGAACTAAGCAAAATGGAAGGGCATAAATCGGAGCTGCCTGGGGGAGATTACATAGCTCATCCCTCCTCCAGGAAATGCTGATGTAATGTAAAAGCATAAATGTTAAATGCTACGTAGTTACTGTACAGTTCTTTCAGGGGTAAAGGAAAAAAAAAAAAAGAAAAATGTTACATAATGGGGGGAAAAAGTAATCCAAATCCAAAGTCATATGATGATGTGCAATTCCATTCAGGAGCAGAAACAACGTGCATTAACACTCGAAATGGGTAGCAGCTAAATTCTCACCGGACCTTTCTGTACTTTACTGAAGGGAGGTGGAATAGACAAAGGGATAATAATTTCTTAATTATTCCTTGCCTCAGTGTCTCTTTTTAAAAATGAGGCCAGGCACCTCTCCCCAGATGTTTGGCTGTATTTACATTGCTAGGTACTTAGAAGCGAGGCTGTGGCTGAACAAAAATGTAACGTGTTGTCCTTCTCCCTTTCTGTCCTTTTGACTTTGATGTAGAGTTTGTTTATCTGTTAGTTTTTTGGTTGGTTGTATCCAGTGTTGTTTCAAAAATGACTTAAAGCTGCACTGGGAAATGGGAATGATGAGCTCTGGGAGAACATGGGCTGCAGCTCTGTGTCCCTTGCCCTATGACATGGGTCTATAACCAATGATGTGGGTGCCGTTGCTGCACATTTTCCATGTGGGGAGTTTTACTGGATGGTTACTCATGAGACTTCCTTAGAACCTTTCACAAAAGGTGAGCCTCAACCATAAAGCAGTGCTACTTGGGATGATTTTATTATGAGAGTTTTTTTATTATGAGGAAGTCAATAGTGGGAGGGGAAAGGGAGGAATTGAAAACTTTAGATTAAAATGTCTAAAGCAATATCAAAGTGAGGAAGGTGTTTATTGATTCACTGGTGTGAATACCAATCAGATTCCCACCTCACGCTTCAGAAATAAGGGGGGGAAGCACTAATAACGAATCTATTTTCTTGTCCTTTTTTACAGGCCAAGTAGAATACAGTCATGAGAAAGGAGAATCTGGTGGGAGCTTTGCTTTTAAATTTGATGTGGTCGATGGGGAAGGCAACACATTGATTGGCCAGTCATTTTCCATCAGTGTTTTGGGTAAGGGGGCATTGGGTTTCTAAAAATATTCCAGCAGCTCTGGGGTTATATGGTCTGCACTGTGCTCACCTTGAGGCTGGAGCCTTTCCTTTACCCAACCCCCATGGGAATCTGGAATACTGTCCCCTCTGCTGCGTGAAGCTCCAGATCCTTGGTGGTACCCTCTGATTTTACTCCTGGGCACCAGGCCCAGAACTGAAGAACAGAAGCTGAAAGGATCCCCTTTCAAATCACTATTTCTGATATTTTCAGAAGACAATTCCCCACCAGTCGTCACCACCAACAAAGGGCTGGTCTTGGATGAGAACTCAGTGAAGAAGATCACCACTCTGCAGCTCTCTGCCATGGACCAGGAGAGTAAGCCTGTGGAACTAATCTATAGAATCACTAGACAGCCCGAGCTGGGCCATCTGGAGCATGCAGAATCACCCGGTAAGCCTATCACCTGTGCTTCATCAAACCAAAAGTTGGGATTTAGTAAGCATTGGGGGTAAGCCACACACACCTAGAATCTGCCTTTGTTAGTATTTACTGTCTGCATTACTAATTTTGACTATTATATACTGCCTTGCATTATATCTGGCACCCAGTAGATACTCAATAATTTCTTGCTGAAAGCTGAATAAACAATTGCAATTTTATGTAAGCAATCTTGTCTCCGTAACTAGATTGTCAATTCCTGAGGGCAAACACTGCACCCTCTTCTCCTAACGTCTGAGCACCTGGCACAGTATGATGCAGTGTGCTTAAAAATGTAATTCAGGAAAGGGACGCCTGGCTGCCTCGGTCAGTTAATTGCTGACCCTGGCTCAGGTCATGATCTCGTGGTTCATGAGTTTGAGCCCCATGTCGGGCTCTGTGCTGACAGCTCAGAGCCTGGAGCCTACTTTGGATTCTCTGTCTCCCTCTCTCTCTGCCCTTCCCCTGCTTGTGCTGTGTGTGTGTGTCTCTCTCACTCAAAAATAAATAAACATTAAAAAAAATTTAAGGTAACTCAGGAAATAGCAAGTGAGCATGCATATTGAGCAAGATTCTAGTTTAGCTGCTGCTGGGGAGAAAAAAAAAGATACAGGAGATTGCATCCTCATCCTTTAAAAAAAAAGGTACAGGAGATCCCATCCTCACCCTCTAGTGCGCTCTATTGGATGATATAAGGAACCTCTGCATATAACCATATATAAGAGAAGAACATGACAGGTATTTTAAGAGTTGTATAAACATGGTGTCATAGGAGTTCAAAAATGGGAGAGGCTAAGGGCGACTGGGTGGCTTAGTCACTTAAGCATCTGACTCTTGATGTCAACTCAGGTCATGCTCTCACGGTTCATGGGTTCAAGCCCCACATCAGGCACTGCACTGTCTCTTTCTCTTTCCCTCTCTCTTTGCCTCTCCCCTGTTCACTCTCTCTCTCAAAAATGAATAAATAAATTAAAAAAAAAAACAGGAGAGGCTACATTGGGTTCGGAAGGTGCACAGAGGTGACATTTAAAAGAGCCCTTAGAAGGCAGAGTTTGGGCAAACAAAAATTGTGTTATTTTCAGAGATGGGAATGGCATGTGGGCACATTCAAAATAAATGATGAGTGGGGCCAGTTTAGCTAAAGCATATATTCTGAAAATAGGAGTAGATGCAGCTCACGGGCAGAGTGAGATTTTATGGAGGGTCTTCAAATTTGGGATAAGGAATCCTTATTAAATTCAGTAGATGGTGGAGAGTCACTACAGAATTCTGAGCAGGTTAGGAAAGTGAAATTCATCTAGTGTCTAACAGATGAGTGAAAGAAAGAAAGAAAAAGGAGGCAGTGACAGTGGGTTGGAAGTTTCACATTTGGGCCTAATAGGAGGTAGTGAGGCTTCACCCAGAGGGGCCGTGGTGGGAATAGGCAGGTGAGAATGATGTAAGCGATGGTACCTGGCACCCAGTATGTATTCGATAGACAATGGTTGGTGGAAGGAAGGGAGGGAGGGAGAGAGGGAAAGAGGAAGGAATTTCAGGGTGGGAACCTATAGAAGTTGGCTGAATGGATGTGAGGTACTGGAGATGCTTGCTGAACAATCTAAAGGCAGAGTTGTCTTTATTTCATACATCATAGAGGCAGGGATGGTTTGCAGGAGATTTAAAGCATCACTGGTTTCCTTTGGATTTTAAGTTACAGAACCTTCATTCATTCAACCAGAGGAATGACAAAACAGAGGACCTACTCACCATGATTCTACTCACTCTCTAATACAGGGAGTCAGAGCAAAAGCAAACAAGCAAACCAATGTATCCTATATCAATGATTATGAGTGTTAGGGGGAGAAATAAGAGTGTTCCAGGGTGCAGGGAGGAAGGGGGTAAGGGAAGGACTTCCTAATATAAGAAGACCTTTGAGAAGAGGTCTGAGGAGAGTGAGGGAGCCAGTCGTGCTGATGTTATAAGGATAGGGCTTTCCAGACAGACAGATCAGTAAGTGTAAACATCTTGAGTTGGGATCAGTCTGGTGCATCCAATTCCAAAGGCAGCAATACCAGTGTGGCTGGGGCAGGGTGAATGAGATGGTGAATGAGAGGGAGACCTGTGGGGAGAGGTGAAGGGTAGTCTGGCAGAGGATGAGAGGGGAAGTGCATCGTGGTGATGGTGAGGGTGGACGGGAGAGTGTTGACTGTTTGGTGGGAGGGCATGGGGAAGGTGGGGAGATTGGCGAAAATCCCAAATGCAGGGGCACCTGGGTGGCTCAGTTGGTTAAGTGTCCGACTTCAGTTCCGGTCATGATCTCACAGTTTGTGGGTTTGAGCCCCACATTGAGCTCTTTGCTGACAGCTCAGAGCCTGGAGCCTGCTTTCAGATTTTGTGTCTCCCTCTCCCTGCCTCTCTCTCTCTCTCTCTCTCTCTCTCTCTCTCTCTTTCTCAAAAATAAATAAATATTAAAAAAAAATCCCTAATGCAAATGGAAGCAAATGGCCTACCCTTTTGTCCCAAAGTTCCTTCAGGAAGAATGCACATCAGCACTCCTAAGACCTTGGCTGCAGGAGATATTTGATAACTAATTCATGAGCTAATTGCTTCTGCCAGAATTCTGTCAGGTTGCTGATTGTATCTCTCCAAAGATGAAAGGGCAGACTCTTGGCTGTTATGTTAGGCAGCTGCATCCACACCATACAGAGATTTAAAAGCACTGAGCCTCATGCAAGGCACTGTCAGTTGCCTTCCTGATAGTAAATCCCAGCCCCCGCTCTTCTCTGACCCTGGGCTGTATTAAGAGTTCAGTGTGAGGCTGCTTCAATGACTCCTTTTCTGTTTTTACAGTCTCGGCCATCCCTGGGATTAAATTCTGGTTGCCAAGACCAAGCCAGTGCTGCTTAGGGTGATCACACTTCTCCCTTAGCTTGAGAAAGTACCCTCCAAAAAAGGAAGGAGGGCCCCCTTTCCCTGGGACACTTCTTTCACCTGCCCTTTTCCACCAGGCTTGGCTTCCTAACCCACTTGACTCGCGCCCCCACCAGTTTTTCTCCATCCACCTGTTTCTAGGAACTCTCGGTGGACCAGATACGAGGATCTAGCCCCCTCCCCTTTACTCTTGGGGGCTCCTCCCCATTGCTGATGGAACAGGGCTTCCCTGCCCCTCCTGCACCTCCAACCCCATTCTGAGTCATTTCCATAGCATTTGGACAGAATTCTCGCATTCCCTGTCTGCCCTAAGTGAGAATATTTTTATGAATTTGATACTTTAGATGTCAGAGGTGTCCCTTGAGAGGAAATGCATGTTGATATCTTACATTCCTCTCTTAAGGCAGCTGGCTCAGCTTTGAGAAAAGCCCCCACACCTTGACTCTTTGCCTTAGTGGGTTAGGGTGGGTCTACCAGGAGCTGGGGTGGACTGGCCTGTGCTTTGCAAGAGGAACAAGCATGCTCCTAGGCTGGTGCCTTGTAGTGCAGGTACTGAGCTGTTTTGGGACTGATGCCTCTTGGAATTATCAGTTTCCACCAGTGCCTGCAGATATCCTTTCACTGGTTAACTATGAAGTGGACTTATTCTCATATTGTCTGTCTTGGTCAGTGAATTATAATTGATTGTTCTTTTTGGATAGACAGGACAGGTGTGGAGATCCTATTTTTGTCCCCTGAGATCTAGGGAGCCACATGCCGGTACAGACTGTGCAGAAGACAGCCACGAGCCTGCCCTTGTGTGCCCTTTGCAAGGTTGAGGGGCCATCCCCTAATGTAAGGGACCCTAAAGATCTCTTTTTCTTGTGAAATCAGAGTGAAGAGTTATTAGGATAGAAGCTAAGTCTCTGGAACAAAGAGACCCCAAATCGCAGTGCCTTCAACAAAAAATTCATTTTCTCTCACAGAAAAATCCAGAGGAAGGTGGCCCAGATGGCCTAAGGTGGCTGCGTGGTCCTCAATATGAGGGTCCCATCTCTGGCCCGAGGTGACCACTGTAATTGTTGCCATTCCCCAGCCAGCAGTAAGGGGCAAAGGCCAGGGGACCACGCATCCATTTTTATTTTAGGAGTATTACCAGAAGAACACACATCAATTTTGATCACATCCCAGTGGCTGGAGTGTAGTGAGACAAAACTGTGGGATGGCTGGGAAATGTAGACCCTAGCTGGGCATCCAATTACTTAGCTAACAGTGAGGACTTGTGTTTTTCAAGTCAGGGAGGAGTATAGCAGTCTCCAGCACAGAACTGGTTTCTCACCTTCACCAAACACTGACTGAGTAGCTGCTACAGGAGGAAATTTGTTTTGGAGGTGGGAGACTTGTAAACAAACATGAGCAAATGTGTTTCAGTAGCTGTGACAGCAACACAACAGGACAGTGAGAGCCAACGCACAGCGAGTTCCACCTAAGAGAGGTGTGGGAGTGAGTCAGGAAAGACTTCCCAGAGATGGTGCTTTAGCCAAGGTATTCAGCAGTGTCCTCTTTCTCTCAGCCTCTCTCAGTATTGTGACACCAACCAAAATAGGACACGCTCATGACTTTAGTTTCTGTTCTCCCCGAGAGCAGAGGTATGTTAGAGTGCTGAAGACTGCCATCACAAAGTACCACAGACCGGGCAACTTAACAAAGTCTCACAGATCTGGGGCTGGAGGTCCGAGATCATGCTATCAACAGGGTTGATTCCCTCAAGGGCTGTTAGGGAGAATCTGGCCCAGGCCTCTCCTCAGCTTATAGAGATGGCCATCTTTCTGTTCCCAGGGCGTGCTGTCTGTATGGGTATATCTGTGACAAACTTTCCCCTTTTATAAGTACATTAATCAGATTGGATTAGGGCCACTCTAATGACTGCATCTTAACTACTTACTCTGCAATGATCCTGTTTCCAAATAAGGTCACATTGTGAGGTACCAAGGGTTAGGACTTCAGCATATGAATTTGGTGGGGGTGGGTGGTGAGGGAGGGGACACAATTCATTCCATGACAGGAGGCTCTGAAGAAAATCTGAAGCCAAGAAGCTGAGAGTCCCCTAAAGCCTGAGTCTGACATGGGACACAGGCAGCATCATAGAGCTATCCACAGCTCTGCAGAGAGCAGGAAGGCTGAGGCAAAAGGAAGGCAATTACTTCAAAGATGCTTTATTCCCATGCTGCCTCTCTGACCTGGACTGAACTTTCTCTAACGTGCTGCCCCTCCGGGGGAATTGGAAAAACTGACAGGGTTAATGTGGGTCTCTGTAATACTGCCAGATACATAGTTTAGCCAGTGGGTTGGTAACTGAAAACACCTTCGATGGGATTAAATGCCTTCAAGATATTTCAAACAGTAACTACCTGCTGTGACAGCCAGTAGGGACAGTATGTTATTAGAAACACCATCTTGATGGGGAGTAGCTTAAATCTTCCAATACCCAATTAACAAAGGTTGGAATTTTTTCTTACATGTATAGAGATTGAAAATTTGTGCTCAGTAAGACCTCTTAGATAGCAATTAGAGTGGTTGAACTGAATTCGTTCACCAACCATGTTTTGAGTACCTGTTGTATGCCAGGCACTATTCTCGGTACACAGTAGTGAATAAACAATAAAAATCCTTGTCCTCTTGAAGCTTACGTTCTATGCAGCTCATTACCCTCTGCCACGAAGTTAGGGATATCAGACAAGACAAATGTTATAGCCAAGAAAGTATTCTAGAAGAAATGAATCAATTAAAATATACAATGGTGATATTGCACAGGTAGATTCGTGAGTGGCTTTTGTGATTTTTTCACTACTTTTCTGTGTTTTTCATATTCGCTCCAATATGCTTGTATTACTTTTATATTGAAAAAAATTAAAGGATAATGGTAAAATCCAAGAGGCTCCTCGCCTAGCCTGAAAAGGTTAGATGAGTTGTACAAAAAGTACTCCTTGCAAGCATAAACTTTAAAGTTAGACAACCTTGAGCTCCAGCCCCAGCACTGCCCTCCTATTAGCCGCATGACCTTGGATAGGTCACACTGCTTTTCTAATTGTATTCATGTCATAATCTAGAAAAATGGAGGCAATATGCCAACCTTGACCTCCCAGAATTGTTACAAGATACAACTCAGTATATATAAACAAGCTGAAACAGTGTTCTGCACATGGGGTAGGTGCTCAATGTTTGCTAGGTCGACTTGGGAAAGGAGCCTAGAGCTGTCATATACTGCTAGTGGAAATATAAAATATACCACTTAGTTTGGCAGTCTCTTAAAAAGTTAAGCATACACCTAACCCGCATTCCCACAATTCCATTCTTAGAGATTTACGCAAGAGGAATAAAACCTTAAGCCCCTACTAAGACTTGTGCACAAATGATCATAACAACTTTATTTGCAATAGCACAAAACTAGAAATAAACTAAATGTCCATCAGCAGGTAAATGGGGAAACAAACTGTAATATAATAGAATAGTTGTCAGCAATAAAAAGGAATAAATTATTAGCACATGCTGCAATATGGATGAAACTCAAAACAATTATGCTAAGTGAAGGAAAGCATAAAATAGTACATACCCTATGATTCTAATTATGAAAAAATTAGAGAAAATCCAACTAATCTACAGTTACAGAAAACAATTGATTTGATTCTTTGGGATAGGGTAAGGGATGGGAAAGGGAAGAATGGAGGGATTATAGAATGTCAGTTGAGAAACTTTTGGGTGATGGAAATGTTCACTATTTTGATTGAGATGATAGTTTCATGGATGTGCCCAAGTTTATGAAATTTTACACTTTAAATAAGTGCAATTTATTATATGTCAATTTCCTCTCAGTAAGAAATGTTAAAAAAAAAAAAGAAAGAAAGAAAAGATCAATTCCAAATCTTTCTTTCCAAGAAGAAGGAAAAAATCTATCACCTTCCTTAATCAATCTTAGACTATAAAAGACTCACATAAAGGGAACAGTGAGTTAGGTGACCAGTTGATTGTGAGAATCCATACAAGAATTTCCCTATGAGCTGTGAGAATGGATTCACAGCAGGTAAAAAGATTTAAATTTCTCAGTGCAGCCAGTCTGAAGTTATTAAATTTTTAAAGAATGGTATGGATTTCTGTCCAGAGCCACAAGACAAAGCGATAAGACAGGGGGCTACATTTTTTGCCTGTCAAAAGCTGATGTAGCAAGCACAGAAATATAAAATTCCTCATCAAAAAAATAATGCCCCAGTATCCAGGAGACTGTTGTATCTAGGTAACAAATTTCAGATGATAAAGAGAGTTGCAAATGTGTAAACCATGTGGGTTTATTTTTTTAAAACAGATAAAGCAGTGATCTTGATGTCACAGTTACATGTAAAACAGTCAAAGTAGAATCTCTTGGGGTTTTTTGGCCGAAAGGCCAAACTGGTTTTCCCAGGATTAACAATGACAAATAATAAATCCCAGGAAGGAGCAAATGAATTTCAGGACCAAACCAAAGGACTGGATTCAATGGATTAATACCCCAGCACCCAGAAACAGAAAGAGGGAATTTGTGCTGAGAGACTAAAACCACATTCGATGTGGTTTTGTTTCAGTCTTGGTTGGCACCAAAGATGAGCTGCAGAAGCCCTAAGATAGGAGCATGAATTCTGGGCTGCTTTGATAAATGTTGTTGGACATTTAAAAACATAAGATGTTATTCATTTGTGGGAAATGGTGGCATTATCTAAAATAACTTTAGGTTTTTTTGTTTTGCTTTATTTTGTTTTTTGTTTTGTTTTGGCTTTGAAAATGACTGTGAAAAAAATGTAATGTGTTTTCTCTGTATCATGTTCTTAAAGGATACTGGCTTTTTAGGTCATTTTAGAGTTGAGATAGAATGATTGCTCAAACCCCAAAGTCATACAGTAAGTTTTGTAACTGCCAGCCTGGCTAAAGTGGTATGTGAGAAGCCAGAATTGTGAACCAGAGAGCTGAAAGGACCTTGAAGAATATCCAATGAAATCTTGGATGCCAGGCTCACTAATCACAGAAAAAAGGCTATGTGTAGCCAAGCCCTATGACTCCAGTGTTCAAAAGCTAAATCATCACACAATATTAAAAATTAGGGCAGGTTTTCAGAAAGGACTATGAGGCTATAGGGGGGTATAAAACTTAAGAGAGAGGAGTTTGAAGACTAAGACAATGGTTCTACCTTTCACAGATTTGACCTGCATACATAAATCCCTAGAGAAAGGAGAGGAACATTTATTGAGCACCTGCTGTTGGCTTGGCACATACTAGAAGCTAGATAATTAAGTTAACATGTGCTCCCACAGAACATATGCTGTTGTAGAAAAAAATATATATATACAAACAACTCTAACACAAGGTCTCAGAGAGAAGCATATAACTGCTATGAGAAAAACACAAAGGACTCTGTGGTGAGAGTTTGGCATTTCTCTAACATTAGAAGTATGGCTAGCATTTTGACATCCTTTCTCTGATTCTCTCTTCCCCTTTTGCTAGGTATCCAGATTAGTTCCTTTACTCAAGCTGATCTGACTTCACGAAACATTCAATATATCCACTCCAGTAAGACTGAGAAACATTCAGATGCCTTCAGCTTCACGCTCTCAGATGGATTCAGTGAGGTAGGCAAGGCGCTCTATTCCCTCAGTGAATGGCTACTGATTCAGCGCAGTCTTCTTTGTTGCAAAGCAACCATGTAAATTTCACCTTCCCCTGCTCTCACCAATGATGGTGGTGGCCTCTGGCAGTCCCTGGGTCCCTCACCAAAGGGAAATCACTCTGGATTTCTGGTCAGTCAGTCATGCCAGGAATGGGTGAAAGGAAAAGTAGAGAGTACCTACCTACCTTCTCCGTGGGTGGGTGCTGAGGACAGGTGTCCCTCCTGCACTTTCTACCATCTAGGTGACACAGACTTTCCATATCACCATACGCCCTGTGGATGATTCACTGCCTGTTGTACACAACATGGGGATGCGAGTACAGGAGGGTGTGAGGAAGACCATCACAGAGTTTGAGCTCAAGGCGGTGGATGCCGACACAGAGGTAAGAACGCTCCTCTGGGTTCTCTGGTTGAATAAGAGGTGAGGTTTGTACAGGTGTCCTTGAAGGGTTAAAAACCAGAAGACACTGTGGCCTTCTGGAAAAGAATATATTTGAGATCAAATTGTTTTTAAACCCTTTCTCAAATCCTAAATACATTCACTCTCTTCCCTGATCACATGTGATAATCCCGTAACATGCTGATTTTTTAATCATGATTCATTGAAAATTAGATAGATAGCATTTTACCCACTTTTTAACTTTTTCTTATTAAACTGAACAAGGGTTTTGGGCACCTATTCATTTTTCCTATCATTTTACCTGCTTCATTCAGACTTCTCTGAATGCAACCTGATTATTACAATTTGAGCATCCTTACAGAACTAGGCTTTATTCAGTAATACAGAGCACATAAAGACCAAACTCAAATTCTCATGATGCTTTCAGATTAAAGTATCTAACATTCTGGCATGATTTAGCGCTCCCATAAAAGAGTACCATAGCATTTGTTCATTAGTTCTGTGTATACCTTTCCCCGTGCCAGTACTCATTCACTCATTTATTCTAAAAAAATATCGATTACCTAATTAAGTGCCAGGTTCTGGTCTCGATGCTAAAGACAGGGCTGTGAAAAAAACAAAGTTCCAGCCTTAGGGAGTTTTCAGCCTTGGGTTAAAGGAACAGACAATAAAGAAAGAACATATAAATATCATGTCAGATATGATAAGTGCTATGAGTAAAAATAAAGCAAGACAAAGGAGATAGAGATTGAAGCGTGTGTTATTTTAGACAGAGTCAGGGACGTCTTCTCTGAGGAACTGATATTTGAGCAGAGATATCATGAAGTGGAAGAGCAAGGTATGCAGTGTCTGAAAGAGTCATTCTCTGGGCAAAAGAACCAGAAGTGCAAAGGGACTGTGGTCAAGTGTGCTTGGAACCTTTGAGTTACAACCAAGAAGCCAAGAAGCCAGAGCCCAGTGAGCAAGCAGGAGAAAATAGGAATGGGGCCAGAGAGGAAGCCTGGCATTAGGCCACAGAGGGCCTTTTTGGCCCAGGTCAGGCCTTTGCATTTTATTCTAAGTTAGTGGGAAATTATTGGAAAGTCTTGAGCAGGGTTTTCTACATCTTTATTTTTTCTTCTATATTGACTGGAAGTCACAATTAGAAAGGGGAAATTAGCTTCTGTTCTATTGCATATTGTACATGAGAGTTTTAGGAAAGTGGGGGAAAGGTTGGGAAGGAAATGAATGGTTTTAAAAGTCTAGTTCCTATCATCCTGGCAGAGGTTAAAAATTCAGGTTTTTGAGGTGCCTGGGTAGCTCAGTTGTTTAAGCGGCCAACTTCAGCTCAGATCATGATATCACAGTCTGTGGTTCAAGCCCCACATCAGGCTCCAGGCTGACAGCTCATAGTCTGGAGCTGCTTTGGATTCTGTGTCTCCCTCTCTCTCTCCCCCTCCCCCCCTCAGAAATGAGTAAACATTAAAAAAAATTTTTTTTTTAATTCAGGTTTTCCCGTTTGACCCTTAAATGTCTTCCTCTGACAACAGAAGTCACCAGAACATAAGTTCAATTGTCGTAACCAATACAGTTCCTCTCCTTAGTTTTATTTTTTGTATCTCTAAAGCAAATGCAATCCTTATTTTATAAACATCTTTAGGCGTGGGTATCCTTGGCCACCTGCTGGCTGTCACTCACAAATCTGGTCTCTGCTACAAACTTCTCTTCTCCCCTTGCTTTTTACCCCCTCGATAGGCCGAATCTGTCACATTCACCATTGTGCAGCCCCCACGCCATGGCACCATAGAGCGGACCACCAATGGGCAGCATTTCTGGCACACCTCCACCTTCACCATGGAAGACATCTACCAGAACCAGGTCAGCTACAGCCATGATGGCAGCAACTCCCTCAGAGACCACTTCACCTTCACCGTGGCTGATGGGACAAACCCCTTCTTTATCATCGAGGAAGGAGGAAAAGAGGTGAGGGGCAAAGACAGTGGAAAGAGAGACACAGCAAAGTGTGCTGGAGGTTGTCCAGAGGCAGAACACGGCATTTTTAGGCCAAGAATAGCAATGTTCTTATTGTCACTACTTGGCCTTGGGCAAATCACTTAACTTCTCTAAGCTTCAGTTTCTCACCTGTGAAATGGGTACGATTTCAGTTAGTCTAAGGATCAAAGGAGGTAATCCGCAGAAAGTGGGTAACCTTGTTGGCAAATAGCATGCACAATAAAGGGCGATAGTTATTGTTATTATGACTGTCATTATTTCTCTTTTCCTTTTTCCCACATGTTGACTCCTTTCATCTGGCTTTTCAATAATCTCATAAGATTCTAGATTGTCTTTCTTTTTTCTATGTCCCCTCAGCCAGTCAGGGTTTCTCAGTCTCCTGAAGAATAATCTAGTTAAGAGTGTGGCTTTTGCATCTAAAAGACACTGATTTAAATTCTAACTCTCTCACTTAGTAGCTGAAATGTCTTTGCAAGTCATTTACCCTTCCTAAACCTGTCTGTAAAATGGGGATGATATCTGCCCTTATGATATACTTTAAGTGCTTTATAGCACCTAACCCAGTGCCTTACACAGGAAACATAGGAAACATCCAATAAAGTGTGGCTGTAGTATCATCATCGTTGTTGTCATTTTAGGACCACCTCGTGAAACAGATTAATAGTGTTTTTCTCTTGAGGTCCTACAGTTGTCAAGCTTTACCTCCCTAAAAGAATTGCTCCGTTCTAACATTCAGGTGTCCGCAAGAAACTTTAAAATGGCCTCTCCACTACCTTCCCTGCAGTTCTTACTCACTCCTTTATTCCTCAGCCGGGTCTCCGGCAGTATCATAACCCTTGGGAATAATTGCAACTCTGATAAAAGGTGGGCCCGAGGACACACCTGCGTCTCAGGCATCTGTGTCTGACTCAGCAGAAGCAGTTTTACTGAGCAGCATGATCACACCCTACTGTATTTCAGGATAACAAAAGGGTCAACCTCTCACTCCTACAGAGTCCTTCCCTCCTCCGATGATGCATGGGAATGATTACTTTCCTGGAAGAAGGATCCCCCTCCCATCCCCCCACCCCCCGCATCCTTTAGAGACAGCCTGTGCGAAGGTCGTTCTCAGTTGGCCCAGGTGCCCGTGAGACGGCTCTTGGGATTTCCTGCCATTTCGGTGTCTGCACTGCATCACCACCTGGCTAATCATCAGTTTTATTTTCTCTCTTCTAAACTGTAGCTGCTCCCCAACTTAATTTGACTTTCAGAAGAGAAAAAAGATTTCAGGATGAATCAGCAAGAGGCTACCTCTCTGATAAACACAAAAGGTCATAGTAGTCTCCAGAGGGACTGAATTATTTTTGAAATGGAAATTATTTAGGACAGTTGCAGAAGATTGAAAAGCCAGCAAGCCCTGTGTGCAGGCGTGCCTTATTTTCTCAGGAACAGTGAGGTTCTGGGAGCAGACTCACCACATATGTGCAGCGTGTGTGTATGTGTTATCTGCATGAGAGTGAAATTGTAGACCAGTTTCTTTTCACTATTCCCACAAACGCTTTTATTCTTGATTTCCTCAGCCCCCTTCCCCAATATGGATGGTTCTCCCTCAAAAAAAGGGAAGAAAAGAAGAGAATATCTTCCCATGAAACATCTTTTCACAACTGGCAGAATCTCACCTGGGGATTTTGACATTAACATGTTAATGATGAGTTTAGTCCACCTCTCATGAACATGCTAACAAGAGTCATCCAAAGGAAAACAGGGCAATACTAAACCCAATTAAGGGATGCATGGGTGTGGGAAAGTCAACTTCCATAGCAGGTGAAACTGCAGAAAAGTGCCACTTTCCTTGCTTTTCTTGTCATATTGTCCCCACTTTATCAGTCGGCCTTCTCTGCACCTCACGCCAAGGGGGGGAAGCAATAGGAAACTGGCTCGGTCACCCATGCTGAAGTGCCATCAGATTTCAGGGGTCACAGCATTGTAGGTCCTGGATCTGACATATTTCAGATGGCTGCGAATGATGACTTTTCTCTTTTGGCTTCCCCTCCAGGTTATGACAGCAGCACCTCAGCAGTTCCGAGTAGACATCCTCCCAGTAGATGATGGCACCCCTAGAATTGTTACCAACCTGGGGCTCCAGTGGCTGGAGTACGTGGATGGCAAGGTAAGGCCTTTCCATCTGCTGCATTCACATGAACCAGCTTGGGCTATGTCCTTATTCAGGGCAACTTGGGGATAGAGGTCAGTTCCGCTCACGTTTACCCCTCCTTAAGGGAACTGAGTTTTCTAAGATTGACAAGCTCCATGAGTTTCGTTAGGAATATATATAGTTTAAGATGTTCTTAAGAATTGACTCCCCAGGGGTGCCTGGGTGACTCAGTCGGTTAAGCATCCGACTTTGGCTGGGGTCATGATCTCATGGTTCGTGGGTTTGAGCCCTGCATCAGTCCCTGTGCTGACAGCTCAGAGCCTGGAGCCTGCTTTGGATTCTGTGTCTTCCTCTCTCTGCCCCTTCCTTGCTCATGCTCTGTCTCTCTCTGTCTCTTGATAATAAATAAAAGCATTAAAAAAATTAAAAAATAATTGACTCCCCAAAATACAGAAGTCAAACAAGATAGAAGTTTTGTTCTGCTTTTTTTCTCTCACATATAGAGTGGAAGTAAGTGCGCAGTCTAGGGCTCTACGGGACTGATCAGGGATGCTGATTCCTCTGTCTTCTTATTCTGGCATCACTGAGTTGTTGCTGTTAACAACACAGCCAAAACTCTTTAGCCATTCATTGATATTCCAGCCCATAGGAAGAGGAAGATAGCGAAGTAGAGGGCGAGGAACTTCATTTTAAACAAGTGATAGAGAAATAAAACACATCACTTGCACTCATATTATTTTGGCAAGAAGTTGGTCATATGCTCCATCTGTTGCATGAGTGGCTGGGAAATAATCTCTAGCTGGTTCAGCTAAAAGTTTGTTAACTAGAAGGGGAGGATGGGCTTCAGGAAGCATCTGGAATATGCTATTGATCGGAAGAAAGTGAGTATT
Source organism: Cryptoprocta ferox (assembly GCA_028646485.1). Classification (NCBI taxonomy): domain Eukaryota; kingdom Metazoa; phylum Chordata; class Mammalia; order Carnivora; family Eupleridae; genus Cryptoprocta; species Cryptoprocta ferox. The sequence goes on along the minus strand of CM053567.1, from coordinate 131,605,088 downwards.
TTGTAGGTGAGTATCCTCAGAGGACTTTCTTCTATTTTAGAAATTCCCTTCTTCTCCTAAATCCCAAATTGGTCTTTTTAAGATATGCCATGATTCTTACCTGGTTACATTAAATCCATATGAACTGATTCCCTTCTTTTGTGTGTGGTATCCCTTCTAGGATGTGGATTTTCTCATCTCCATGAAGCTAATTAGTTGGCTGTATATGTGACTGCTATGCTATATAGCTTTCTACTGTACTGGTTGGAATGTTTTCAAATTAGTACAAATTCCTCTCATCCCCTATTTGATTTTTTCCCCATATTCAGAACCATCCCATTCTCTTCTCAACACTCTCCAATTGGTTTTCTACTTAGCACTTTTATCCTACTGCAATGACTCTTATCAAAGTCACCAATGACCTTTATTTTGCCAAATCCAAAGGTCACTTACATGTCCTTACTTTACTAGATCTACAATAATTAATACTGTTGATCACCCCCTTTTTTCTCCCAAGTCTTTGTTCTTACTAAATGTTTGTTGAATGGATGAATGAGAGAATTAACAGTTTAGCCAATATATTTGGGCAATATTGGGGTATCACATATTTATCTTACGCAATTTTGAGCATTATGATTGTCTCCTATAAGGTATAAAGTGGCCGTCTTCCCTTTATTTTATCATTGTTTCAAACTTCCAACCTTTCCCACCATCTCAAATCTCTCCTCCAGTCCAGATGAAATTAATCTCTCCGCTCCACTCTCCGCTCCACAGTTAATCTCTCCATTCCCAAAAAGTGTACAGTACTCTTTTTTGTATCTCCTATTATGGCTCCTGCCACAAGAGCTACCTTGCTCATGAGCCTTTCTTTCCCAATAACGTGTGAACACCTCAAGGACAGAGGCTGGGATGGTTGCTATCCTCATAGCATCTTCAACCCTGACAGAGTTTTCCATGCAGTAAATGCACTCAGTAAATCATTGTTGAACTGAATTAATTCTGAGTCAGAGGGTCTTGGTCTGGCTTTATTCCCACCTCAGGAATTAAATTTAATGGGTTTCTATTCCAGGCAACCAACTTGATCACCAAGAAGGAACTGCTGACCATGGACCCGGACACAGAGGACCTGCAGCTTGTCTATGAAATAACAGCGGGCCCCAAGCATGGCTACGTGGAGAGCAGACTCCAGCCTGGCAGAACTGCTGTCACTTTCACGCAGGGTGGGGACTCGGGGAACCAAGAGATGGGATAAATCTGTTCTAACTCTCCCCAGCGCCCTGATCTTCTCTCACAACCACTTCGAGCTACTTATCCCCATATAACTTATTTGCAAACAAACAGCTCTTTTAGTGTCTAACCATCCAGCTTTGGAATTTTACTTCTCCTGATTTCTTTTTCCTATTACTCTGAATTATAACAAAAAAAAATTCTTTTTGTCCTTACCATGCTTCCTCAGCTCCCAAATTGCTTTAGGTTTTGGCAAGATTTAGTGGAAGGATGACATATTGATTGATTTTCTTCTTTTTTTAATTGAGGCATAATTGATACACAATGTTAGTTTCAGAGGTAAAACATGCTTGGTTTTCTTTAAAAAACAAACACTGTACTTTATTAAATATCTGTGATCCTGCATGGTTTATTTTTGTTCTCTAAGGGTTATAGATTGTCTTTTAAGTGTTTAGCAAAGAAATTAATATCAACATGGATAGGTTGCTCAACAGAAATATTTTCTTATTCTGAATCACATCAAGCAGACCATTCTGTATTTTAGTTTCTTATTAGTATGTCAGACTCTTCTAGACTTCTTTGGAAGATAGGCCTTACTTCGAGCAGTCATTGCAAAAACTGTACCTTACAACTCAGGTACCATATTTCCCTTTTCTTCCTGTTCTCAATCTTGTGTTCTTTCCCAGAAGAGAACATATTATCTGTGCCTTATGTATGGGCTGTTTTAATAAAACCCCAGCTTTTCTTAATAGCACATGCCTTCTAAAGAACCTTATTTAGAAGGAAGTACGGGTGAGTATAAGCATGTATATACAGAGAATGGAGTCAAATACTTTTCTCTGTCAGCTCTCAGATTTGCCTTTAACATTCCAGAGAGATTCATTAAAGTCTTTTTTTGCCAAGACCCTGAGATTCTCATTTTACAACATAAGGGTACTTCCTGTACATAAGTACCTCTTTTGTCACATGGAGCTTTAGGATTTTATTTTAAAATCTGGTGGACATATTTATTTTTAAGACTACTATCCCTTTTTGTTCTTAGGATATTAAGTTCTGTCTGCAGCCCATTAGAAGAATAAACTGGGTAGGATAGTGTGGAATCTACAAGACTGTCTTTACATCCCCAGTTAATTTGCATGTGTTTCTTCTCACAGAGGATGTGAACTTGGGATTGATTCGTTATGTGTTGCACGAGGAGAAGATCCATGAGATGATGGATAGTTTTCAGTTTCTGGTGAAAGACAGTAAACCCAATGTGGTCAGCGACAATGTCTTCCATGTTCAGTGGTCCCTCATCAGCTTTAAATATACCAGGTACAAGGGTTATTGGTGTTCATTCTTGAGAAATCAATCAGGCAAACAGAAGAAATCAGATTGAAGTACCTGGGGGCTAACTATAGTTATCTGACGATGTTGGTGGTGGAGATAACAATAACAAAAATAACACCACCAATTTTTTTTTAATACTGTATGTATTAGTCACTTGACATACATCATCTTATTTACTACTTGCAGTTGTAAGGTGAGTGCTGTTGTTATCCCCACAAGGACAAGGCAATGGAGACAGAAAGAGGTTAACTAGTTTACCCAAAGTCACATAGCTAATAAGTGGTAAAACCAGGATTGAAGTCCAGTGATCTTAACCATTGTGCTTTACTGCATCTCCTACAAGTATTTTTGCTTCTGTATTCAAGTTTTAGAACACAGTTGAACTGATAAGAAACAAAAATACACATTCAAGTTATGAAAGTAATCACTGGCCCATAATAACAACATCTTTGTCTTCCCCCTACATTCTCTCTGCTCTTGGGCTTGTATTCTCCCCCTAGCTCCTTTGGTGTTCATAGAATTCTATACCTTTTGGAACAAACTCATAGCTTAATATAGATAGCTCCTTAAGGTGCTTTTATAGACTGTTGGGTGGTTGAAAGGCAAATAGGCGCCAATTTTGGTAAAGATAGGCAAGCACAGTGTTGATTTTACAGGTCAGATTATAACTAGGATTATAATTTTATGGGGGAGATAATTATTTAAAATGTTTTTAATGTTAATTTTTGAGAGACAGGTGGTACGAGCAGGGGAGAGGCAGGAGATAATTCTTTAAATCTACATTTCAGAGACTCACTACTCTACGAAATCAATTTCATGATAATTTAGATAAAAACTGGAATGGGGTTGGGCAATAACCTACAAACTTGACTTCATGTGCCCCAGTCCTGGGCTGTTCCAGTCTTAGTCACACATACTCAGAGAACTTAGTGAAACATTATAATCAGCTTTTTTATATGCAAATTCTGCTCTTATTTATCTCTCATTTATATCTCCTTAAAAATTAAATAAATGGACTAAACCCAATCACTTTTTCTGGACAAGCTTCCAACTTTTAATTGGCTGAATGGTACAGAGTGTCCCAAAGCTGGCAATGAGGACTGACCTGTCAGGGGCACTTTGCCTACAACCCTCACAGCAACAAGACATAAGTGGGCTCTGGGCAAGGCAAATGAACTTGTGACCATCATCCTCAGGGATGAAAAACAAGGCCCAGCTCAGGCCCCATTCACTTATGGCTTTTCTAAACCTAGATACTTATTATGAAGTAATGGCACATGGATAGTTTGCCTTCTACTTTGCAAAAAGCAATACAAATTCCTAGCAGCAAGCTAAGTTCACCCTGTGTCTTAGTCTGTTTGGGCTGTTATAACAGAATACCATTGATTGGGTGGCTTACAAACAACAGAAATCTATTTCTCACAGTTCTGGGGGCTGGGAAGTCCTAGATCAAGGTGCTGACAGATTTGGTGACTAGCGAGGAATCTCTTCCTGGTTCATAGACAGCTGTCTTCTCCCTGTGTCCTTACATAGTGGAAGGACAAAGGAGTTCTGTGGGACCTCTTTTATAAGAGTACCAGTCCCATTCATGAGGGCTCCACCATCATGACCTAATCACCTCCCAAATATGATTGCATTGTGGTTAGGATTTCAACATATGAATTTGGGGCAGACACATTCAGTCTATAGCACCTTGTCACTCCCCAATGTCATAAAGCTCCATTTGTCTTAACACCTTTGTTCCGTAGCCACAATTCTCTGCCACCACCCTGGTTCCTTTGCTCACTTCCTGGAGATCTGGTCCAGTCAGTTTCCATGTGAGCTAAGTCATTAATTGTCTTCCAAGCAGCTTTCTTTCCTAAGAATCCACTGAACTATTCCAGTCACTCTACCACACTAGGGAGAGATTGTTTGTCTCTGGGTTTTGAAGTACAAAGTGCGTACCTCCTATGTGCCGCTCATTTTCTGAATGACTTTCTACTCACTCTGAAAACGGGGTAGATACCATTCTGCATCAACAGCCTCCTTGATCACTTGGTGCTGTGACTGTCCCTAGGGAACACATTTCCTCGATTTATAACCTGACTTCCTAAAGAAACCAAACTTCCTATTCTCAGAACTGCCTGACACCAGTAAGCAACCAGAAGAGACAGGCATTAAACAAGTGGATTCTTCACAGCCCTAGCTCAGAATTTCAGAGACCACCATTTTGTGTGCTTCCAGCTACAACGTGAGTGAGAAGGCGGGGTCTGTCAGTGTCACAGTGCAGCGGACTGGGAACCTGAACCAGTATGCCATCGTCCTGTGTCGCACCGAGCAAGGGACTGCCAGCTCCAGCTCCGGGGTCAGCCTCCAACCGGGACAGCAGGACTATGTGGAATATGCTGGTCAGGTAGGTGGATGAGGAGGCCTCCGATCCCTGACCGGAGCTGGCTCCTCCAGGCGACACTGTGGTCATTGGCAAGTGTGGCGCCTTCCCCCTAATTTTTACCCCACCTCCCTTTCCATTGGCGCCCTTCCTCAAGTGATTTTCCTGTGTTCCCTTCTCACAGTGCCTAGTTCCTCCCAGTCTATCTACTCTGTAGAAGTTTTAACTGTCAAAGTTTAAGTGGTATAACTTCTCAGTCTTTACATTTTGCTTTATGATCACAAAAAGTCTCCATCGTGTTCTATGTGAGGCCTTTGGCATCCGAACCCTACCTCTCCCCTTCCCATCTCTACCTGAAGGGAGGGAAGAGAGAGTATAGGAAGATGGCTGGGAAGCTCTTGGAATAGGCTGGGTGAAAGATGATGGGAGTTTGAGTTTCAATTATGAAGCGAAGGTGGAGACAAGTGGGTGGATTGAACAGATGAGTAAGAATTGATAGAATTTCACAGTGGATTAGATAGTGGGCAGAAGCAGGAGATGGATCGTGATGCCACTTGCTGGGAGGGCGTGCTGTCAGAGGAGTAGGTTTGGTGAGGGATGGTCTTGGCTGTGCTTTGGACAGGCCAAGTATGCGGTGCTGGAGATTGTGACAGGACCGAGAGGACCATGGTGGTGGTGGTGGTGGTGGTGGTGGTGGTGGTGGTTGGCATGGGTGCAGAGAGCAGGTGGGGCGGAGGTGCCTGCACACGTCTCTACCACAGTGGTGGTAACTAGTACTGGGGTGGGGATGAAGCAGAGAGAGAGGAAAGAGTAAACACAAAAGAGAGAGGAAGAGGACTTAAACAGTGAAGTCCTTTATGGCAGCATGCCCCATATTTGTCATCTTTTATGTGTGGTACAATACTTGGCCCTTACGAGGTATTTCTTCTATGTTTTTGCAAAGTAGTTTCACCATTCTTATGACATCGTAAATCTCTGTAAAGAGGAATGGGTTCTCTCTTTGCAGCATTTCAACTGGACTGAGGTCAATTTAAATGAGGAATCAGAAAAGAATAGATAAGCCAAGGAATCTTTTAAAAAAATAATAAGAAAGAACATGTATTTGTGTTTGTCAAGGAAAGACAAAAGGCAGTGGGTTCTAGAGCTAAATAGAGATCTATGGAGTGTTTTGAAATGCGGAGCTTAGTAAAACTTAATTTGATTCATTGATTAGATATGGAATAGTAATTTTCTCCTGTTGAAAATTATGTGTTTTTCAGATTTGTATGTTCCTAGAGGTTGATACTATTTTACACATTTTAGCTATCTCAGTTTACACAAAGTGTAGTCCAGGCCTATTCCCTAGCCTTTTAATTTTGGATAAATCCATAACCCTGGTTCCGTTGCAAGGTTTTATCTTTATCTTTTTTTAAGACAAATTAAAATCAGAATAAATCCCTATAAGTTCATGATTGTGTGAATATAAAATAATTTCTCTGTTCTGTATCAGGCTAAATTCATATACATTATAGACCTAGCCCATCTTAATGACAAAGGATTTAGTTAAATATAATGTTAAAATTTAATCTGGCTTGTTCATAATGTAAATGGATTCAAAGTCCATTATCCAGTACACTGAGATTCTATGTCAATTTTGATTGCGTAAGCAATATGGTAGTGGTAATAAGGATAATATCTCACATTTGTTCAGTGCTTTAAAATATACTTCGAACTTTTATTATACATTGTGTCTTTTAGTCCTCCCAGTAAATATGTGAAATAAGTGTGTGAAATTATTATTTAGCTGATGAGGAATCTGATGTTTGTAAAAATTCATAGATTAGCCCACCTTGAGACCACCAGAACGTCACACTTCAGTTCAAAGATCTTTCTAGGTAAACTTGCCACAAATAGAAGGGGACATGAGTAATCAAATGACTCTTGCTCCAAGTGGATTACTAAAATAAGATATGGGTAGTTACCAACATGGTTTTCTGCAGTCACCAGATAGTCGGAGGTATCTTTGCATTCCATATCTCCATACAGTAAGTCAGCTCCAATGTATAGATGAAGAATAGGAAGCGGTAGCTAAGTGTTCCAGATGATACAGCAGGATGTTGGAGTAGAAGAACCAGCTATTTCCTTCAGTGCTCTGCCCACTAGCTTGGGTCCCCTTTTCCCATAACGATCTGGAGGAGCATAGTGGGGGAATCCAAAGCACAATGTAATGCCTTGCTGTTTCCTTTGTGACAGGTGCAGTTTGATGAGCGAGAGGATACCAAGTCCTGCACCATTATCATCAATGATGATGATGTGTTTGAGAATGTTGAGAGTTTCACCGTGGAGCTCAGCATGCCAGCATATGCCCTATTAGGGGAGTTCACCCAGGCGAAGGTCATTATCAATGACACTGAGGACGAACCCACATTAGAGTTTGATAAGAAGACCTACCGGGTCAACGAGAGCGCTGGTTTTCTGTTCGCGCCTGTTGAAAGAAAAGGTCTGTTGGTGCCAAATGTGACAATGAGCTATAATAATAGCTAAAATTTTTTTTCATCCTTTTCATGTGCCAAGTGCTCATGTACCATGTTAACTTCTGTGTGTAAGTGCTTTACATGTTTAACATGTAAAGAACAACTCTAATAATGATCCTACCTGTAGTGAGTACTATCAGAAGGCTCCTCTTAGTTCAAGTTGTTAGTGCTCCCATTTATCCTTTAATGGGATTAGAAGACTGGTTATATTTGGCCTTGCAAATTATTCATGAACTTAGAATTCTTAATCAATCACCCAATCTATAAATATTTAGTAGCCTTGGTCAAGGAGGGAAGTGTGTAATAAATGGCTTCTCATCTTAGTTTTGGAAGACAGAAAATATTTTTAAAGATTTTCCTTTGTGAGTGTCACATATAGAGCTCAGATGAGAGATAAACTGTGTGTGAGAAATAAAGGGCAATGCTTGAGGGATTGAAAACAAAACAAAGATAGTATGCATTTATGATCATGCGATATCGAGACTTTAAAACTTACAGAAATTAAAAACCCTATTCAAAGCCAGAACATGACTGTAAGTGATGAGGTCAGGTTTTTTTTATTGAATCTGCTGACTGAGTATTAGTGTAACAAACACTGTAGATAATGTAGACCCTTGGTGATGCCAGTTGGAAAACAAGTAAGCCCCATTGATTGCTCTGGGCCAGCAAGCCAGGCCCAGAACAGGCTGTCTTCCAGGGACGTGGCAGCACTAATAAGCAAAGTCATTTGTACAGAGAGGCAGGTTTTATTTTGTTTTGTTTTTCTTTTTTTAAACAAGCCAATTTCTCCATGAGAATTAAAGTGCAGAAGTTTATTCAGAAAGGCGGTGAACTGTGCTCAGATCACTACCTTCGGGACACAATTACTTTGCTACTTAAAGTACCAAATACGTCTCTTATCTTTCTACCTGCTGTGGTCTTAGATGGTGGGCAATGAGTCTTGTGAATTAACAGAGCACAAAATTCACAAAATAGGAAATCCATTTTAAGTTGTTTGGCAAAGTATCTGGGGTATATTAAATCCTCAAGTGGTTTATACCGCAGGCTTAAGAAACTGCAGTGCAGGAAGATTTCGTGTCAGAGTTTGAACAGAAATAGTGATGGAATGTGTCAGAGGGAACCAAGCTTACCAAATTATCAGCAATTTTAGAATCTGAGAAGTGCTCATTCAAATGCTTTGGTTTTCTTGCCATTTGTGTTTCAGGGGATTCAAGCAGCATCGTGTCTGCAATTTGCTACACAATCCCTAAGTCAGCTATGGGAAGCAGCCTCTATGCTCTAGAATCGGGCTCTGATTTTAAATCTAGAGGGATGTCTGCTGACAGTCGTGTGATATTCGGGCCTGGTGTCACCATGTCCACCTGTGATGTCATGCTCATTGATGACAGTGAGTATGAAGAAGAAGAAGAGTTTGAGATTGCCCTGGCAGATGCTTCTGACAATGCCCGCATCGGAAGGGTGGCATCGGCCAAGGTGCTCATTAGTGGTCCCAATGATGCCTCCACTGTGTCCCTGGGCAACACGGCTTTCACTGTCAGCGAGGATGCAGGTAATAGAGAGTATCTCTGGGGCTCCATCACCCATTTGCCTTATCTCTTTCTTGAACAATTCCCTCTTCATTTTGAGAATGTTCTTAAGACATTTGAGAATGCCATTCCTCAGTGACACCATTGTCAGTCTGAGACATGTAATAGTAGTGTAATAGTAGGCATTAAGACCAAGAATGGAAGGTAGTAAAGAATAGGGAATCCCATCCTCTTTCTTGCCCTGGTTACTGATGCCAGGGAGGGATGTGACTTGAGTGTCATTGGCCAGTCTCTGTGGTCCAGAGGGAGGGTACTAAGTACTAAGCACTTCAGCTTATGAAGGCAAGAATATGATCTGTTGGGGATGGGCGTAAGTTATTTAGCATACTGCTAACTGCCAGAATAAATATGCCAAAGTTTCAGTGTGTTAACAAATGAAACTTTCTCATTCATATAACACCCCTAAGCAGTCAGTGGGCAGATTTTTTCCACCCAGGCACCTTTCCCTCTTTTGGCTCCACAAGGGTCTCAAAGTCTTTGGCATGCTGCTCGCAGACATACTGCCAGAAGGGGCATCCACTGATCTGAGCCACCTGGTCAAGGCCATTCACTTCTTTGAAGGTGCTATTCTGAGGGATAGTGGGAACTAATCTTTTTGAGCACTCACTGAATGCGAGGCACCGTGCTGTCTGCATTTCATACATTCTCATTTATCTTCTGTAGAAAAGAGAACATTAAATAGAAGAGCAAATGACAGCTCAGAGAGGTGAAATAAATCTTCAGAGATCAGTAACTAATATGGTAGAGCTGGGATTAGAATGCAGACCTTTCCTGTACCATGTTTTCTTTCCTATGTACCAAATGCTCAGCCATGACTACTTATCAACCTTGCAGCTTATTGGCTAGAAAAATATGATTGGTGGGATTTTCATGTAGCTTTTCTCTGACCTTGATTGTGAAAATAGCTAAAAATCTACGTGTATATCATTAGGACACTATGAAGTGTGGTGTTACAGTGGACCACAAGATGAACTTCATTCCTAAGATGAGCAATAGTACATATGGTTTAAGTAATGATGTGTGCACCACTCAGATAAAATAGGGAAATCAACCCAGTTAGAAACATTTAATTAGAAACATTCAGCTTCAGGCCCCATAGAGTCCCCTAGCTGGTTCTTTCTTAATTGACTTTTTTCTAGCTCATCCCTGAGGCCCTACTCTCTGAGTTTCTTCTCCCAAAATAAGCTTGAGATGTTTTTCGATGGACCCTCTCCACTTTGTTTTTCTCCTGTGAACAGTCTCTTTCATGAAGCCACAAAACCACGTTTCCCTAAGGGCTGTTTCTCCAGTACCACCTCCATGTGGCCTTCCTCCATGTCTGCCCTCGATCTTATTGTCAGTAAAGACAGGGCTGGTGACCCTTCTCAGCCTTCCTCAGGGAGCACAGGGGCATCACTGAAGTTGGATTAGACAAGCTCACAGGATAAAGCTGCTGCTGCCGCCGAGGGAGAACACTGTTCTGAAAACCCACTGACTTCTGGCTTAAGACTGACCACTGACATCTCTGTGGGTCTCTATTAGGTACAGTGAAAATTCCAGTTATCCGTCACGGGACTGACCTTTCTACCTTCACGTCTGTCTGGTGTGCAACACGGCCCTCAGACCCAGCTTCTGCCACTCCAGGAGTTGACTATGTTCCCAGCTCTAGGAAGGTGGAGTTTGGGCCAGGTGTCACTGAGCAGGTGAGCGTAGAGCAGTCCAGGACCAGATGGGTCTCTTAATGTTGTCTCTATTCTGCCGTCCAAATTGTCTGGAGGACTCTAACCTCCCCTTGCAATATTACTGTCTTCCCTTTCTTCACAAACACAGACATGCAAACAAGAGAGCACACCCAGAGAGATCTTCTATAAACTCTCCAAGTGACATTGTCAGCATCTAATATCCAGCACCACAGATTTAGGATAGGAACGACACTTGTTTGGTGATAATATCTAGAGACAAAACACCTAAGAGTTTGTAATAAAGAGATTATAATTTTGTGAATTAAAAAAACTTACTGTAAGACCACCAGAGAAAGCAAGTTATCACCTTTGTCCTATCTCCCGAAGGCAGATGGGTGTTGTGTGTTGAACATTCTATAAAGTTTGCTTTGATTTTTCTTCTTTTTACGTTTATGTTATTTTTTAAATTGAGATATAACTGACAAATAACCTATTAGTTTCAGGTGTACAACATAATGATTCAGTGTTTGTATATATTGCAAAATGATCACCACAATAAGTCTAGTTAACATCATGATTTTTCTTCTAGTATTGCACCTTGACTATATTGGATGACACTCAGTATCCAGTAATTGAAGGGCTGGAGACATTTGTGGTTTTTCTCAGCTCAGCACAAGGGGCCGAACTGACCAAACCCTTCCAGGCTGTCATTGCAATTAATGACACATTCCAGGATGGTAAGATATCAGAGATGCCCTGTGGTGGCTCAGACTACATTTCTATTTTTCCTTCTCTTTCAAGTATATGACATTAGAACTCATCCACGTTTTATTCAAGAAATAAATCGTGTGTGTGTGTGTGTGTGTGTGTGTGTATTAACACACACTTTCACATAGAAATATGAGGGAGAAACAAACATTCATGTTTCTAGTACTGTGCTAGGCACAAAAAGATGTATAAGACTTGGGCCCTGTCCTCAAGAAGCTCAGTGTCTAGTTGCGGGGATCATACCCATAAACAGAAAAATTAGAATATATTATATAAATGACCTAATAGTGCTATAAATCCAGTACTATGGGAACAGAGGGGACTGAATAGCAACTATGTGTAGAAGAATCACAGACTTCACAAAGGACGTGATATTTAAACAGAGTCTTAGGGTGCAGTAGGGGTTTATCTAATGGGTAATAAAATTTTGTCAAATGGACAGAGTATATATAAGATCTAAAAATTTGAAAGATGGATATTTGGAAAACAGTGAGATGCTTATTTTTGCTTTAAGCCTGGCAGGAGATGAATAGCAGGAAATGAAATAGACAGGTTGGAGTCCAGTTCGAAAAACTCTTATGTTGCAGCCTAAGGAATTTGTAAGCAGAGAGGAGTGCTTCTAAGTAGAGGAGTGGTATGATTTTTGTTAGAGGACACCGACACCGGCAGTCCTGTGGATGATGTACAAGAATGAACAGCCACAAGTATATGAACAAAATATCAGTTGCTACTGAAGAGCTAGCTTAAGTAACAGGTGGATGACCAAGAAAGAACAATTATTTCTTGGGAAGAATTGATGAAATTTAGAATCATCAGATGCTAGGGGCACCTGGGTGGCCTAGTTGGGTAAGTGGCCAACTTCAGCTCAGATCACCATCTCATGGCTCATGGGCTCTGTGCTGACAGCTCAGAGCCTGAAGCCTGCTTCAGATTCTGTGTCTCCCTCTCTCTCTGCCCCTCCCCCACTGTGTGCACATGCTCTCTCTCTTTCTCTCACCCAAAAATAAATAAACATTAAGAAAAGAGAATTGTCAGATGCTGGAGTTGGGAAAGAAGATCTGGTCAAACTTTCTACCTAATGCAGGAGGACCCTCATTAGCATCCCCCATAGTTGATGATAGAGCCCATAATTAAACTCTTTCAGTGACTGAAAAGTCACTGAAAAAGAAACAGGAAGCCAGCAGGGTGATCCTTAATGCTTTCAGTTATTTTTAAATAATTTACTTATTTATATAGTTTAAAAAATGACAATAAAGGTATACTATGAAAATTGAGTATACCTTCTACCCCTGTCTCCCAACACTCTGGTTGTCCTCCTAGAGACAACCGTTTTAACCAGTTTCATTGTTGTTGTTGTTATTGTTGTGTACACCTTCAAGAGAAATATATATAAAACATATGCATGCATATAATGCACATATATGCATATGAATGCATAATGCATATATAATGCAAATGTCCAAAGTGATATCTTATTTTGTACCTAAGTTTGTTGAGATCTAACTTACATAAATTAAAATTTACCCTCTTTAGGGACTCCTGGGTGGCTCAGTCGGTTAAGCATCTGACTTCAGCTCAGGTCATGATATCATCGTGGTTTGTGAGGTCAAGCCCCGCATTGGGCTCTGTGCTGACAGCTCAGAGCCTGGAGCCTGCTTCAGATTCTGTGTCTCACTCTCTCTCTGCTCCTCCCCTGTTCATTCTCTCTCATTCTCTCTCTCTGTCTCTCTCTCTCTCTGTCTCAAAAATAAATAAACATTAAAAAAAGTTTACCCTCTTTAGTGTACAGTTTTATGCATTTTGATGGATGCACACAGTGGTGTGCCCACCACCACAGTCAAAATGTGGAACAGTTTCAATACCGTATAGAATTATCTCATGCCCCTTTGTAGTCAACCTCTTCCCCAGCTCAAGCCCTGGCAACCATTGATGGTTTCTTGCCCATACAGTTTTGCCATTTCCAGAATGTCATGTAATTGGAATCATGTAATATAGCATCTTGTGTCTGGTTTCTTTCATTAGAATATTGCATTTGAGAATCATCCATGTTGTACATATATAAGTAATTCATTTCCTTCATTATGGAATAGTTTCCAAATACATAGATGTACCCAGTTTGTTTATCTCTTCACCTGTTTATCCAGTCACCTGTTTATCCATTCATCTGTTGAATGACATTTGAGTTGTTCCCAGGTTTTGGCAGTTATGACAGGAATGACTATAAAAGTTGGCATATAGCTTTTTGTGTGAATATAGATTTTTATTTCTCTGGAGTAAGTACTTAGGAGTGGCGTTGCTGGATGGTATGCTAAGAAACTGCCGACCTGCTTTCCAAAGTGGTTGTGTCTATATTGCATTACCACCAACAGTGTGTGGGAATTCTGGTTGCTCCACACCCTCACCAACATCTGGTGTTATCAAGTTTCTGTGAGTTCTTTTTAGTTATCCTCCTAGATAGATAGTGGTGTCTCATGGTTTGAAAGTCATTTCCCTAATGACACTGAGATATTTTCAGATGTTTACTTGCCATCTGTATATCTTCTTTAGCAAAGTATTATTCAAATATTTCCTCCATTTTTAATTGAGTTATTTTTCCCCCTCTGTTATTACATTGTTATAAATTCTGGACAAATATTTGTGTTTTGCAAATATTTTCTCCCAATACTGTTGCTTGTGTTTTGTTCTTTCAAAAGGCAATAGTTTTTCATTTTGAAATAGTCCCATTTATCAATAATTTTATTATGGATTATGCTTTTAATACTATATCTAAGAAATCTTTGCTTGACCCAATGTTACAAAGATTTTTTTCCTGTGTTTCCTTCTGGAAGTTTTTTAGTTTTAAGTTTTACATTTAGGTTTGTGATTCATAAAATGGTCACTTTTTAACTGTGAACAAGAATATAACAATTATAGTATTTTATATTGCATGTTACCTGAGAGTTCACAGACTGATGTTCTAGATGTTTTCTCATTTGCTCATAATCTCATGGTTTTATACTTGTTTCCATTTTGTTGATAAGGAGACTGGAATCGGGGAAGTAAACACCCAAAATCTCATACAGAGAGGGACCAGCATGTGTTCTAAGTTTTTGGTTTCAAGTTCATACTCTTTGCACTAAATAGTCCTATTTGGTGCAATAGTAGAATCTGTGGGATATGTTTTTTTTTTCCTTATTCACTGAAAAGAAGAAAGAAATTCAGTTATCCTTTTTATTCTTGAAAAGGCTTCTAATGCTTTTGCATGAAAGGTAGTTAATTTCCTTCTGATGGAGTGGAAAGGAAATGCAAAATCAGAAGACCTAAAACATAATTCCAGCCCTACCACTTTTTTAAATTTTTGGCTTTAGATTAGCAACATAAGGTTACTGAGCCTCGTTTTGTTAATCTATAAATAATGAAAGTACCTACCTTATAATGTTATTATAAGGATTAAATTAGATAAAGTATGTGAAAATACCTACCATTGTACCTGGCACACAGTAGATTTTATTACATGTTAATTTATTTTCTTCCTGACACATCTGTAATTTATCACACTTGCCAGTGGGACTCCAGTAACACATACAAAACTCATTGCCCCAGATCAACAGAAAAGATTTCATTTAGGATTTTTCTTCATGCTTTATCGATGAACATTAGGGTTGCAAACTTAGAAAATGAATATGTTAAAATATTTCTCATCTTTCAGGTGGGCTACAACAAACTATATTCAGTCAAGAATTTATCCCAGAGAAAGAAATCCCCAAACCTATTTCAGTAACCCGTTGTAGTGTTCAGTGGTTCTGTCTATTGGCTCTCCTTCTTCCTAGTATTTGCTGACTTTTGCTGAGTTTCTTCCATGTGCACATTGTAAGGTAGAAAGGTCTTCCCTTCTCTCTAATCTTTACAAGCTCTTCAATTTGTGAAACAGGTTGATGTCCAAGATCACATGGAGAGGAGGTGATGGGGGCCAGAGTTAAAACCCTGTTTTATCCAAATCCCATCTTCTGGTTTTATACCCTACCATGCTGACTTTTCACAATACAGTTTTAGAAGGTTGAAATCACTCAGTATCCTTATAAAGTCAACTTTCAACCCTCCAAAGTCATCTTTGGTCTTTCATCTTTTTCCACGGGGTGAGCTCCAAGCCTTAAATCATCTAAGTAGTTCATCTCAGAACATTTTCCTATTTTCACTTTCCTCTTCTGCTCTGCCACCTGGAGTTAGACTTCAGTATGGACCAGAGGAATGCTGAGCAAGACATGAAAGGCCTTGTAGCCATGATCCTATCACACCCCTGTGTATGCACTATATCCTACCTACTCTAACTCAAGAGAACAGAAAGCAGAATTTCTTGTAAATCTCCAATCTAAGCACTGTCCATAAAGAGGCCCTCAAATTTCAGGGTGTGGCATTTGCACCTACTTTATCAGTTACTAAGAAAATTAGTGAATAACAGTATTTAGTGCACATTTTCCAGTCTAAGACTGCTGCCCAGCACTGTGTGGGTTCCAATGGAGAAGAGAGCAGAGTCCCACAAATTATTTCAGACTGTAACACCAGTTACAGTATTTCAGACTGTATTTAAGACTGTAACACCAGTAAGGAGAGAACTACAGACTGGGCTATGTATGATGAATGTGCTGACAGTTAATGTGCTATACCTAGTGCAAGCCTGTGAACCCCCACAAGGAATCACCATTTCATGGTCAGACACCCCTTTGGTGTGGAAGGAGAAGGAATCTGCAGTTGGGCAGAACTGACAATAGTGCATCTACTTCCTGAGAACAGTGTTCCTACTTATAGTTGGGGTGTTAAGAGGATGACACGAGATGACATGTATAGAAGCCCTTAACATAGCGCCTGACTTGGGCTGGGCCTTTCCTTTGTATGCCATAAACCAGCGTGTACAAATCTATCACAGAACCCACTTTATTGTCTTTCCGTTGTCTCTTGCCTCAGTCTCCCACCAGACTAGGGGCTTCATAAAGACAGAGACCATTCCTGGCAGGCAAGATGATCATGGCACATGTTCACCTACTTCCCTTCTCTTTCTCTCTCTCTCTCTCCCTCTTTTTCCAGATAGGGAAAGGAGTGAATTCAGTTTAATATCTTTTTAAGGAGGAAATAAAGGTGTCTTTTACATATCAAGAAGAATTTTGGGTTGATGAATACATGACAAAACCCAAACATTACCATTTTCACTTTGAACTCTCATCTGGCTTGATGCCTGTTGAGCTTGCAAGAAAAATCAATCCAAAGCTTTAGATAATCTGTCATGAGCAGAAAAGCTTTCCTGCTTGTGTTGCTGTTTACCTGCCCACAAGTTTCCTTCTTGTCCTTCTATACTAGGTCGTCATTGCCACCCACCTTTTAACAGTACAGACTGTTTTACTGGATGACAGAACCCTAAATGGTTAATGTTTGGGTCCTAATGCCAAAGTTGTTACTTTTCCTTTAGGTGTATTGTTCTTTTAAGAAGTATCTTCTGGGTTTTTCTTTGGTAGTAAGCGGCAACTGTTAGGTTTAGCTTAGATAAGGAATTTGCTTTGTTTTTGCTACTGCCAACAGTTTTGAGCAGTGGGTAAGTTAGGGGCAAACAGAGCTCTTTACATATTGATTTGCCGAATGCTGGGTCCTCGGCTTTCCGTTCCTTCCTTTTGGAGTTGGCCAGGGCATATGCAAGACACAGCAAGGAAATAGCAGACTCCAGCTTTAGGGTCAGCTTCTGCCACAGGAGACTTTGACATGTGACTGGAGGGACTACCTCTCTGTATTGTTCATTAAGAAATAAATGGCCAGCAATCAACAAGATGTCGGTCTCAGAAGAGGACTTGTCTTAATATGGAACATTATTGTAGCCATTGTAGAAAGTAAGGAGAAAAAAATGATTCTTCTTATTGAGAAGCCTGGAGTTGAGGGCAATACAAATCATAATATAATAATTCCTACCAAAATTTGAGTGCCTGTGATGTGCCAGATACCAACCAGATTGTTGAGCATCATTCATGCATTATTTCATTAAATTCAGTCCTACAAGTTGGATAGTAATATTTCCAATTTATATATTTAAAAAACCTCAAGGCTCAGAAAATCTAAATAAATTTCTCTATATCATACAGCTAGTAGGTAGCAGGGCTGGGATGGAAATCCAGGCCTCTTTACTGTAGAGCCCATGTTTTTAACCACAATTTGGCCCTGGTCCTTTCCTAAAGTCAAATGAGACCATGTGAACTATAAAAGAAAAAGTGATTTTACAGCAGTAATCACAGACTGGGGCCCCACTGGCCAAATTCAGCATGTGGATGTTTTTTGTTTGGTCCAAAGAGGTTGGCTTATATGGAATTTCTTTTTACTATCGTAACTGATTGCTTTTTTAAAGATTAGGAGATAAAACATACAAATCCAGATTTCTGGCTTCATCCAAAAATAAGATATCTGCCAACAAAAGACTGGAGCTAAGGGGTGACCCTCCCCCTTTAAAAAGGCCTGCACTTTCCTCTTTACCAATGTCCCCACTCTTCCCCACTGTTTCCCTGTCCCATAACCGACGCAAGTGGCCATTTATCATGAGGCTTGCGCTGCTCCCTTTCTTTTCGTAGCCTCAGAAGGAAAGCAAACTTTTTTTGCATACTCAAGTCTCAATCAAAAAGTTTTTTTATACCTGGCTCATTTCTTTACTTGCATTACTCATCTGCATTTGAGATGGGGACTGCACCCTGAAGCTGAGAGAAAACAGGTGCAGAATTGATTAATTCTATTTCATTGGAAGCACACTCAACAGTGGAAGCAGTTCCCTTGTCTTGAGTGTAACCACGCCTTGAAATCCACTTACCATCTCTGATTTGCCAGCCTGTGATGGCCCTTCATAGACCTTTCCTGCCAAGTGGCTGCTGAAGGCTACTGAGGGCTGCTGAGGGCTGTGGCCACCTTCCCTTTGCCTCCTACTAATAATGCCTCTGTCTTTCCTTCTGCTCCCCTAGTGCCCAGCATGCAGTTTGCCAAGGATTTGCTCCTAGTGAAGGAGAAGGAGGGTGTCCTGCAGGTGCCGATCATTCGGAATGGAGACCTGAGCTATGAGTCCTCAGTGAGGTGCTATACTCAGAGCCATTCAGCTCAGGTCATGGAGGACTTTGAGGAGAGAAGAAATGCAGACTCTTCACGGATTACATTTCTGAAAGGGGAAAAAGTATGTGGATTCATGATGGCTGAAAGATCAGATTCTCTTTTTCATTGATGCCTTTATTTGTCCATAATGAAGTCAGTTTGACAAATTCTGATCATCCTATGAATGCTTTTACTAGTTGATACTCTTTGTAATACTATCATCTGTCCAATATAGCTGTCTACTTTGTATCCTGCTTACAACCAAATACATATATCATTGGTTGAGCTGGGAATTTAAATGATATACAACTGTTTTGGAATTTGGCAAAATCAAATGAGTGAGGCCCCTCTTAATTTGCAACTACATTAGAGATGAACACACCACCAATGTTACCTAGAGGAAGAAGAGACAATTCTTTAATACCTGGGCCCCTGTCTCAGGGCAACATATATTCTGGTATAGAACCAATAGTATAGGACCAAATAGGCAGACATTGAGTGGATTCGAGTCAGTGGAGTGTTCTCTTCTTAGCAATGTACATGCACATGGGCATAGAAACTCCTGAGAAACTCCTGTCAGTACGTATGGCTGCATTAGAGTCAGGGGAGCCTGGGTGTCTCAGTGGGTTGAGAATCCAACTCTTGATTTCAGCTCAGGTCATGATCTCACAGTTTGTGTGTTTGAGCCCTGTATTGGATTCTGTGCTAACAGCCTGCTTGGGATTCTCTCTCTCCTTCTCCCTCTACCCCTCCCCTGCTTGTGCTCTCTGTCTCTGTCTCTCTCTCTCTCAGTATAAATAAACTTAAAAAAAAAAGAATCAAAGCCTGCAACCTCAGTATATGTCAAAGTATATTAAATGAGAATCACATTTCCCCCATTTTTATATATCAGTTTCAAATGATTGAGTCACTTGTACCTCCTCATTTGTCATTTCAAGGCCCTTCTCTTATTTTGTTTATTTATTTTATGCCTATTCTCCAGCAACATTCCATTCCCCACCTCAGAACTCATCAATCTGTTGTGTTTAATGTGTATCTCTTAATTTGTATTTGTTTTTTAAAAATGCTTAGCATTTTATATGCATAATTTTTCATTTATAAAACTGCTACTATGTTATATCCTTTTCAGACTTTTACTGTGTCTACTCAGTAAGGATGGTTTAATATATGTCTAATCACTTATATGCACATCTAATCTGTTGCTGAGCTAGTGAACAATATTTCATAATGTGCATTTAGTACATATTAACCATCCACTCTCAACAGTAGACTCTGAGCAACCTCAGAGATAGCACCCAGCCACTTCCTAACACTCAGCTATCAGAAATAATGCTACAATCCATAGCCTCATACATATCCACTTATAGACCTGAGTGGGAATTCCTTTGGATATACACTCAGCAGCAAAGTTGCTGGGTCATAGGCCATGTATGTGCTTAATTTGAAAAAATAGTGTCAGGATACTTTCAGAAAGTCACGAGCAGTAGCATGAAGGTTGCTATAATCCTACGTCCCGTCCAACACCTAGCATTACTGATCTTTTTAATTTTTTGCTAATCTAATATGTATAAAGTTATATCTCATTTTAATTTGCATACCTCCAGTTACTACCAATTTTTATGCTTGGTAGCTTCTTGGGTTTTCTCTTATGTAACTATGTTTATCCTTTGTTCCTTATTATAGTATTGCTGTCTTTTTCTTACCAATTTGTAGTCTTTGTTATATATTCTAAACATTAATTCCTTGCCAGTTGCAGACATTTTAGATATTGTAAACATATTTTTCCATTCTGTCACTTATCTATTACCTTTGATCACAGTGTTCTTAGTTGAACATAAGTTTTCAATTTTGGTATAGTCAAATATATCAAATTTTTGCTTTATAATTAGTCCTTTTGAAGTTTACTATTAGAAAATCTTACCCATCCCAAGTCACTGCAGATTTTTCCTCTGTTCATCTTTGTTACCAAAAAAAAAAAAAAAAAAAAAAAAGTTATAGCTTCCTTCTCTGAGATTCTTGGTCTTTTACAGATTCATGACTCATAGAAGCCTGTCTTAGTTATATACTTTATGGGAATTTTACTGGTGGCAGGTTGAAACATGTGTTTAAAAACACACACAAATACTACTGATACAATCTTCAGCTTTGAGTCTACATGTCTGTATTTGTTTTAAGTTCAAAAGAGGATTCTCTGCCTATCCAAATGACAGTTTATAATTTAATAAAATTATTAAGAAAATACAGTCTAATCATCTATATGTTACCCACATGACAATCTATCATTATTTGTAAGCACACTTTGGAATTTTCATTTTCTCTGGCTTGCTAAGCAATTTGTCTTCGAAACTTGTCTTTCATGATAATGTCCTTTTTAAAAAGATATCCTGAAGAGTCACTACTAAATTTATGCCTTCTATCAAGAAAAAAAGGAACTTCTTCAGGGGCTTAACACCAGGTTAGCAAGCTACCTGTAAATGTTCACAGGATTTTCTTCCATTAAGTGTGACCTCAGAAGTATGAGAGCGAAACTTCTTTATACCCACAGATCCTTCGCAGTATAGCAGTGGAGTGGATTTAAAATAGTTCAAGTAAAAATAATCCCACTTCATATCACATGACTCTACTATTAAAGCCACTGCAGCACCTAAAATGTTTTGGCCTTATTTTCTGTTTTCTTAAGAATACAGACCTCCATAGAGAATATTCAGTGTGGGAAACACTTGATTTCTTTCCATCAAACAGGGATTTAAATTATATTTTCAGACTTTCAAGACTCAATAGTTTTCAGATGAGACACCATTTGGCAACCCATTTGAGAGTTCTGCAGCATTGACAAGTATCTTCAACCTAAGAATAAGCCTTTCTGAGTTCCTTATAAAACTATTCCTGGGGTGCCTGGGTGGCTCAGTTGGTTGAGCATTCGACTTCAGCTCAGGTCATGATCTCGCATTCACGAGTTCAACCCCTGCATGGGGCTCTGTGCTGACTCCTTGGAGCCTGCTTCGGTTTCTGTGTCTCCCTCTCTCTGCTCCTTCCCGGCTCATGCTCTGTCTCTCTCTGTCTCAAAAATAAATATAAACATTAAAAAAAAAAAAAACCTGTTCCATTTTTGCCAAGGGAAAGGACCATTGTTTAGCTCCTCAGGAAGCCTACTCCATATGTTAAAACCCCATCATCAGAAATTTACCTTTCATAACACGTACATACTCATTTGTTTGCTCTGGGAAAGCACACAAATATCCTATAGGTGCATCGGAGTGGGTTGTTTTATTGATCTTGTTTTTCATAACTCATGACCGATCATTCGGAGTAGTTTGGAATGTTTTAATACAAAGCTCCACATGTAGGTATGTCCCAGTCAGGCATGAATTATTAGATTTAAACATTCTATTTTCACAAATGAAATGGTTTCAATCCTTCTGAATTTGTGTTGGCTCTCTGATGCTGCAAAGAAGAAAAATCATTTTCTAAGAAAACCAAGCAAGTTACTGATTTTGTACTGCAAATGTTAATCTATCTTATGACATTGGCTCTAGATGAAGAACTGTACTGTGTCTATCCATGATGACTCCATGTTTGAGCCTGAGGAACAATTCAGGGTCTACCTCAGCCATCCTCTTGGAAATCACTGGAGTGGAGCCAGAGTTGGGAAGAATAACATGGCCACCATCACCATATCCAATGATGAAGATGGTAACAAAAGATATTGTCTTTAGTTGTTCTTTGGTTGATAGAACATGAATTGATGTTTTACTAATAATGTAATTATAGGTGTTTTTTTAAAAATGAAAGTACTATAAAAGTGCCTACTGATAACAGTCTCAGAGTATTTATATAAACTGTTGGCAGCAAGTGATCGTCCTCTACAGGGTTCCACTAAGTTTATAGGTATTTTTAATCTCATTATTCCCTACCACACTGCCAAGAGATAAGAGATGAATATAGTTACAAGCTAGGACAGAGATGCTAAGGCAGACAGAGAATAAAAACTATTTAAGTTGCTGCAGTTCAGGAGCAAGATTGGAAATGCAGTCAGAATCAGTTGAATCCAATGAACTAATTTAAACACTGCCACCTTCCCGGAAAAGTGTAATTTCTCGGCTTTCTTCTAATTGATTTGGCCTATTAACCTAAAAAATCTTAAATTCTTTAGTCAGACGTCAGCAAAGAATGACCCAGGCACTAGGGAAAACAAAACCAAATCTGTGTCAAATTGGGGCATAATTGTTTTATTCAAATAGATATTTTAATGAGGGAATGGATAATAATATTACAAATAGTAATAGCTGTTTTTATTGAATATTTACTATATACCAAAAACCATGCTAAGCATATTATATTATCTTATTTCATTTTATCCTGACAGTAAGGTAGATGTTATTATCCCTCTATTATAGGTGAAGAAATTGAATATCAGCGAATTTATATAATTTATGCTCTTAGTACACAGCTATAAGCAGCAAAACTGATTGTAAACCTTATTTTGTCAGATTCTAGAATCTACATGAGAGTCAGTGAGACTCTCAGGGTTTCGAATATAAAATCGGGGACTAACTTGGACATTGGGTAAAATAAGAAAAGCCAGCCTTGAAGTTGAATTAGTCCTTTACCCAACAAGACTCAGGTTCAGATCCTGAAGTGATCTGTGGTAACACAGAAATTTAGTGATTGAGGCTCAAGAGGTAATAAGTAACACTCTTAAGTTTCAAAGGGCATTTATTAAAAACTGCAAAGTTTCAAATGAAGTTTATCTTCTACAATTAAGAAGAATTGACTTTCTGAGAGATAGAGAATGAATAGAGAATCTAGAAATTTTTCCAAAATATTATAGTGTATTAGAAATGGTATAAAATCTGTAATTGCTTTCAATTATCAGATTTTTTATC
The DNA here is from genome assembly GCA_028646485.1 of Cryptoprocta ferox. Lineage (NCBI taxonomy): Eukaryota > Metazoa > Chordata > Mammalia > Carnivora > Eupleridae > Cryptoprocta > Cryptoprocta ferox. The sequence goes on along the minus strand of CM053567.1, from coordinate 131,581,685 downwards.
TCACTATCTCCACCACCACCACCACCACCTCACCTTTCCCCATGAAGATATAATGGAAAAGAAGGCACAATTTGAAATTTTTAAAAAACCAACATATTAATCATTTCATAGCAATGAGAATAGCACCTCAAACCAGAGTGTGTTAGGAAGCCTTGGATTCTTCATTAAAACTACTCATTCTTAACTAAATAACTTGTAAGAAGTTAGGAAAAGTTAAGGGTGAGAGACATAAGGGCCGTGGGAGGAAGGACCCAGAAGATCAGAGAAGTAAGATGGACTTGGGAAGTGTAGGTCATGTATAAATGAGATAAATTATAAAGCTTAGAAATTCATCTCTCATAAATGAAAAAGAGTTGATTCATGCCACTGGTCAGTAAGTATTTACCAAGGGTTTACTCTTCTTAGTCCTTTGATAAAGTATGTGAATTTAAAAACATTTTCTGTGTTGTAATGCCCAGATGGAAACTTGGACATCATGCATTTCAAATTGCTTAAAAATATTTCCCCTACTATACTGTTTTTAATAAGAAACCTGTGAGAGCTCTTGCAGAATCACAAATAAATTCCTTTTCCAAGGCTTTGCTGAGAGGTAAAAACTGATTTTTATGACCATAAGCCATTGTGCCTTTGTATTGTTTACTAATGTGGAAAACTCCCTCTTGTCTTTATAAGGTGTTTTCATGGGAGTGGGAATCCTTTGTGCTTTTCCAACTGGCTCTTGCTTTTCTAATCCTGTTCCTTAGCGCCTACCATTGAGTTTGAAGAAGCTGCATATCAAGTCCGGGAACCCTCGGGGCCAGATGCCATAGCTGTTCTGAACGTCAAGGTGATCCGAAGAGGGGATCAGAACAGGACGTCCAAGATCCGCTGTAGCACACGAGATGGGTCTGCCCAGTCTGGGGTCGATTATTACCCAAAGAGCCGAGTCTTAAAGTTCAGTCCTGGTAATTGAATGCCAATCCCAGTCTGTGGGTTTTACATACTAGGAGGCAAATATCTTGTATTTGAAAAAAGGGATGAGTAGAAAAATAAAAGAGGAAAACAGTAGTGCTTATTAAGCATGAAATACTTACTACACACATATTTGATATTGCAGGAATCTTTTAAAAATGGCATTTCTGAAAAAGAATAAAGGAGGTCCCTTACTTCAGAAGATCCTTGGCATTTTGGCTCATTTAAAAGGATTTTGTTGTTATTGTTAGCCAATAATTTGAGTTAACAGATGCAGTTGATTTTAAAACAGTAAACATGACTACCATCATCCAACAAGCATTGGTACAAACCAGTGTGCTGGCACCTTCAGGGATTACTAAAATCCAGAAGGCACAGTCTCTGTGCTCCAGTGGTTTAATATCTGCTAAGAGACTACCCTCTTATGAGATTTCCAAAAAAGTTTATTATAGAGAGAACTATGGAAATGAGTCAGGGAAGAGAGAGAGATGGGATTCAGGTCACAGCTAGCTGTTTAACTATCTGATATATTAATTTGATGGGAGGAATGAGATGGAGAAGGAGTTGAATTATATGCTAGATTTTGTCACAGAACTTTCTGGAGCGATGTAAGGTGAAAAGACTGGTGCAGATCCTGGCGCCATTTGCAATGTAGCCAGAAGTGGGCAACAGTGGTAGAGGTCCTTTTCAGAGATGTCTTGGCAAGTGGGGGGAGGAAGTGACTCCCTCAGAAATGAAGAGGAAGGAGTCCCTGATGTCTCTCATTCCACTGGAGTTTTAAAGGGCTTTTGGCTTCATCCCATGTGCTTCTGGTTAGTGTTTGCTGGAAAGGTAGACACCCTTCCTCCACCTCCACACAAGGACTGTTCTTCCACGTGTCTTGACTTTTTCCTTTTCTGCATAAGGATCTGGAGAAAAGACAGATCTTGGGAGTAACCTAGCTCAGGAATTTATAGGAGAGCAAGAAGGGAACCTTAACTATCACCAGGGATATTTGCACCCTCAGAGAATCATTTTGTAGGAAAGGAGGGGGTTTCTAAGACTCTCAGCCTCTTCCTTCCAGGCTGCCAAACCTTTATGTTATCGTCTTTGCAGAGATGAGCTGGTAGGAAGCCTCTGAGGTACTGCTTCTCAGGACAGCTTTTTTTTTTTTTTAATGTTTTTATTTATTATTGAGACAGAGAGAAACAGAGCATGAGAGGAGGAGGGGCAGAGAGAGAGGGAGACACAGAATCTGAAACAGGCTCCAGGCTCTGAGCTGTCAGCACAGACCCCGATGCGGGGCTCAAACCCACGAACCGCGAGATCATGACCTGAGCCGAAGTCAGACGCTCAACCGACTGAGCCACCCAGGCGCCCCTCTCAGGACAGCTTTGAAGGGTGTCTGTGTGCAAGTACTCACCTCCACACAGGAGCTCGTGCCTAAGTATAAAGGGGAAAGAAAAATTAAGCAAAAAAACCCTCATAACCAGGGTGAAGTGTATTTTGGATCATAGATTTTTATTACTACCAGCTAGTGTCAGGCAGGGGCCATTAATTCTCATATGGCATTGAATACTAAATCTGCAATACTGAGCCTCTACCACAGGTGGAATTTTGTCTATAAAATAGATTTCTCACTTGAGATAGGACTAAAGTGATTAGCAGCCACTGTATTTATAGAAAACCTCTATAGGGAAAGGGCGTTGTTTAATATGAAGTCTCAGCAGTGCCAACCTGCACTGTCTTAGTGAGGTTACCTAATGAGAACTTTGCTCTCTTTTTGTTCTGTCCTTGGTGAAGGTGTGGATCACATCTTTTTCAAAGTCGAGATCCTGTCCAATGAAGACCGGGAATGGCATGAATCTTTCTCCCTAGTCCTTGGCCCAGATGACCCAGTGGAAGCAGTTCTTGGTGATGTGACCACGGCCACAGTAACAATTCTAGACCAGGAGGCAGCAGGGAGTCTCATATTGCCAGCGCCACCCATCGTAAGTTGCTTGACCCCAAAGGATCACTACTTTTATACCCTAGTGACTAGTAGATGAGAACTTGAGAGAAGTAGGACTTCCGGTGCTATAGTTCTTCATTTTTCTAACACAGTGGATCTCAACTAGGAGCCATCTTGCTCCTTCCTTCCCAACCCCCTTCCCTGCACACCCCCTCCAGGGGACATTTGGCAATGTCTAATGACACTTTTGATTGTCACAACTGTCACACTAGGCACTATTAGCATCTAATGGGTAGGAGCCAGGAATGCTGCAAACATCCTATGATGCACGGGACAGCCCCAACAACAAAGAATTATTTGGCACAAATGTCAGTAGTGCCAAGGATGAGAAACCCTATTCTGACAAAGAGTGCAGACCAAACCATGTTGATACCTTAGTGTGATAAACACAGAAAGTATAATACAATTGATCTTCTCATGTCTTTGGTGGGACCTAGAAGAGTGAAGGGAAAAAAAATAATGCTACCCCATATCTATTACCCTACGTACTTGCCACGCGCATAGAGGTAAGTATTTGCAAAAGTGCAGTACCCAGTTTCCCATTTTGGGGGTGTATGTCAGTATGAACACACTGACTTTACAATTAGGAGGAAAATGCCTGGAGGTTGCCAAAGGAAATTTAACCTATAATAATGAGGCAGTCAGAATAAGTCTTCTATCCTCCCCTAGCTAGTCTTACATAGTAGAAGGAACATTCCAAAATGTGTTTTATTTGACCATGGAAGAAATACACTACCTTTATTTACTTTTGTTTTGCCAAATATACTACTGCGTATCATTAACAGTTTAATGCAGCTTCATTTATTGTATTTTTTTAATGCAACTTTAAACTAGTAACTGTTACTCATGATATAGCTTTAGCGACAGTGTGCATGAAAATAAAAGTATTTTCCACATGAGTGATAGATTCTGATTTAGGAATAAGATTAACAAGATACTAAAGATTTTTAGCACAGGCAGAAGGAAGATCTTTTTCACCACTAATCTGTAGTATCTTTTAGGGTTGCCTGGAGAAGCATTATGAAAACTTCCATTAAATTAAAACATCCCTAGCAGTTAAGGGATCTTGTGGATCTCTAGGGAGGGAAGCCCCAGCTCTCTGAGCTTCCCAATGCCCAGCCCAGGCTGAAGCTTTGTTGCTCCTTTGCAGGTTGTCACACTTGCTGAGTATGACCACGTAGAAGAGGTTACCAAGGAAGGAGTCAAGAAATCCCCCTCCCCAGGCTACCCGCTGGTTTGTGTCACCCCCTGTGACTCTCATTTCCCCAAGTATGCTGTCATGAGGGAGCGCTGCAGTGAGGCTGGCATCAACCAAACATCTGTGCAGTTCAGCTGGGAAGTGGCCACCCCCACTGATGGCAATGGGGCTCGCTCTCCCTTTGAGACCATCACTGACAACACTCCATTCACCAGTGTCAACCATATGGTAGGTCTAGGGGTCTGGGCCTGGTTGCATAGGGAGAAAACTGGTTTTTCTCTGTGTCACTACAACTCTGTCAAATTCCTTAATGTCCTTGCATGGCATTTGGAGTAAAATAGATGAATGAGCAGGTACAGTGTATATATAAAGGTTTTTTTATTCTTATATATGAGAAGAGGTAATATGGTATAGTGGAAAGAGAGCCAAGCTGGTAATCAGACAACCTGTTTCCTAATCTTGATTCTGCCCACTTTTAAATATGTGATTTTTAAAAAAGTTTTGATGGTTTATTTATTTTAATGTTTACTTATTTTGGAGGGGGGAGAGAGAGAGAGAGAGAGAGAGAGAGAGAGAGAGAGAGAGAGAGAGAAAGCAGGAAAGGGGAAGAGAGAGAGGGAGGCACAGAATCCGAAGCAGGCTCCAGGCTCCAAGCTGTCAGCACAGAGCCCGACGCGGGGCTTGAAACCACGAACTGTGAGGTCATACCTGAGCCGAAGTCAGACGCTTAACTGACTGAGCCACCCAGGCGCCCCAACTATGTGATGTGAAGAGGCTACTTAACCTCCCTGAGTCTCTGTTTCCTGATCTGCAAAATAATACTTCTTCTTCTTAGCGACTTGACAGGGTCACTGACGAATCAGATGTAAAAGTGATCTATAAATGGTAAAGTAAGTCAAAGATTTTAGGCAGGTACAATTAATGATTACTTTTTTCCACATCTCTTCAATTATTCAATAAGTAGTAGGATAGAAACTCCTTAAGGACATGGACCAAGGGTTTTACTACAGTTTTATAGCCCAACATGCTCAGCACGTTGATGGCGCCAGTAGGTTTGGCACAATTATTAAACAAAGGATACAGTGTTTCCTGAGTGATCAGCATTTTACAAAATGGTAGGAGGACATGAAGAGAAGTTCACTATGCAGTTGCTGTCTTCAAGGAGTTGGGACCCCCCAGACTCACCATCAGAAAACAATGAACAGTGAGTAAGGGTTTGTCCAACCTTAAGAAACAGTGCACTGCAGTGACTGTTCATAACACCAATGACATCATTCTGTCCAGAGACAGAAATGGAGATACTCAGCTGAGTATCTGGCACATAGTAAGCCCTCAGTAATTTTTGATTAAAATTAGTGTGCTTAATGGTTTTGGAAATCAGAGCTTTCTTTCAGACTGAATTTCTCTAGATTTTTTCCTGTTCAACTCTCAGTTTGTCCTCACTTCAGTAAGTGCTTCACGTAGATAGGATAATAATGAGAGAAAGGCATAGATGAATGGGGAGTTCTGGACAAAGCAGTCACTCATGTTCACTGTTTTTCTCATAGCTTATTCAGAAAGACCAACAGATCAATTATTCTGCAGCATAACCTAGTTCTAATTTAAACTATCTGATAAATTTTAAAAATTTCAATGGCAAGACTTAATAGCTTATCATTTCATTAAGTATCTAATTCTCTTTTCAAAAAACCATGAAGGCAGTTTGGTTGGATTTGGGCCAAATATACATTTTTAACAGGGACCAAGTTTATGATTTTACTTTATGTTTCAGTTTGTCTTCTTGCAATGACTTGGTGACTAATACTTTTATCCCAGTTTCCTTTGCTCTATCTTTGTTTCTTCAATTATTTATTTAATACCATTGTATTGTGTGCATTTTTGTAAGATGCCTCAAATCCCTTCTGAACTAAGTCCATGTGTAAATAAATAAATAAAGTGTTGGCAGCTAATTAAAAAAATTTTAATGGAAAAATCCTCTTTAATTTTTAATGGACTTCAATGAAAATTGTTTTCATGGGTAGAATTTATAAGTTTGTATGATTGCTTTGTGGGAGGTCTATGGCACACAGAACTACTAATTAATTTTTCTTGTTATGTACTTCCCTGTGTGTATGCACACCTTACCTAAAGAGTTGTGATGACCCACGTTGCCTCTGCAGAGATTGAGTTAAGCATTCTTATGGCTTTTCTATGTCTGGGAACATGAAAGAATCTTTTGAAAGACCTCCAAAGGCCAGTAGGTTTCAGAGGCCAAGTTCTCAGCTTCAACCCTGCAGGTTACTGTAACCTTTGCAATGTGTGTGGTCTGTAGGTGGGGGCTGGGGAGGGACTAGCAGTCAGAAAGAAAGAAAAATAAAAATTCCTGAGAAGGAAGCATCCCTCCTCTGTATCCTGATGCCATGTCCTCAGCAAAAGTGACTTAGAGACCAAGCAGTCTTAATGGAAGTGCTGAAAATCAGTTGAGTTGTCCTTTTGAGTTGTCCTTATGCTGAACCTAATATATAAAGGGAACAATACTATCACTGGTAAGCAGTCATCTCTGGGCTCTGGCTCCACAACTCTCTACTTACTCACTGTCTGACATACTGCCTTAGGCTACAAGTACTTCCTGCTCTGTCCCTAGTGCCTGGCTCCTGGGAGAAAGTCACCAGTTTTGTGGCAAATGAATGAATAGATAAATAGATGAGTGGATAGATGAATGAACAGACAGATGATGGGTGGTCTTCACAGATAACCCTGTGCCAGAAACCGGTTGTGTCATATCATCCAGAAGATACAGTGTAAGGAGCTATTTAAGGAGGAAACACGTCTCAAGTACCTTTTTCTTCCTGGTAGGTCCTGGATAGCATTTACTTCAGCCGGAGGTTCCACGTGCGCTGTGTGGCAAAGGCTGTGGACAAGGTGGGCCATGTGGGGACCCCCCTAAGGAGCAACATTGTTACCATTGGAACAGACAGTGCTATCTGCCACACCCCAGTGGTAGCTGGGACAGCCAGAGGCTTCCAGGCTCAGTCCTTCATCGCAACTTTGAAATACTTGGACGTCAAGCACAAGGAGCATCCAAACAGGTCAGGCAGGTGGTGACTTCCACAATAAGAGGGCTATCCTTTGTGTGTTTTCTAGGTGAGATAGATCAATGAGTGATGCTTCTGCAAAATAAGAATAGTGGAGGGGCGCCTGGGTGGCTCAGCCAGTTAAGTGTCCAGTTTCAGCTCAGGTCATGATCTCGCCGTTCGTGAGTTTGAATCCCACATTGCTCTCTCTGCTGTCAGCACAGAGCCTGCTTCAGATCCTCTGTCCCTCTCTCTGTCTCTCTCTCTCTCTCTCTCTCTCTCTCTCTGTCAAAAATGAATAAAAATATTTAAATATATATATTAAAAAAGAATAGTGGTGATAAATGCTTCAGAAAAAAATTTAAATTCTTCAAACACCCCCTAAAACTGGCCCCTTGCCTGTCTTCTTAGCCTCATGTCCCTCACCTTGTCATTCTCACCTGAGCCCACCTGCAGAGAACCAAACTGAAATCAAATCACCAGGGCTTCTAACTCTTTTATGCTGCGTGCCCCTGCCATGCTGTCACTCCTGACCACAATTCTCCCAGCCCCCTTCCACTCAATAGAGTTAAATCCTACTGTCCTACTACACCTAGATCATGACATCCCTTCCAAGAACCTCCCCATCATCTTCCCCAATTTAATTTGGAAGCTCCCCCTTGGAGTTCCCCTGGCACCTATGCCGAGCATTATTACCCTTCATTCTCTGTCTGTCCTCACAGTAGACGTGGAGGGCAGGGACCCTGATTTTTTTTTTTTTTTTTTGGTTCCTTATGGCTGGGACAGTGCTTCTTGACATCTAAGAGGCACTTGCTAAATATCTAGTGAACAGAGTAATAACACTGCATAAACTGAAAGTCACTGGATACATGTGCTTTTATTTTTTCCTGTGCTACCATGATTTTGATGGAAATGGATACTTTCATTTTTGCACAGCAAAAAAAGAATTCATGCATATTATACATATTCATTAAACCTTGTGGTATTTATGTGTGTGCCTTTATGAGCAACTGAGTTCAGAGAAAGGGGTTCATTTGCATGGAGGAAAAAAGATTTAAATATGGAACCAAGAATATGCAAATTCTTTCTTTTTTCTAACTGAATAAGATTTATTTTTGTTAAAAAGCAGTAGCAGAAGTGCCCAGGGCACTACTGACCCCTTCCTAGCAAAAGAGACATCATGTTCATATTCCAAGGTACCTGTTCCTCTTAAAAGTGTCTCTTGGGTTTTTATTTCAAGAGACAAGCTATAAAAACTCAAAGGCACCCTCAGTCAACATGCTGAAAATTTAAACTTGCACAATGAAAATAACGTAGCCCATAAGTACAGTTCTGTTGTGTCACAGTCTTAACCAATATTTATTAAGCTCGTATTTTATTTAGAATTTTATACTACATGCTCTGGAGAAGCAAAAGTGAAGCAAATGATCCTTGTCCTCATTGTGGGGAGGGAAGATAAACAGACTCTGAAAGCATATAAGACATAGCAGCCAATGTGAATAAGTTAGATGTCCTGGTGCAAAGGTACCTAAGTGCTGAGAAGTGATGAGGGGTGGGGCGCCTGGGTGGCTCAGTCACTTAACAGCTCAGGTCATGATCTCATGGTTTGTGAGTTCAAGCCCCACATCGCGGTCCTTGCACTGACAGAGTGGAGCCTGCTTGGGATTCAGTCTCCCTCCCTCTCTGTCTGCCCCTCCTGCAAACTCTCTCTCAAAGTAAATAAATAAACTTTAAAAAAAGAAAAGAAATTTAGATGAGGGGAGAGCACACTGCAAATGGGGGGCCAGTTAGGGCCACCCTTGTTGCTGGAACTTGAAGGGAGACAGGAGAGAAAAGTCTCTTTTAGCTGGGGGAGACAGCAGTAGTGGAGTATAACTATTTTTAAGATATTTTTCTGGATAGGGATATTTACCTTAGAGTATAAAGAGCTCAATGAGGTCTTTTGGCACAAATACTTTAAAAAATATAAGTGTCCCCGACACTCACTGTGACAGAGAAGGGGAATGGCACCTCTATCAGTCATTCTGCTATAGCACACAAGGAAACAAAGCTTCCATTTAAAGCAAAAGAAGGCTTTAAAGTAATATGTGGTTGTGATGTTATCTTTTCTTGTATATATTTAAAAAAAAAAAACACCTGTGATTCTTGATTGCTATCAGTCCTGAGTTTGGAGCATCTCTTGGTGGGGGGGTAGGGGCGGGGGTGAGGAACAACCCCACATGTACATCATACCCTTGTGTTCCCACACAGAAAGCTTCAGGAAAAAAAAATCAGTAAATTCATTGGTGAAGACAGGTTGAGTTATGAGAAAGAAATGTACCATATTAACTGGTTATAGCTTGCACCTAAACACCATCTCTGCCCTTTTTCCCCTGTAGAATCCACATTTCCGTACAGATCCCACACCAGGATGGAATGCTGCCCCTTATCTCCACCATGCCGCTGCACAACTTGCATTTTCTATTATCTGAGTCCATCTACAGACACCAGCACGTCTGCTCCAATCTCGTCACCACCCGTGACCTGAGAGGCATCTCAGGTGAGGGCTTTCCCATTCCAGCCCCACACAGTGGCCCTTAGGGATATGGCTAAGTGAACTCTGCTTTCATGTCTCCGGGTCCTCAAAATATGCATGATTGGTGGATTTCCTTCCTAGCAGGCAACCAAACATAGGCAGCTCAGACAGTGAAGCGAATAGGGAAAAACAAGGACTTTGGAATCAAACTGACTTCGGTTCGAATTCCTAATTCCACTACCTATACAACTAAACAGGGATAGTAGGACTTCCCCAAGCCACTGTTTGCTTATCTATGACATGAGGAAAACAACTGATACCCATCAGGGTGAGGATTTAATCTGTTGACATTTTTAAAGCACCTGCCATGGTTAATGTTCATTCTTTCCCTCCCCCACAGTTGGGCATGTTTGTATCTGTGCCCTGAAATCCCCTTATTGCAGCATCTTTAGAAAGCTAAAGTGCAGATGTCACATGTTATAGGATGGGCTCCCTGGGATCAGGAGCTGAGATGGAGTGTGGGGTGCAAGATGTTCATTGGGGATCAGCATCTGTGAAGGGGAAGGAGAGGAAGCAGAATTGGGCAGAGGGAGAAGTCAGACTGCAGTGCAGCCCTCCAGAAATCCCCACTGACTCTTCAGGAACCCTTCCTACTTCCAGCCCCAACTGACAGCCCTCTCTGGGGCACCTCACTCAGTCATTGGATGCCAGGATCCCTGCAAGGGTGGCCGAAGGCGCTGCTGTGCCACTGATGCAGACCTGAAGGAGCTGACAGCCAGGTGGCACATCCCCATGTCAACCATAGTAGACATTTTATTCTACAAAGGATCCTGTCCATTTCCATTTACCTTAGCGAGCACACATTAAATGTGCGTTTCCTTCCTTGACAACCGATGAATCATTTACCGGTGTTTTAGAAGAGAGAAAAGCATTCATATGCTCTTTCATATTCATTAAGCATCACTTTAGGTAGTGATGGTCTTTACACGGTAGAAATTAGTTGAGTATAAATTATTTGTGAGTCACTGGGCTACACATGAAAGTTTAACTGGTTCACATGTGCAGCCACTGAAGGAAACATATGCTGTTTATAGGCTGAAAGTTTGTACCTCTTCCTACCTAAACACAGTTAAATTCAACACATGTTAATTGAGATCCTACTCCTTTTGGGGCAGAGGACGGGGTGCTCATGTCAAACATTCTAAGACATTTCAGACATTCGAAGACTCTTTCAGAATATTATATTTGCTTTTAGTACTATAAAAAATTTGAATCCTTGTATTCTAAAATCGTATCTGTATTTAGCTCTCTGCTGCATAAAGGTCTTCCTTAATTTAGAACACTTCAGTTGCTTGGCAGCATTTGATCCAATAATTTTTGCCCGTAGCAGGGAGGTTTAGTCAAGCATCATTAGCGAGCTATTTACTCATTAGCACAAAATTAAGACTTTTTTTCCTAAGAGTTCAGAAACCATAGCAGGGGAGGAGGTAGTCAGATGTTTGTTTGTTGGCTTTACATAAAAGCTATTTTTAAAAAATCAGTCTTAAAAAATAACAATTCATCAACAAATTATCCATGTAGTAAGTCTATTTCTTCAAGGATTGATTCCAAAGTTTCAGTATGTTTTCTTTTCTAAGACACACAGGGCCACTGAGCTCTGACTCCATTAATAGTACCCTTTGCTCACCTTTTCTTCTGGGGTTCCTCTAGCCTCTTAGAGGAGTCTGTGAACTTAGTCACCCCATTTAACCCCTGGCAACAGGTAATCTAGCTCCACCCCCCCCCCTTCTCATGCAGTGGGTGTTGGGAGTCCTCGGTTGCTTTATTATTAGTCTCCGATGGAGGTATGCTATCTCAGTCTCTCACCCGGCTCCCCACGCAGCTCCTGGGAAGCCAATGAGGGATGTGTCCACAGACTGACTTCTTGTTCCTTCTTCCTCCCTCCCCCACAGAGGCAGGGTTCCTAGACGATAAGGTCCATGACAGCACAGCCCTGGGGCCTGGCTATGACCGTCCCTTCCAATTTGACCCCAGCGTCCGGGAGCCCAAGACCATCCAGCTCTACAAACACCTGAATCTGAAGAGCTGCGTCTGGACCTTTGATGCCTATTATGACATGACCGAGTTAATTGATGTCTGTGGGGGGTCTGTAACTGCTGACTTCCAGGTGGGTCCTCCAGAGGCTTATCTGAAGTCGGCGAGCACCTGGGTGCTGTATGAAATCTTGTTTGTTCCTGAAGCACTTCTGTTAGCATGTTGCATCTGGTGCCCAGCCCTAGAACGGGGATAACCAAAGGAGTCTTTAGAAGTCCCTCAAGTGAGACCTTAGCAGCATGATGGCTAGAGAGATCCCCCGAAAGTCTTCTAAGTCAATTAACTGGGAAGTTAATGTGGAAAATGTTAAAATGAATGTGGAAAAACATTACTGTCTAGCACAGCCATTTATATAAAAATCTAATATTTACTTCCCTATGTATGTATATGTGTATATATATATATATATATATATATATATATATACACTGTATATATATACACTATATATATATATATATCCCCAGCTATATTTTGGAAGCCAGAAGGACTGACATTTGATGGTAAGGTTATTACAAAGTAGATGTATTTTTTTCTGCACTTTGGGAAATAAGTCAAAGTAAGGTGTACCCTTTCAGAAGACAGGGACAACATAATGCTTTTTAAGCATTATGGAGAGAGAATTGTGTAAAACACTTTGATTTCATTCCTAGTCCAAATCTGTGCCAAACTGACACCCTTGCAAAAATGGACACTTTCTTAATCATTTTGAAACAATAGTGACAAAAGAGAATTTTAGCAAGAAGCCGTAGTCATAGGAGGGCAGTTATATCAAAGGAATGCATCCTCATGGGAAAATTGAACCTAAAGCAGATTCTACCTAATTATCAGCAGTTATCTCAATGAACTAAAAATTACGTTTGTTCTTCATTTCAAATCAGGTTCAACCACACTGAAAGAAGGACTTCTGGAGGCACTGAGAGTAATCATTTTGAGAACACGCCTTTGATTAAAATTTGTTTTATTTCGCACTGCCTCAGTTTGGTTAGCTCTCATTTCATATGCACTACTGCCCTCTACTGAGTAGAATATTAAGGCATTCTTAGGTTTTCTGTTTCTGCAGTTACATGACCTATCTTCCCCTTCAAAATGCAAAACTAAGTGATTGGTTCCTCCTTTGACCTCTCAAAAATTAGTATTCTGTGTTCTCCGTGTTTTGACTTTAATTATATTTTTGGATATTTTTGTTCAGAATATGACTAAAAATCTCAAAGACTAAGATTTCTTATTATATATGCCCCACTTTTTAAACCAACACAGAATATATGCACAGAAGTATTTCATTGCAGTCTGCTTCTTTAAAAATAGTTAAAACAGGTGGTATATGATTGAAAAAATATAGACCTTATAACCAAGCCCTAGTTCATATCTTTCCCTGTCATAACTTCTCTGAATTCTCATCTGAAATTGTAACCAGTCATCTCAACAGAGGAAGATACTTAGCACAGTGTAGGTATATAGTAAATATTTGTCAAGGTTTGGAGTTTAAGGATTAGTAAGTAATATCAGAAAGGATAAAGGATAGAAAACAGAAATAGAGGTGGGAAAGTTAATTTTTTCAATCAGCTAAAAAATTATTGAGGTTCTAATGTCAATAATTTTGAGATTGGGCCATGTGTTTTTAGCAATGCCTATTTGTTAAAGGGGCAGAATATGGTGTGAGGTCCAGACAAAATCTGGAAATTACCTAAAGAAAACAGATTAAGGCATTTCAAAATATATTTTTTAATGAATATGGAATGAGCAGAGTCTTTTGAAAAACTTAGAATCAAATTTTAAATCCCTGACAACATTGACTATGAAAAAATATTCTATAAAAATAAAATTTTGATGCCCCAAATATTGATAAAACACTTGGCTCTTTTCCTAAATTACCCAGGGAAACACTTTACATTGTGCTTGAAAACAAAAGAAAAATGTAAGTTCCATAGGGTGTTACAGTATTCCACCAATGATTAAAATAAAATTTTTTCAAACCAAGCTTTTTTGTTATAAAATAAATACGTGTTTATGGAGGAAAATGTAAAATGAATAAACCAACTACCCCATTCATACACACGTACATGCAATTAGCTTCTCTGTGAAAGCTTCTGCTTATATTTTATCTTTCCATCCAGTTTTTGTTCATTGCATAGTAAAATAAAAATGTTTGAGCCAAGTTAATAGCAGTAAAAGGATCCCCTTAGAAGAAATGTTCTCTTGGAAGTATGACATGCTGCCTTTTCAAAAGTATTTCAGTGAGGCATTGTAGGGCATGGGAAATTATCCAAACATATGCAGCTCTGAACTGTGTGTTGGTAAGTTTCCTAGGTATGATACCCAAATCCCATGACATCACTTCCTATTGCCAGAGATGTGAATACTCACTAAACATCCAAGTCAGACACACATTCATCCCAAAGATCCAGACTTGGCATGTTCTCAATTAGGGCTGCTTCAGGCTCTCCTGGAGGCCACCGGAAAATGTGGTCAGTGAGGGACTATGTACTGATCCTTTGGGAATAACTGTGTTCCTTTAAAATCTTGTCCAAGGCAATTGAACAGTGGAGGCACATCTCCTTCTCAGTCTTCAGGAGTGTTTTGGTTCAAGTGTCACCCCCTCAGAAAAGCCCTCCCAGATCTCCCTACAGAAAGAAGCATCCTGGACACTTTCCATCCCTTTCTTTATTTTTAAATTTTATGTATGTCTTTACTAGACTATAGGTTCCATAAGGGCAATGATTAGGGTTTTTTCCACTGCTGAGGATGAAGCTTAGTCTGGTGCCTAGGTGCCCATCATAGTCGTGGCTGCTTGGTTATAATTACTGACTGTGGAAGTAACTAAACGAGTGAGTAAAAATTGAACTGAGATGTAACTATATGCCTTTTCATCCCAGGGAAGGAATAACCCTCCATGTGCACACCTTTTGCTTGGCAGGTGAGAGACTCTGCTCAATCGTTCCTGACCGTGAACGTGCCTCTCTATGTGTCCTACATCTATGTGACAGCCCCCAGGGGCTGGGCTTCTCTGGAGCACCACACCGAGATGGAGTTTTCCTTCTTCTATGACACTGTTCTCTGGAGAACAGGTATACCCATTGACATCTTAACTACTCCTACCTTATGCTTAAGTAAGACTAAAAGAAAATATTTAGTTCCTTTGAACAGGAGCTCCATTCTTCATCCCGTTGTCCTATATACAGTCCAAGTGGGCTGCCACTCTAGGCCAAATGAATAAAGTGAGCCAGGTTGTTCTTGATATATCTTCCCATTTCTGTGCATCTGATTCAAATATGCTTTTGCTCCTTAAACGCCTTGAATCACACCATTTTTAACCAGGAGCAAATTAACATGATTATATTCCAGAAGGACACCTCTAAACCTCTAATGGACCATATAGGTCACCTGCTATCCTTTATTCTGGGTCCCTAGCTATCTGAATTGAGTTTTTAATCCCTTCAGTCCCTCCAGCATCAGCATTCATGGACATGGTTCTTTTCAGGAACCACAGATCTATATATTGGTGACAGCCCCTCAACTAAGAGCTCACATCTTACTCTTGTCTCCCCCAAGGCACCTTTTCCCACTGTGATCACACAATACCCTAAACTCATCTCCTCTTCTGCTGCTCCCATTCTCCCTCACCTGTAAATCTCTGCAGGTGATTTACTTGATATGACACAGAGATACTAACCAGCTACAGGAGTTTTCTTTAGATAGGACCTCATCTCTAGTAATGGAAAGTACAGTCCTTTCTTCTGTTCAATGCTTTCAACTCAAAACATTTGTCTTATATTTCTCATAGGAAAATAACTTCAGGAAGTTATCACACTCTGAGTCAGATAATTTCTTGAGATTTGGAGTTCTTTTTAAATGTTATTTTTCCCCTCCTTTGGCTACCCTTTCATCTTCATTCGTACTGAACTCATTGGACATCATGATTGTAATTACTCTTATTAAAGCTACAGTTCACTCATGTCATACCATATATGGCTGGCCTTCTACATGCTAATCTTTAATTCTCCATGGATTTAATATTAAATGTAGCCACCAGGACATGGTTTATGGTTCTGTTGAGTCATAAAAGATGTCCTTGGAGGAACGCCTGGATGGCTCAGTTGGTTAAGCATCTGACTCTTGATCTCTGCTCAGCTCATGATTTCATGGTTCCTGAATTTGAGCCCCATATCAGGCTCTATGCGAATAGCACAGAGCTTGCTTGGGATTCTATCTCTCCCTCTCTCTGAGCCTTCCCCGTTCACACACTCTCGCTCTCTCTCAAAATAAATAAATAACTTAAAAAGGTGTCCTCGTGAGGAAAAGCAGAGTATGATGCAGATGCACTATAACCACATCCTGCTGTCAAGTCGATAGTAAGAAGTTTAAAGACCAATTTTTTTGAGCTATGGGCTGGGGCCCTAATTCCGGGCTAAGTGGCATTTTCAGGTATGAAGAGACTATGTCAAAGAGAATGGAACTATAACAACAACAATAACAACAACAACAAAAACCCAGTACAATAAACTGCCATACAGTTTTAATTGGCAAATGTGTCTAAATAGATTCTATGTTTATATGAATATGTACATTTTTTGTACATTCAAATTACTGTGTAGCGCTTACTTAGAGGTGTCACTGGGACAACTCACATATAGGATGCTGTCTGGGAGATCTCCATGCCCTGACTTGGATGTTTTATGTATGATTGCCTGCCCAGGAATCCAGACAGACAGTGTGCTCTCTGCAAGGCTTCAGATAATAAGAATCTATATCCGAGAGGATGGCCGTCTCGTCATTGAATTCAAGACCCATGCCAAATTCAGAGGTAATATCAGTGCAGTTTTTTCCCCAATTTTTATAAGAAACATTACAAACATAGACAAAAGGTAAAGGAATAGAACAATGAAAAAACCAAGTCAACAATTGTTAACATTTTTCTATGTGTGTATACACCCATACACACATGTGTACCATATTTAAAAACAAGTTGCAGACTCTTGTGGAGTTACCCTAAATACTTTAGTAGACCTCTCCTGAGAACAACATTCTCTTACACATCACAAGAGTATCACTACGTCCAAGATTTTTAAGATTGATCCAATAATATCTAGTCCCTATTCATATTCCCTTTCTTGTCCCTCAAGTGTCTTTTCCATTTGTTTTTATATTGTTTTATGTTTATTTTGTATCTGTTTATATAAAAGGAAAGTGTGTCCAATCAGTATCCACATATTACATTCTAATTGTTATACTTTTTTAGTCTCTCAGTCTAGAAGTCTCTCTACTTTTATTTATTCATGACACTAGATGACTACAGCTGGAAGGAGTAGAAATGTCCTGCTGAATAACCTTTATGATGTTTAAAATTATTTCCTTCCACCGAGGATTGAGTGGCTTTAAGTGTAATTTTTTAAAATCTGAATTTGATATTTCTACTTATAAACTACCAGGACCTTTCTGCCTCTAAGAAACATGTATTTTGGAATTGAAAGCTAAGTGTATTTGACATTCATTGTCCCATAAGGACCCCTATTATTATGAATATCCTCAGCACCATTTCTACAAGGTAGATTTGTGTTGTTTATAAATATATATGACCATAATAAGCATCATGACTAGGATGATAGACTGGGGTAAGATGCAATGCTGTCCAGCCAGAGTGGAATATATTCTAAAGGGTTAGAAGGTAGGTGTAACCTTCCCTTCATTGTTTGATAAAAGAATATTAATTCAGTACTAAAGCTTCAGTAGGAGATTCACCTCAAATACAGTAAAACTCACAAATAAGTGTGTGTGTTTCCCCTTGAAACAGGACAGTTTGTGATGGAGCATCACACCCTCCCTGATGTAAAATCATTCATACTGACTCCAGACCACCTAGGAGGAATTGAATTTGACCTACAGCTACTATGGAGTGCTCAGACTTTTGATTCTCCGTATCAACTCTGGAGAGCCACAAGCTCTTATAACAGGTGAATACAGGATGGGGGTGTTCAAGGGTGGATCTGAAATGGTCTCAGATTTCAGAGAGTCCATTTCAATGGACTCTTTCAGGAGCTTGGGAAATAGGTCTGCTTTGTTTTTTCCCCAAAGGTTTGATTTCTATTATAAGATGGGGAGGGGGGGTAGAAATAACCCTGAACATGGGCCGCCTGGGTGACTCAGTTGGTTAAGCGTCTGACTTCAGCTCAGGTCATGATCTCACAGTTTATGAATTCAAGCCCCATGTCAGGCTCTGTGCTGATAGCTCGGAGCCTGGAGCCTGCTTCAGATTCTGTGTCTCTCTCTCTCTGCCCCTTCCCCACTTGCATTCTATCTCTCTCTCTCAAAAATAAACAAACATTTTTAAAAATTTTAAGAAAAAGAAATAACCCTCCAAAAATAGAAAGAAAGAAATTAAGTCAGATCAGCTTCTGCTATAAACCAGGAAGTGGTTACCCTTATTACAAGGACAAGACCAAGAAGTCTGCATATAATTTCTACTCACATTCTATGGCTAGAGTTTTATTACATGACACATCTGCCTGCAAGGGAAGGTGGGGAGTATGTCCAATTAAAATTGTAGTATAAAAAAGAAATTTGAGTCACCGCAACAGTTCAAAATCTAGGATCTCTGATTATCAGGCCCAGATGTCACCCTTATGGTCCAATGTTCTATAAAATAAATAATAAGATTTATTTCTCTCCCACACCCAAGATAGAGGTGGAATAGGAATTGGTTAAATACAGTAAAATATCTCTTTTGTAAAGGGGAAGAATAGGAGAAACACAATTAAAACTATTACCATAAAAAGGATGATGAGGCAACTAGGCGTCTGTCATAAATATTATTATCTTTATTTTATAGATCATGAAATTAAGACCTATAAACAAGATGAAATTCTTGTTCCAGCTTTATAGTTGAGAAATGGCAGATTATCTTAAGAATAATTTTCAAAAAATGTCTTTAATTGTGAAATTTTGGTCTTATATCAGGTATTTTTTAAATAATGATTCCTTTGAAATCAATATATAATAATCTTCAAAGTCTATGCTTTCCCAAAGCTCATGAGATTATCCACATACTTTGTCCTAATTTATAGACATGGAAACTGTCCTCTTTAAACCCTCTGCTGACCCCCCACTGCCTACTGGATGAAGTCCAAATTCTTTATTCAGAGCCTACACTCTCCCCTCTAGCCCCTCATCTCAAACACCAACCTTCCAACCACATTAACTATCTCATCAACCCCTGAACCCACCAACCCAACTGCACCTCCATGCCTTTCCAATTCCCTCTGCCCTTCCTGCTCTTTCCCTCTTGCAGACTTTGAACTCTCCTGAGCCCCAGCTCAAATACTCTCAAATACTGTGCCCTTTGTGACACCTTCACCACACAGTGGCTAGAAGCTCCTCCGCCTGTTCCCTCTTTGTTCCATTTTCTACCCTAACACAGCTCATTATATTAAATGCTCTAAGTAGAGTCCCATTTTCCACTAGCTTGTGAGCTTTCTAAGGTCAAAGGCATACCTGATTGATCTTGAATCCTCAGAGCTGCAGGTTTTAGCACATGGTAGGTCCTGAATAAACATCCTTTAAGAGTTTATGTTTGAGGTAAGGAGATAAAAATATATGGATACATGGCAAAGTGTAGGACACCATCCAGCATTCTGTGCAATGTGCACTGTGAGAGGCAAGGAACACTGAGACTGTAGCTATTCAGGGAGGGTTAGGGAGCTGTACAAGGCTTCCTAGAGGAGGGGCACAGCTCGTGCTCCATGTTGCAATATGAGTATCATCTAATGTTTTGAAAGGAGAGGGGGAGAAATATAGAATTAAAGACCTGCATCTAGGACTGTGTTTGGTATATATGCAGGGATGGTGAGGAAATGGACCTAAATCATATTTAGGGATGGGAAAAGTAGGACTATGCACTTGGGAGGCCATGAAATTTGTCCTGCATTCATTTGTTTGGCAAATATTTATTGAGCATTTGTTGTGTTTTGCAGAAGGTTCTAGGCACTTGGATACATCAGTGAACAATATAAAGATCCCTGCACACAGCACTTACAGTAAAGTAAGAAGACACAAAAGGGTCAATAAATAAGTATAGTAGAGCATGTCAGAAGGTGGGGAGACTATGGAAAAATAAAAGATTTAGAGCATGATAAGAGGAATCAGGATGGGAAAGGGGACATTGTGGTTTTAATTAGGATCTTCAAAGTAGCTCTTATCAAGAATGTACACTTAAGCAAATACTTGAAGGAGGTGAGGGAGCTTGCTATGTGGGTTATCAGGGGAAGAAGTTCCAGCCAGAGTTCCTGAGTTGACAGTGTTTCTAGCATCTTGGGGAATAGCAAAGAGGCTGGTGTGGCTGGAGTGGGGTGAGTAAGGAGGAGGATGATAGGCAGTAAGGTCAAAGAAGTAAGGGGATGGGGTAGGGCCGCCACGTGGGGCCTTGTAGACCAGTTCATGGATTTTGACTTTTACCCCAGTGCATTGGGAGCCACAACAGGGTTTGATCAGATGGGTAACATGATCTGTCCTGTGTGAAAACAAGGGTCAAGCGTGGGCAGTTCTGCCTAACTAAGTATTTCTATTAATGATGAGTTACTATTCACATTATACATGTCAACTTTCATGTTATTCAAATATGGCGTATAAAGTCTAAGCTTGGAGGAAGATAGGGATCACGTAGGAAAACCCCAGACACATAGACTGTCAGACAGGAAGGGGCTTAGAAACCAAGCCCTGAAAGTTTGTGTGGCGTGTCAGAAGTCATGCAGTTGTGACAGAGGCAAAGCCAAGCCAGGTTTAGACTCTCTCACAATCTCCAGCTTGTGCCATTTCACTACCATGACCCAGGATGTATCATAAAAGTTTTATTTGTTTATATGTTTGACCAAATCTTCACTATCACTTAATGAATAAATAGATAAATACACAAGAAATGGTCAAAAAACAAACACAGCAAATGCGAGAACTGTCACAGATTGCTCACAATAGTTAGAATGAAGATTCCTAGCCCTGCACTCTTCATTCAGGGGATGGCAGCCTCCCAAGGCTCCTTGAAGAATCTTCCTGAAGCCTCTGGCTGCCTGGCTGTCTTCCAGACAACCTGCCAGGGCTGGGGCTGCTACTCCATGACAAGTGAAGGAAATGAAGTAGGTGAGGGTGCAAAGGCTGCATGTTCTTGGTGTCATAAGCTTCAGAATTCTGTGATCTACCACACATAGGGAGATTTGCAGCGCTCGGTCTCCTGTGAGAAGCGAGATTTTCTTCAGCTCCACAACGGGCTGAGCCTGTAGAGTTTGGGAGAGGAGCCTGGAAATTGAGTGCTACATTAACGAGGGTGGGGGCATTCTCTGGAGAGAGGTGTCCTTTAACCCTGAGGTGTTTACCACCGCTTCTATCAGAGCAACAGCTGACATGTTCACATCTTAATGAATAACATCTTTTACAGTTGAGCATGTGTTGAACAGGGTGTCCGTCATCTAGAAGCACCAATCAGAAATTGTCAAACAAGTTTTGTGGAAATCTAAAGGAAGTGGCTGGTTCTGTTCTCTCTTCACTGAGCCTTTTAGGTTTTTATAAACAATATACCTTTCTCAGCTTTTCTCAGGAAAAGAACTTGAATAGGATAAAGGAAATAGCTCTATTTAACACCTCTGGATAATACCCTGATGGTTAAAATAATCAGTAATGGATTTCTGAAAGTTGTGTTTGAAGACTCATCAAGTTTGTGGTTGCCAGGCACAAATGCCATCTGAAAAGTCGGTGTGTTCCTGGGTAAGTAAATAATCTATAAAATGTCCCCTCTCACCACAGTCTGCTCTGCGTGTTTCCAGGAAGGACTACTCAGGGGAGTATACCATCTACCTGATTCCGTGCACCGTGCAGCCCACACAGCCATGGGTTGATCCAGGGGAGAAGCCTTTGGCCTGCACTGCACATGCCCCAGAAAGGTAGGGAAATGCAGTAGATCTTCATTATTTGTAAATCCATGTCCTCACTAAAAGGTATTTGTATCTGCAAAATCCATTCTTGTGGTGCCTTCATGGTCATCCGTGGACATGCAGAGTGGCAAAATGTTGAGTCACTGGACATGCACATTCCGGCTCAGGGCAAGCAAGGCCTTCTTGTTGCAGCTTTCGTACTAGAAACAAGTATTCTTTCCATGTCTATGTAGTGCCATGGTTTTCAAATTTTTGTGCTTTTTATTGGTGATTTTGGTGTTTATAATGGTGCCCAAGCGTAGTGCTGAAGTACTGTCTGGTGTTTCTTGTACAAGAAGGCTGTGATGTGCCTCGGGGAAAGTCAAATAAGCTTCATTGGGCATAGGTTTTAAAAAGTGCTGTTGGAGTGTCTGGGTGGCTCAGTTGGTTGGGTGGCTCAGTTGGTTGAGCGTCCAACTTCGGGTCAGGTCATGATCTCACGGTTTGTGGGTTCGAGCCCCACATTGGGCTCTGTGCTGACCCCTAGCTCAGAGCCTGGAGCCTGCTTCAGATTCTGTGTCTCTTTCTCTCTCTGCTCCTCCCCCGTTGATGCTCTGTCTCTCAAAAAAAATAAATAAATGTAAAAAAAACTATTAAAATGTGCTGTTGCCTTGAGTTCCATGTTAACAAATTAACAACATATTAAATAAGGTATTTTAAGCAGAAACATGCATAAAACAGGGTTAGGTATTGGTCAATCAATGAAAATGTTGTGACCAGGAGCTGCAGGAACTCTACCCTAAGAGCAGGGATTCAGTATTCACTAATTCAGTGTTCACTGTGACTTTATAGAACATTCTTACCACAAATAACAAGAATCAACTATACATCAGCCTGTACTCACCTCAGACCTGAGACTGTCTGCATCATGCTGTGTAATCATTCATTCAACCAGTATTAACTCAGCTTTTATCATGTGCTTGGCTCTGGTCCAGCCTGGAGATTATAGCAGAAGACTAAAAGTAACCTCTCCTCTCAGGCAGTGGATAGTCTAGTGCCATTTTTCCAGGAGCAGAGCAAAGTGACGAGAAAACATTTCTGAGAGATGAGGCTGAGGACAGGATCTGACGTTGTCATAAAGGGAAGGTAATTTGGAATGTGACATTCAAACTAAGAAACTGAGAATTGGCCATTGCATTCAGTGATTCAGAAGTCATTGATGACCTTGACAAAGGTCAGGTTCAGTGGAGTGAGAGGTTCAAGTCTGGCTGGAGTGGGCTTAAGAGATGGAGACAAGAAAATAGAGACAACAGGGATAAACTGTGCCTAAGGTGTTTTATTATAAAGGACATTAGCAGAAAGGGACAGTAACTAGAACCAGATACAAAGTCAGAGGAGGTCTTATTTGTTTGTGTTTTAGAGTAGAAAATATTTCAGGGTATTTTTATGCTGGTAGGGTAACCCTGTTGGTCTATTAGGTGAAATGTAATGTTGTAGCAGAACAAGGGAAAATCTGCAGAGCCAAACCCTTGAGTAAGGTGGGGATAGATCTAGGGATAAGAGGGGAAGGGCTGACCTTTGCTAAAAGCACAGAATGTTTATCTACCAAAAGAGGAAGGCATGCAGAGTGTATGGATAATAGGCGAGGGGAGAATTGGTAGAATGGGAAGGCAGTGATGCCAAAGTAGAATGTGATTAAATCTATTTTCTCCATAAAATGAAAAGCCAAGCATGGGATGGAAGTGAGGAACACTGAGGTTTGAGAAGAAAGGAGGAAGTGAGGCCACCATCTTTAGAAAGTGGGAAAGTGTGCTGGAAGGTTGCAGATAGCAGCAGATCAGGCTATACTGAGAGCTGGTTGAGTTGTTAAATTGCCATATTATTGACAATAAGATAAATTGTGCATATTTAAGGTATATACAACTTGATAAATTTTGACAACACCCATGAAACCATCACAACTAAGGTAGTGAATATATCCACTTCCTTCAGAAGTTTCCTCATGTCCCTTGGGAATCCCTCCCACCCCAGCCCTGCCCAGCCCACCCCTTTGTCCAGGTATCCACTGATCTGCTTTCTGTCACTATAGATTAGTTTGCATTTTCTAGAAATTTATATAAATGGCATCATACAGTATGCATTCTTCTTCTCTGGCTTTTTTCACACAGTGTGATTATTTTCATGCATTCCTGCTGTGTATTATCAGTAGTGTGTTCCTGTAATTGCTGAATTGTATTCCATGGTACAGATATGCTACAATTTGTTTATCAGCCTATCAGTTGGTGGGCATTTGGGTTATTTCCAGTTGATGGCTATGATAAATAAAGCTGCTATGAACATATATACACACACCTTTACATGGACATGTGCTTTCAATTTTCTTGTGTAAATACTTAGGAATCGAATACCTAGATCACATGGGGAATATATGCTTAACTTTTTTTCAGAATTTTTAAATATTTATTTTTGAGAGAGAGAGAGAGAGAGAGAGAGAGAGAGAGAGAGAATAAGTGGGGGAGGGGCAGAGAGAGAGACACACACACAGAATCTGAAGCAGGCACAGGGCTCTGAGCTGTCAACAGAGAGCCCAACATGGGGCTCAAACCCACCAAGCTTGAGATCATGACCTGAGCCGAAGTCAGCCACTTAACTGACTAAGCCACCCAGGTGTCCTGCCCCTACATGCTTAACTTTTTAAGAAACTGCCAAACTGTTTTCTGAAGTGTTTGTAATATGTAACAATGTGTGTACATTCCCACCATGAGTGTGTCACTGTTCCAGTTTCTCAGCATGCTGGGAAAAGTGGTCAGGGAGGTCCTGTGTGACTAGAGAATTAATGAATAGGAGTAGTAGAAGGGGTGAGCTGGGAAGTTAGGGGTGGTAGTTAGTTAGGTATTGGAAAATGAGATTCTTGGAGGTGGTGCATAGGAGGACTATGAAGCATAGGTGGCCGCGGTCGGGGGGAGAACCAGCTCTTTGGAGGTGAAGATATCAGGGAACTGAGGGGTTAAGGGTATTAGATGATTCATCCATGTGGATGTTGAAATCACCAAGATTGATGGTAGGAACACCATAGTCAGCTAAATGAGGGAGGGAAAGTGACCAGGAAAATGGTGGTTGGCTGCAATAAGGAAGAACAGAGGGCAAATAATCTGGTGAGATATACTAGAGATTTCCTTTTTCTTTTAATTTTTTTAATGTTTATTTATTTTTGAAGGAGAGAGAGAGAGAGAGAAAATGTGAGCAGGGGTGGGGCAGAGAGAGAGGGAGACACAGAGAGCTGTCAGCACAGAGCTTGATGTGGGGCTCGAACTCACAAAGTGTGAGATCATGACCTGAGCTGAAGTCGGATGCTTAACCGACTGAGTCACCCAGGCATCTCAAGATATGCTGGAGATTTCTATTCATGTATTAAAAAATTTTTAATTATGAATATTATTTTATTTATTTATTTAATGTTTATTTTTGAGAGAGAGAGAGAGAGAGAGAGAGAGATCACGGGTGGGGGAGGGGCACAGAGGAGGTGGGGGACAGAGGATCCGAAACAGGCTCTGCACTGACAGCGGCAAGGCCGATGCAGGGCTTGAACTCATGAACTGTGAGACCATGACCTGAGTCAAAGTCAGATGCTCCACCAACTGAGCCACCCAGGTGCCTAAATTAGGAATATCATTTTAGATAGTCAGAAGACCATATATAGTACATATATACAACCTCGAGAAATAGGATATTACCTAACATGAATTGCAATTGCAATGAATGAGCATCTCTTGGGCTGTACTATTGATGATAAAATGCATACTAATAACTACCAGTGATATTAAAGATCGTGTATGGAGTGCAGACTGTGTGGGAGACTCTGTACTAAGCTCTGAAGATTTAATTCTTACTACAGTGGTCCCCCAGAAAACTGGCACTGTTCTTTCCATTTTATAGCCAGTGAAAGTTGGAATCAAAGAAATAGAACATTACCAGTACCTTTTATTTTTTTAAGTTTATTTATTTTGAGGGTGGGGAAAGAGGCAGTGAGAGAGGGAGACAGAGGATCCTAAGCAGGTTCCACACTGTGAGTGTGGAGCCCAACATGGGCCTCAAACCCAGGAACCATGAGATCATGACCTTAGCCAAAACCAATAATTGGATGCTCAACTGACTGAGCCAACCCAGGTTCCCTAGCAGTACCTTTGAAATACCCTGAGTGCCCTTTCCAGTTGCTCTGTCTCCCACCCTTCCACCAAGATAACCACTAGACTGATGTTTGTGTTTATCATTCCTTGTTTTGGTTTA
Source organism: Cryptoprocta ferox (assembly GCA_028646485.1). NCBI lineage: Eukaryota > Metazoa > Chordata > Mammalia > Carnivora > Eupleridae > Cryptoprocta > Cryptoprocta ferox. Next base: position 131,555,704 of record CM053567.1, on the reverse strand, counting down.
TGGTTTACCTCCTACTTACTTCTGCATGGTTTTGCATGTCTTTGAGTGATATAAAAATGTCATACTGCACAAATTCTCTCTACAACTTTTCTTTTTCGCTCAGTGAATCATTTCCTGATTCATAAGTATATCAACATTTGTGTTGATTCATGTAGCTGTAGTGTGCTTTTCACTGCCTTAAGGTATTCATTGTGGGAATATTCCACAATTTATCTGGCTTACATTTGACCATTCTATTTGGCTTACAACTGCATATTCTATTAGGAGAAATACTTTCTTTGTCTCTGAGTGTACATATGTAAGAAGAGTTTCTCCAGGGTAGGTTCTGGATAATTTTTTTTTTTGTAAGAAGAGAGAGGTTTAAAAATGGCAAAAGGGAGCAAAGAAGCACCAACGCATCTCCCCCTGCTGGTGTGTGTGGATATGGGAGCCTGCAGAGGAAAGAGTGCTGTTGAGTCAGTATACTAAGGTTTCAAAGTTGGAAATCTTTGCCTTGCATCAGGGAGATCATCACTTCTGGGGTCCTTGTTATTCCCAGGGTGACTTTCCATGGGGCCTAACCTGGCTTTTGATCACTTATATGGCTCTATACAGATGCAGTAGAACTGTAACACAACAAATAAGACTGACTCAGGGAAGTCAGACCTAATTCAAAAGAATTGTGTCTCATGTGATGCCTGTTTTTGTGAGGTCTGTAAAAGCTTCTAATTATCATCTCAAATCCATTTTTTGTTCTATTTAATCAGTAAATATTTATTGAGTGTCTTAGGTGTCAGGCACTATGTGGATTCTGGTAATTGCAGTATTAACAAGAAAAACCTATTTCCCTGAGTCAGCTAAATGAGCTGTTGGTGCAATTAACGGTGACATCAAAGTTGTCATCAGCCCTGGCTTGTGTGGGTTGCTTCCATACTCCAAATTCCTTCTATACCCCTACCCTCTCAAATCTACCCACTGGAGCACTTTCAATTAAAAGGAGGGAATAGTCAGATGGATTCTTTTGGAAGCATAAAGCATTGAAATTGTCAGTCATGCATTATTCTTTAACAAATATATGTGTCAGAAGCTTGGCCGGCATTGAAGATATGACGGCCAGTGGATAGATATGGGCTGTGACTCTGTGGAAACTGTAATGGATGAAGCAGGCTTTGATCAGATGTACATTTAAAGTCACATTTAAATAAAATATCAAACCATGATAAGTACGTAAAGGCAAAGTCCACAGTGTGATGAGAACAAAGGATAAGGAGTCTGACCTAGCCTGGAAGGGAAGAGAAAGAGAGTGAGCTTCCTAGAGACAGTGGTGCTTGAGTTGAGATCTGGAGGATAACAAGGAGTTAATTAGGCAAAGAACAACAGACTGAGGAGGAGTGTTCCAGCAGAATATGCAGCAAGATCAAAGTCAGGAAACTTTAAATTCATTATCGATAATCTCAGGTGGACCCTCAGGGCTTCCCAGCAGGAAACAGCAGTTGCCTAATGAATGGCTTCACTCTCCCACTCTTCTCAACTATTTTACTCCTTCTCCTTACCCCTCAAATTGCTGAATCTCCCCCGTCTTCACCCTCAACTGATTATCATGTGTCCTATTTCATGGAGGAAATAGAAAAAACCAGAAGAGAACTCACCCTGGCTCCTACTGTCCTATTTGCCAACCTCCTGCATCGCACGTGCACACCTGTGGGTATGTAGGAACAGTGCCGGCTCCTGCTCAAAGCCAGCCGCCCCACTTGTGCACTGGAACCCAAATCCTCTCATCCTCTTTATGAAGAGAATCTTATAAAGGAGCAGTTCTCTATATGAATCACTCCAATCAGCATTAACACCATGTAATTTTTCCCATCTTTAAAAAAAATCCCTTCTTGATTCCATTTCACCCTCCCCACCCATTTTTCTCCTTCCTTGTACGTTAAGCTGTCCCTTAAAAGTTGCCTAGATTCAGAATTTTCAGTCTGTCACCTTCCATTATCTCTTGAGCCCACTGCAGTGAGGCTTCTGCTCTCATCCCTTAACCCAGCTTGATCTTATCAGGGTCACCAGTGACTGTGTCTTACTAGAACCAGGGATTAAGTCTTATCTTGATTTCCGTGATGGCTTCACCACATTTAGCAGTTGTTCAGTCTCCTCCATGAGACACTTTCTTCACTCAGCTGGAGTGTCATGCTCTGTAGGCTTTCCTTCTACCCCACTGGCTTTTCCTCACCATCTGCTCTGCTGGTTCCTTCTCTTTTCTATTGTCTTTGAATTTGAGTGCCCTGAGTGTCATGTTTGAACTGTCTCTTCTCTGTTTTCTTTTTTTTTTCTTGCCAAGATTTCATTTTAATTCAAGTTAGTTAACCTATGGTGTAGTAATGGTCTCAGGAGTAGAATTCAGTAATTCATCACTTACATACAACAAAGTGCTTATCACAAGTGCCCTCCTTAATAACCATCACCCATTTGGCCCATCCCCATCCATCTCCCCTTCAGCAACCCTCAGTTTGTTTTCTATAGTTAAGAGCCTCTTATGGTTTGCCTCTCTCTCTCTGTTTTTATCTTATTTTTCCTTCCTTTCCCCTATGTTCATCCATTTTGCTTCTTAAATTCACATATGAGTGAAATCATATGGTATTTGTCTTTCTCTGACTGACTTATCTTGCTTAGCATAATACTCTCTAACTCCATCCACATGACAGCAAATGGCAAGATTTCATTCTTGTTATGGCTGCATAATGTTCCATTGTGTATATATACCACATCTTCTTTATCCATTGATCAATCAATGGACATTTGGGCTTTTTCTATAATACGGTTATTGTTGATAGTGCTGCTAAATACATTGGGGTGCATGTGCCCCTTCAAATCAGTATTTTTGTATCCTTTGACTAAATACCTAGTAGTGCAATTGATGAGTCATAGGGTAGTTCTATGTTTAACTTTCTGAAGAATCTCTACACTGCCTTTCTCAGTTTTCATGTAGTGATTTCATTCATCATTCATTCTCAAGGTTTTGAATACAAAGGAGCACCTTGAGCCCAGGGCTTACCTCTCAAATTCAGACTTGTGCATCAGATTGACTGCTCAGCATCTCCACCTGGCTCTCTTATAGGCCTCCCAAGTTGAACATGCCTGTTGCTGAATCTCTTATCTTCCTCCACCAAACCTAGTACTACAGTTTTCCCATCTCAGATAAGGGTAGCTCTAACCTCCTGGTTTTCCTCTCACTGAGGCCTTCCATGACCTCCGCATTTAAAATTTCCAGCTGAACCTCTTCCTAGCATTCCTTTTCTCTGCCTAGTATTTCTCTTCATTACCTGCTTCCTTCTAATGTACTATATGTTTTTGTACTTATTTTATTAACTGTCTTCCTATTGGAATGTAATGTCCCCAAGGGCATATATTTTTCTACTTTGTTCACAGATGAAGTCCCATTACTAGAACAATGTCTATCATATAATAAAAGCACAGTAATATTTGTTGAACAGTGAGTCCCGAGGGAGTTTGGAAATTTGGAGAAAAAACATGTCAGGAGACCTAAAGAAGGCCAGTCTGGCTGGAGGAGCCCTTACCTGCTAGAGGCTGAGAAGAAAAGAGCAGATTTAAAAGACCAAGAAAGAAGACCAGGGAGGTTAAAATAAGGAGTGAGGCAAGAGAGTATTGTCTAGCAATGTCTTGAAGAGTGGGGCAAAGGATAAATAGGTTTGGATCCAGTCAAAAAAGTCAAAGTCTCAGAGCATGCAGATCTGGGATGGAGAAGTCTAGGCAGGCCACCATAGCAGTGAGTCCTTCAGCAATCAAAGAGCAACCTTGGGGGCCTTGAGAATCAAAGGGCCAGGAAAAGCAAAGAGGACAAAAGAGTTCTAATGATGAATTAGATTATTTCTGCTCAAAAGAGCAGATTAACCTCATAATGACCCAAACTAATAAAGTTCCTCTCCTACACACATCTCTTTATTCAGTGATTATTTAGCACCTGTAACAAAGAGCTGTTCACAATCCTGAGAAGGGTAGGAAGAGAGGGCAGCTCGAAGTTTACAAAGTTGACTCTGCTCTCAAGGATCTCTTGTTTCTCCCACATTTAGATTCCTGATCCCCATTGCATTCCAGCAGACCAACCGCCCTGTACCAGTTGTGTATTCTCTCAATACTGAATTTCAGCTCTGCAATAATGAGAAGGTATTCCTAATGGATCCCAATACATCTGATATGTCACTGGCAGAAATGGATTATAAAGGGGCCTTCTCAAAAGGTAAGTTGTTTCCTTTACCTGCAAAAAGAGACTCTGGTCAGACTTGAGATGCTTTAGGACAGGTCTCTGCTCATTGGCTTTGAGGGAACTCTCCCATGAAGATTCCCCTGGACTTGGTTTTAGGGCAGCCAAGGTTTAACCAAGGAACAGACCCATATCCTTCCTTCATGTTGTTTGAAAATAAGATTACATATGTGGTGCTATAATGATTGGCAGTGTGGTAGAATTGTGGAAAACACTGGTCTGAATGGTAAGAAGACAGGAATTCCCAGCCTGATTCTAACACACTGTCTTGACTTTGGGTAAGTTGCTTTATCTCTCAATTACTCAGAGAAAGTACACAGCATGACCCCTACTACCTACCAGCCTCAAGGTATGAATGTCTACGTACTCTCCATCATCATGGAATCATGGAAATGATTCCTCTGCCCCCTCCTCACCTCAAATGTGGTTTTCTTGATGTTTCAAAAGGATAGCTCTTTCTTCTCCTTCAGGTCTCTACGTAAATATTAACCTCCTCAAAGAGGCTTTCCTTGACCATACCAGACAACTGAACGTAGGCCTCCATAGTTTTCACTTTCATGGAACATTATTCATTTTTTATAGTACTTCTTATAATTTTTAATATTCTATAATACATATCACATATTTATTTACTTATTTGTTGTCTATTTCTACCACTGACTGAATTCCATGAGAATAGAGATTGTGATCAAATATCAAATGTGCACACCATACCACCAGTGTCTAGGTGCTCATTAATATTTATTGATTGAATAAATGAATTAGTCAATTATCTGCCTTTCTTCTCTCAATTACCTCGCTGCCTTTTTCTTACTTTTAATCTTTTCTTATCTGAGTTTTTTCTCTCACCCTATAAACACACTCAAGTTCTGCCCATAACAGAGAAAAAATCATCCCTCAACGCTAACTCCCCTTCAAAGTTCATGCTGTTTTCTATTTTTCTTTTGTCTGAGAAACTTCTTCAAAGAGTAAACACTCACTGTCTCTATGGCCCTTCTCTTTCCATCCGTTGCAAGCTGGGTTTGTCCTACTATAGCTCAGAACTCTCTTTTCTCAGTGAAACCAAATTAGTGGATTTCCACACTTTTCCACATTGGGTTTCCTTTGCACCAGCCTCACCTGACACCATGTTGCTTCTCTGACCACTTCTCGCTCTCCCACCCTGGGTCTTCATCCTCTGCCATATCTGTGTTGCTGTCCCCAGGTTCCATGCTTGGCTCCTTCTGGCCTCCCTGCAGTGCTGCCTCTGGTCATCCCTATGGTTGGGCCCATCCCTTTGCTCTGAACTTCTTACTCTACTAATCCACAGCCATTCCTTAAGAGCTGACCTTATCCCTGATCTCTCCTGAACTTCATTTCCACATTTCCACATGCTTCAAATGAATGTCTTTCAGATACCTAGAAGTGTCTCAAACTGGACTTAACTTCCTCCAAACATAGTCCTACCACATCTGCTGCCACAGTGACCACATCATACTCCAGGTGCCCCGGGCAAAAACCTCAGAGTTGTCCTCCACTTCTCCTTTGCCTCCCATCTATCATTAAGATCATTGGAATCTGACTCCTAGACATTTCTTGAGTTTATCCCCTTGATTCACAGCTATATTATAGATACATGTCTGTCACAGAGCCCCCCTACCTGATCTCTGTGACTCTGAACTCTTTGTCTTTTCTCCATTCTCCATGTTTCTGAAGCTCTGATGTGTTGCTATTACACCCCTGCTTAAAACCTTCCAGCGTTCCCTATTTCTTACCCACCAAAGTCCAGGCTCCCAGCATCTTTAGCCTGTCATCCCAGAAGTCTCTCCTGCCAGAGCCTGTGAACATCCTCCTCTCCAGTCACACAGACCTACTCAGTGCCACATAGCAAATGCTCTGGACAAGCATTTGGAGTCAGACTGCTTTCTGCTCAAATGCAGATAAGCTCAAATGCTTATCCCCCCCTTATCACAGATATAAAACCTAGGACACATTATTTAAAATGAGGCTAATAATTGAACCTATCTCTCAGCCTCATGGGAAGAATAAATAAGATAGCATAGGTAAAGAATGTGGTGTCAGAGCAGGCACTAAGGAGACAGGAGCTACACTAGGACCCATGCCCTTCCAGCATTCAGTATTTTGTGCATGGACTTTCTTTTGCCTTGAATGCTCTCCCCGGTCTCCTACCTCAAACCCTCTGTCTCACAAATGCCTACTCATGTTTTAGGATACTGCTTAAATATTGTCTCCTCTTTAAACCTTTCTATACCTCTCCCCAGGCAGATTTCTGTGCTTGGCAATATGCTCACATAACATTATGTACCTTCCTTTATTGTGGCTCATAACAGTATAGCATTGTGGTGGTTAAGAGAGTGTGTTTTAGAGCCAAAGTACCTTCACTTTGAATCCCACCATGACCACTTACTAGCTTTGTGATCTTCAACAAGTCCCTTAACCACTCAGTGCTGCAACTTCCTCACCTCTAAAGTTGTGATCACTACATGAGCTCTTACATGGGAAGAACTTAGTACAATACCCAGCAAATAGTGTGAGTTTGATACACATTAGCTATTTTTAGCAATTGGTTAGATTTTATTTCTGTCCTCTTGCCTGTATCTCACTTACCTTTGCTTCCCCTGTGCATAACAGTCCTTGACACATCTTACATGCTTAATTAACGTTTGTTGAATGAAAAAAGCTGTAAATGAATGAATGAGTATTTCAGGGACACAGAGAATCACAGAGCTCTTCATAGAGAGGTACTTTTGACTCTAAGGGAGTGTGTTAAATCCTTTCTACCCTTGACATTTCTTTCACTTTACTCTTAAAGTCTGACCTATTAATGCCTCTCAATCTTTCCAGGGCAAATCCTTTATGGCCGAGTACTTTGGAATCCAGAACAAAACCTTAATTCTGCTTACAAACTCCAGCTGGAAAAAGTCTATCTTTGTACTGGCAAGGATGGCTATGTGCCTTTCTTTGATCCCACGGGGACAATCTACAATGAGGGGCCACAGTATGGATGCATTCAGCCCAACAAACACCTAAAACACAGATTTCTGCTGCTGGTATGCTAACTACTTGTATTCAACAGCTGACACTCAAGTTGATTTCCTCAGCTATGAATTCTGCCTAAGCAGACAGAACCTCACTCTTGATGGTATTCTCTCTATACATATTGTTGTTGTTTCTCTCTGATCAGCTAAATGCTACTACATATTACCAACTGTGATGGTTATGGTGGTAACAAGTCAGACTCTTATTAATGTCCCAGGAAAAGGAAAATCAAGGCCAGTGTTTCTCAAAGTATGGACCAGCAACCTCTGAATATCCCTGATTCTCTTTCAGGGAGTCCAAAGGTCAAAACTACTTTCATAATAATATGATGATGATGCTTTTCTTCACACTAATTCCCTCATGAATATAGAGAGTATGAAAGGTTTATTGATATGGTTTTTAATTCCCCATTGTAACTAATCTTTTAAAAATACCACTTACCGGTTTGATTTAGTATCAAAACAGAATATCCACAATTATATGAAAAAGCTATGAAAACATTCCTCCCTTTTCCAACTACATATCTGTGTGAGGCCAAACTTTCTTCATATACTTCAGCCAAAATAACGTATTACAACTGATTCAATATAGAAGAAGATTTTAGAATCTAGTTCTTTTCCAGAGATTTGCAAAAATGTAAAACAATGCCAGGTCTCTTTTAAGGAAATGGGAATGACTATTGGTATTTTTCCTTAAAAAAAATGTTACTTATGTTAACATGCAATGGGTTTTTCATTGCCACTTTAAAATGAATTAGTAAATAAGTATTTTCTAATTTTTCAGTGTTAAATTTAATAGAGTAAATATTGATAGACTTTTAGTGTCCTTGTTTGTTTGTTTGGTTGGTTGGTTTATTTATGTAGTTTTGAGAAAGGGGGAGGGAGAGAGAGAGAGAGAGAGAGAGCAAGCACATGAGCCGGGGAAGGGCAAAGAGAGGGGGAAAGGAAGAGAATCCCAAGCAGGTTCTGTGCCATCAACACAAAGCCCAATGCAGGACTCAAACTCATGAAACACAAGATCATGACCTGAGCCAAAATCAAGAGTCAGACACTTCATCCAACTGAGCCACCCAGGGTTCCCCTTGGTGTCCTTGATTTTTAAGTGTAAGGGGTCCTGAAACCAAATGGCTTAAGAATTATTTTTTTAGACTATCCCACTCTTTGAGCTTTGAGATCACAGAAGCCACCAAGTGGCTTCAAGGCCCTCCTTCCTTGAAGAGGGCAGTGATGGACCTAAGGAAAGAGCTTCTGTAGCACATAGTCTCCTGACCCAACCCGAGGCAGGAGTGGAGAGTACCTTTCTCCTCCCAATGACTGCCACCTGCCAGTTCAGTGGTTCTATCTTTCTAAACCTTGCGTTTCTTTTTTCTGAAATTCTAGGACCGCAGTCAGCCTGAGGTCACTGATAAGTACTTCCATGATGTGCCCTTTGAGGCCCACTTTGCTTCTGAGTTGCCTGATTTCCATGTGGTCAGTAGCATGCCAGGTGTGGATGGATTTACTCTGAAAGTGGATGCACTCTATAAGGTGAGTGTGCTGAGAAATGTAAAAGCATAGGACCAAGGCCACTGTAAAAAGTATAAAAAGGAAGATGATATTATTTCTGGACTGTTAGTCTCTTTTCATAGCATTCTTGCTGGTGGGTCTTTTTTTATTGGTGTTAAGCTTATCATTCACCCCAAATTTTCACCATCTATCCCAATGGACCACAGCAATAATCAAATTCTTTAATTTGTATGCTGTCACTTGTCAGTGTATGCAACAGGGGTGCATATGGTACTCCAGTTTTTCCTAAATTCTTTTCTGTCACTTGCCTTTTTGGCAGTATGCTGCACCAGCTGATCTTCACAGGCATGTGGAAAACATTTAACAAAATCATAAATATAGTACAGCAATTTAGAATGGCAAAGAAGTACTAATATTTGATAAGCAAAAGTACTTATAAACATGAATTTACAAAATCAAATTCCACTTTTTTCTATCTCTTAGTAGTAGTATTCTATGACCTTGGATTTCAGAACTATTGCCACTCTTCAGAAGTTAGTTCAAACCATGGAGGTTTTCAATGGGGGCAGATGATATGGCAATAAAATACATGGTGGTTTAACCATTCAGGGGATGATCCAGGAAGTGTTCAGATTTAGGACATTTTTGTCATGTATCTGCATATTTTGCACAGAGTAACTGTTTAGTGGATATTTGTTGAATGGCTCTATTTTCGCTGAAGTTCATCAACAAATAGTAAGTTAGCATAACACGCCATTGAAGGTCACTGGGAATAAATATGGCTCTTAACACTATTACTTCACTGCAATCGATAAAGACTAACAAATAATAAGTATTTATTTAGCTAAAAAGACCATGAAAGATAAATGCTTAGGGCTGTTCCATATACAGGGAAATGGAATGGAATGTGAATAACTGGTCCACGATCACCCTAATTTGGAAACAAAATGGAACTTATAATATTTAGTTCAATTCATGATTAGTAGGTACCAATCGCTGCTAATGCTTTTCTTGAAACCGTCTATCAAGGCTTGTGATGGCAATTGTCTTTCCATTTCCTTTCTTTTTTTTAACTTTAGTTATTATTTATTTATTTATTTATTTATTGAGAGAGAGCATGAGTGGGGGAGGGGCAGAGAGAGAGAGAATCCCAAGCAAGCTCCACACCATCAGCGCAGACCCCATTGAGGGGCTCAAACTCACCAACCATGAGATCATGACCTGAGCCAAAATCCAAAGTCAGACGCTTAAGGGACTGAGCCACTCAAGTGCCCCATTCCATTTCCTCTCTGAAGGAGTGGTCTGTGGGCCGCAGTGACGTGTTCAGTTTGTGTCTCTGTTTCCCTCCTGCAGGTGGAAGCAGGACACCAGTGGTATCTCCAGGTGATCTACATCATTGGCCCTGACACCATGGCAGGGCCCCGGGTCCAACGCTCTCTCACGGCCCCTCTCAGGCGCAACCGGAGAGACCTGGTGGACCCCAGTGGCCATCTGACCCTTGACGATTCCCTCATCTACGACAATGAAGGGGACCAAGTCAAGAATGGCACCAACATGAAGTCCCTGAGTCTTGAGATGCACGAGCCAGTTGTAGCTGCTTCTCTATCCCAAACTGGGGCCTCTATAGGCAGTGCCCTTGCTGCTATCATGCTTCTACTTCTGGTGTTTCTAGTGGCTTGTTTCATCACCAGAAAATGCCAGAAGCAGAGAAAGAAACTGCCCACAGAGGACATTTTGGAGGAATACCCTCTGAACACCAAGGTGGATGTGTCTAAGAGGAGCTCGGACAGGGTGGAGAAGAACGTGAACAGGCACTACTGCACCGTGCGGAATGTCAACCTACTGAGTGAAACTGAGGGGGCTTATGCATTCAAAGGTGCTAAAGTAAAAAAATTGAATCTGGAAGTCAGAGTTCACAACAATTTACAAGATGGAACAGAAGTGTAATGGGGGAGACCAATGTGTATTTTTTTTCTAAAATCATTTTTATAAAACAGGGGGAAAATACTGGTATTTTTATAATCTTGCAGATTAAAAAGGGAAAACTATAGCTTTGAGTGGCGGGAGGCACACATCACATGCATCGACTCACAACTGAGCTACCTCATTAAGCAAAGAACCACTGAGACCCCAGAGGTTTGGAGCAGACTTCTTTCGGTGGATCCCTTTAATAGTGTCAGCAGCAACAGACTGCTCCTTCCAAAAGGCTGTAGAGAGCAAGTATGTCAGTATGGGGCAGGGCATAGACTATTCAGCTAGCTGATGGAATTCAGCAGACTGGGAGATGTATGGTGTTAGATCTCCGGAGGGGCAGAGGAGCGGGGACGTTCAGGGCCATTGGTTTTCGCCCCCGCCTCCAGCTTTCTTCTACTTGGGCTTTTCCTGGGCCTGTGGACAGCAGAGTTTGGATTGCTGACACTCAGATTCCATTCAGAATTCTGCTAATCAGCACAACCTATATATTTGCTCATTGTATCTGCTTGACAGCTTGCACTCCATGGGCTCTAACTGTCCTTTGCGAGTCCAGAGCCTTTTTATCTGGGGGTTTCAAGGTGCTCTAGAGGAGAGCTCTTTCCACAACTTGCGGGGAGAAACCACAGGGCCTGCCCTTCCCCTCCTCTCCCCCCCACCTGTCAGATATCTGGCACTGCAGAACCTCGCCCTGACAGAAGGGCAGACTGCAACCCCAGGGGAAAGGGGGGACTGACACGCACCTCAAACACATTAGTGATGGACTGCATCCAGGGCCCAGGGGGACATCCCTGTGCCCGACTGGTTTACACTGCACCAAGGACACATGAAGACATCCTGCCTGACAAAGAGCACTGCAAAACAAATCAATGCAGCAGGCCTTTTGATTCCCTATAGCTGTGGATGCTTAAAACCCCACCACACTTTCCTGCTGCCCCAGGCTTTGCCCAGTCCAGTAAGAGACAGTCCCATGTACTTTGCTGGCCGCGAGTTTTTTATTTTGTGAGGGTTTCAGAAAAGTAAGTGATTCATTTGAATAAAACAAATTAGGAGAAAGCTCAGCTCAGAGTGAAATCTGAGTTAATAGATGCCAGCTAGTACTCACAACAGATAAAGTATCAACCCTCACAGCAGATAAAGGCACTGATCCTGGTATGGGTTTTCAGAGATTTCTCTTTGGGGGCGGGGGTTCTTTTCTGGTAGCTCAGGCATTTATTTTACCATATCAGCACATGACAAGGCCATAAACACATGGCTTTAAAATGATTTCGTGTTCAAATTACAGCTTAATGATTTTGTACGAAGTGTGCACATGGCTTGCTTTTGTGTTTCCTGTTTGTTTTTGCCTTACTGGCAGAAACGTAAGCATGCATGTCTTGTTGTTTTGAAATGAAGGCACAATTTCATTACCAAGGAGGAAAAGACGTGTTCTCTCCTGACGCATGGCACGCCATAATCATGAGCAAATAATAGAGCATTCACACTGCATAATATTTGTATTAGAATGACCCAAGCCCTTTGAGAACATTCCGAACTGCAAACGCTTTGGTTCTAAAAGCTAGAAGATTGAGCCATGAAAGGTTTTAGACATCTCTACCAGACTCCAAGCTTTTGAGAAAAGGACCTTGTAAACTGTGCCTTTGGTTCTTCAGCAGTGCCTTGCACGTAACAAGCACTCCAGAAATATTTGTTGCTAAACAAATGAATGGCATTATGGGTGAATGATAGAGGAATAAATTCAGGAAGGTGAGGTGAGAGACGATGGTGGCAATATCACAAAGGAAGATAAAGAGAAAAAAAAACCCAAAACTGCCTTTTCTGGTTGGATTATAAAGTAATCTCATTGGGACAAAGAAGCACCACTTGACATAGGCATGAATCTAACAATGGTCTTGAGGATTGAATAGAAAAATCATAATAACGTATTAGCGGAAGGTGAAACTATGAATCCGCCTCCAGAGCAGAGCAGACTTTTAAGAGGAAAGTCTGACTTAGCTTTCTGAGATGAGTGAAGTTTTCAGGAGAGGATGGCTTGAGGTGAGCCCAGAGCCTGAAACTGCTGACTGGTCACATGCTAGTTGAGACCAGCTTGGGCAATTTGGGGCAGAACTTCTGTATCAGCCTCATGAACATCCAGAATTGGCATCTCGTGGCTGGAGAGCTCATCAGTCAGGGTGGAATTGTTGTCTCCAGAGCAACCTAGAAGGTTAGTGCTAATCCTGCAAGGACAGGAAGCCTCTCATTTATGGAGCAACTTTTGATTTGGCCTGTTATTTATTGTTCCTAGTTGCCAGATGCTTACACATGAAAGCAGCACCGTTTCATTTGCTCAAATATTCTTGCACATCCCTTCCACTACTACTAAGTAGGACACATGCATGGGAAGAATGCAGATGTGTGGCAGCGTGAAGCTAATGCAGGAAAAAATGGAGACTGAGACCTCCAAGTGCTCTTAGCCTCTGTGTATGTGGCCTGGAGTGATTGGAACAACATCCTGTGGGAACCTTGAGATGGTGAACTCCCTGTGTGGGAGGAAAGCCTTGGACTCTTCCTGCCTCCCTTCCTTCCTACGCTTCCCCCCACTATAGACCCTTTTTTTTCGAATGCTGATACTTCTCTAATGGATGCACACTTATTAAATAGAAAGTGTTAACAAATTTGAAGCTGGGATTTCCTCCTTTGATACAGCTTTTTCTTTTGTTTATGTTTTATATTTCATAGTAGGAATCAGATAATTCGGTGACTGATACGGGATTATATTTCCGTCCAAACCTTCCTTTCAATTTCTCTTACTTGCTCACTAATGTGTGTGTTTTACTAATCCTTTATACCATGCCTTTAGGTGAGAAGAAACAAAAAACCCTCAGGGGTGGCTCTTTGCTCTCACATGCTGGCTGTGAAGGTTGAAAGAAAGAAGAGTCTGCACCTTTTTTCTGCCCTTTTGTCGACCCTGGGCATCCTGGAACCTCCCCCAGATTCCTATTGTTGGGTGTGGGAGTGGTGTTGGAATGTGTTTGCACGGTTGTATGATATTCAGTCTCCGTGTCCTGTAGCTGTTTGTTATTCTTGGATATGACACACATGCTCAGACTAAGTGAAACATTTGTGGTGCTGTCGACCTGATTTCTTGACTCTAGTGATTTTTGTATTTCTAATACCAACTTGTGTGTTATGAATTTCTGATTTCTCCAATAGCATATGCCACTATATAAATTTGTATTAATAAATGACTGGTTGCATTGTTTTTGCCATGTTCTTTTTAGATTATTCATCTCATTAACATAAGACATTGCCGTTGAGATGGCAAAATCATCCTTAAGTTTGAGGCAAAGTTTTTTGGAGAACACCTGCCTGAAGGGGTTGAATCTGAGACACATATTAACCATGCTAGGAGCAAGATGAAGAATAAATTACACAGCCCAGATCATCATAGCTCATCTTCTGCCATCAGTTGAAACCCTAGTACCAAAAGGAATAATTAAACTCTCCATGTGCTAGACAATAAGATGATTATTTACACTGAATTTATTACAATCAAACCTTCTTAGGATATTTGATAGAGTGTGAAAATGGCTATGTCCTTTTATGCAGTCCTCCAAATTTGTTAAGTGTCCCTAACTCACCCTGGAGATGACCAAGGCTCAAATAAGTTGATTGGGAAAATGGTAGAGTGGGAAGGCAAGTGAGCCCAGACTGGGCATTCTACGAGCCTGTGCATTTGTGTGCCTGTTCCCTCTGGGAAGCTGCTTTATATAAAAAACCAAAAATACTGCCAATGACTTGACCAGCAGGGCCTCGTTGGCACTTTTTCATGGCACATTTGCAAACTTAGCAAGACTTGAGAGAGCATGTTTTCATAAAATCTGGGGAAAGGAGGGCACAACTTCGCCTGGGATTTCCTTAGATACTGCTGGGGCTTATAGTATAAACTTCACTTCCTAGCAGTTTCCGGTGATTGTCCCTTGCCTGACAGTGGGTTCTATGCCCTGGAGCACACTTCTCTCAGGCCCCTGGAGAAGCTGTATCAGGAACCAACCTATGAATCATTAGGATTGGCTATGAAAATGCTTCCTGAGACCTGAAATTTCATAGACATACACTTTAGAAATAAACTTGGGGGTAAGTGGAGGAAATCAAGTTCTTATTTAGATTTTGCAATAACTCACAGATTTTGGGTTTTGAAGAAATGTAGAAGCAGGAGACAGAGACTATATAGAGAATATCTCATCGGGTTCAACCCCGTAGAATTGTTGGTTTTGTAGGTGAAAAATAGTCCACTATCAGTTGTCTTGTATGTCTTGGCCTAATATTAAAAAGTCGCGATGTATAATAGAGATTCTGTCCCCACATGAGCCTGAGAGAACTCTAACTAGGAGCCTTTCAGAATGGTGCCCTGAGAATCACTAGTAGGTGAGGACACTATCCAGTAATACATCGGTCACATCTGGCAACCAAGAGCAGTGACTCCTTTACATTTTCTATTTCCTTCAGTCCTCATGACAGCCCTATGACATAGTTGTAAGTCATTGTCCTGGATAATTTCCTTTGAAAGTTCCCATATGAAAACTAGGATTTTAAATCTTTACCAGAAGGCCTTCACAAGCACAAACTGATGTTTTAATATGGTCCAAAGCTCCTATAACTTAATGCTTGTCATGAAAAAGTTTGTCATTGATTAATAAAATACAATAAACCCATCTTACAACTCTCTCTAAAACATACAAACAAAAACTAGCAGTTTTACCTCTGGCTTATTTTAGTTCAAATCCACCAAGTTCCAAGACAGTTAGTTATAAAAGTTTACCAGAATCCCACTCTCTGGGAAAATTTCCATAAATTTTTAAAAAACTAGTTTCAAGCTGTCTCCGTTAAACATCCTACCTACTAAGGAAATGTGTCCCAAATGAACCAGCGCTCAATACTAGTGACTCTCACAAAGTCCCTTTCTGTTTCTTCTGTCTCCACCCCGGTTATCTGCCCTGTTTGTGCTCCAGGAAACCAACCTTCTGGAACCGCTTCTCCAAGGCTCCCTTGCCCTGTGGCTTCTGGTGGAGACTGGCCAAATGGAGACATCAATGCGAGAGAAGTTAAGGTGTGTCTATCTCTCACCCCCTACTCCCCACTGCCTTGCTGTGGTTCTGGCTGGTTCCCTCCTGAGCCACGGCCCCTCCTCCACACTCCAGTGCTTAAAAAGTTCTAATACCACCATCCCTCTCTCTTTACACAGCCCTACAAGTGTAAAGGTGGTAATGATTTCATCCTGTTCCTAATCCTAGGGGCTTCCTCATCTCTGTGGATTCCTTTAACTTAACCCCGCCTACACTCTGTAAATAGTCCCTTTTTAAAATTCTTTCATCATACCCTTTGAATATGCTGTTTCTCTTCTGTCAGAACTCTTATATAGTCCTTATATTCAGTGCCATTTGGCTATAGTTTTCAGATGTATATCAAAGACAATGAACCACTCGAACTCAAATCATGTCTTCATTTTAAATTTGCCCATTGTTATCATCAATGGCATGCTGATAAATGTTTTACAACCAGCATTTGGAGTTAGGGAGAGGCCTGATTTGAAGCAAGAGCTGGCTTTTCTGGTGTAGATGCCCCACCATGGGTAATCAACGTACCACCAAATTTCACTGAACATAGAGTTGGGGAGCAATATTCAGGAACACAATTTTATACAGCATTTCTACTACGCAGATGTAATGGACAGAAATCACCTCAAAAGCACCAAGAATAGTAAAATGTAAAATAATTAGGAAGTTTGGGTATCTGTGTTTTTAATGTACTTTATTGAGTTGTGTTTATTTAATATAATGTTTAATAATGGTTGTGTTTGCTTGAAAATTCCTAAAAATCTAGCAATTTGCCTTTGCATGTCAAGCCAGCTCAGCACACCACTGTGAGAGCAAACATATTTAATACCGACAACCACTCCTTCAACTAAATTCGCCTCTGTTAGGTTTTGCCTCCCATTCTGCCATATATTTTAAATATACCTCAATAACTTTGCTTTAAAATCTTATATTTGACTCACAAATTGTTCTATTTAGAGAGGGAAAAGGTGATGTAGGAAAATTAGCTTCTAAAACTGTAAGGTAGTTCTATGTATTCAGAATGGTGAAAATGTCATCAAATAATCTTCCTAGGTTCTTTCTCTGAATGACTAGAAACCTGCTTTCTGAGATCCTAATATGTATCATTATTATCATCCAACATTTTTTCCTTCTGAGAAAATTCATCCTGTGAGGAAAAAAATATTAGCTTTATAATCATGCTATAGCAGGATTCTGGTCTAAAAGGAGGTAACCAGGGAGTTGTTACAATGAGAAACATTCAGAAAATGGTTAGAGTGTATCCTGAGGGGCACGTGGGTGGCTTAGTTGACTGAGCTTGTGACTCCTAATTTCAGCTCAGGTTTGTGAGTTCCAGCCTTGGGTCAGGCTCTGCACTGACAGGGCAGAGCCTGCTTGGGATTCTCTCTCTCTCTCTCTCTCTCTCTCTCTCTCTCTCTCTCTCTCTCTCTCTCTCTCTGCCTCTCCTTGCTCATACCCACATGCGTGCACAATCGTGTGCATTCTCTCTCTCTCTCTCTCTCTCTCTCTCTCTCTCTCTCTCTCTCTCAAAAGTATATAAATAAACATTGCCATCTGGAAACCAAAGAGGTTAAACCCTGAAACAATTAAACTAAAATCGTACCTTAACATCACCTGTTACTCATTTCCTTCTGGATGTAAACCCAGCCCTATTGCTTCCTGGTTGTGTGGCCCACACCCCATGAATGTTACTGAAGCCTTCCTTCTGAGCCTGTCTCTGTATTTGCAAAATAGAGCGAATCACACCAAATCTAAACTGGTTAGTAAGCATGAAATAAGACCATGTATGCAAAGGCATTACTCACCTCTGACCTCTGCCTGACAGCAGTGAGCCAATGTGGGCCTTGAACTCACAAACCGAGAGATCATGACCTGAGTGGAAGTTGGACACTCAACTGACTGAGCCACCCAGGTGCTCCTAAACCTTGTAACCATCTTAAGAAAGGCTCATTAACTGAGGAAGTTGAGCTTCTTACTCCTTTTCTCTTTTAAAGTTTCTTAGCAATGACCATATTTATTCAATTGCTATTCAGCTATGAAAGGAGGATCTAACTGCACTGCTTGGGGGATAGAAGCAAACAGCATCCAGTGTAGGTCATGCCCACAGGACTGCTGTATTTGTTTCCTACTGCTGCTATAATATATTACTACAAATTTAGTGACTTAAAATAACACAAGTTTATTTTCTTACAGTTCTGGAGATCAGAAATTCAAAATGGGTCTCACTAGGCTAAAATCAAGGTGTTGGCAAGCTGGATCCCATCTAGAGGCTTCTAGGGAGAATCCATCTCCTTGCCGCATCCAGTTTCTAGAGGCCACCTGCATTCCTTGGATCATCACCCCCTTCCATCTTCAAAGCCAGCAATGACCAGTTGAGCCTTTCTCACTGAGCTATCTCTCTACTCAGAATCTGCTCAGACGGTCTGCTTCCCTCTTCCCCATATAAGGACCCTTATGATTACATCCAGCCTGACCCAAGGCTGGAACTCACAAACCTAGATATTCCAGGATAATCTGTTTATATTCATGTCAACTGATTAGCAGCCCTAATTTTATCTGCAACCATAATTCTCCCTTGTCATGTAACATATTTACAGTTTCCAGGGATTATTTGGGGCCATTATTTTGCCTACCACATATGTCCATCATAATTTGGTACAGAATTTTGAACCACAAAAGTCAGAATACCTAAACCATCTGCCTTTCTCCTGCTGCTGCATGTCAACCAACATTTTGCACATGGGCTCTTTTGTCGAATAATTTACTTCCAGAAATGGAAGGGACCCATAAAGGGCATTTAATCTATATTTCTTTCCCTGTCTAGTGAGCTAACAAGGGGTCATGAATAATGGCAGTTTCTGTTGTTCGAGAATGTGACTATAGCTGTAGAGCTTTTGAACATAAAAGAAGAATAGTTTCACCTAGATTACCTGCTAGATTACCCCTCATTCCCAAGGGAGCCCCTGGGGTCAACTTCTCAGCATTATGTGTAGATTTATCATTGTAGTGATTAAGATAGGCTTCGGAGCAGGTTGACTGGGTTTGAATCTTAAATACATGATTTATTGGCTATGTGACCTTGGCCCAGGATCTTACTCACACTGCACAGTTTATGCAACTCTTAGAAATGATACATAATAGGACCTACCTCATTTGGTTGGGGTGAAAGTTAAATAAAATAATGCACGCAACACATTTAGAACAGTGACTGGCATATAACTGGTGCTTTAAAAAGATTAGCTAAACTGTGGATTATTTTGTTGTTCCAAATACCGAAATAATATTTGATGGTTTATTTGTTGAGCTCTTTTTCCTGGGAAAGTCTTATTTCCACGCCTAACACTCTCCTGGGATCTTGAGACCTTCCATATTTCTATCAGTCCCCAGGCCTGAATATTGGATGTAGGAGCTTAGTCTCTAGCTGTCCTTGTTCCATCTGACAAATTTGGCCATGTTGGAAGTTCCCAACGTCTCCTCAACACCTCTCTGTATACTGCTAACATGGGTTAGGTTACTGTTCAGAATTAGCCCCTGCCCACCCCACCCATCCCGCCCAATAGAATTGGCCATCCTATTTGTCCAATAGGATGTTAGAAGTCATGACACAAGCAAGGGCTTCAGAAGCATCTGTACAGTTGAGTGTGCCCTTTTGTACTCTGACGTGGCCAGAAGACCTTCCTCCAGGAAGCCTGGACCCAGAATGGACACATGAAACAGAGCCATCTCAGCCATCCTGCAGTTCTGAGAGAATAAATGACTTCTTTCAAGCCCCTGAATTTTGGGATGGTTGGTTATATAGCATTATGGCGGTAGTAGCTGATACATTTGCCCACCCTCTTACAATTTTTCACAATATTGTCCCATTTAAAAACTAAACTTTGAAATAATCTAATCTGCAAGGTTATTCACACTTTCTCCTAGGAACCTCCTGCTCCTTGTACCCAACATTCTAGTGTTTTTTCTCTTTCCTTTCTTTTCATTTTCAAATGATAATGTCATCAACCCATACACCTGTGAAAAAGAAACTATGTACAATAATGTTCACTGCAGAATTATACATAGTAGAAAAATATTGAAACAATGTAATGTCCATCCTCAGAAGAATGATGAATCAACCATGATACAGTCATTAAATTACAATACAGCAGTTAAAATGGATGAATGCCTAGTACTAGATAGCTAGCCTTGAACAGAAAGAGCCAGTGGAAGTATATACATCACCATATCATTTACTTAAGTTGAAAAACCTGCTAAATAGTGTTCTATAATACTTATAGCTATATCAATATTTTGAAACAAGTATAACAACGTGCAAAAACATAATAACAGAGTTTATTGTTGGGTTATCTCTGGAGAAAGAGGGAGGCAAATGGATCAGAAAGAGCACAAAAGGAACTGAGCTATCTCAGTTGTATCCATTTATCTTTTAAAATATCTTGAAAACATTCTAAATGAATATAACATAACGTTTAAGCTTTGATAAAGCTGGGTGATGAGTACACAGGTAGTCAATATTATTATAATATAATTTATTCTTGTTGATATCTTTAAAGTATTTCACAATTAAAATTTTATATAGTAACTTTTTAAAAGTTTATTTATTTTCAGAGAGAGAAGGAGAGACAGAGAGAGAGACAGAGAGAGAGAGAGAATCCCAAGCAGGATCCCCACTGTCAGCACAGAGCCCAATGTGGACTTGAACTCACGAACCATGAGATCATGACTCAGGCTGAAATCAAGAGTCAGATCCTTAACTGATTGAGCCACCCGGATGCCCCTATATAGTAACTTTTTAAGAAGAGACTGTGGAAGGGTCTTGCTAGGGTCTGAATGTTTATGTTATCGAAATTAATATGTCAAAATCCTACCCCCCTCAAAGCAATGATATTAGGAGGTGGGACCTTTGGGGTGATTAATCAGGAGGGCAGAGCTGTCATTAATGGGATTTGTGCCCTATATTTGTGCCCTAGAGAGCTCTCTTGTCCTTTTGGCCATGTGAGGTACAGCAAGAAGACAACTGTCTACAAACTAGGAACCTCGGGCCCTCACCAGACATGAAACCTGCTGGAGCCTTGATCTTGGACCTCCCAGCCTCCAGAACTGTGAAGAATAAGTATTTTTGTTTTTATAAGCCATGCAGTATATGGTAGCCTGTATA
Source organism: Cryptoprocta ferox (assembly GCA_028646485.1). Lineage (NCBI taxonomy): Eukaryota > Metazoa > Chordata > Mammalia > Carnivora > Eupleridae > Cryptoprocta > Cryptoprocta ferox. Next base: position 131,534,680 of record CM053567.1, on the reverse strand, counting down.
GCAGCCAGAACAGACCAAGATACTGCTCTTCTTGACTGTTCCTACCTCAGGTTGTTCCCAGCCCTCTTGGTCATTGTCTAATTTTGCCTCTTGAACAAATCCTAGAATTGTCTCCACCCTAGAGTACCACCTGCTTCTCTCTGGGAAAGGGCACCTGTTTTCTCCTGACCTTTATCCTTGGCTTTTGCCGTCAGGTCTTTGCTGTGGAGTCCTGCTCTTTCAGCTGCGTTTCACTAATGGGAAAGCTGAGACTAAGGACTGTGAAATCCCACTTGGAATAGCCAAAACTGCCACAATTGCCCCATTCCACCTCTAATTAACTGTCATTTGAAGTCCAAATGGCAGAGGCTCTAGAGGCTCCCTGTAGGATTTTAATTTTCTCTTCTCTCTTTTGATTCACTGTTTATGAAATCTGCATAACTATCTTTTTAGAGGATGAATTAGATCCCTAGGCCAGTCACCCTCAAACACGTTCAGTACTTCCCTACTACTAAATTATGCCCAAATACCCGAAGTGTGTCATTCAAGATTCAGCCCTGGCCAGAGGAAAGGTACATAAGCGCTGAATCCCAGTTATGACACTTTTTACTCAAGTGGCTTTGGATAAATCACTTGGCCTTTCTAAGGTTCAGTTTCCTCTGTTGCAAATTGTGATAAAAAGAGTACCTCCTAGAGTTGCCTTGAGCTAAAAGAGGGGATGCAATTAGGCACTTGGTCCAATGCCTGATACCCAATCAACGGTAGCTTCTAGTGTTCTCTACTACATTCTTCAACACACATCTCACAGTTCCCTCAATTCAACCAGGGCTTTCATTTTTAGCCTCCTTTGTTTGTTTGTTTGTTTGTTTTTGTTCCAGATGCCTAGAATGCCCTTCTACCTTATTATCTCCCCGAGTCTGTGGTCCTAATCTTCATACTAGAGAGGCAATAAACTTAGCAGAGGGACAATACAATTACCTGGGTTCAAAAGTCAAGTTCTGCCATTTCCTCCCTGTGTGACTTGATTAAGTCACTTAAGCTCTCTGTCTAGGTTCTTCATTTATAAAATGGGGGATAATAACAGTATAGGTGTTCCTTGATTTTCCAAAGTTCCTATTAGGCCACTTCGATGTCCCCAAATACCAACATTATTAGTACCTGTTTTTGCTAACTGAAAGAAGAAAGTAAAAAGGCAAAACCAAAAGCAGTCTTCAGCATTTGTTTTGCATCAGCCGTTATCGAGAGAGTGGACACCCTCAAGCCAGAGTACCCCGCTCCGCCGCGCTTCCCAAGCTCCTGCCCCCAGAATTACACTGAGCATCTCAGCAGCAAGTCTCCATAGCTTTGAACTATATTTATGAGCACATGTGCTTCATCTCCATTTATTTTGTGCATCTGTTGGCAAGATGTGTCTAAGATATCAGAAAAGCCTAAGAGAGGTTATTGGGAGCGGGAGGCGGGGCAGAATCTGGGAATACTCAAAAGTTTTTTCATATAAATAAATGGTGATTGCTTCTTCACTTCATGCCATTTTGGCTTAGGAAAGGTTTCATAGGAACTCTACTTCCTAATACCTGGGAAACCCATATCTACCTTATAGGACTGTTGAAAGATTTACATTAGTGCATCCTCCTAAAGAATTTAGAAGGGCGCCTGGCACAAAGTCAGTGCTAGATTGATGTTATGGGCTGGCATTGGTGTTGAGCGTTCGCCCTCCGTTCCAGGCCTGGGCTTCTTGGGAGCAGGGATAGTCTAATCTTTGAATCCGCAGTGCCTCGAACAAAATAAGCATTGCAATAAATCTGCGGAACTTAAGGCAGGAGAAGGAGAAGTGAAAACCGAGGAAACAGGTCTCGGTGCGAGGATGATGGGAGACGAGGGTGGGAAAGCTTGGACTCCCGGGAAAGCGGAGGGCTGCGGCGCCAGTGTGCCGAGCGGGAGCCCCGGCGGCCGCGGGGCGCGGCTGGCTTTTCCCAGGGCCTCCGGCGGCGGTCAGGTGGAGCCGGGAGGCCGGGGGAGGGGCGGGAGGAAGGGGTGCGGTCGCGGTCGCTGGCCAGGAGGACGCGGAGCACTCGCAGCCTGGGCGCACTCACTCTCGCGGTTCCCCCGCACTCCAGGTCCCCGCGGCCCCGTTTCAGGTAAGTTCAGCCTCCCCCGTGCGTCGCCCTCGGCCGCTTGGCAGCTGGGAGAGTTGGGCGCGGAGCCCGGTTTCCCGGCTCGCAGCCCACGCCGCATACCAGGGGGCCGGGGGGGGCGGGTGCGGGGCCTGAGGGGCTTCAGGGCGGAGAGTCCACGACTCCCATTTCAAATTGGAGGAAACTGGGGCCCAGAGGAGCAAAAATGCTGTGCCCCGCGGGGTGGGGTGGGGGGGTCGCCCAGCTGTGGTGAGGGCGAGGCGCAAACCGACCCTGGCTATCCCTCCCGGCGCCCTAGACCCTTCACTTTTCATCACAGCTAGCAGCGTACGAATTCAGCTGGCCCTCTCGGCCCCCCAAGTCCTGACCGTGTTGGGGACAGAAAAAGAGCAGGGAGTCAGAAATGTCCTGTGGGTCCCTGGGGGCTCGGGAGAGGTTGGACGAGCTCCATTCTGAGGACTTGGAACCCCATCCCTCCTTTTGATCAGTTTCTCCTCTTTAAGTTAAATCATTTATTTTATTACACTTAATTATATTTAGGTGGTAGAAGAAAAGTGCACTTAGCTATTGAGTATTGGGAATCCGATAAGTTTGCTTTTCCTTGAAAAGACTCACCTTGTTCTTTGATTGCAACAGAGTCCATTTCACTGCTCATGAATCATCCTGCTGGCTTTTGAGTCAGCAGGTGGAGGATCTGACTCCTAGATTGCAAAATGACCATATATAGGAAACTGTGGTGTGTGCAGGGTCCCAGAGGCTCTGGGTCCCTGATGGCCCCTCTGACTGCTGATAAGGAGTTACATACACAGCTGGACATAAATTCTTTCCCAGGGTTTGTGTTCTACACAGACAGCAAGACTACCCTCTGGGAGAGCTACATTTACAGCTTGTTTTATCAACATGGTAAAAAAATGTAACTCATTAAATCGTTCTTCTGCAAAGATGTCACCATTGGCTTCATGAAGGCAGAAGATTTCACACTGATGAGACAGGGAATGTAAAGATGTAAAGAAAACCAGAATCTTGTTCTCAGAGCTGTGCTGGTTGTGTAGAGCAATCTGTTGAGTAACGGATGGGGTATGAAGAAAAGGAAATGATGTAGGTGCTCTAATCCCTTTCTGAAAAGCATGTTTAAAGTTCTGTTGTTCAGTCATGTGGCCTCCACTATGGAGTGATTTCTTAAAACTTCAATCAGTAATAATTGTTAATAATTTACAAATTGTACTGGATCAACACATTGAACATCAGTTTTGACAATGTCTGGGACAGGCACTTAGGGAAGGCAGAAGCATGGGAGTTAACTTCATACCTTTGGAGTGTGACTGTCTAGATTCAGTACGGGGACATTCAGTTGCTGTGTGGCTGGAACATTGTTGAACCTTCTTTGTGCCCCAGCTTCTTTAAATGCAAAGTGGAGATGTTATTAAAGACACCTAGCTCCCTAGATTATTGTGAGGTTTATATTAAATCGTTCATTCATTCATTCAATAAGTACTTTTTTAGTGCCTTCTGTGCCTCAGAGAACAAATACGACAAAAAGCCTTGCAAAATTGACCTAGCGCTTTTTTATATTACCTGGCACATAGTAAGAACTCAAAATGCTAGCTGATATTATAATACATATTATTTCATTCCATGCTAGCAGCCTTCCTCTTCCGTTTTTACAGATGAGGAAACCAAAGCTCAAAGAAATTGAGTTTTAAGATGCAAAATCAGGGGATGCCTGGGTGGCTCAAGTTAAGCATTCGACTCTTGTTTTCAGCTGAGGTCTTGATCTCAGGGTCCTGAGTTCAAGCCCGTGTTGGGCTCCGTGCTGCTCATGGAGCCTCCTTAAAAAAAAAAAAAAAAAGGCAAAATCAGAACTAGGACACCTTGTATCCACTGTGTATACAGAGGGATGCAGTGTTAGACCTGATAAGTAGAAAGCCCATTGCCCCAGGGTACAGAGGGCCTGAGAAAATCAAGCTAAATATTTCTAGGAACTAATAGTGTTAATTTCCTACTAAACTTTGTTCTGGGGCTATCTTTGAAGTTTTTGATTATTTTGTTCCCAGGATCTTTTGTTCCCAGGATCGGTGGGAGCAACTTGTATTTCTAAATCAACCTGAAGATATGCCAGCATGTTTGAATAATGTCTACATATGAAAAGTGCATGGGTTCCCAATCAGGGCTCCACCAAAGAATTGCCCTTTTCACCTCTGAGCCCTACCAGGAACCAGACTGCTTCCTCACAGAGCAGGCATGTTTGTTTATAACAGGCTGTAGGATTGGAGCCTTGTAAAATGTAAATGGAGGTATCACAATCAAGCACAAAGAATCAGATTGAAGCCAGCTAAAACTCATTGACCATTTCTGTTTCTGCTGTTCCTTATGATGGTCTGGATCCTGGTTAAAAGAACTCAGCAATCAACCTTGTTCTACTGTATTTTTAAATGAGTCAAGAGTTTGCTTTCCAAGAAATATATTTGTAAACCTCTTAAGTATAGAGATTTTTTTCTCTCTTGTTTTGACCCCTACCCAGATCCAGCACAATCCCTTGCATATAATAGGTTCTCAGGAAATGTTTGTTTAGCAAATAAGGTATTTGATGTCAGAGACACATCCTCTTATTGAGATGGTTTCTCTTTGAATGTTGACTTCTGGTTTCTGGATTAAAGATTAAGGGTTATCCTGAGATTATTGTGTTCTGAATCCCAGATTTATTCATTTAGTAACTTTTTTTCTTTTAATAGGTTAGTGTGATCTCAACTCAAGCAAAAGTGGGATATCATGGCCTCTATCTGGGTAAGTAAAAACCAAGCCCACATAACACAGTAACTTATCTTAAATCAAAATACAGAAAGTCAAAATATTAGGGAAAGTGTTTTGAAAGTTGGTGAAAGGTTCATTTGAATGTGTAACATGCCAAAAAAGCTAGAGGATGTCTAAAAATAATAATATATAAAAATGTATTTGTAGAGGTACATAATTAAAATTATTTTTGATGACACCAAATGAGAGGTCAATAACAGTGAATTTCATCTGTGATTTGAGAATTTATTATTTGATAAAGATGACGTTTCATATCAGAGAGGAAAAGATGGCTTATTCAATAAATAATGTTAGGAAAAGTTCTAGCCATTTGGGAAAAAAGTAAATCTGTATTCCTTCTCCCTTCTTACATTAAAATGAATTTTAGGTGGATAAAATACTGAAATGAAAGAGATAAGATGTGGGTGAATTTTAAAAATAAGCTTGGACAGGTGTCTGGGTGGCTCAGTCAGGTAAGCGTGTGACTCTTCATTTTGGCTCAGGTCATGATCTCAAGGTTTGTAAGACTGAGCCCTGTGCTGGCAATGCAGAGCCTGTTTGGGATTCTCTCTCTCTCCCTCTCTCTCTCTCTCTCTCTTTCTGCCCCTCCCCTGTGTGTGTTCTGTCTCTCACTCAAAATAAATAAACATTTAATAAACAAATAAATAAATAAATAAATAAAAATAATCTTGGAGTAGGAAAGACAGTTACAACTATGACACAAACGAAAAGCCTTAAAGAAATATATTGATCTACTTAACTGCATGTAAACTTATGGTTTATGACAGCCAACAAAACTATTAGTAGAGTCAGAAGACAATCCACAGGGGAAAAAATTTGCAGCATATCAGACAAAAAACTTATTTCCTTAACATAAAATTTACATGAATGGGGTGTCTGGGTGGCTCAGTCGGATGAGTGTCTGACTTCAGCTCAGGTCATGATCTTGCAGTTCATGGGTTCGAGCCCTGCATCGGGCTCTGTGCTGACAGCTCAGAGCCTGGAACCTGCTTGGGATTCTGTATCTCCTTCTCTTTCTGCCCCTCCCCCACTTGTGCTCTGTCTCTGTCTCTCAAAATAAAATAAATATTTAAAAAATTTTTAATTACTTGAATAAATCAATAAAAAACTCAATGGAAGAATTTGTAAGGGACACGAATAAGACATGAAAAGAATTACAGATGTCCAACAAACTTATGAAAAGATGCTATCTTTCACTAGGAAATAAAGAAATATAAACAACACAATGAGAAACCATCTCTACCTAAGTATTGGTAGAGGTGAGGAAAAACTTACAGTAAGACCAATGTCACAGAGTATGTCGGCCAGACAGGTACTCTCATACTTTGATCATGGGAGATTAAACCTGGCACACTTTTGGATCTATCAGTGTTTAAATGCACACCCTCTTTAACCCAGTTATTCCACTTCTGAGTACTTATCTTATAGATATACTTGCATAAGGCTGAAAAAATATGGGGCTAAAGACATTCATTTGTATTCATGAAAATATGCAGACTGCATAAATGACCATCCATGGGGTATGAAGTAAGTAAATGACTCATTTGTAACTTATAGCCATTTTTATGTGATCATTAAAAAGAATGGGGGAAAAAGAGGTCAAGTCTTTATATATCAACATAAGAAAATGTCCAAAGAGGGATGCCTGGGTACCTTAGTCAGCTGCGTGTTGGACTCTTGATTTTGGCTCAGGTTGTTTGATCCCAGTGTTGTAGGATCAAGCTCTGCATCAGGCTCTGCACTGACAGCGTGGGACCTACTTGGGATTCTTTCTGTCTTTTTCTTTCATGGGGCATCTGTGTGGCTCTGTTGGTTACTCTTGATTTCGGCTCAGGTCATGATAGCATGGTTCGTGGGATCAAGCTTTATGTTGTCATGCTCTGTGCTGACAGCACACAGAGACTGCTTGGGACTCTCTCTCTCCCTCTCTCTCTGCCCCTCTCCCACTCTCTCTCTTTCTTAAAATGAATAAATAAACATTAAAAAAAAAGATTCTCTCTCTCTCCTTCTGCCCCTCTTGCCTACTCTCCCTTTCTCTCTAAAGTGAAAAAAAAAATAAAAAAGTAATCAATAAAAAGAAATCAAGTTACAGAATAGTATCTACAGAATGATTCTGTTTATAAGAAAGAAAAAAGAAAAAATATACATAAAGACTATATTACATGAAAACTTTCTAGAGAGGCAGAATTGTGAGCAAGGGCACATTTATTTTTCAGTACATCACCTTCCATGCTCTAATTTTTTTTGTGAATGATGAACATACACTATATTTCATAAGTGAGGGACAGAAAGGCTTAAAGAATAGCTCCTACAGAGATTCATTAGCCCAAGGCATGGGTGTGCTGGGCAGAGGTGTGCTGCTGCAAAGTTTGCTTGGCCCCAGGTTATTCCCTTACCATGGCCAAGAGGCCAGTCTGTCCTCTTTCCAGGTCTGAAATTCCTGCTGCTATTATGGACACTTAGTAGAATTAGATGTTGGCGGGGAGCATTTCTCCAAAATGCTCGTGTTAAAAAAAAAAAGGTCTCCCTCTAGTCCTTGTCCATTAGTAATTCTACATGGGATTAATTGGTCAGGCTCTCCAATTAGCGGGTCAGCTGACACCTTCATTTCTGAAGGGCTGGGAGAGACCCAAGTGAGTGTGAGAGAGGGTATATTTGTTTTCTATTGCCACCATAACCAATTACCATAAATTTAACAACTTAACACAACACCCATTTAAAAAAATTTTTTTAACGTTTATTTATTTTTGAGAGAGAGAGAGACACAGAGTGTGAGTGGGGGAGGGTCAGAGAGAGAGGGAGACACAGAATCAGAAGCAGGCTCCAGGCTCTGAGCTGTCAGCACAGAGCCTGACGCAGGGCTCAAACCCACGAGCCATGAGATCATGACCCTAGCCAAAGTCGGCCACTTAACTGACTGAGCCACCCAGGCGCCCCAACCCAGTTTTTAAATCTCACAGTTCTTATATGTTAGAAGCCTGAACTGGGCCTCATGGCTCTAAAATCAAGGAGTTGGCAGGGCTGTGTTCCTTTCTGGAAACTCTGGGAAGAATCCATCTCTGAGCTTATTTAGGTAGTTGGCAAAATTTACTTCTATTGACAGATGAATGGATGAACGAAATGTGGTACACTGTCCCCCTTTATTGTGGTTTCACTTTGCGTGGTTTCATCTACCCACAGTCAGCCACAGCCCAGAAGTAGAATATCCTCCTTTTGACGAATTGTCAGAGGTGAATAGTAGTGGAATTGTTTCTTTCACTAGTTTCTAGATCTCAGTGCCTACATCATTTACCTCACTTCATCTCATCACAAAGGCATTTTATCATCACAAGAAGGTTGAGTACAGTTAAGATATTTTGAGAGAGAGAGAGAGAGAGACCATATTCATATAACTTTTATCACAGTATATTGTTATAATTTTTATCAGTTATTGTTAATCTCTTATTGTGCCTAATTTATAAATTTAACTTTATTATAGTTATGTATGTATAGGGAAAAATAGTATATATAGGATTCAGTATTATTTGCAGTTTTAGGCATCCACTGGGGGTCTTGGAATGCCTCCCAGTGGATGAGGGGTGGGGGGCTACTGTATATACATACAAGGAAGTATTATTCAGCCTTAAAAAGGAAGAAAATTGTGATACATGCTACAACATGGCTGAACCTTGAGAACATTATGCTAAGTGAAATAAACCAGTAATAAAAAGACAAAATTCTGTGATTCCATGTATATGAGGCATCTGAAGTAGTCAAATTCACAGAGACCAAAAACAGAGTTGTGGTTGGACCACATAGAGACCAAAAACTCCATTTGTGGGGCTGGAGAGAGTTTGTTGCTTGATGGGTATAGAACTTCAGTTCTGCACAATGAAAAAGTTCTGGAGGTCTGTTTCACAACCCTGTGAATATTCTCACCACCACTGAACTGTACTTAAAAATGATTAACGTGCTAAATTTTATGTTTGTACCATAGTAAAACAAAAGACCCTCAGATTTCTGTAAATATTCTTATCACTAAGTTTTATCTGTTCCCCTTTTCCCTTTACATACAAAAGCACATACACACCTAAAAACAAATAAGCAATCAAGTCCATGCTTTTGTCCTAAACTATAGATCGGTTTGTAGCTACCAGTGGATGGTGAGTTTACTGGAGTGTTATGATCAAGAGAGAAGACTTTGGTTGCTATTTTAGTACATTGCCGTGGAAGATGGAAGAATAGCAGGATTCCTGGGTCTGTCAATTCGAGGTGTGTTGCAACCCTCCCACTGTGTCAGATGAGTCAACAATCTATGTTGCATTATTATTTCCTTTGTTTGGAAATGTTGCCTATCTCTGTTCAGGCATGCGTTCTCCTACTTAACACCCGATGAGAGGGCCTGATATCTTAACAGTTTGTACTCTTTAGACCCAGGGTCCCTTGTCTTCTGTTGCCTTTAGGTCATAGCAAGCATTCAGGCTTCAGGCAACCCACAAATTAGAACTAGTCTTGGGAACATGACTTGTGTGTGTGTGTGTGTTTGATATCTTTATTGCTTTGGAGGTGAGGGGCAGGTGCTCAGGAGCTCTTGGTGGAGGGCCAGGGGCCAGCTGCCTCTTCACCACAGGCTTCTGGCCGTGCAGAATGGCCCTGGCTCTGCGAACAGCAGCCAAGCGCAGATCTGGGCAGTACTTGCTCTTGAGGACCGTGTACCTGATGCTGCTGAGGGTGGCCTGAGCGTTCTCGTTAATGGGCTGCACGTAGGAGGTAGCAGGTTTTCGTTGGTCGGATGCCCGCTTCATGACTACCACTACACCTTTGTCATCCACCGCGGGCTCAACGCCCACAGTCTTGCTGTGAATCACCCCACTGTAGCAGAAGGAATCGTGAGCCTTCAGGTTATGGGCCTTGTGCTGTATATCTGCTCGCTCCTCTTCATCAGGAAGCTGGAGCAGTTCGCACCCCCATCCATTGCAAGTGGGCGGACACACGGCAGAGTCGGAAAGAGCAGGACCATGACTTTGAAGATACCATAGCAGCATCTTTCCTATGCGTGCCTGCCTACAATGCTGGCTTTCTCAAGCAAATATTCTGGGGTCTTTGCTCCTTGGTCAATTCCTAATTTAGTTTTAGAGAATAATGAATGCAATTGCTATTTGTTCGAATCCTCAAATTAGTATTTTAATTATGCTGCTAAATTTTTTCTAAACTCATAACCACCCTAATCATTATGAACTCTTATAACATCTTATCTTGCTATACATTCTCCCTCCCCCAGTCCAAACTCTACTTTATAAACAAAGGGAACAGAGAGCCACTCAGGAACCAAGGAATAAAAGGCATTTTAAAAAAAATGTAACTTCACATAAATATGATGCCTACAGACTTTGTCTTGAAGGAGTTCATCAAAAGGGTAGTTAAACAATTAAAGCAGCAAGTACCTGCTGCATTGGGCTCTACTGGGAACAAAATGAAGACGGTCCAGCCACAATCCCAGCTCTTCTTTCACATAACTCTTTAATTGGCTCTTGACTGTGACCTTGAGCAAGTTACTCTCAGTCTCTTGCCATCTCTGTTACCTCACCTGTAAAATGGGTATAACAGGACAAGCATATAGTGCTTGTAAGCATTAACCGAGTTCATGTAAAATTGCATTAACGGGGCCTGGCATGTAGTGAGTACTCAGTAAACGTTAGTTGTAATCATCATTCCAGTATATGATTTTTTAAAAACCATATTCCTAGCTAACTAATATCCCTGCAACTGTTTTAGTAAAGGAGTTTCTGGGGGCCTGATTTTATGATAAATCATCAGCATCCTCGTCCCCACTGGAATGATTCTCTCTGAGCCATCTGGAAACAGATGGATTTTCCTCAAATAGATTCTTTCTGACCACTCCTATTTTGAAGATTATTTTAGAGCAGTTTTAAGTTCATAGCAAAATTGAGGCAAGGGTAAAGAGATTTCCCATATACCCCCTGCTCAGACACATGCATAGGGTTCCTCATTATCCACACGCCCCACCAGAGTGGTACATTTGTTGCAACTGATGAACCTACATTGACTCATAATCACCAGAGTCCACAGTTTACATTACAGTTCACTCTTGGTGTTGTACGTTCAATGGGTTTGGATGTTTATATGTATTTAAAGATAGGAACTCTCTGTTCCCACTCCAAGTGTGTATACTGCAGTACAGTGCTGACACTCCCTACCTGGAGTTAAACTCCAGGTGTAAGAGCTCTGCCCTCACTTCAGACACCAGCTGCCAGCCTCAGAGCCACCTGCTCTTCTGACCTGTACATTCGGGGATTTCCGTGACCCTCTCGCGTTCAGTAATCGTCTAGAACAACTCCCAGAACTTGCTGAAAGTGCTGTATTTACGATTACAGGGTTTTTAAAAAAATTTTTTTAAATGTTTATTTATTTATGAGAGAGAGAGAGACCATGAGCGGAAGCAGGGGAGGGGCAGAGAGAGAGACACACACAGAATCTTAAGCAGACTCCTGCTTTGAGCTGTCAGCACAGAGCCTGACATGGGGCTTGAACTCACGGACTACAAGATCATGACCTGAGCTGAAGTCAGACACTTAATCGACTGAGCCACCCAAGCTCCCCGATTATAGTTTTATCATAAAGCCTCCCTACACAAAGAGACATAGAGCAAGGTCTGGAAATGGCCTGTGTCTGTGAAGTCAGGACGCATCACCTTCCCTTGCACATCATGTGTCCATCAGCCGGGAATCTCCTCCAAGTCTCCGTCCAGAGTTTTTTGGGATTTCATGACATAGGCGCGATTGATTAAATCATAGGCCACAGGACTGAAATTAATCTCCAGTCTCCTTCCCCTCCCAAACTGCCAATCAGCCCCATCCTACAGCTATCTAGAGGCTTACCCTGAGTCACCTCGTTAGCATAATAAAGACACTCCTGTCTCAGGAAATCCCAGTGGTTTTGAAGCTCTTGGCCAGGAACTCAGGACAAAGACCAGAGATATTCTTTGTTAAGTGAGTATCTATATATGTATATATTATCAGATATATATAACTCACATCAAGGCTGCACAGAATTTCCAAAACATCACATTCCTTTATTTTTCACTAAAATTATATTTAGTAAGGGCTTGGTTACCTTGTGCTGATCAGAACTTCTGCTTGTAAATTACTATCTCTAATAATAAGGATCAGAGGGGGAAATGAGTAAATGTTTTGTAATAAATACAGATTAGCAGGCAGAGTCCATGGAGAAGAAATACTTAAAGGAATTCTTGATGGTGGAAAGATTGGGGAAGGCTTATGTAGGGTGGAAACTTACTAATCAAAAAAATTAATCCCTGATAATGTGTTCTTGGTGAGAAAGAGAGCACAACTTTTCTTCCCCAACTGACCTTTCCTCTCTTTCTTGGGAACAAGATTGGTGCAGTTTGACACATGAGGACACAATGGTTCCATTTCTGCTGTGTAACCCAGAGTAATGACACCAGCAGTAGGGATGCCTAGGAAAGGCACAGTGCGCTAATGTGAGAGAGAATTGGGGAAGGTAATGCCTTTCACCTTCTGTCCCATGGATGACACCAGCCCTGGGCTATTGATGCTACTGGTCCTGGGTACAGGGAGTTGGTGGGAGCCCTGTCCAATTCATATATCTTATTTTGGTGGGGGCATCCCACCAGACCTTTCTTCCCTGTGTGTTTGCTCTTCCTAACCATGCAAGTCTAAAACACGTGTGGGGAGAACACCTGTGTGACACACATGTAGTTATGTTGAATTTCTCCTCTGATCTCCCTGCCTACCACATCTCGGGGCTGGAGGATCTGGCTCTAAAACTATTTTCATTGAACTAGACTCCTCACATCCCAAGGAGAATGGGCATCATGCCTGATTAGGTACTCTTCAACATGACTGCAGCTTCCTGTCTGGTGTGTATTTTAAGGCGTGTTCCCTAAAGCTTCTTTAGATAAATATTGGCACTCAGACAGTTGCAAAAATGGTCCTCTGCAAGAAGTTAATGAAAAACAGGTAAGACATGGATTTCAAATCAAAACACTAGAGCTTTGTTTCAGGACAGAGTGTGGAAAGAAACACTGTCTAATCTGAGTAAGAAGAGAGAGGCTTCACCGGGAATGAATGAACTGAGCATTAAAGAGCAGTCCTTTGCCACTCCCTGACCCCAGGTCACCCGTGAAGGCACAGGGCCCCTCTTTCACATTTAATTATAATAAAAAGTATAATTTGCCAAATCTATGAGTAGCTATTGAAGAAACCTGCTAAATCACAGGCAAAGAAGAAAAGAAAAATTTTTAGATTGAGAGCAAGGAATGTGAAGGAGAGAAAGTATAATTTGATTCTCTTGAAAGCCTGTGTTTTGGTGGATGTTTGAAACACAAGCATTTTAGAGTACAGAGCAAGAAGAGTAATACAGATGGAGAGGTCTCACATGAATTAGAAAAGAATAAGTCAGAAGGGCAGAAAATTATTAATCTGCCTCTTCCTCCATTATCAGATTCTGCCTCTTTTCATTTTTAACCATTTGTGTTTGAGTGAATACTTTACCTGGGTCTGGAGGTATGTTTAAGTGACAGCTATGTCTGAACAGCATGTACAAAAGCTGAAGAATGCATTAGTCAGATTTTTGAGGCATGACATGGAGCGCTGAAAAGGCACATAGTGGCATTTGAGAATTATCAAAGAAAGCAAGACTCAGAATAAGAAAGCATTTTTTATTTACTTATTCACTTAACAAATATTTACTAAGTATCTACTATGTGCCAGATACTGTTTTAGGCTCTGAAAATACTTCAAGAAAGAGAAATTTGAAAAACATGGAGCTTATGTGCCTCTGGCTTTTATTAGGGAAGATAGCTAATAAACTAAGAAGTAAGTGTATAATAAATAAAGTCAGTTTTAAGTACTCTGGAGGAAAGCAAAGGTGGATAATGACAGTGATGGAGAGTGTGATTTTTCTGTTCAGATATGTGAGTGGAAGTCAACATGGAGTGAGGCAGTGAGTCGGGAGAATATCTTGGAGGAGAGCATCCAGTAGAAGGAACAGCAGGTATAAAGCCTGAGATGAGATGTGTCACCCCCTGGGGTGACAGGAGGGGGGACAAGGAGATTTGGGGAGGCATGACACTTCTTTTTTTGGGATCCTGCAAGGGCCTCAGAGAATCTCAGTAGTCCCAATAGCCTTTGTATAAACTCTGCAAGGAATTTTCCATTATGTAGGTTTACTTGACATTAGGACAAGTTCTTAGATCTGTAGCAACTTGTTGTTAAGATTGTCACTTCCCGAACACACACTTGTACAAAACTCATAAAATAATGCATGTAGCCTTCATGTTATGTGGGCATTAATGACCTTGGCCACAGACACAAGAAATATTCTTTCTGTAATATTACAAACAGTGAATGTCCCTGGTCTCGGTCCCTCATGGGTGGATTTCCATGCCCATAAAGTGATGTGGGTACAGAGTGGGTGTCACCACTGCAGCCCCAACACCCTGCCAAATCAGTGCCATTTCTAGCCAGGTCCCCATTTCAGAAGATGTAGATGATGCAAGATTCCCCAACCCAGTGAGTCAGGTTCCCTGTATTTTCCAGAATCTTCCAGAGTTAGGGGGGAGGTCCCTTTGACAAAGGTGTCTCTCCTGGAAGATGAAGTTGGATATGTATTTCATCTAATTGAGGATGTGGCCAGCATAGCCATACTAGTCTCCCACTCTCTGGCTCTTGGCCAAGCAGAGTTTGGTCAAGAACTCTTAGCTAAGTTAAGTTAAAGTTGACTGATTGTGGAGGAAAAATGTAATCCTCATATACTGGTACTAAAGAACTCAAAAGAAGAAGAATTTAAATTATTTATAATCTGTTTCAAACAAATAATGAAAATTATTCTGAGAAAGAAGTTTGTGTTGATGAAGACTTTCTGGGGGCCCAATGTTTCAGACTCAATCCAGATAGTTAAGTTTGCTGCCTTCACCAGAGAACCCCTGAGTGCTTGGAGAGACAGTTGGAGAGACATAACAGAATCACTGGAAACATCCCTGGTTTACCAGGCTTCCACCCTGGCTTCTGGAACCAGCTTTGAAAGATCTGGAATAGCTTGTGGTACTGAATGTAGGCACTGAAATATTTCTAACATCTTCCAAATTTCCTAGGATACAATGGTCACCTTGATCTCTGGACTACTGATATTTGAAGGAAGCAATTTCATCAAGCAGCCAATAGCATTGTGTAGGTCTGGGAGAAATTCCGCACGTTGGGATGTTGTCAGCTTCCTTCCATTTTCTTCCAGCAAACTCATTCATAGTTATTTATTAAGCCCCTATCTGAAGACTGAGTACTGGGCTAGAGCTGGATATAGTGTAGTAAGTAAAACAAAAGGTCTCTGCCCCTTGGAATTTCAGAGGAGGTGGAGATGTTTATATATAAACAGTGAGAGATAATACCAAATGCTGAGTGCCCTATGGGGGGAGGGTTGCTGAGATGGAGACCAACAGGAGAGGACCCACTCAGGTCAGGTGGCCAGGGCTGGCCTGTCAGAGAAGATAGGCTTTAAGCAGAGGAGTGAAGGCAGAAGAACATTCCAGATAGATGGAATAGCACAAACAAAGACATTAAGATGAGGAAGAATTCAACACATATCAGCCAGGCTCTCAGAGAACTGAGGTGTGCTAGACAAAGGGGGACAGTAGCTCTGGGTGAAGATGAAGAGGGAAGTTGGGGGTCAAGCCACACAGGGCCGTGGGGATCACAGGCACAGAGCCCTTGGCTGCTTGTGGGAGGTGGTTGGAGGTGGACAATGGAAGGAAGGGAGACCACTGCAGACGTCCATGTCCAGGACAATGGTGATGGTGACTTGGACAATAGCAGGGGCAAGGAAGATGGGGAGAAGGACACAGGAGATATTTTTGAGATAGTCTAAATAAAGTATGCTTTACTGATGGATTGCACTTGCAGTGAAAGAGAGATGCATCAAAGGTGACTCCCAGATTTGTAGAGGTTGGTGGTACCATTTAGAGGGAGGGGGCAGACTGAGAAATAAGAGCAAATTAGGGACAAGCTCAGAGACTACAGTTGGATTGCTTGGGTTCAAATCCTGGCAGTGTCACAGACAAGCCTCATGATCTTGATGAAGCCTCTTACTTCTCTGTGTCTTGTCTCCTCTAAATTGGTGATCATAGTAGTCCCAGCCTCCTAGGGTGTTTGAGGATTAAATGAGCAGATATGGGTAAAGCAGAAGTAAGTACAGTGTAATTGTTATGTGGGGGAAGAAATCAGCTTGAGAGGAAGTAATGAATTGGTAATGTGAGACATAAAAGCAGACACATCAAGTACACATTGAATATACAAGACCAGTGTTCAAATTAGAAGTCTGGGCTGGATTTATAATTGTGGGAGTTGTTTGCATACAGCAGGGGGGACTGGTGGGAATAACCCACAGCAGGATTAGAGAGAAAGAAAAGAGATTTTCCATTTTATAAGTACCTAATTTATAGAGGTCAGGCAAAGAAGACGAGTTGACAAAGAATAAATGCAAGCTGGAGGGGCAAGAAGAAACCCTAGGGATGGGGCCCAGGAGCCAAAAGAAGGCGGAGGTCTGGCTGGGTTGACCATGTTTGACAGATGCTTCCAAGAGGTCAAGGTGTCTTCTGACTATGTGTTTCATGGAAAACAACACAAATAGCTTGTTTGTCCCTATCTTCCCTTAATTCTGAATAACACATCTTCTACTCCAGCCCAACACCCTCCTCTGTTACCACGTTCCAGTGCTCTTGCTCTGAGTCTTCCCTGATGAAGTCATTGTGTTTAAAACAAGAAAAGAAGGCAAATATGGATCTTTCCTCATTTGAGTGAGACAAGAAGAAATGCATACATGTCCTCTGGACCTCTTGGATGCACTTCAAGCAAAGCCATGATGTCACTCGGTTCTCTCAGTCACCCGAGGTCACCAATCCCTGCCTCTCCCACCCCCTGCTTCTCTCTGCTGCCCTTGGGTGGGAAGCACTCCAGCAGTGGCGATGGGGAGCCTTCTGTTTGCAGTGATCCCTGCTGTATTCATTTCCCGGGTCTGTCAACAAAGTTTCACAAACTGGGTGTTTTAAAACAAAAGAAGTGTATTTGCTTACAGTTCTGGAGGCTGGAAGTCTGAAATCAAGGTGTCAGTAGTGCCGTGCTTTCTCTGAAACCCAAAAGGGGGTCTTTCCTCCCCTCTTCTAGCTTCTAGTGGTTTGGTGGCAATCTTTCACATTCCTTGGCTTTCAGCCGCACAGCCCCAATCTGACTTCACGGTCACATCACCTGCTACCTGTCTCTGTCTTCACAGGGTTGTCTTCTAAAGACACCTGTCATATTGGAGTAGGGGGCCGACCCTACTCCAGTATGACCTCATCTTAACTGATGACATTTCAATCAGCTTATATCCAAATAAGGTCACGTTGTGAAGTATTGTGCACTCGGCCTGACACATCTTTTTGGAAGGACATGATTCAACCCATGACATTTGCCTCCCTTAACCATATTTCATCTCAGAGCCCTTTATGATAAGCTTTCTTTGGTTTTGAAAGCCAGTTTTTACTAGAAAAATTGAGTGAGAAGTCTCACATTTTGCAAGTTATGATTGCTTTATTGTTTTGGGTTTTTTTTTTTTAAGTCTACTCCACTTTTCTTTCTATCATAAACCTTCGTGACCCAGCAGACTGTTTTGACATTGAGCAGAGAGTGATCATTCCTCCTCAGCTTTTCAAGAGTTCCTGAGTCCTGGAAATTTATATGAGGCATCGATTTGAAAGCTTAATTTTAGGATATGGCCTTTACAGGACTTTATGAAGTGATGAGTGATTTGGCTTTACCTCACCCTCAAAATGTACCTTGCAACAGCAGCTGTTCTTGTTCTGAAGCATTTGGGCTTTAAATATGTTTCCTGTCAACAGGATTGGTATCTTGTGTTTTTCTCTTTCATTCATTCTTCTGAATATACATGTTAAACTTCTTGTAAACCCAATATACTGGGTTTGAAGAAATGGGTACAACTGAGTTTCAGAGTCAAGGACAGACTGACCTCTCTTGGGGAGGGGGAGTGCCAGCAGATAGCTCTCCAGGCCCAGCTTGGCCACACGAATGGCTTCAAGGAATCAGGTGCTCTGAGTGACCTCCAAAGGATAGTTCTAGAAGATCAGAGAAGATGATATTGACATGAAGAAGACAGTTTAAATGAGATGCAGCCTAGCCTGGTTATCAGGAGCAGAAGCTGATGAGACTGACCACTTCCTAGCTGGGTGAACTTGGACAAGTTACTTAAGCATCGGTTTTCGCATTATCTGTAAATAATATGTATTGCATCTGCCTTACAAGCTTATTGTGAGGATCGAATGAGCTAATGCAGGAAATGTGCTTAGCACAGGATTGGCACACAGTAGCAGCAATTGTTATTAATGTCAAGAGCTCCTGTTATTGTCCCCCTTTATTTTAGGCATTCCTTGCTTTAATTTATTTTCCAACTACTTTCAAGATCATTTTCCCTTTGGGGGCATCTGAAGGTCAAGTTTGAGAAAAGGGAAGCAACTAAATGTATTTAAGGAATGCAGAAATCTGATAAAACATTTTTTTTTATAAAAAGACTTTGCTAAGTGTCCGTGTCCTACACTTGGCTAGGGTGTCAGGGTTAGTGAAAATAAATGAAGTCAAGCCTTGATTAGTAGTTTAAATGTTAAGGAATTAAGCCTGCAAGGAAGCAGGCGATGCAAATAGTTTCGGTTGTCTGTAAAAATGCCAGCATTCCTAAAACAGTGAGCTCATCATCAAATTCTTCTTCCCCCTCCCAGAAGAGAATCTATGACTTGTTTACTCCTTTTGGTTTGGTTTTCTCGGCAGCTGAGAATGAAATAGAGCAGTGGTTCTCAAACTTTAGCATGCATTAGAATCATCTGGACGGCTTGTTAAAACACAGATCCTGAGTCTCGGCCCCAGAGCTGACTCAGTGACTGAGGTTGATTCAGTAAGACTGGAGTGGGGCCTGAGAATCTGCATTTCTAACAAGTTCCTAGGTGGTGTGGATGTGGCTGATCCAGTATCTACACTTTGAGAACCTCTAATGTGGAATACTGTGACACATTGCGATATGGTGGAGAGCACAGGGCAGTTTAGACACAGGCAGATTCACATTCTCTGGCTGTTCTTAGTAGCAGTTATGTGAAGCAAATAAGTTCTCTGAAATCAAGTTTCTTCCATTTTTAAATGGAAATACTGTAATAAAATCTACCTTGTTAAGGTCATTGTAAGACTGAAATAAATTGTAAAGCATTTTGTTCCCTGACTGGCATGTGCTAGTTTAAAAGATTGTATTAATTTATTTTACTGTACAGTTTTTTTCATAAGTCATGTAAATATTTTTGAATATTCTGGGCAACCAAGTCTATCAAATGAATAATTCTGCTTATTTAAATAACTGAAGCAGTCTGAAAAATTTCACTAAGATTTTACTTCAGAATTTCTGTGCCATTTAGCTGGTGTGTGTGTGTGTGTGTGTGTGTGTGTGTGGCTTTTTTCTTTTAATTAAACAAGCAGTTCCTTTCCACTTAATTCTTACTAGGTGGTAAATTACAGAAAAGACTGGGAATTTCAGCCTTCTCTAATTTTGCACATTGGAATTTCAGCATATTTTCATGTGTAGGTCGTAGAGGGCAGTGAAAAGGTCAAGGTGAGAATGGAAACCTTGAGTTTTCAGGAACAATTAGAATCTGATTGTAATTTTGCCTTCTAATATTCAGAAGCAAACATGTGTGGTACAAAATCACCTGGGAACTTCTTAAATGTGTAGAGTCTACCTTAACATCTCATTTCTCTATGGCTGAGTATGTCTAATGCAGGACCTGGTCATATGCATTTTAAAGAATCACCCCAGGTAGTACAGACATTACATTTCCAGAAAGACTAGAGGCATAGGCTGGAATGGTCATGACTGCATTCAAACTCAGATTCTGCTGCTTAACTAGCTGTGCGAGCTTGTGCAAATTCGTCAATCTTCTTAATGTCTTTTTTTTTTGAGAGAGAGAGAATCTTAAAAAAAATTTTTTTTTGTTAATGTTTATTTATTTTTGAGAGACAGAGACAGACAGAGTGTGAGCAGGGGAGGGGCAGAAAGAGAAACACAGAATCCAAAGCAGGCTCCAGGCTCTGAGCTGTCAGCACAGAGCCCAGCCAGGGGCTGGAACTCATGAGCCAAGCAGGGAGATCATGACCTGAGCCGAAGTTAGACGCTTAACTGACTGAGCCACCCAGGTGCCCCGTTATTTCTGAGAATCTTAAGTAGGGTCCAAGCTCAGTGCGGAGCCCGACTCGGGGCTCAATCCCACGACCCTGGAATCATGACCCGAGCCAAAATCAAGACTCGGACGCTCAACCAACAGCTACGCAGGCACCCCTCCAATCTTCTTAAATATTGGTGTCTTCTATGTGAAATGGGTCACTCTTACTCATTTATCAGAGCTGTTATTCAGGTCATATTAACATATAGTAGGTGCCTAGCACAGTGCTGGGCATGAAGCACTCAAATGCTTCAGTATTGTGGATCTTCTAAAATGCCAGATACATAAAGTGGACAGATAAGACAAATACAAAAGCTCCTACATGGATAGAACTGAAATGAAGTCAATATCTACGAAGCCTTGGAGAAAGGATTCTCCAGAGATTATGTTGCAGTGACTGATTTCTTATAGGTGCCTTTAGATAAGACACATTTACAACTAGTTTCTAACCTGTTATAATCACTGTTTTAGAATTAAAACTCTTTATTTTGGATGCTTTAAGATTAAACAGTGTTTGAGTGTATTGAAACAAATTGTTCAACCTAATCTACCGAATCAGTGGATTCTCATTTTTTACTGTGCCAGAACATTAATTTTCCATTCACTTTAATGTGGCAAGATAATGTCCTGTTGTGAAAATATTAAACACTTCAGGAGAGCGTAAATGAAGCCATGTTAGCACAAGACAACAGAGCCAATATTATTCAGTAACAGGATAGGAAAATCAATTTAGAAAGAAAACACTATTACCGTAAAGACACGTTTTTATTCAAAGAGTTAGGAAATGACATATAAATACATGTTTACTTGGATTTTTCTCAACATCTTTGTGGCTGTTGTATAGTCTCTTAGGCAGTTTGAAGATATTTTATTCTTTCTGTAAGATGGTCTTTCCCAGTTTACTGACGTGTTTCTAATTTGTGTGTTTAAAATTAGTATCATGGCATTTTTTATTTCCATGCTATTGCTGAAGATTTATGTCAGTGGAGCTTTCAGAAGAGAATTTATCAGCCACAATCCATTAAACAAAGCTTAAAAACACAGTCTTAATGGGGTTTTCCTTCGTGGATCCTTTAGTGTAAGGTTCCCCAAGGACAATGGTCAGCATTAATGAAAACATCTTGAAGTCTGTAAACCAGTTACTTCTGTTAGATGTAGTGAAGAGCCTTGAGCTATCTCTTGAAAACAAAGAGGATGCAGGAAATTCTCTCTCATTGCTTTCATGCAGATGCCACTTTATGGCAAATAATCTTCGGAGTCACCAGGATTAACACAATTTATTATTCTAGGGAACAAATGTTGTACATTTCTAATTTGTTACACAAGAAGGGGAAAAGGACAGGCCTCTTTGTATATGTACCAAATGTCACATTGCCTGCCTGTCTGGGGACGGGAGAGTCTCCTGAACCGCTCTTGAAGGGAAAGGAAGTTGTTGCAAATTATAGGTTTGTTATGCTTCCAACATGCATGTGGGAATGTATGTAATAACAAACAAAGAGGTCATTTTGAACTAGTGGTACTTTGAAATATTTCCTTCCAGGTTGGACACCGAGGGACAATGAGAGATTATCCAGGCTTCAGCCCATCAGTGGATGCTGAAGCGATTCGCAAGGCAATCAGAGGAATTGGTGAGTACTGCTTTGTAATTCCTCTCTTCATGTTAAAGCAAATCAAGAAAGTTACAATTTACAAGTGCATTGGTTCAGGGCCACCTGGGTGACTCCGTTGGTTAACTGTCCGACTCTTGATTTTGGCTCAGGTCATGATCTCATGGTTTGTGAGTTCAAGCCCCACATCGGGCTCTGTACTGACAGTGCAAAGCCTGCTTGGAGTTCTCCCTCTCCCTCTCTTTCTGCCCTTACCCCACCCATGCTCTCTCTCTCTCTCTCTCAAAATAAATAAACTAGAAAAAAAATTTTTAATGTTTAAAAAAAAATAAAAAATAAACGTGCATTGGTTCAATTTGCCCAAGTTGGCTTACTCGACTATAGAAATGTTAAGGACTTTAAAAAATGTGAAATAATAAAGAAAAAATGTATGGGGTACCCAATTTTATTAAATCTTAATATTTGCCATATTTACTTAATAGGAAACACTACCATCACGCTCACTGCTACCAACAATAGTGGTCATCATAATACATCATTACAGATACCGTCCCGGCTGATTCTTCCTAGATCTCTTTCCTACCCCATTCCCTTTCCACATTGATTTGTAATGCCACTTCTGTCTTGTAAGTTTCTCTATTTTTCTGCTTATTTTTCTCACCATCCTAAACTAGAGTTTATTCTGATGAAACTTAATTCTGTAACTACATGTGTGTATACATATTGATTTATATGGTCTCACTCAGTATAAATTGGAATCATATTGTGTATTTTATGTACATTCTTGTGCAACTTCTTTTTGTCTGTTAACATGGGGTTTTAAAAATTTTTTTTAATGTTTATTTATTTTAGAGACAGAAAGAGAGTGTGAGTAGAGGAGGGACAGAGAGAGGGGGAGTCACAGAATCTGAAGCAGGCTCCAGGCTCTGAGCTGTGAGCACAGAGCCCAATGTGGGGCTCGAACCCATGAACTGAGAGATCATGACCTGCGCCAAAGTCTGATGCTTACCCAACTGAGCCACCCAGGCGCCCCTCTTAACGTTATGTTTTTGAGATTTATCCATGTTGATATGTTTAGCTCTGGTTCATTAACTTTACTTGTGTAGTAGTCTATTGAATTATTAGATCATATGATGAGATATCGATGGAACATGTAAACTGCCTACGGTTCTTTTCTATTACAGTATAAAAATGCTGCACTGAATATTCCTGCTTACATCTTACTGTGCACATTTGCTAGCATTTCTCTAGAATAGAACAAATGGAATTTCAAAGTTGAAGATGTTCATCTTCAAATTAACTAGAAATTTTGCCAAATTGCTCTCTAAAGTAATATACAAGTTAGCGTTCCTACCAGCAGAACACAAAACTTACTCTTGCTCCATATTCTAAGCAGTGCTTGCTAAGTCACACTGTTCTGTTTTCCCAACTGAGTGGCTCTCAAATTATATCTCCTTCTGCATGTATATTTGCTTTCTCTCTCTTCCCCATCCCTCAAGACTGACATGGTTGAGTCTCCTTTCTTATTCATTTGCTTCTTCTTTTGTGAATTATTTCTTCGTATCTATTACCCATTTTTTCAGCTAGATTATCTTCTTCATGATTCACAAGATTTAGTTTTTATAAGTTCTGGATGTAAACTTTCTTTTTAAATTACAATCCATGAAAATATTTTCTTCCAGTCTGTGATTTTCTTTTAACACCGGTTATAGTAACTTATATTGCATAGAAATTTTAAATTTTAGTGAAATCAAGTTTGCCAGTATTTTTTATAACATACTTATTATTGTGTCTTTTCTGTAATGAGCCCGTAAAGATCTTCTCCTGTGTTTTCTCCCCAAAGTTTTACAGTCTTATTTTCACATTGGGATTTTCAGTCTACCTGGACTTAATGTTTGTGTAAAGTATTTAAAGGTATCTAATTTTATTTTATCTCAAGTGGCTAGTTAATTGTCCCAGCACAATTTATTGAAGAATACGTCCTTTCTACACTGCTTTGTAATGCCACTTCTGTCTTGTAAGTTTCTCTGTTTTTCTGCTCTCTGTTATGCTCCATTGCTCTGTTTGCCTATCCCTGTCTCAATATCACATTGTCATAGTTACTGTTATAACTTTATAATTAGTGTCTATTAGGGCAAAAGCTTTTCTTGGCCCAATTCCCTCCCTGTGAATTTTAGGATCAGTTTGTCAGGTTCCATGAAATATACTGTTGGCGTTTTTTTTATTGGTGTGATATTATCTTATTTCTGTCTGTTTGGGCTTACATTTTTCTTTCTGTTTCTAAATGACAACTATTTCTTTATTTATCTCTATACTTTCCCTATTTCCCTGCTCAATGTTGAGTAGACTATTTCATGAGGTTAATGATGAACTCAGTGAAATAATAGTCTTTAAGTTGTATTGCTTATCTTTTTTCTTAATATCATGTTTCTTCACACATTTTTGCATTTGGGGTTGCAAAAGCAGGTTTTTGTTTGTGAGGACGATTACTGATGTGTTCTCAGTCCAGAATCAGGTATCATACTGGCATTTGCATTAGACATGTGTCAGATCCCATCTCTGAACTAGGAGGCAGTGTTTTACTTTCCTGTCTTGAGCATGTGCAAAAGAGATGAAAAACCTCCTAGCATACAAACTACACACAACTAAGAATAGTAGCTCTGTCTGGAATCTAGGGCTGTACAGCGTAGAGATGCAGAGAAGGGGTAGAAAATTAGAACAGAGATGTGAGGCAGGAGCTAGACCCTAAAGAGCAGGTGTACAAGCTAACCTTCACCCTTCAGGTTACAGAGAACCATTAGGATTTCAACCGAGGGACTGACATGATCAGGTACATTTTAAAGAATTTACTGAGGCAGTAATGTACAGTATGAAATGGAAAGGGGTCACATCAGGAGGCTATTAACATTTCTAGATAAAATATGATGCGTGCATAGTGGCAGAGGAGAGGACAACTTCAAGAGATGCCGATGATTGCTACTATGTTGGGAGTAAAGAAAAGAAAGGAGTATAGGGTGACTGCCAGGATCTTTGGTTGGGTGACTGTATCCATAGTGATATCATTGATGAGGGAGCATAGAATGAGACACAAGTTAGAGAAGAAAGAGAATGAATTCATCCTGGAGCATCTGAGATACTTGTGCAGTTGAAAATGCTCTTCGTGCACTGACACAGATGCCATTACAGGTCCAAATCCATCATCAGACTCACAGGACACAACTAGGCTTTGATCGAGTTCTTTGTTCACTTACTGCCATACAAGATACAGGACGAGAGATGCGGCAGGGCAGCGTCTTTCCCTGGGAGGCCCAGAGGCTGACCAAGTACATGGTTCGTTTGCCCCATCCTTGATGTACGTAGAGTGTGTACCATGGCCACTGGCATGTGTAGCCAAGGAGTGTGTGGGTCACCTGAACACAGAGAAGTTGATCCTTGAGTTCCAATTGATCTTTTATACCATGAATCACGCACACAGACCCAAGGCACACAAGTCAGCTCAGAGCTCCCCAACCCAGGAGTAGTCCTCACTGCAAATGAGGTAGACAAAACTCCCCACGTTACTTCATACTTTAATTACCAAGAAAATAGTGACCTTAAGGGCATTCTCCAATAGGCCAGTATTAGTCCTTTACTTACAGGTGCTTAACTCTATGGATCTAGGGTGTCTGAAAGTGGTACAGCTCAGAGAGGGAAATATATGGTTTGGGGTCAGAGATTTTGTTTCACATTCTTGCTACTAGAAAGCTGCATGACTTTGGCAAATGAGATAACTTTTCTAAATATTAGCGTTTTCATCTTTGGAACAGCTGAATCCTACCTACTGCCCAGAGTTTTGGTGAATATTAACTATGACAGTGAATAAAAGGCACCTAGAATATGGCAAGTTCTCAATACATGTCAGTTCCTTTTTTTTTTTTTTTAGAGAAAAAAACTGGACATCAAGTATGGAGATAAGAGAGAGATAAAAGGTGATAGGACAGTTACTTAACCTCATAAGGGGGAAAAATGCTAGTTCAAAAGCAGCACATTCCTTGTACTACTCCCTTGGTGATATACTGAGAGGCATATTTAGATAATGATTATTATCCCCCCCCCCAAACTCCCCCAAATTCATTTTCTTTTCCAAAAGTCTGGCAAAGAAATGCAGATTCCAACCTGGTAAGAACCTGGAAATTAAAATTAGAATGCTTTCCTCTCTGCATTTGTTTCAAACCATTGATCGTTTTTCCTTTGTTTGCAACAGATATTAGCATCTTTGGGTTGATGTTGAGTAAAATTCTTTTCATTTCATTTAGGAACCGACGAGAAGACGCTCATCAGCATTCTGACTGAAAGGACAAATGCCCAGCGGCAGCTGATTGTTCAGGCCTATCAAGCAGCATATGGAAAGGTACAATTTGATTAACATGACAGCCAGTAAAGAGCTAATCACTATGGATCAGGGATGGTTCCAGGTGATTATGCCCACAAATCTTTTGTTTCCGCCCAAGTGGAACAGAAAGTACCCTGTGTATCCAGTCAGCAGCCTGGAGTAGGAGTCCTGGTTTTGCCCTTAACTGGCTCAATGGCCTTGTACATGTTAGTTGATCTTTCTGGACCTCAATTTTTCCACCTGTTGAATAAGGAGGGATGCCTTAGACCAGTGACTTTAAACCAGAAATGATTCTGCTCCCCAAAGGATATTTGGCAATGTCTTGAGACATTTTGATTATCACACCCACTGGGAGAGAGAGGGATGTTTCTGGAATGTGGTGGGTGGAGGTCAGGGATGCCACTAAAGTCCTACAATGCACAAGACAGGCCCTACAACGAAGAATTATGTGACCAGTGCTCGTGTCTCCAGCACATATACTAGAATTGAAATCATACAGAGAAGATTAGAAAGGCCCCTGTGCAAGGATGACATGCAAATTCGTGAAGTGTTCCGTATTTTTGTTCACGAGTTCGAGCCCCTCGTCAAGCTCTGTGCTGACAGGGCAGAGGCTGCTTGGGATTCTCTCTGTCCCTTTTCTCAGCCCCTCCCCCACTTGTATGCTCTGTCTCTCTCTTTCTCAAAATAAATAAATAAACTTAAGAAAAAAAGAATTATCTGACCAATTATCTGATAGATCCTGTCTTGGATGATCTTTAATTTGTCTTCCAACTTTAAAATATTTTCGTAACTATAGATTTAATTCATTCAGCAAATGAAAACTTACTAGTATACAAGAACATTTTGTGTTTTTTCCACACAGTGTATTTGTTCAATAATAAACTATGGTGTGTCAGGAGTGGGTTATTACTCTGTGTCAGGAGATACCCTTGTCTTTGGAGACTCACTGATCTAAAAAACAGATCCTTCTTTTTCTTATGATGTTAACATTTTAACATCATAAGAAAAGGTTAATATAAGAAGTAGGGGTGCCTGGGTGGCTCAGTCGGTTAAGCATCCGACTTCGGCCCAGGTCGTGATCTCGTGGTTTGCGGATTCGAGCCCTGCATTGGGCTCTGTCCTGACAGCTCAGAGCCTGGAGCCTGCTTCAGATTCTGTGTCTCCCACTCTCTCTGTGCCTTCCCAACTCAAGTTTCTGTGTCTCTCTGTCTCTCAAAAATAAATAAACATTGAAAAAAAATTTTTAAAAAGAAAGAAAAATAAGAAGTAAATAAAATAGATTCAGATGTTGGTAAGTGCTATGTAAGAATTAAAATGGGATGGTATGGTAGAGAGTGACTGGTGAATGGCTCTCGAAATAGGGTGGTGAAGACATCAGTGAGGGGATGTTACCTTACTCTCAGCTAATAGTAAACAGTACTAAGGATTCTGGCTTTTTGTTTCTGTTTTTGTTTTTTTATTTGCTTGATCTGGGGAAGAGCATTTCAGACAGAAGGCACAGCAAATGCAAAAGCCCTGAGGCAAAAACAAGTTAGGAATATTTAAGAAACAGAAAGATTTCCAATATGGCAGAAGTGTGGAGAATAAGGGCAGCAGATGGAAAAGATGCTGTTGAAGAGATGTTTCAAATATGCTGGGCCTTGCTGTCTTGCTACAGAGTTAAGGTTTTATTCTAAGAACAACAGAGAATCATTGGAAGTCTGTAAGCAAGGGAATACTGTAAACTAATTTCTATTTTCAAAACATCATTTTTAGCTTCTGTGGCTAACACACTGTGGAGGGAAAAGAGTGGTATCAGAGCAGTCAGCCTGCTGAGTCCAGGTGAGAACTGAGGGTGTGTAGTGACCATCCACAGGCAGCTCAGGCATCACCTCCTGGCAGGTTTCTCCAAACCCCCAGACTCCATTAAGATGCCCTTCTTTTGTTTTTAATGTTTATTCATTTTTTTTGAGAGAGAGAGAGAGAGACAGACAGACAGTGTGAGTGGGGGAGGGGCAGAGAGCGAGGGAGACACAGAATCCGAAGCTGTGTTGTCAGCACAGAGCCCGATGTGGGGCTCGAACTCATGAACCACGAGATCATGACCTGGCCGAAGTCAGACATTTAACCGACTGAGCCACCCAGGTGCCCCAAAACACCCTTCTTAATATTTAACCTTCACACTTTATCAGATACCTAACATATTGAGATTTTATCTTCAAATATTTCTAGTTTTCCTATTAGGGCATAATATCTTAGGAGTAAAGATTGTGTCTAACTCACCTTTAAAAGCCTACCACAGAGCAGGTGCCCAGTAAACATCTGTCAAATTTAGTGAATTGTCAATCTTCTCGAAAAGGCAAAACATTCAATGTGTAGGGAACAGGAATGATCCATTGGCCTTTCAGGATTTCCAAAATATGGAGGAAGGTAGGATAGAGGTGAAGGGTGACACCATTTCTCACAGTGGGATGGAATGAGAGCATGTGAAGTAAGATTCAGTTGGAAAGTCCTGGGTTGACAGATGGTAATAGAGTTTAGCATTTAGAGAGGAAACACCCTGTGGTGATTACAGCAGAGGTAGTGACACTTGGCTCCCTCCCATTTATTTTGTGGGACCCCCCCACTGCACCCCCCAGTGGCATGGTAGCTGTTGGTCTGTATCCACCTTGTCACAGCAGTCTGAGAGGCTGCCAGCCTCTGTCTCAAAGCTGAAAATAATCAAGAGGGGGAAAATAATAATTCAATAACACTCCTTGGAATATCGAAAATTAAAACCATTACCTGCCTTCAAGCAGGGGAGATGGACTGTACTTATGTAATGTGTGAAAACAGTGTCAAGGGACAATACTAAGTAATAGGTGCCCCATTACAGTTAGGGTTTTCTCTGCCATTGCCAGGAAACTGCTTTTGATGGCTTGTGGTTCTATACTCTTAGCTGAGGCAAGTGACCAGCCACTGTCCTCTGTTCCCTTTTCTCTCCAAGGTTCTTTAGCGGTCACTGAGAAACAAGGCAGGAATCGAGCAACTACCCATGAAGCTGGGTGTGAATTACAGGACTCCTCTTCCTCTTCTTTCCCCCACCCCAACCCAAGTATTAAGAGCATCTTGGGTGTGGGAAATGCATTTTGATACACAGTTCCTATCAGTGGCACTCATGGAACCCCTTCCATTGGCTTTCCTTCAGAAAACCTATAAAACAGAACATGTTGGAAGCAGTCACAAAATGCAGATTAATATCCTTAGAAATAGTTCACCACTTCTTTTATTCCCTGTGAATTGGCATGTTTTTGTTTGAATTGATACATACATATGTTTATCTTTCACTAGGTGACTCTAAAGAAAGAGAAAGGAAAAGTATTTCACGCTTTCCTCTTTGGGGTTCTAGGAACTGAAAGATGACTTGAAGGGTGATCTCTCTGGCCACTTTAAGGAACTCATGGTGGCCCTTGTGACTCCTCCGGCCATGTTTGATGCAAAGCAGCTGAAGAAATCCATGAAGGTATGAGCCCAGTCTGAGCTATTTCTGCCTGAAATTTGACTATGTCATCAAGAGCATCTTCCAGTGCACACTTGAGATATGGGTGTAAGTAGGACAGACGATGTCATTTTGATGCTGTACTATCCGAGTGGTAGAACAATCCTGAAATGGGGGTGGTTGTGGAACCTTGAGCCCACGTGTTCCTGTGCTGAAAGGATACTGTCATATCCTAATTCCATTTCCATGGTTTTTTACCCCAAGAGTCAAATTCTCTACTTTGTGGTCACTGAGAGTAAATGGCATCATCATCAACCCCATTGCTTAGGTCAGAAACCTAAGAGAATCTTTGATCCCTTGCTTTCGCTCACTCTTCAAAGCTCCCAAAATCTGTCTGCAAGTCTGTTTGCTCTACTCCCAAATCTGTCTGCAAGTCTATCTATCAGAAATGTGTGCAGGGCGCCTGGGTGGCTCAGTTGGTTAAGCGTCCAACTCTTGGTTTCGGTTCAGATCATGATCTCACGGTTCAGGAGTTCAAACCCCATGACAGGCTCTGCTCTGACAGTGCAGAGCCTGCTTGGGATTCTCTTTCTCCTTTGCTCTCCGCCCCTCCCCCACTCACGTGCTTGCTGGCGTGCTCACGGGCACATGTGTACTCTTTCTGTCTCTCAAAATAAGTTAAAAAAAAAGTAGTGTGTGCATGTCTCTCAGAATTCATTGCTACCATTCTAGTTCAACCACCACCATCT
This sequence comes from Cryptoprocta ferox, assembly GCA_028646485.1. Lineage (NCBI taxonomy): Eukaryota > Metazoa > Chordata > Mammalia > Carnivora > Eupleridae > Cryptoprocta > Cryptoprocta ferox. The sequence goes on along the minus strand of CM053567.1, from coordinate 131,504,287 downwards.
CTTGACTGAACCATGTCAATAGCTTCCTAATTGGTCCCTTTGCCTCTATTTTTGTCTTCCCCCCCAAAATCCATTCGCTACAGAATAGCCAAAGTTACTTTTATAAAGTCATTTTTAGAATCTTATTATATTATTCACCTTCATAAATCTCCATTGACTTTGAATACTTAAAATCCAAACTTCTTACCATGACCATCATCACCCATCACAGCAGTCTGGCTCCTGCCTATCTCTGTGACTTACTAAAAATTCTATCTGTACTGGTCAGGGTTTCCCAGAGAAGCAGAAGCAGTAGGCAGGAGATATATATTGTGAGATTTATTGCAAAGAATTGGTTACATAATCATGGACCTGGCTGGGTAGATCCAAAATCTGTAGGGCAGGCTGGAACTCTTAGCACAAGCTGGAGCTATGTCCCACAGATGGAATTTCGTCTTCAGAGAAGCCTCAGCTCTGCTCTGAAAGCCTTTCAACTGACTAAATTGGGTCCACCTGAAATATCTAAGATGTTCTCCCTTACTTAAGGACACTCAACAATGGACTTTAGTTATATCTAGAAAATACCTTCACAGCAAACCTAGATTTGTGTTGGATTGAGTAACTAAGGACTGTAGCCTGACAAAGTTGATAAAGTTCCATAAAACTGCCCATCGCACTCTCTCCTCCCTTTCCCCTGATTCAATGCTATAGCTACACCGGCCTTCTCTCTGTTGCTTGAACATTCTAAGCTTATCCCCACCTTGAGGTCTTTATACATGATCTTCTTTCCATATGGAATGTTTCCCTCCATATATTTTCTATCAATTCACTCAGTTTTATTCTCTTAATTGCACCTATTACTATCTAAAATTATCTCATTTATTTTTTCCACTTGTTTATTGTTTTTTCCTATCCAATTAAAAGGCAAATATCAGTCATAACAGGGAACCTCATCAGTTTTGGTCTGTGTCTTCTGAGATGAAGTAGGTGCTCAGCACATTTGTTGATAGGAAGGAGGGGAAGGAAAGAGTCTAGGTCTGAGGCATAAGCCGTATTCTGCCTCCTTATCAGAGATAGGAGATTCTTTTCTGCGGAAGAGGTATGGGCACCCAAGAAGCATATGGCAAGATGGGATGAGACACAGAAGAGATTTCCTGGGGGAAATCTTTTTTTTTTTTAATGTTTATTCATTTTTTGAGAGACAGAGCATGAGTGGGGGAGGGGCAGAGAGAGATTAAGACACAGAATCAGAAGCAGGCTCCAGGCTCTGAGCTGTCAGCACAGAGCCCAACGTGGGGCTTGAACTCATAAACTGCGGGATCATGACTGAGCTGAAGTCAGCTTCTTAACCTACTGAGCCACCCAGGCGCACCCTCTGGGGGAAATCTTAAGAAGGATAATGAAAGGCAGAGCAGGGTATGTTGGGTGAGGCTTCAGATGGCCATTCAGGGCTTGCACACATGACAGAGGGAGAGAAGTAGGCTCATATAGGAGGAGCCTGGGTACACAGGGAAGCTCTGAGAAAGCAGTGGCAGGCTGATGGGGAGCTCCAGACCAAAGACTGCCCTTTGGAGAAGTCCTGCATGGGGCAGAAATGGCCCAGCTCCAGTACCTCTTCCATGTGCAGTCACTCGCTAAGAGCAGCTTGGAGGGAGCATGGCCTCTTAGTGAGCTGTGTGGCAGATCCAGAGCTATGGCAGTTGGCAGCTATCAACCAACTACGCTCTTTGCAGCAGATTCTCTTAAAGTGAAATCTGAGCAGTGCATTTCGATGGCTGCCACATGGGGGACAGTTTAACAGATGTAATAATAAGGATTAGTTTCACCAACAAAGATTCAAAACATTTCTCTCTTATGCAAAAGAAATCCAAAGTAAGCAGTCCAGAGCTGGGTGTCAGGGCACTACCATTATCAAAGACTCAGTCTCCTTCTTTCTTAAGGTTTGTCCATCTTCACCCTGTAGATTCCACTTTTCAGCTAAAGATGGCAACTCAAGACAGGCATTATGTCTTTATCCCTGTCAGCTAAAAGGAGTAAGAGACAAAGAAGGGTTCATTCCCTCTCTTTAAGGATTCGCAGAAATTGTATGTGGTATTTACATATATTCTATCGATCATAATTTAATCTTATGAATAAATCCAGCTCTAAAGGAGTCTGAGTAATATCCTATCTATTTGGGTAACCCTAAATTATAAACTGAGGGTTTTATTATAAGCAAGGAAGGTAAAAGAGATGGGGTCCATTCAATTTTGCTGTGAACCTAAAACCGATCTAAAAAATAGTCTGTTTTTAAATTAATGAATTAGTTAATTAATTAAAAAGGAGAGATGTTGAGGGCAACTAGGAATATCTGCCACAGAGGGACAGAATTCAGCCTCTGTTCATAAGCTGCATCAACCTTATTTGATCAAGTGCTAGTACAAATGGATTTGCTTGGAGTCACAGTGTGATTCAGTGACCTCAATATAAATCAAGGCTCAGGGTAACTAGTCCCCAAGTCAGCTAGGCCCATGACATACATTATTGAGGCTTTAAAAATCTCCCTGTATGAAGATGATATCTGATGACCTACCTAGTGCATTGGTAGAAGGATGAACTCATTCAAAAGAATTGCCGAGCCCTTAATAAATATAATGGTGTGTTCAAATGCTCACATCTGATCTTGAATGGCATAGGCTTTTCCCTTTGTACTATTTCTTCCTACAATTATTCAATTGATGTTTTACACTAGAGTAGGACATTTTGTTGAAAATTTCGGTGTCAGTTTAGATGATTTGTGTTATTTTTGTACTAAAATATGCGGAAAAATTAGAAAACTATAGCAATATACAACCTTATGTGGATTTACTAAAACATTTTCATCTGTATAAAACGAGATATCAAGCCTGAAATGTGTGAAATTAAGCTTTTTAGGTCTTCTAAAAATAGATTTATTTTTCCTTTTTAGGGGGCTGGAACAAGCGAACATGCATTGATTGAAATCTTAACCACCAGAACAAGCAGGCAGATGAAGGAGATCTCTCAAGCCTATTACACAGGTAGTCTTATTTTCTGCTCACTTTTACCACTGTCCACACACATATGAGCCAATATTGCTTTTCCCAGAAACCCACTACGCTCTTCTTCGCAAGGCATTTTGGGAAGGCAAGACTTAAAAAAGGAAGATACATTCTAAATTTTTTTAATGTTTATTTATATTTGAGAGAGACAGAGCATGAGCAGGGGAGGGGCAGAGAGAGAGAGAGAGACACAGAATCCGAAGCAGGCTCCAGGTTCTGGGCTGTCAGCACAGAGCCCAACGCGGGGCTCAAGCCCATCAACTGTGAAATCATAGCCTGAGCTGAAGTTGGACACTCAACCAACTGAGCCACCCAGGTGCCCCAGGAGGATACATTCTAAAATGGGCTAAGGTCTGTGGATTTTCAGAGAAATTTTGAATATGACCCAAGCCAGACACTGCTGCATAACAATGGCATTGACACTTCACATTTATAACATTACAGAGATAGTGGATTTTACCCTTGGCAATCACTGCTTATTGAATCAGCTATTTTCATCAACGTAAGAGATTCAAATCATTGTATATTAATATTACATGTTAAAAACTGCTCAGATTAGCCTCATGATTTTTGGTGTGGAAAATGAGATGAATGGTTTAGAGAAAGTGTTGAGCATGTGGATTCCGTATAATTAGCTAAAGTCCTAATAGTCTGTTAGCTGTGTACAAATTAGAAAGTCCCTGCAGTGTAATTCTGACGTGGACTACCTGGGGTTAGCATGACTACACAAGTTAAAACACAGTCCCCGCAGGGCTACCCTCACTTCAGACACCAGCCACAAGCTCAGTGCTCCCAGGCCGCATGCCCTTCTGACCAAATGGCTACAAATTCAGGGTTCTCACTACTTCCTCAGGTTCAATAGCTCACTAGAATGACTCACAGAACTTAAGAAAGCACTATACAGTCGACCCCTGAACAACACAAGGGTTAGCTCCCCCCCACCCCCGCACAGTTCAAAATCCATGTATAACCTTTGACTCCCCCAAAACTTAACTACTAATAGCCTGCTGTTGACCAGAAGCCTTTCTGGTAACATAAACAGTCAATTAACACATACTTTGTATGTTATATGTATTATAATAAAGTAAGTGATCTTATAATAAAGTAAGCTGGAGATTTTAAAAAAAATGGTTTTTAGAAAATTACAAGGAGGGGCATTGGGTGGTTCAGGAGGTTGAGCATCCGAATTTGGCTCAGATCATGATTTCATGGTTCGTGAGTTCCAGCCCTGCATCAGGCTCTCTGCTGTCAGCGCAGAGCCCACTTCAGATCCTCTGTCCCCCTCTCTCTCTGCCCCTCCCCTGCTCGTGTTCTCATGTTCTCTCTCTCTCTCTCAAAAATAAAAAAAAACAAACAAAAAAGAAAATCATAAGGAAGAGAAAGTACATTTACAAAATTGTACTGTGTTTGTTGAAAACACCCACATATAGGTAGACTGTGCAGTTCACACCCATGTTGTTTACGGGTGAGCCGTACTTCTAGTTCTACTTGAATGAATAGAAATGAGGACCAGTCAAATGAAGACATTCAGAGGAGAGGTCTGAGAGGGTCCCAAACTCAAAGCTTCTATGTTCTCGGGTTGCATCTCCTTCCTGGCACATGGATATGTAATCACCAACCAGGGAAACTCCTAGGATCTTTGGTATCCAGGTTTTATTAAAGATTCGTTACATAGGGATGACTGGTTGCATAACTGGCCACATGATTGAACTCCATCTCCAGTCCCCCTCCTTTCACTTGCAGGTCAGGCTGATATCATGTGACTCAAAGCCCCAACCCTTCTAATCACGTGGTTGGTCTTTCTGGTGGGACCAGCCCCCACCCTGAGTCGTCTTGGTAGCATAAATTCAGCTGAGGTTCATGGCACCTGCCATGAATAACAGACATTCCTATTATTTGGGAAATTCCAAGGGTTTAGAGGTTACCTCCTAGGAAGCAGCACAGAGACCAGCCCAAATTCTGTATTATACAACAGTCCCCTGTAGCCCTGTCCAAGTACCCCAAGGGAGCCACAGGTTTATGTTTCTGTATCAGGGAGTTTCTTCAGTAGAAGTCCAGAGGAGGGAATATCCTGGCTCCTAGATGGGTGTCAGAGAGGTTACTTTGAGAAATTCTCATTAGCGCGTAAATACCTTCACTCAGCTCAATGATAGGTAACTGTTTTATTCATATGCTCATAAGGGCTCCATAAAAACAAACAGCACTAGGTATTTTAGCAGAATTTAACGTAGGGAATTGTTTAAACACTTTTTTTGGAGGACTGAAAAAGCTAAATGGGAACACGGGGATGGCACAGAGGTATAAACAAACCTGGAACAACAAAGGAAAGAAGTTGGAGTTTTCAGAAACTAGAAGATCAGAGGAGGGGTACCGCCTGGCCAATGTTGGTGCCTCAGGGGCTCACAGGAGAGATTTAAGGAACCAGAGTTCCGATCTCTGCAGAGTTACGATCTCTCTGATCTCTGGCCAGAGCTGGCACCCCCATGCTAAGTGACCTGTTCTAGAGGCCTGGAGCCAACTGCTGCCAGGATGAAAGACCTTTACTGGTTTGCACTGATGCAAGTAGCAAACAAGTAGCCTGTTCTGCTCTCCCCTGCCTTCCAGTCTCCCTCTACCCGTCCCCTTCCCCGGTTGTGGACCTAACAGGGAGTTGGGGCAGGGGAAGGGGTACACAAGACAAGTGTAATTTGCAACACCCCAATCCCAGCTCCACAAAGCAAGGTATAGAAGGCTGAATTTGGAGTAGATGAGATAATTGCTTAATAATAGCCACAAACAGGTACACTGTAGGTGTTTAAAATATTTGGTTCTCTCAGTTCAATGAGATTTGCATATAAAAAAATCATCAGAGCTGGAGGCTGTATCCCAAAGTGTCTTTTTACTTCCTGGTATTTCTTAGAAGAGTTACTGCTCCATGAGTTGACCTGCTGCTTGATGGATCTCTGGGGTCCAGCATCTTTGTATAAACAACCCTAAGACATAAGCTCTATGAAGGCAGAAACTTTGTCTGGTTTTGTTCACTGCTGTAGCTCCAATGCCCAGAACAGTGGGGAATAAATTCCAATTTGCATTGAATGAATATCCTCAAGACTGAGATTGTTGTCTTAAGAGCCAAGTGAAAGTTCTAGCATTTAGGACTGTTGTTTTGAAGATATGAACTGTGGTAATAGTTCAAAGTTATCAGAGGCCCCTGAATCTGTGTGAGACAAGCTCTCTAAGGCTATAAGGAATGGAACAGCATCTAGGTTACCTTGATTTATAGGGATTAATGATACATAAGAAGTAAAAGAAGAAAACAATCTTAATCATGTGTAGCCAAGCTGTACAAAGATTCAGGACACAGCACTACTCTGGGGACTCAGCCATCTTGTCACTCCCTCAGAATCAGGCATCCATTGCTCCCTGTGCTGTTTCTGTTACAGTAACTCCTTCCTGTCCCTTTCTGCTTCTACTGTTCTTGACAGCACCAAGTAACTTCTCTTCTCTTACCACATGGTGTGTGTCTACGTAGGCTTTTACTTGACCCCATGGTTTATGGTTTTTCTTGCCTTCTGTTTTGTGCCTTATTCCGTAAGGTCTTTCCACTTCTTTGTTACTGTACTGTCTTTGACTCTTTTTCTGTACAGCTCACTCCCTAAGAGAAGATTCAGTGGGCTCAGGCAAGCGCCATCTAATAGAGAGCATTATTTGGGGCAACGTTCTCCCACCAGGTCACCTCTTAGGCTGCTGGCCACCTATAGTCAGATGCAACCCTATGGCAGTCAGTTGTAGCAAGAGTGATGGTGTCATATAATGTGAAATGGTGGCCCATGCATACAAAATCCATCAAAGTTGGCTACCATCTTGGCTCTCATAATAGGACTAGTGTCTTGTGTGCCTCATCCAGTACAATGACATTATAGAGCCTAAATAGAGAGCTGAATTCTGAACTTTTTCTACTGTTTTATTTTTTTAATGTTTATTTATTTTGAGAGGGAGAGAGAGAGTGCAAGTGGGAGAGGGGCAAAGAGAAAGGAGAGCAAGAGTCCCAGGCAGGCTCCACACTGTCAGCACAGAGCCCAACATGGGGCTCCGTCTCACGAACCAGGAGCACATGACCTGAGCCAAAATGAAGAGTTGGACGCTTAATTGACTGAACCACCCAGGTACCCCTCTAGTATTTTAAAGATAATGGTATATGACAGAATATTGAATCAGGGATCAAGAACTCTAAGTTCTGATTTAGGCTCCTGCACTATCAAAACATTGTATTTATTTTTCTATACTCTATTGTGCCTCAAAATGCATAAAATAGTTGTCAATTTGCACTGAAATAATTTTCATTTTTTTCGTCTAATTTTCCTGAAGAGTATCTGGGGTAATGGAGGCATGGCAAGGCTTAATGAGATGACTTTAAAATATCATTAGATAATTCTAAAATTAGAAATTATACTTTCCCCAAATTCTAACAAGCAAGAGCTTTATTCTTTGACTGGATATTTTTAAAATAAAAAATTGTTTTGCAATTAGAATGAAAGATAGATAAAATATCACAACTGTTAGATAAAATGATGCCTATTGGGTGTTATTATTACTTAGATAACTTACATTCCTAAAGGATTCTGCTTATTTGAATTGATTTGAAAAATTATAGATTTTGTAAAAAAAAAAAGACATAGTAAAATCATGCTGGAAAAGTGTCTATTTCAACACAGTTCTTGCTATTAGATCATCTCACATTACCTTCTAGTATTGTCTTTTGTTGATTTAAAAGGACATACCTTCATATGACCGGAGAGTTCTTGCAAATGATGCAGGCAGAGTTCGAAAAGCTATCTGGTGTCAGCAATGTCCAGGTGTGTAGCAGCTGCCAATGAATCACTACCTCATGGCTGGAGCAAAAAGGAGGTTTAAAGTCAATGGACATTGCACAACACAGGCTATGCAAGAGTGGCTACCACTAGTCAGTCCTAAAATGTGTGAACACGCAACTGGCAATCGTCATGGGGAAACAGTATATTTTAGGGAGGTTTTCTCAGTTTTGAGAGGTGTCAGATAATACAGTCTAGGTGTATACATTACAATTAAGGCTAGGTTCAATAAAAAAAACATAATAGTGGCTCAGGTAAGATAAAAATGTACTTCTCTCCTATGTAGAGGAAGTCGGAGATAGGTAATGCTAGGACTGGCAATATAGCTTCTCAATGCTTTCAGGCACCCAGGTCCCTTCTTGCTTCCTTTTATGCAATTGCTAACGTGCAATATTCTCTTCAGAGTCCAAGATGGTTGCCTGACCTCCAGGCGTCAGTCTACATTCCAGGCAGTTTGATAGAGGAATGGCATGAGCCATCCCTGAAGGAGATTTCCCAGCAATGTCACATGTGTGTGCCTACATTTCATTGCCAAGGACTTAGTCCTAGAGCTCTACTCAGCTAAAAGGAGAGCTGAGAATGTAGTCTTTAAGTTGTGTGAATTATGTCTTGCTCAAGGTCCACGTTCTAGTACTGAAGAAGAAGAAAATAGTAATTAGAAGGCGCACTAGCAGCTTGCCCACCCTAACTTTTCCATTATACATACTTTAGTGCCACTGTCAGATAAAGTGGACCATGATTTGACCCAAAAGGGCAATTCTTTCTGTTCTTATGCATCTACCACCACACACCCTATGGTAATAGTCATGAGGAGAACATATCCATATAAGAAGAAACCAGGAAGTCAAAAAAAAAGAGGTAAGATTTAATCAGCTACTCACTCCTTGCCAGTGTTGACATATACGTTTTTCTCTGTTTTGTAATAATGGTTTTCAGTTTGTCAAGGCTTAATGTATTCTTACTTGGTTTCAGTATATAAGAAGAGTCTTGGAGATGACATTAGTTCTGAAACATCTGGCGATTTCCGGAAAGCTCTATTGACTTTGGCAGATGTAAGTTTTTGTTTTTTCTTAACTGCCCGATAAGCTGCATGCTCAATGATAATTTTTAGGGAGTTTAAAAATAACCAAACTGAGACAATGAGATTGCAGTTCTCCTTATGAAATAATACATTCGTTTTACATTTTCATTTCTGGACTCCAAGGAATATATATATCTTTTGTTGGTATTTAAATTAAGTAGAAAGCATGATACAGAAAAAGTTTCTTCAGAAATGGGTGTATCAGTCTCTGGATTAAAAAAAAAAAAAAAGACCTGTGATGGGGCACCTGGTGGCTCAGTCAGTTAAGCATCCGACTTCAGCTCAGGTCATGATCTCACGGTTGATGGGTTCCAGATCTGCGTCAGGCTCTGTGCTGACGGCTCAGAGCCTGGAGCCTGCTTCAGATTCTGTGTCTCCCTTTCTCTCTCTGCCCCTCCCCCGCTTGCACTCTGTCTCTCCCTCTCTCTCAAAAATAAATTTAAAAAAAATTAAAAAGATTTTTAGAAATGTCTTTAAAAAAAGACTTGAGAAAACAAAAACAAATAAAAACATGACTTGCTGCAACTTTATTGTTGCCACCTTTGGAAGAGTTGCTAAACCATTCATCAGTGTGTGACCAAATGAGGCCACCTCTAGCTCTCTCTTCTTAAGAGGCTCATGACTTTATAATAAAGGTGGTAAGGTAAAGACGGGTGACATATACCCACATAAGTGTACAAGAAAGGAGGTGATTTAAGCCGTATCTCACTGGCCTCTTTCGGCGGATTTACACAGCTCTTAACATGTGAGAAAGTCCCAACACTGGTCTCAGCCTGAGGGTAGAAATAGTACTTGTCGAAGTGAGGCATTACGCCACAAGAAAACAATTTATCCTAAATATGGTTTCAGTTATTTTAAATGGTGAAAACCTTAAAGGTCGAACCAACAAAGCCAAACTGTTGAGGCATTGCTGCAAACACACACTCACATGGGTTTGTGTGCAAGAGTGCACATGCATTTGTGCACGTGCAGGAGCACACAACCTCCACAGGGCAGTGCAGAGTAGGACTTCCTGCCAGGTGTTTAGAATCAAACTGCCCTGGCCTCTCACGCTCCTCAACTGCCTACTAGCTTTATTTGGACAAGTTACTTTAAGCCTTAAAACTTCTGTTTTCACATCTGCAAAATTAAAATAATAGTAGTACCAACCTCAGGGGGTGTTGTGAAGATTAAGAGAGAGAGCGCCTGTGTGTGAAGTATATAGCACATAAAAAGTGATCAAGACAAGATGACAGTGGCTTATTATTAGTAGTACCATTGGTAGTCAGCATTTTTCTTTTCTTTTTTTTAAGTTTATTTATGTTGAGAGAGAGAGAGAGAAAAAGAGTAGGGGAAGAGCAGAGAGAGAGGGAGAGAGAGAACCCCAAGCAGGTTCTACACTGTCAGTGCAGAGCCTGATGCAGGGCTTGAACTTATGGACTATGAGATCATGACCTGAGCCGAAATCAAGAGTCGGAAACTCAAGCAGTTGAGCCAACCAGGGTGCCCTGGAGCAGAGTGCACAATGAAACAGAACAAAAAGGCAAACTAAGAGTGGAGTGGCAGCAGCACTGAAAAGGAAAATAAATGAAACCATGTGGAAATCAGACAAGCACACAAGGACCTAATGCTTGAGAATGGCAATAAATGCATTTTTAAAATATTATGGCCAAACATTTCATTCACCTAAAAATTTCAAAATAATTTTGGCAATCCTCTTTTTCCTATCCCCCATATTTCTGTAGTGTGCTGAGTTTCTGTGCATGAGCACACACACACTTAGCCACTCAGTGTTAGAGTTGGTGGAAAACTTGAAGGGTTTTGTCTTTTTAATAGACTTTAGTTTTCAGAGCAGTTTTCAACTTCTAGAAAAATGGAGCAGAAAGTACAGAGAGTTCCCTTATGCCCCTCACATTTTCCCCTATTATTAATATCTTGCATGAGCGTGGTATATTATAGTGGGTGAATGACCACTGCTACATTATTATTAAGTAGAGTCCACAGTGGACATTAGGATTCACTCACGGGTTTGGACAAATGTATGATGTCATATATCTACTGTTACAGTATCACAAAGAATAGTTTTACTGCCCTAAAATTCCTGCGCTCCAGCTCTTCATCCTTCTCTTCCTCCCTTCAAACCCCTGGCAAACACTGGTCTTTTTACTGTCTCTATTGTTTTGCCTTTTCTGGAATGTCATACGGTGGGAACCATACAGTATGTTGCCTCTTCAGACTGGCTTCTTACACTTAGTAACATGCTAAGTGTCTTTCATGGCTTGATAGCTCTTTTCCTTTTTATCGCTGAATACTGTTCCGTTGTGTGGATATATAACAGTTTGTTTCGCCCTTTAAAGGACATCTTGGTTTCTTCCAAGTTTGGGCAATTAGGAATAAAAACTTCTGCAAACAGCCATGTACAGGTTTTTGTGTGAACTTAAGTTTTGGTGAATATCAAGGAGCACAGTAGCTGGATTATGGTTAAAGTGTGATTGGTTTTGTAAGAAGTGGCCAGACTGTCTTCTAAAGTGGCTGTATCAATTTGCATTCCCACGAGCAAGGAATGACAGTTCCTGTTGTTCCAAATCCTTTCCAGCATTTGGTGTTGTCAGTGTTTTGGATTTTAGCCATTCTAATAGGTATGTAGTAGTATTTTATTTTATTTTTTTATTTTCTATTCCCTAATAACATATGATATTGAGCATCTTTTCATGTGCTTTCTTGCAAACTGTATATCTGATATCTGTGCAGATCTTTTGCTCCTTTTAAAATTAGGTTTTCATTATTTTACGTGAGTGTCAGGAGCTCTTTGTATATTCTGGATATAAGTCCTGTATTAGATACGTGTTTGTAAATATTTTTTCCCAGTCTGTGGCTTGTCTTTTCATTCCCTTAAGATCTCTGAGTTTTCAGAAGAGGAAACTGAGGCTCAGAAAATTGTGTGATTTATTACAAATTTCATGGCTGATGAGTAGCAGAGCCAGAACGGAAGCCCTGAGTACCTGATTCCTCTGTGCTTCATGGCCTGCACTAGAGAAAAACCTCTAAAAAATCCTGCTGCTTGGAATACCAAGTGTTAGAACCTTCTTTATTTAAGAAGATTACCTTTGTTTGCATCTTTTTCTGTTTAGGGCAGAAGAGATGAAAGCCTAAAAGTGGATGAACAGCTGGCCAAAAAGGATGCCCAGGTCAGTCATAGAGCAAAGAAAACATCTCCAGTAACCATTCTCCCCCTTGACTGCCTTTTCATTTGTGTGGCACCACCGAAGGCTTTCCTCTCCTGTCCTGTCTGAAGGAGAAGCCCAAAGGCTGGGCATCACCTGCCCGTAGCCCTCTGCCTTCCCCAGTGGTGGGTATCATTCTTCGGGCTCCAGCCACCCTCTTAGATTCCTAGTTTGCTAACAGTGAAATGGTGAGAGACTTGGGTAAGAGATTATCTCCCTGACATCTCCAACCAAGGGCCTCCTCTTCTCATTCCACACCCTCTGAGGAGGAGAGAGACAGGGGGAGAGAGAGAGAGAGAGAGAGAGAGAGAGAGAGAGAGAGAGAGAGATTGTGTCCATAATAATATTCTAAGTCTTCCTTCTTATCCAACAGATTCTCTACAATGCTGGGGAGAATAAATGGGGCACAGATGAAGATAAATTCACCGAGATCCTGTGTTTAAGGAGTTTTCCTCAGCTGAAACTGAGTATGCACTCACATTACAATCCTTTTTGCTTTGTGCTGTATTTGCAAATGTTTTTGGGCTTAATATACAAAATTATGGAAAATGAAGCTAAAAATAGCAGAGTCTATTCCATTTGCATGTATAAACACCTCAGGAAAAAAACATGGGGGAGCTGTGCACCAACTCAAGGCAGAATTGACATTACCCTTGTCTTCCCCTTGAGGCTGAGAACATCACCTAGTGAGTGACAGGTAACAGACAGGAGAGGACAGCAAGGAGAAGGAAAGGGGGAGCCCTCTGGGTGAGAGGAGAGAGGAGTATTCTAGTGGTATTCAGGAAACTGAGGCAATGTTTCCAACCCAGCCAGCCACTTCCCTGGCTAGCCACTTTCCAGAAAAACCAGGCATTGTGGGTGAGGGTATCTTATACATTAATACGGATGAATATTCAGCTCTTTCTGATATAAGGCAAATTGAGGAAAGGGGAGCATAGTTCTCTTGGTTAGAGCAACTATTACATGGAACTACTAAGCTCCCACCTCCTCATTCATGTATCTCCCTGAACTGTCTGGAAGCAACAGTATCCAGAAGCCCAGAACTCCACTTGCTGTGAACATCTGAGTGTGGCTTCCAGGGGCCAGTTGATAGAGCAACTACAGTGCGTGACTGGGCTTATGCTGAGTTCATAGAAAACTGAGGAAACAGAAGGATATTACCATGACTTTTAAATTCTGAGATTTCCTTAATTTTGGCTTTAGAATATCACTTATTTTATAAAATAATGGTGATAGTATATTATAGTTGCTTTATTAATATCTTTATTTGAAACATAAAAACCAAACAATCCTAGATTTCTCTCCAAAATTTTTTTTCAAAATTTACTTGGCTTACAAAGTATGCCTACATACTTAGGGACATATGTGTGGGTTTTGTTTTGGGGCAAAAACCGATCAAGAAATTTGAATGCCTTCTGGTAAGTGAGAATAGGCCATGCTGCCTCTGGGAATGACTTACTCAGCAGAAAGAAATCTTCATAATTAAGATTTCGTTAGCAGATATAACATATTTGACTAATGACCACACTGTTGTTTCCAGGTGCTGCTATAATTTAAAAGTAGCCCCACCACACTAGATAAATTTTTTTTAATGTTTATTTATTTTTGAGAGAGAGAGAGAGAGAGAGAGAGAGACAGAGCATGAATGGAGGAGGGGCAGAGAGAGACAGAGACATAGAATCTGAAACAGGCTCTAGGCTCTGAGCTGTCAGCACAGAGCCCAACGTGGGGCTTGAACTCACGAACCGTGAGATCATGATCTGAGTTGAAGTCGGAGGCTTAACTGACTGAGCCACCCAGATGCCCCTAGATAAACTATTTTTCATTTAACCTTTCAAGCGAATTTAAATTCCATCAGCCTGGGAAGGGGGAGGGGAGAAGAGAGAAAGAGATCATTGAAGAAAATGGCCTATGAAGTTTAGGTTTTATTGCAGATGATTTTTTAAAAAGAAACAACAAAATCTTCCATGCTCAAATGTTGATGGTTTGAAGAAGGAGTTTTTAAGTGTGACATTTAACAACTTGATTTGCTTCATATCAAAAACACTGGAATATATTCGAGTGTGGTCGGCTGGGATGCTTTAAATACTTTCGTGGTGCTGCTTTCTAGCTTTTGATGAATATAGAAATATTAGCCAGAAGGACATTGAGGACAGCATAAAAGGAGAATTATCTGGGCATTTTGAAGACTTACTGCTGGCCATAGGTAAGCCCTTGCGTGTTTATAAACTGAGTTACTTTGCACTTGTCTTAAACTGATGTGAAGATTAGCTCTCTTCCTGCAAGAATCCTGACTGATCCATCTTTATGCTCTCATACCCCCTAGTAACACAGTCCACGGGGCACAAAATATGCTCAATGGAGGCATGAAGCAGTTACCTTTTTAGGGTTTACTTTGCCTTTTAACTTTGTATTGGTTTGTCACCATGCTTGGATTGTAAACTCCCTAAAAGACGAAAATATTACATTTCTATTGCCATTTTTATTGAGGTTTATTGAAAGACTGAGCACCTAAGCCAATTTAGCAATTCTTCATATTTGGTTATTTTGGGAAGATATCAGTGGTCTCCCAGAGCTGAGCCCAGGTCAGAGCTATAGGTCTGTCTCTTGGCCGTGCTAACCGGGAGTATCGAACAGAAAGTCAGTCACAGACCAAATCTGTTCCTAGATACATGTGAATTAACAAGCAGACACACAACACTGTTATATAAGTGGATGGGTCTTCTCAGTGCAGTCTCTGCAGTCTTCAGACCCAAGTTATTTATCAGCAGTCAAAGATTCTAGAAACAGAGCAATGGTACACCCCAGGGAGTTATCAACGTTAGCGTAGGTGTTGGTGTGTCTGGGACCTGGAGATGAGTCAGCTGCTGTGGGAGTTTTGGCAGGTAATTTTATTTTCCCCATGAGTAAAGATAATTACTGTGCTAGAGTTCTATGCAAACATGATGTGAGAAGCCTTTGAAATTCAGGTGAAGCATTCACCTCTTCATTCTAAATAAAAGTCAGTGGTGATGCGGGGGTAGAGTGGTATGGTTACTCAAAGAATCTTTAAAAAAAAAAACATATTACCATAGATTAACTCAATTTCCATTAAATGAAACTGAACATTACTTTGCTTTTTATAACAGTCCATTGTGCCAGAAACATGCCTGCCTTTTTAGCTGAAAGACTGCATCAAGCTTTAAAGGTTGGTTTCGAAATTTCATATACGTTCTTATTCTCCCTCAAGGAGAATGTAAAAAATATTGCATAATATTGATGGAATTTCATGTGTCTTTTCTCCTTTGATGAGTTCTCTTTTGTAGCTAAATTGTCTACTAATTTGTCTCATAGGTAGATAGCGAGTTTCCTAATCATTATAAAGTACAGTGATGTGTTGACTAAATCATTTCCCCGCACTTCACAATAAGTGCAGGCAGTAAAAGTTGTTTTAGAGCACCACGCCTCGAGCTTGACCCATTAGATCCAGTGGCCTCTAAGGCTGCCTTTCTTAAAATAAACCAAGTTGAGTCAGTAGCGTTTCATGCTGTAGAAACCCTGCATTTCCTTGTCTATTTACTGCTGTTAGATGGTGAGGTCTCTGAGTACAAGTGTTTTTCTTGCTCTTTTCTATCTTCAGACCTTTGCATTGAGCCTGGCACATTAGAAGATGATTACTTGAGTCTCTTTACTGGAAATTTCCTATAAAGGTCCAGCCTTTACAGGCACATTATGTGCCTTCAAAGTTATGTTCAAAGTGAACACACCATGTCCCTCACCTCACCCAGAGATGCTCCCTGTTCTGTGTTCAGTCACCTCAGTGAATACCCCCACCAGGAACTAGCCTTGCACTACCCTCTGAAGTTGATACCATTCACCCTATCCTTGTCCTCTATGCCTCAGCCCACCTTGGCCTTCCTTCTGTCCTTGACTAGGCCAAGTGTCTTCCCACATCAGAGTCTTTGAGTTTGTTGCCCTCTCTCCCTGGAATGTACCTTCTCCAAATCTACCTCTGACTGGCTCCTTCTCATCTTTCATGTCACCTCCTGAGAGAGGCCTTTCCTTACTAAACAGGTCAATTTGCTTCCTTTCAGTCACACTCCATTATGTAATTCTTATTACTATTTACATAAACATGTTAAGTTTCTTTACTGTCCATCTCCATCCATTAGAATGTAAACGCCATGCAAATAGAGGTATAATCTGTGCTGTTCACTACCATATGCACAGTACATGGAACAATGTCTGGTATATAGTAGATGTTCAGTGTCTGTCCATGAATGAAGAAATGAATGGTGTCAATATCCACTTAGCTGCTCAGCAAGAAATTTTACACTTCTCTCCCTCCTTCATTCTCCTCAAATGATACATTCCTAAGTTTTGTCGATCTACCTTTATAAGTACCTCTTAAATCTATCCATTTTCTCCATTCCTACCACCATTATTCTAGGTCAGGCCATCATGAGTTCTTTAGTTGTTACACAGTCACCCCTGGATGGGTCCCAAAGCTCTTAGTCTCATTCTGTTCTCTTCATCCCACTCTTGCCCTGCAATCCTGTCTTCACACTGCTGTCAGAGCGATTTCCTGAAACACAAATCTGATCTGGTCTCAACATTGTCATGTTCAACAGATTGCAATTGTTCTTCACATTTGGGGTAAAGTCAGAATTTCATTTCATGGTTTACAGAGTCCAGCCTTTATAGACACATTACCTGCTATTCTTCCCCATTATTTATGCATCCTTGAATGTGGCATTCTTTCTTGGCCTAAACCTTCATGCATGCTGTCTCCTCTCTTGGAATATTTTTTCCTCTCTCTACATGAGCCCTACCCTCTCTTTACCGGGCTGATTATTTAGGCCCCAGCTCAAATACCACTTTCTCAGACAGATCTTTCCTAATTCTTGGTCTATTTTAGGCTCTCCTTACATATGCTCCTGCAGTACCCAATATTGCCCATCTGTCGGATTATATAGTAATGGCCTGTTTTCTTGCCTGTATCCTTTATAAAACTGAAAGCTTAAAAGGGGTATCTCATTTTTGTTTTCAACATTTGACATGGTGATGGCACAGAGTACATGCTCAATATATATTTCTTGAATATATGAATGATAAAGTTTGATGACAGATGAGTGAAGACGAGCACGGTGGTTGCATATTTTGTGCACCATTATCTATTTCCTATAAATATAGATCTATATGTTGTTTTGTGACCAGTGAGATTTGTATTTCTTAACAGGGTGCTGGAACTGATGAGTTTACTCTGAACCGAATAATGGTTTCCAGATCAGAAATTGACCTTTTGGACATTCAAGCAGAGTTTAAGAAGCATTATGGGTATTCCCTATATTCAGCAATTAAAGTAAGTCTCCTCTTGAAAGCAGGAAAACACAATTGCCTTTTTGTACTCATCCTCTTTCCTGTATACTCTGTAAACATAGAGATGTGTGACTGAAGTTTCTCTCTCCCTGTCAATGCGTCAATGTGTTTTCTGAGTTTAAAACAATGATAATATAGGGGTACACCTGGTTGGCTCAGTCTGTTGAGCATCCATCCAACTTTGGCTCAGGTCATGATCTCATGGTCTGTGAGTTCGAGCCCTGTGTCAGGCTCTGTGCTGACAGCTCAGAGCCTGGAGCCTGCTTTAGATTCTGTGTCTCCCTCTCTCTCTGTCTTCTCTTCCCCCACTCATGCTCTCTCTCTGTCTCTCAAAAATGAATAAATGTTAAATGAGCATTGGGTGTCGTATGTAAGCGATGAATCACAGGAATCTACCCCCAAAACTTGGTTTTGTACCCACTGTATGTTAGCCAATTTGACAATAAATTATATTAAAGAAAATAAAGAAAAATAAAGTGCACAACTTGAGGAATTGAAAAAAAATTTTTAAATAGTGATAGCATAAATAAATGAATGAGTAAACAAACAAACAAATAAATAATAGTGGTAACAAAATGTCTCCTAAAGATAGTGATTAATTTTCAGCTCCAAAATCCCAGGCACATAACAGACACTCAACATTTTCTTTTAGGTTTAGTGGCCATTAATTAATTGTTCTTCTTTTGTGAATTGTATATGCAAGTCAGTTACCTATATTTTATATTGTAGTATTTTTATTTATTTCAATTTTTCTTTGTGACAATAGAAGTAAAGAAAAATACATGTTTTAAATTTCCTATTTTTAATGGAAGTATAGTTGACATACAACATCCCATTCATTTCAGGCGTGCAGCATAGTTAAATCTCCTCTTGTTTTACTCAAAATATAGAGAGCAAAATATAGTCCTGAAAGTATATAAAATTTAAGCTCTGCACTCTGGAGCTCTTTTCATTTCAGTTTATAGGAAGTTTTCTCATTCTTTTTAAAACAACTACACGTCATTCCATTGTTTATGTATTTGCACCCACCATATCAATAGATGTTTCTAGTTTCTTGCTGTTATAAACAATTAAACAATGTTGTGATATGCATACCCAATTTCATGAGGTGCAAGTGTATCTAAGGAGTACATTACCACTCAGCAGTAGGATTGCTGAGGCAGATGTAAATACATTTGTAATCTTGGTAAATGTTATCAGTGGACTTCCCTTTGCACATCATGTAGTCAGCTAGATTCATTCACCAAAACAAATCCTTTTTTTCTTTTAGCCAGAGCTTTTGTTTTTACACTAAACCGTTGCAGAAGGAGATGCATTCTGAAGTTGAAATCGGGGAACTTGTTCAACAAGGCAGCTCTCAGACTGTGCCTGGGGCTCAGCACAGATTTCATCAGTTCACACTCAATGCAATTTGAATCGATTCTGACACATCACAATAGTTTCAATCAACACAGGAAGATTTAATAATGTTAACCATATTGTACTTACTAAGGCAGAAAAGTAGACTCATACATTTTATAAAGATTGCCAGTAACAAGGTTGAAACATAAAGAAGGCCTTCAGTTCACCCTCAGCAAACTGGAAAATTAGATTAACCATTAGTTCTCCCTCTCGCAGTAGTCTGGCTAATTGAGGCTTATTATATTAGGAAATATCTAAACTATGCCTGCCTTGATAGAAAAGAAAAATCCATGGCTAGAGAATTCAGTTTGTAATTTAAAATTACATAAGGTTTCTTCATTTCTATCACCTAAGGTACATTTTTTTTAATGTTAAGGATGGATCAGGGAAAAAATAGAGAGCTTAATTAAACTATTTCAATAATCAGTAAATACAAAACAAATTTTAAAAAGGTCAAAGACCTACCTCCCCCAAAATCCCAGGCTTGGATAGACTCACAGGTGAACTTCACCAAACTTTCAAGGAAGTATAAGGAACAAATCTTATACAAATTGTACCAGAAAATAGGAAAAGTGAAAGCTGCCTAGTTCATTTTATGAATTTAGTGTAATCTTGATTCCAAAGATATAGGATAAAGAAAATTACAAATTCATTTCATGTATGAACATAGATAGCAAAGAATAAAATATTGACTGAACATATCAGTTTATTAAAAAAATACATCAAAATCAAGTGAGGTTTAATCCAGGAATGAAAGGATGACTTAACCTCAGGAAATTAATTAATGTAATTGCCCACATTGCACACATATAAAAGATAATTATATAATTATTTCGATATTTGCAGAAAACGCTTTTGGAAAGGGTCAACATCTGTTTATGATAAAAACATTTGCCAAGTTAAGAATAGAAGCAAACCTTCGAAAATTGATAAAGCTTACATACCAATATATTATAGCAAATATATGCTTACACTCAGTGAAAAGACTTTAGATGCAATTCCTTTAAGATAGGGATCAGAACAATAATATTCCCTGTATATTAATAAATACTTATGCTACTACTGCCATTAATATATCTTAATGCTATCTTACAGAGGACTAGGGGTTCGGTACAGTATTGGAAAGGAAGAAAAAAATATGTGTAAAGATTGAAAGGGAAGAGTTGAAGCTTCCATTATTTTCAGTAGATACAATCATCTTTCTAGAAAAATCAACAGGAATTGTAAATTATTATCAGTAATGAAAATTCAGCAAAGATGCCAGTTAATGATCAACCTGTAAAAGTTAATAGTACTTCTTACACTATGTAATCAAAATTAAGATACCATTCATAATAGAAACAAAAAACTAAATTATCCAGGAATTCACTTGACCAAGACTATATAACTCTATGGAGAAAACTTTAAGACTCTTCTTAACACCATAAGATATGTCAATAAATGGAGAGATGGTTCCTATCACTATGATAGGATATTGTAAAGATGTCACTTATTCCTTAAAGTAAGCTATATAAATCAAATGCAACTTCAATCAATATTGCAGCTAGATTTCTTTGAGGAACTTGGTTAACTTACTCTAACGTTTATGCTAAATAATAAAGATTCATGACTAATTAACCTTAAATAAGAAGAGTAAAGGGGCACCTGGGCGGCTCAGTCAGTTAAGCGTCCCACTTTGGCTCAGGTCATGATCTCACGGTTCGTGGGTTTGAGCCCTGCGTCGGGCTCTACCCTGACAGCTCAGAGCCTGGAGCCTGCTTCTCTCTCTCTCTCTCTCTCTCTCTCTGCCCCTCCCCTGCCTGTGCTCTCTCTTGCAAAAATAAATAAACTTAAAAAAAAATAAGAAGAGTAAAGATAGGGAAAGGGCTAGTCCTATTAGAGACCGACATGGTACAAAGCCATTATTAATTGTTGTAAGTGTAGTTTTGGAGTAAGAACAGACAAATTAAGCAATGGAACAGAATGGAGGCCTTAGAGACAAATCCAATTGTTTGTGGAAATTCATAGGATAGAGGGGACACCATAAATCAGTAGGGAAGGGACAGATTATTTAGTAAAAATGTATTGGGAAATCTGGTTGCTTCTATAGTGAAAAATAGAACTGGATCCTGTCCAACCCCATATCACTGGTAAACGCAGATGAACTAAAAACCCAAAGATAAAAGATAAAATTATAAAGTCAATCCAAGAAAATACAAGAATTACCTTTGTGACCCAGGAACAGGGGAAGAATTTTTAAATAAAACTTCAGAAGCACAAATCACCTTCCAAAAATGACAAACAAATGTATATTAAGTATAATATTAAGTATAACATTATTATTAAGTAATCTCATTTTATTTTCAATACTGACACATAGGATTTTTTTTATGTTTAAATTTCTGTAATCAGGAGCTAGTACTTCTTACACTAGTTCCATTTTGCATATCACCTGACTTTTGGTTCTGCCTCCTCTTCCTCGCCTATAGTTTGGACATTTTTCTGGTCATTAACGCTTTTCTGGTGTTGATGGTCGGTGGGGGAGAGGAAGAGAGAAAGAGAGTAGGCGAAACACAAATGCGTCCCTCTCATTACTTAGTAATAAGACATTAATACAAAATTTGGATAAAATTACACCGATAAGATTTCGCTGAGCAACAGTCTAAGTAGCTATTTAATAAATAGTACAATTCCAAGGTCTTTAATGGAAAACATAGTAGCCATCCTCAATAGTCTACGTGGGGATTTGAGGTGAACGTAAGTAAGACAATTAGAAGAAGATAATATGAAACAACATACAATTAAATACTAGATTGTGTGGTACAGAGGATAGCAACACAGGAATTCAGAGTAAAGAAGTTTGGAATTAGATAGGGAATGTTTCTTGGGGAAATGGGTCTTGAGCCTGCCTTTCAGGTTTAATAAACTTGTGTTGAGTGCTTCCTGTGGGCCAGGTGCTATGCTGCTCAACAGGGACTCAGGTAAATGCTCTGGAAATGTATGTATAGTTAAGAGTAGGAAGGAGGAAGTAGTAAGGCACTTGATTGATTAGGGCATCTACCTTGGAAAAGATTGAAAAACAAAATCCAACTGGCAAGATGAAATCAGGTGAAAGAGAGTTTTAAGGTCTCAGAATTTGTATTTCATTCATCCAGTTAGAGGTATCTAGTAAATGCATATTATGTACCTGGTTCAGAATTACAATTACAAGCAAAGCAAAGAAAAATTTCCTGAGCTTATGGAACTACAAATAAATGTAAAGTTACAACTATGTTAAATGTAAAGGAAAGGGATATAGTGCTGTCAGACCATTAGGATAGGAGGATTTGACCTATAGGAAAATCTTCCATGAGGAAGTTATGATTGAGGTCTAAAACTGAGGAGACAAAGGTTGTGGGGCCAGAGAATTAGTAAAGTATTCTAATAAAAGGAAAAGGAATTACAAGGGGAAAGACCTCATGGTAAGGAAACATAATGAGAAATAAGGCTGGAGGGACCAGATCACCCAGGACCATGTGTCAGCCTTTAAGGATTTTGTCTTGAGCCTAAGAACATTGAAGAGTTTTCCATTTAAGTGCATAGTGTCATGATGAGAAGTACATTTTGAAAAGATCCCTGTGATCAGGGACAATGAATTGGAGAGAAGAAGGAAGAGACTTGAGAGTGCTAGGTTATTTCATTAGTCATATTGGAGCTGCTACAATTGGGTAATGCAAAGTAATAAAGCAAAGAAGAGGTCAGAGAGCAAAGACGCAAAAGATATTTAGGAATTAAAACCTAGGGGACTTGGTGCGTTATCTTGGTATAAGGAACAAAAAAGAAAAGATGTCAAGGTTGACTTCCAGGCTTCTAACTTGGGAACAGATAGTGGCGCCATTCCCTGCAAGAAGGTCAGGCTTCAGGTGCTTTTTTTGTTTTGTTTTGGTTTTGGTTTTGTTTTTTCTTTTCTTTTTTTGAAAATGGGGGAGAAGTTCATGAGTTTGGTTTTGCACATGTTGAGTTAGAGATGTCTTCGAAACATGTAAGTGTAATTGTCAGGTCAGTAGCCAGTGGTATGAGATATATTTTCAGAGTCAGTTATGTTACTGAATAGTTGGACATGAGTGAAAATACTCTAAGGAGAAAATATAGATAAGAGTACAGAAGAGAAGAAATACAAAAGAGAAAAGCTTAGAATTGAGAACAATAAGAATTAACAGTTGGAGAATACAGTTGATGATCTAGAGCCAAGGAAACTAGTGACAAGAGATGGGAGCCTAAAGTAGATTTGTCATGGTCAGAATGGAAAAAGGAATAACTTAAAAACCACTGCAAAGAAATAATTGGCAAGATGAATTCAATGTGGAGAATAAAAGATGGGATCGAAGCTGGGAGAAGAATCAGTGATACCACTGTTAAAAATACACCAAACAGAGACATTGAACTTCTTAAGAACAATTAATATGGCCTAATTAGGAAGACATGAATTATATTCAAAGGTTTTGAAAATACATTAACTTTTTTGTGATAATAAAATTTCTAAAATGCCATATACATAGAATAGCTATTTTACTAGAAGGCATAAAGGTACAGAGGTAGAAGAAAGGATGAACATTTGTTTAATATTGAGAGTGGATCAGCATTTTATATATAGCTCTGTGTTAAGCTACTTGGATACATTTTCTTGTCTAACTAATAGAACTGCTAAACATTGTTTACAACTTGGTCAGAGATAGTAAAAGGAGCTGTTTTAATACACAGTGAGAGCATTGTTGGTTTATCCGCAGTTCCAGAGATTATTACATACAGCAGAGTAAAACTGGGAAAAACCAATAGAGGAAGAACTACAATCTATATAAAATAAGAGAATGTATATTAATGCCTGTTGTGTCTCATCGTGAAAGCAGTGCATAAAGTTTTCTCTAAATAACCTTTCTTAATTGTGTCTTTTGCATTACTGCTTACTCTAATATTTATCCTGATGTGAAACGTAAGTGATAAGAAGTGCTCACTGTTTGAGTTGCCTTGAATAAAATGAGAATAGTGTGAAGATTTTAGGCAGTCTAGATTAAAAGCCAATGCTGTTACCTCCAATGCTATGCAAAAGTTTTACCTGTTTTATGTGGCAAACATGGCATCTTTGTACATTAAGCCTCAGTCTCACGTGGTGTCTGTCTGAACCAAGATCTTTGAGCCTAGGGGAAAGGAACTGAGAAGCATACTCTTTGGGAATGTAGTTCCCTTCACTTTCTTAAGTCAGGCAATATAGTATGGTGTTAAGGGGCCAGGCTATCTCGGTTTGAATCCTACCTGTTCGTTATTCTCATTATGATTTCCTAACCTCTGTTTTCTCATTTTACCTACCAATTAAATGGACATACTTAGGCTACCTACTGCATAGAGTTATAAGGGTTATAAGATTAAAGTAGTTAACCCTTAGAAGAGCAAGTGTTTTGATGAATATGAATATAATGTTATTAAGATTATCATTTTTAAAGTTTTGTTAGAAAAGTGATATTATGTAATGTTACATAATTGATTCAATCTAATTTTTAAATCCAACTTGAAATTTAACTTCCATGAATCAGGAAGAATTTAAACATTACATATTGTAAAGAAGATGCTAGGCTGGATCATGATTATATTCAGGTGTGAATGAATAACGGAATTACAGAAGCATTTCACAAAATTGGACAGTTCCCCCCACTGAATTCCCCTAGGAGTGTGGAATTTGATTCATTTTTGTTCCCCTCATTATTTATGCTCTATCTGTCCTTCTTTCCATTGGTCTTGCTCCTTACAGTCGGATACTTCTGGAGATTATGAAATCACGCTCTTGAAGATCTGTGGAGGAGATGACTGAGTTAAGAACGCAATCTCCGAAGGTCACTGCTCCCATGACGGGCCTTTCCAACAGCTCTGCTTACTCCTTTCTCAGAGTGTTTAAGAGTCCAAGCAAGTGTAAAAACAACCTGTTTTCCTAACAGACATTTCCATCATTCCATAATAACAACAAAAAATGATTCTAGTAGAGCATCTCAGCGTCATGTAGTAATTCATAAATGAAATTTTTAAATGGTATTCAGGATCTACTAATGCAACACAAATTATATTTCAGCTTAGGAAGTGAGAGCCTTTGCCAAATTCTAACACATCGAATGTGTAAGCAGTGCTAATAAAAGTTGTTGCCTTTGTTAAAGGTAATTTGTCTGTTTTTTAGCCCATACCAACATTGTTTGCACCTTGTCACCAACAATTAATGATATTTTAAAATATAATTTTGTTATAAAAGCTATTGCTGCTTTACTTTGTCTATTGCCTTATTAATCACATTTATCTTTAAGAAAGGAATAAAATGAAGATGTATGTAATCCTGGCCTGCTTGTTCTGTGATCAAGCTAGAGGAGTGGCAGTACATGTAAGTTATTTCAGCCTTTGGAAAACATCTGCTGAACTATTAATCTAACCACTTCCTGTAAGAATGGCAAGCATGAATTGTGGTTGTTTCATGCTAAATACTACTTTCCCAGAATGGCTATGTAGAATCAATTCTTTAAAGTTTCTTTTCCTCTAAAATAAGTTGGCAAAACTATGCATTTAAAAAAAAATCCTTCATGTTATCTTTGCAAGGGACCTAATATGAAATATCTTGTCTAATAAGAAATATATGAGGTAAAACTTTCCAGTTGGAGTTATTAGTCTGGACTTGAATAGAAATGATAAATGTATGAGAAATAAAAATAGAGATGTATGAATCCAGAGCTTTTAATCAATGCATTCGCTGGCAAACATTATGAGAACTTTCAGAAGGAGAGACAAATTATTTCTTATTCTGGGGTTTCCAGACTGCATACAGGAAAAAAGCACAAAGATTTAGAGTCCAGCACACCTGGTTTTGACTTCCTGCCCTACCGTTTACTAGTTCTGTGACCCTGAAAACTTCTAAACCCTGCTAAACTGACATTTTCTCATCTGTAAAATGGTGATAATTATAGCACCTACCTTTCTCACAGGGTTTTTAAAAGATTAAGAAAGATAATGCCTTTGAAGCACATAGCCCTATGGTAAGTGTTCAATTACCAAGTTACTATTACTATTACCAAGCAACAGCAAAACGACTCTGACAGCATTGCAGCCATCCTTCAACAGACTTCAGCTTATCTACCACATGCCAAGCTCTGTGCTAAGTAGGTATTGGATGCACCAAGAGGACTGAGACTCATTTCCTTTTGCCAAGGACCTTAAAATCTGCTCAGGGGGAGAGACACGTGCATATAATCACAATACAATATGTACTGCGTGCATTCAGGGAAATAACATTGTGTAAAAGACAGAAGTGGTATGGAGACCGGATCAGTAATTCAGCCTATCGAAGGTCACAAACTCCACCAGTAAAGAAGAGAGGCTCTCCAGATAGCTGAGAGCACTTGCAAAGTCACGAAGTTATGAACCAGCACAGTGTGTGCACAGCACTTCCCAAAGGTTATGGTGGCTTAGAAAACAAGGCGGGGGTATGGTGACCAGTGATAGGCAGGGGCCAGTTCAAAACAGTCTCATGCTAAAGAGTTTACAAGCAAGGGAGAATCATGGATGGAAGGAGCATTCCAGGAAGATTTCAATCAGGGAAATGATGTTAAATTTTTGCTCAAGGGAGAAGGATGTTTTGGGAGAAGGAAGCTAGAGGCAGGAGCCCCCTTGGCAAGTTAGTTCTCTAATCAAGTCTAGAAGTGTCAGCCTGAGCTAAGATAATGGCAAGGGAGGACAAAAACCCATGCACACACTTAAGAAATGGGTAAGAGATAAAAACTAATAGAATATGATAATCAAGGTAGTTAGGTGTCAAGTTTGCCCCATGATTTTGGCTTAAGTGATTTAGTGAATGAGTGTCTCACTAAGCAATAAATCATTGCTAATACTCATTGAGTACTTACTCTGTATCAGGCACTATGTTAAACAGTGTAGTATATGTTAAATCATTAATCCTGAAGGAAATTTACAATGTAGGCACTAAATCACAGATACAGGAATGGAACCTCTGAGAAATTAAGGAACTTGCCCATTGGAAGAGCCAGGATTTAAATCCATGCAGACAACTCCAGTGTCCAGCCTCTTAACCACTATTTTGCCTTAGAATTTATCCTGCCTTGGGGTCACTCTTCTTTTCAACCCTGCAATGTAAGTTATTTGAATGCAGGGATTTTTGTCTGTTGGATTCACTGCATTATTCCTAATTCTTAGAACGTGCTTGGCATATAAAAGGCACGATAAATCTTTATTGGGTGAATGAAGTTCTTTTTTCTGTATGCATTTGAGCCATATAAGTGAATTTAGGGCAGTTATTTAAACATTTGTAGGTATACCCGAATCTCCGCTTCCCAGGCTTGGGGAAAGAAACTAACATCACTACACTCTAGGTAGACTTGGAGAAACTATCAGAAATTTTACGCATACGCAGAGTACTTTTTCCAAGCTACCCATCACTGTAGAAAGAAATATATTGTAAAGCTGGCCAGGGTATTGGGACTTCTGGAGAAGCAACAAGTTCAAAGGCCTCTAGGCTCTCCTTTACTTAGCATCAAGCTAAATTCCTGAAATGGCATTACAAGATTTTAATCTTGGTCATATTCTCCAAACTCATGGAGAAGTGATCTCTATCCCCTTTGGATTTTGATACTAAGTGTACCCTTTTCCTCTGGAAAAATAGTTGGCTTCACTAACACTCTCTCACATACATTTTCCTTCCTTCCTTCCTTCCTTCCTTCCTTCCTTCCTTCCTTCCTTCCTTCCTTCCTTCTTTTCTTCCTTCCTTCCTTCCTTCTCTGTTTCCTTTGTCCTCCCTCCCATTCATTCTTCTATTGATCTCTAAAATGTAATAAACATTTTGGAAACACTCTCCAACATGAATACTAGGACCTTAACAATAACCTACCACCAACCAGATGACCTTCCTCTCTCATCCTTCCTCATCTCCCCAACTGACCTAACTTTCATTTCGAATTTCATGTTCATTGTCCCCTTGCTTTCTTTTTACATGATTTTTCATTTATTTTTTTTCTTTACTAATTAAGCCTCTGGGACTTCTTTTTTTCATTTAATATTATTTTGCTAAGTGATACACATATCATTGCATGTTGTGTATTTTGTTTTTTTTGACTGTGACGTATCATTCCGTTTGTAAAGTTGTCATTCTCAGAGGCCACAAATTGCCCTCAAGGAAGTAGAGAAAGCATGATTTCATCTGGCTCCCTACTGCTTGTGCTTTTTTTTTTTTTTTAATTTTTTAACATTCATTTATATTTGAGAGACTACGAGTTGGGGAGGGGCAGAGAGTGAGGGAGACACAGAATCCAAATCAGGCTCCAGGCTCCGAGCTGTCAGCACAGAGCCCAACTCAGGGCTTGAACCCCCAAACTGTGAGATCATGACTTGATCTGAAGTCTGACCCTTAAACAACTGAGTCACCCAGGTGCACCCCACCCTGAGCTTCTTTGAAGTTATAGTGCCTCACTATGGCCACAGAGGTAGCTTTCATCTCCAGTCAGTGTAACAGGAAAAACACAAAACTAGGAAGCACCTGGATTTTTCTCTTTAATGATTGCTGATCACGAATTTCCAGTGTTGGGTGGGAGTTCCAACAAGCAATGCTCAAACACCAACTGGATGTCATACAATTTAATTCAGTTCTATCACCATCTACCTGGACTCAGCATTAGGTCTCATAGATTAAGGGCTCAGTCCCACAAGACTGCCTCCTGCCAACTTCAGATGCCAATCACAAGTCCAGGTTGTCATCTGTGCTTCTGACCCACTGTCTATATAGATTGGAGCTTCCTTGGATTTGATTAATTTGCTAGACTGGCTCCCCGAACTCAAGGAAACATTTATTTACACTTACCAGTTTCTTCTAAAAGTATATAATAAAGGATGCAGATGAACTCTAGATGGAAGGCGTAGGGCAAGGTATGTGGGAAGGGGCATGGAACTTCCATGTTCTCTCCAGGGGTACCTCTCTCCCAGCACCTTCATATGTTCACCAATCCAGAAGCTCTCTGAACTCCATACAGTTGGGATATTTATGGGGGCTTCATCACACAGGCATGCTCCATCATTAATTCTGTTTTCAGCCTTTCTCCCTTCTCAAGAGAGTGGGAGTCAGGGATGAACACTTTAAGCTTCTAATCATGGTTTGGTCTTTCTGGTGACCAGCCCTCATCCAGGAGCCATCTGAAACCCACCCAGAGTCTCCTCCTTATTAGCAAAGACCAAATATTAAAATAAAAGATACTCCTGGTACTCTTATCACTTAAGAAATTACAAATGTTTTAAGAGCTCTGTGCCAGGAAACAGAGATAGAGACCAACATATATTTTTTCTATTATCTCATACTCTTCCTTTCCCAGGGATTGACTGCATACTCTGTTATAACAAAGGATACCCACTAAATCATTGTAAATGCCAGTGTGTGTATTCTACATCTCTAAATACCCAGCCCAGTTCCCTATCCATGGTTGGTACATAATAAATTTTAATGACAATGATTTTTAAAGTGGGGTAGTAGATCTTTTCTGCCAATTGTACTGGATTGCTGTAAGGAGCACAGGAAATAATGATTACAGCTATCTTCTAACATATTGAAAGTTATTCAAGTGTAATAAAGAATTGTAGAGCTGGTAGTAGCATAATCAATTTTTGTTGTATATATGAGTCAAGGACTTTCTATGTGCCAGTACTATGCTAGATATTTTAGATCTCATTTATTCTTAGAGTTATTATGTTATTTATCTATCTTAAGTACTTTCGGGAACTAAGCATGGTTACATATCAGTGTTATCCCCATTTTACAGATGAGG
Source organism: Cryptoprocta ferox (assembly GCA_028646485.1). Taxonomy (NCBI): domain Eukaryota; kingdom Metazoa; phylum Chordata; class Mammalia; order Carnivora; family Eupleridae; genus Cryptoprocta; species Cryptoprocta ferox. The sequence continues at coordinate 131,474,548 of CM053567.1, read as the reverse complement.
AAAATGAGGCCCAGAAAGGTTAGCTTACTAGCCCAAGGTTCTACAGCAGCAAGGCCAAGGTTTAGGATCCAGGCCTATTGGTATCAATGTGTGAGTGAGTAGGAGGAAGGTGAGAACCTGAAGGAAGTAATGACCCCTTAATAGAAAGCTGCAAAGAGAAAGAACTCTGAAATAATGAGAGACTCCCAGGGAAGCTCTCTTACTCCAACCCTCTACTCCCATCCTTCTTGCCTCGTATGTGTTGGACCAGCTGGTGGCTGCTAAATGCATAATTCTGATGATTCTGATGGAACATGGCCCTCTCAAGATGGAGGGCTGTAGTTGGTGATCCTTCCAAAGAACTACAATGCTTATTTAAATATTTTAATATGATACAAAATGAGAGGGGCAGCAGAGAGCACAGGCAGTGCCATGGTTAAGTGCATGGGCCCTGGGGTCATGCTGCCCAGATCTGTGACTTTTAAATTACTTTACCTTGCTAAGTCACATATTCATCACCTTTAAACTGGGGACAATAATAGTGCCTACCTCGTAAAGTTATTTTGATAAGTAGATGAGAAAACATTTAAAAAGCACTGAGCCTAGTACATAGCATATGCTAAGCCCTCAATAAATGTTAGCCTAGATCATATTATTATCACAGTGTACTATTCGAAGGCCATGTTTTTATTGCCTTCGATTTCCACAAGGTGGCAGGTCGAGTTCAAAGTGGACCCCATGGCTCTATGTCTCAAAGGCGAAATCTATTTTAATTGCTTCAGAATAACTGAAACTGTTTGGAAACATCTTCATTATATTGTCTATAGAATATTTGTTATGGTCTGGGCATCTTATTGTTGCTGTAAAATTCTTAATGGAATATATGGATCATTTAACTTAATCCTCTTGTTTCTCATGACTCCCAAGACCATCTGCATTGACATGCACTAACTCTTCTGTGGATCACCTGCCCAAGTGAGTACATTCAGGTCATCTCAGTTCACTCCAAGTTGAGGCCCCCAGGACTGTGAAGAAGAGAGGATTAGCAAGCTGGAGAGAGTACTGGACTCCGATTGGTGAACTGCAGAAGGCAGAAGGTTAGCATACCTCGTTCTAGAGGGTTGGGATATTTGGCTGATTCATTAGGAGCTACAAAAATGACAAATGAAGATATTGACTAGGGGATTCGTGAGCCTATTTCTGACAGTGTAATGAAGGAAATTTTAAAATAGCATAATCCAGACCTTTCTTGTGTGTATCTTCTCCTTTTTCCATTTCTCTAATTTGATGTCCTATTGATAACCTCTAAGTTTAACAATTTGTCTTTAAAAATTAATGTTTATTTATTTTTGAGAGAGAGAGAGAGAGAGAGCATGAGCAGGGCAGGGGCAGAGAGAGGGAGGGAGACACAGAATCCAAAGCAGGTTCCGAGCTGTCAGCACAGAGGCCCAATGCAGGGCTCAAACCCACAAACTGCAAGATCATGACCTGAGCCAAAGACAGCCACTTAACTGACTGAGCCACACAGGCACTCCACTGACAATCTGTCTTTAAAGCATTGCTTTTGGAGTCACAACCAGTGAGATGGAAACGGTGCCTCCACTACTCTACTATCTGTTAAAGTAGTGTTTATAGCAGTAAGTATTTGACAAATACTTAACTCCTGTACAGGTCAGTTCTTGGCTTGATAATAAAAGCATCTACCATAAAGAGTTGTCGTGAGGGTTAAGTGAATAGAGCATGTGAAGACTAGAACTCAGTCAAAAGTAGTTAGTAATTGCATCAGTATAGGCTTGCCCAGCAAATGGTAGATAGTAGGTGTTCAAAAAGCATTTGCAGAATAAAAAAAATGAGGGGCGCCTAGGTGGCTCAGTTGGTTAAGTGGCAGACAAGTCCGACTTAGGCTCACCTCACAGTTTGTGAGTTCGAGCCCCGCATGGGGCTCTCTGCTGTCAGTGCAGAGCCCATTTTGGATCCTCTGTCCCCCTCTCGCTGCCCCTCCCCTGCTCTCTCTCTCAAAAAATAAATAAACATTCAAAAAAAATAAAGAAATGATACTTATTTCAGTACTGCACAGTGATAATAACTCTAAGACTGGCCTTGGGCCTTTTCAAGGAAAATGCTCGCTGAAATCAGTGTTCCCTTGTCAAATATGCACACTTGGGTGGTTAGCTGTAGAGCTAGGATGGCAATAACATCATTCTGATTCAAATAGGTGTGAGGTTTCAAAAAGTCCATTTAGGTAAAGCACTTAGCACAGGGCCTCCTCTCTCTTATGTGCTCAATAAATGTCAGTTCTTATTCTCTGGCTCTGTTTGGAAGACCTACAATTGCTTATAGTTGATTCGCTTGGGGGGATTTGGGGATGCTGCAAAGCGAACTCTTCTAGTTTGTAATTAGGAAAGCAGATAAAACAGACCTCTTGGCAATTTCCTGCCTCTGAAACCTTGTGTTTTAAGAACCACGGAAAGTACCCCAGATTTCTTTTCAATTCCACGCTGGCAAACTGACAAACTCAGATCTTTCCTACCCTCTCTCTGTACATCTCCCGTGGGACTATCAAAGTGAAGCAAGTATTAGTTGCTTGATGTATAAGCTACTTTACTAGTACTATATTTCTTCTGGTTTCAACAAACTCAGCTTTATGCCAGTTTTATCTACCAGAAGGTCAGCCCCACTCTGAGACCAGAGTTTGCCTGTCGCTGTGTATTTTATAAAGTTGAAAAATGGTACAGAGGAGAATTTCAAGTGAGGAGGAGGGTTACAAAGTGCGGAGTAGTGCTGAACGGCTCTCTCAGTAAACTGTAAAAAAAAAAATCCCAAACCCCCAAACCCAAAACACTAAAACAGCACATTCAGCTGTACGCGTTTTAAAACACAACCATGCCATAGAGAAAATGGGCCATCAAAACCTACATGAGTCCTCTTTTGGCACAAGCTTTGTGGAACTGGATGTGGCAATAAATAATGGCCTGGGGTGACTTGCAGGGCTCTGAGCTCGCCCTGAAGTAACAATTGATAGGATATGAACCACAAGGTGAAAGAGAACTTTGAAAAAGGACCTTGAGATCAAATCAGCTACCACAGAAGCAAACATGCCACCAGAGTTAGGAGGTGGGAGAAAACAAAGGTCCTGGGTGGGAAGTGAGTGAGAAAGAGCCAAATTCACATCTCCCTTCAGAGAACTACAGCCACATAGAGCAGAACTGGCCTATATTGGTGCTTCTGGCCACATTCCTCACATGAAGTTTGGAGATTTCCAATGGGGAAGATTTAGACTTTTTGTTTTGTTTTGTGTTGGAAACTCAAGTCTACAAAGGAAAACCTAGGTCATGCACTGCAAATTCTATTTAAACAGGTATTGGGGCACCTGGGTGGCTCAGTTGGTTGGGTGTCTGACTTCGGCTCAGGTCATGATCTCACGGTTCATGACTTCAAGCCCCGCATCGGGCTCTGTGCTGACAGCTCAGAGCCTGGAGCCTGCTTTGGATTCTGTGGCTCCTTCTCTCTCTGTGCCTCCCCTGCTTGTGCTCTGTTTCTCTCTATCGCTCAAAAATAAATAAATGTTAAAAAATTAAAAAAAATAAAAACATAAACAGGTATTAAGTATCTCCTCATATAAAATATCTTCTTTGGTTGCTATCTGTCAAACCAACTCCTACGGTCCTTTATTTTATTCCTTCAAGTATTTATTATGTGGTAACCATGGTCCAGAAACTGGCTAGGTGATGGGGTTATAAAGATGAATAAAGCTACATATGTCCTGACTTTGAGGAGTTGATAATCTGGGGAATGAGGAAGGGAGAGTAAAGACAGAGAGCTGGCTAATTAGCAAAAGTAGCATTGTGATGGTGGTGGTGGTAGTGACGGTGATGTTGGCGATGGTGGTGACAGTAGATGGGTCTGAGGATCATGCAGTCTTGGCTGCCTGACTCCACAGCTCTTTGACTCAAAGAAGATTCACACACTGTTGTTCCTAACTTTCAGAGTTGAAGGAAAGGATATTTGAAGAAAGTGTTGATTATTAGGTGCTCAGTGAATACTAATGTCAAACAGGACAGTGGTTTTGTGTCTGAAGCCAATCTAGCTCAGGTTCAAAATCCAACTCTAAGTTTACTAGCTGTGTGGGGCACCTGGGTGGCTCAGTTGGTTAAGCATTTGACTTTGGCTCAGGTCCTGATTTCATGAGTTCATGAGTTCAAGCCCCACGTTGTGCTCTCGTGCTCTATGGTGATAGCTCAAATCCTGGAGCCTGCTTCGGATTCTGTGTCTCCCTCTGTCTCTGTCTCTGTCTCTCTCTCTCTCTCTCTCTCTCTCTCTCTCTCAAAAATAAACACTAAAAAATTTAAACTTCCCAGCTGTGCAATCATGAATAAATTATTTAAGCCCTTCATGCCTCAATTTCCTTATCTGTGAAATTTGAGCAATAACAATAATTAAACCCACTACCTAGGATTACACAGATTAAATGGATCATTGTATGTAAGTACTTAGACTGGTTCAGAATAGAATAAGCACTATGTATGTGCTAAGGTATTTATTATTAACTGCAGTAAACTGTGATATGCTTTGTAGCGATGCTATTAAAAATGCTAAGGACTGCCACTCACCCTTAAAATGTATAAACAGATACAGAGATATAGAGACAGACATATAAAAGTGATACTCATGAAGTTTTGCTAAATGGGGAAAAAAAAGCATGCTGATAAAGCGGTGAGAAAGAAAGCAGAAAGACTGGAAGTCAACATACATGACAACATGAACTATTTATCTCTGAGTGGTAAGATTACAGGGAACTCATTTTCTTCCTTTTTTAAGTTGTGTTTTGTAATTTTAAAGTTTATTGGTGTAATAATTTTAAAACATTTTTATATGAGGAACAAGAAAGTTGGGTTATTGGGGCACCTGGGAGGCTCAGTCGGTTGAGCTCTGACTCTTGATTTCGGCTCAGGTCATGGTCTCATGGTTCATGGGTTGGAGCCCTACGTCAGACTCTCCGTTGGCAGTGTGGAGCCTGCTTGGGATTCTCTCCTTCTCCCCCCTCCCCCTGTTCTTCCCCTGCTCTTGCACTCTCTCTCTCTCAAAATAAACAAACAAACAAACAAACTTTTTTTTAAAAAAAGAAAGGTCTTTAAAAGTGGCCTTGAGCTGAAACAAAGGAATAAGTTCTGTCTGGAAGGATTGCCTGGGGACAGACACTTGGAGCTAGGCATTAAAGGAAGTAATCTGTAAGGACTTTGAAGACATGAGTATCAGTATGGATATCAGAACAAGCCCCCAAGAACTGCTGTGAGTGTGTATTATTTGATTATATTGGAAAAATCACACAGAAATAATACATGAGATAAGTGGGCCATTAATCCTCAGTGAAGAGGTCATCTCTGGGCACTGAATATCAGAGTCCGCCCTTAATTCTCACTTGTTTTCCTGTATCTGAGGTATCTGGTGGAAACGTTGATCTCTCTCTTTCTTTCTTTTTCTTCTCTCTCTCTCTCTCTCTCTCTGTCTCTCTCTTTTTATGTTTCATAAATATCATGGGATACTGTCTTTTGAAGGTATCTACAGTTAAGTCTTCTTTGTGATGGCCCCCACAGAATGGATGCTAATTATATTGCATACTTTCCAGATACTGACAGGTAATGTGAGAACCGTGTAGACCTCCCTATCACGGATTACAGCCAGTGTAAGATCCATTTTATGTATACTAAGAGCTGAGTCTTTCCTAGGAAGTGGGTGGTACAGAACAGCAGGGAATGTCCTACCTTCCTGGCTTTTTCTGTGCCTCCCCTCAGACCTCAGTACTGTAATGAAGTGCTAGAATGTGCTGCAGACAGGGCCAACCAGCCCAGGGCCCCTAACAGCTATTTCAGTTCTCTTGTGTACAAGCCACAACTTAGCCCTCTACCGTGGAAGGCTAAATTCAATAGCAATGACTGGGCAATGTCTCCAATTTATCCAGACATGTTTCTGAAGGGAAGACTTGGTGACAAAGGAGAAAAGCAGCTTCATTCCTCTTTTTACCTCATGTCTCTCCCTAAGCCCTCCGCTTTAATTTCTGGCTAACTTCACAGCAATGCTGACATGACAAAGAGAAGTATTTGCATTGTTTAGTCTACTTTTAATTATTTCAATGTGGAGACCATCCCTGGCCACCAGGCAACAAACTGTCCGTTCTTGATTTTCTCCTTACTCTTTCTTCTGGGTTTTGGATATGTGGTTTGGCTGGGCCAGGTGCAGCCAGAAACTTCTTGGGAGGTCCAAGATTTCCCAGAATTTATAATCTGCCCAGAAAAAGCCCCTGTAGGGAAACTCCACAGATCACTCTGTAGTTCCATCTCTGAGGGCACCACAGTTGTCCTGCTTCTCCTTGGCCTCCTCGGTGTGATGATCATTTCTTCTTTCTTTAGGACAGGCAGTCTCCCTGACCTTTCTCTTCCTAGGTATAAAGGAAAGACTAGACTCCAAAGCCACACTGTGGGCTCAAATACCATCTACTTGCTGTGTAACTTTGGGCAAATTACTTAGCTATGGCTGATCCACCATTTCCTTCTATTTATGAGATGGGACTAGTGAAATAAATCAGAGAAAGAAAGACAAATACTGCATGATCTTACTTATACATGGAATTTTAAAAAAACCAAACTTGGGGCACCTGCATGGCTCAGTTGGTTAAGCGTCTGACTCTTGATCTTGGCTCAGGTCATGATCTCATGGTTCATGAGTTCAAACCCTGCATTAGACTCTGCGCCGATGGTGGGGACACTGATTGGTATTCTGTCTCTCCTTCTCTCTTCCCCTCACCTGCTTGTGCTCTCTCTCTCAAAATAAAGAAATGAACTTTAAAAAAAAAAACCAAACTCACAGAGAACAGATTAGTATTTGTCAGAGGTGGGGGTGAGGGGATGGGTGAAAAGGGAGGAGGTGGTAAAAAGGTACAAACTTCTAGTTATAAGATAAATAAGTCCTGGGGAGCTAATGTACGATATAGTGACTATAGCGAATAACACTGTATTGTATATCTGAAAGTTGCTAACAGAGTAGATAGTAAACAAGAAAAATGTAATTACGTGTGGTAATGGATGTTAAATAGACATATTGTGGTGATCATTTTGCAACATATACATACATCAATTATGTTGTACACCTGGAATTAATATAATGGTATATGTCCTATTAGCTCTTAATTTTTAAAAAGATGGAAGTAATAATTTATCTGATATTGTCAAAAAGGCCCAAAGAGGGAATGATTAGATCTGTTTTGAAAGATATAAAGAATTAAATGTGATAACAAAAGTTACCTAACAAGAAGCACCTAATGAAACATTTGAAATACAGTAATGAGTGGATACTATTTATACCTTTCCCCAATTTCCTATTCTCCTTTCCTGTAACAAGTACATGCAAAGTCTTTACTATTGTAGGGAAACAGACAAAGGACTGCATATTGTGTACAATAACCATGGGGAAATTTCACAGCTTAACAAACGACACCACGTTCTTGATTCTGTGACAGCGAGGGAGAATTCAGCTTCCCTTGGACTTGACCTCACATTCTCTTCTCACAAATGGGCCTGCAGATCCAGTGGGTGTTGATTGCACCATCCTTTCAGGTGTCCCCTGTCTCAGTAATAATAGACCCTGTGTTCTTAACACTCACCATGAGCCATGTGTATATACTATTTCATTTTATCCTTACAAGTCCATGAGGCAGGTACTGTTACCTCCATTTACTAGTTAAGGAAACTGAGGCTCAGAAAGGTTAAGTGTCACAACTAGATTGTTCTGGGGCCACAATACACCTGAGATCTCCATGGCTCCCATATTTGTGTGCTTGACTCTCTCCCTGTGGTGCCCTGATTCAATAATAGCAACAATTGCAAAGCTCTTTACTATTAAGGCCTGTTTTTCAAGGGGAGAAGGGTCCAGAAACTTTCTTTGTCTCATGAACCCTCTGGCTTCATGCCCCAAGCAACTTCATGGTACATCACTGGCATCTAACAGTCATGAATATAGAAGTCAAAGTAAGTCCCTTGGAAGTTTACAGGTCAATAATAGAAAGTCACCTAGCATAGGGTGTAAGAGCTCTTGAATGTGCTTTCATGGGTGAAGGGGCAGAGTTGGAACACTGAATAAACTTTTCACGGATACACAGTCTCCCTGTTTTTGTGTTTCCTATACTTTCCGAGAGGGAGGTATACGACTGTTTGCTCTTCATTTCCCCCATGTAGCACAGCGCGGGAGTCCTGAAACCATTCAGCCAGGAGGACTTGGCAGTTTCTAAAGGTCATGTCACTGGCCAATGCAGTCTGAGTTGAAGTGATTAAGGACATGCAGGGGGTCAGCAGGTCCCAACCTGAGCTATGGGGGAATCCACAGCTTCTGGAGTGGGAGGGGAGTAGGCATCAAGAGAAGAAACCAAATGAAGAACAAGAAGATCATGGAGGAGGAGCAGCGATCTGGAGGAGAAGTAGCTGTCACCCCTTGTGCTTTAAAGCCAATGGCCAGGACGTCTTTAATAAGGCAGTGGTGAACAAATAGCACAAGTTTATGGCCTGTGGTGTCCTTAGCACTGTGCTCCATGCTTTACATGGGCCCTTGGGTACAGCACAGTTGAAAAGACCTCATTTATCCTAACTCTTCTACCGACTAGCTTTGAGAAATCGGGAAAACCATGCAGTCTCTCCAAGTGTTTATTTTATCTGTAAAATTGTCATAATAATGTCTATATTATTCATTGAGCCCATACATGTTCATTGAAGACATACTGTGTGCTAAGCATTATTTGAGAAGCCAAATACAGATGAGTGAATGAAAACAAATCAGTATCCTACAAGACGAATAAGTTCTGGAGATATAATAATCATAGCATAGTGACCACAATTAATAATACCCTATTGTGTATTTGAAAAATTGCTAAGAGAGTCAATCTTAAGAGTTCTCACTACAGGAAAAAAAAATATGTCACTATGCATGATGATGGATGTTAACTAAATTTATTGTGGTAATCATTTTGCAATATACATATATATCAAGTCATTGTACTGTATACCTTAAACAATATTATGTGTCAATTATATCTCAGTAAAGCTGGAAAAAATATTAAAAAATCAAATAAATCAGTGTCTACTTTTGTGGAACTCACAGCCTATGAATACAGGCAAATGTGATAAATTACATAAAATGCTTAGGAATTGTCAGTTATTATTTCATTTAATCCTCATGGCAATCCCATGAAGAGTGTGCCGTTCTCATATCAACATTATCTACTATTGTTAAATGTTGAAAATACATGTAGGCAGATCCAGACTAAGAAAAAAAATTTTGAGTACTAGATTCATCTTAATTGAACAGGTTAAATGGCCATAATTAGCTGATGCTGCTATATAATTAAAGTCAGCTTGAGAATGTGGCATATTTCATATTCAAAAATAGACTGTCTTTCATTGATTCATGCCTTCTGTTGGTGAATATTTTCTGTTGTATTCTTACCATCTAGCCCAGTGCATAGCACCTATTAGGTGATGGATGTATAATTGTTGAATAAAATTGAGCACTTACTGCATTACATATTTATCAGGCATTATTCTGGAAGTTGCATTGTATCTGACTTTTGTTCTTAGAAATTGTATTAGAGTCTCTGGATGGAAAAAAATGTCTCTGGCCTAGTAAGCTTTAGAAAGCTGCATGGATGTAAATGGAGGTAGTGAACAGTGGTGGAAGCCAGTTTAGATGAAGAGGGTCCCCCACATCTCCAAAATAACCCCTCTAACTCTACTTCTCCTCTGAACCCATCTCATCTTACTCCAGGATCCTGCTCATAATGATGGGTAGTCTCCCAAGATTCTGCCCTTGGATTTCTGCTGTACTAGAAAATGCATGAATTTTAGAGTCTTTAAATTACAGTTCCAGAACTTACTAGCTGGGTAATTTTGTGAAGTTATTCAATCTTACTTTCTTCTTTCTTTCTTTCTTTCTTTCTTTCTTTCTCTCTCTCTTTCTTTCTTTTTCTTTCTTTCTTTTTCTTTCTTTTCTTTTTTCTTTCTTTCTCTCTCTTTCTTTTCTTTCTCTCTCTTTCTTTTCTTTCTTTCTTTCTTTCTTTCTTTCTTTCTTTCTTTCTTTCTTTCTTTCTTTCTCTCTTTCCTCTCTCTCTCTCTCTCTCTCTCCCTTCCTTTTTCTTTCTTTTGCTAAGCAAACTCTGCCCCCAACGTGGAGCTGGAACTCATGACCCTGACCCCAAAGGTTGCATGTTCTACCAGCTGAGCCAGCCAGGCACCCCTGAAGTTATTTAATCTTAACTTCTCAACTTCTTATGTAATATTGAGAAAATGACAGCCTTCCTGGTCAAGAGGATAAATAAAATAGTGTCTCTGAGAGTACCTAGGACACTGAATGAAAGGATGGGAAACTAGAAACAGGGATAGGTACGTGCTGCTGTAAAGCTAGGTGGATAGGAAGCACAGAATGTTTTTGGTACCTCACGTGTATTCCTTTGACACTCAGTACTCCATACGTGCTGTTGCCTACTGCAAGTGCCTGTGGCAGTCTGCATTCAGCCTTTATTCAGCTATAGGAGTTTGCCTTGGGCCACATCTAGGACAGAATGAACAGAAGCACCTGTGGTTTAATACCCCTGGGAAAGTCCTCAACTAATGAGAGATGGGAGGTAGTGGATAAATACCTGAGTACTCTCTCCTCTCAGATGGGTCAGCTTTAGGGTATGACTTATACTGCCTCTCAGAGACCTCCAGTGAGGCTGAGTCCCAATTGCCCGTAGTAATAACTGGTTCATAACACGCTCTCTATTGACTGCTTTCCCTTTTCTGTTTTGTATCTACACTTATCTTCCAGTGCCTCCTGGGGCCCATGGATTCTCATCTCAGTGTCTGTTTCTGGGGAACTCATCCTAAAATAATCATTTTAAGTTAGAGGTATAACTGTGCATGTAATTTTGTGAGGTCACTGGGCAGAGAAGTTGAGGGAAGAAAATGGAGGCTGAAGCCAGTAGAAATCATTGAGAATGGTTACGTTCTGTGTGCTGGTGTGCTAGGAAGTTACCAGGAGAGTTAAAGAGGAGGTACAAGTCATGGTGCAGCTAACGTTAGATGGTACCGAGTGGGAAACAAGCCATTTCTTCAGAATTATTTTCCTCCAGAAACACAGTGTAACTTGGAAACACAAGTGAAGAAAATGAAAGAGAGGGATGGCTAGGAATAGTAGAAATAAGAAGAGTAAGAGAAGCCCAGTGAATTATCTACCAAGTTACCACTACCACCTACCACTACTTTACATCTATTTCCCTGGGGTCTTTGAAAGTCAAGCCTAGGATATAGGGGCACACGATGAGTCAGTTGTTCTAGCAGGCAAGACAGGAAGCAGTGAAGGCAAATAGAGTCAGTGGATGAAGCAAGATAGATGCCAGGGAAGCTGGAGATAGACCGACTGGGGTAGGGGGGAGGTGACAGACGATGCCTACAAATGGGATAATCATCTCAGACACGCACTTGTGCAAGCCCTGTGTAGTTCTGCTGGCCAATGGCGGGGAGTGGGGTGCTATGATGGAGGATTTTAGTCCAGGAAACATGTATGGGTTCAACGAATCTGAAAGGTTAACATGGATTTTGAAGTCACTAACAGTGATGGCCAGGAAGAAGTCAGAGGTGAAGGGACATGAGTCAGCCGAATCTGAGGAAGTGAGAACAGATCTGCGAGTCACAGTGCTAAGAACAGTACAGGCTTCATGTGAACAGCAGATGAGAGCGGGGGAGGATAGTGGGCGGGTGAGAAATCACACTGGAGAGAGGAAAGAAAGCTGGCGCTCCACCTCACCCTCTGATTTAAGGGAGTAGGAGAAGGTAAAGCCTTCCTGCTAGGGAGAATTGAAAGAACAGTTATGTCACAGGAGAGCATACTTCAGGCAAGGAGAAGGAGGAAACAGATAAGACATGGATTTGTGTTAATGGGGATTATAATAGGTCATTATATGTGTCACTTTGGCTAGGTCACAATACTCGGGTATTTGGTCAAACATTATTTTACGTGTTTCTGTGAAAGCATTCCTTAGATGAGGTTAACACTGAAATTGGCAAACTTTCAGTAAAGCAGATCACCTTCCAGAATGTGGGTGACCCCCATCCCATCAGCTGAAGGCCTTAACAGAAGAAGACCACCCTCTCCTGAAGGGAGAATTCTGCCGGCAGACTAGAACCACAACATCAACTCTCCTCTGGGTCTCCAGCTTGCCAGACCACCCCACAGGTTTGAACTTGCTGCTTCCACAATGGTGTGAGCCCATTCCTTAAATCAATCAATCAATCTCGATAGATACGTTGATAGATAGACTATATATATCTATACACTCTATAAATTTGGTTCTAAATCTACACACACACACGCACACACACACACACACACATATCTTATTGGTTCTGTTTTTCTGGAGAATGCTGACTCATACAGGGACTTGGAGACTTTCCCCACATTGGTGTGCAGATCCCAACGGTTACAGCGAAAGGTACAACAGTTAAAGAGCCAGGGAGAACACAGGGGTGAGAAGGACAAGACTGAACTGGGAGTGTGAGGGCAAGGAACGGACCTAAAGGATTCATGAGAATAACGGCATAAACCCAGGTTCTATCAATTAGGTTTAACTCCAGAAAAAAAAATGATCCTGGTAATTTTAATGAAGTTTGGAAATAACAGGGAATCAGGTGCTTACAAAACCTTAGGAATAGGTGGGTTTCCTAGAAGTGGTGCCTGCAACAACACAGCCCTCAGGCCTTCCAGGGAGCCGCCCCCTTGCTGCAGTCAGGAAGATCAGCACTCAGGGGCTGCCTCTAGAAATGGGGGCTTCGAGACCACATTGCTTCAGGGAACTGAATGCCATCAGGGCGATTCATCTATTTGGTCCAGTAGGCAGTGTCTAGGACCTGCAAGACTTCTACAAGCCCATAAAAATATTTAAGTTTCTTTTAAAATCAGAAAAAAAAATTTTTAGGCTGAATTAAATGTTTTAATATATAATAATATATTCGCATTTATCCCAATACAGTCCTGGATACAATTTTTGTTATTTGTTTAATGGAGGCAGGATCACATTGAGGCAAGAGTGCCTAGGGCCAGTGAAAGTCCTAATGTAGCTCTTAAAGCCATTGCTGCTGCCACCTTTGTGACTGTCTTCTGACACTAATGAGACTGGTGACCAGATGCTGGAATGTGCTGCAGAGAAAGCATGTTGGACTGTAGAGACGGGGAAGGAAGCAGAAAACCTCACTTTGACCTTCCCTAACTGGTGTGAGAGCATCCAATCAGTGGAAATGATTTCATATCCCAAATTCTAGATCCATAAGAGTCTGGGACAGGTAATTTTTAGATTTCCAGTCTCTGTGGTAGCAGAAGACACACATGAAAGAGGTTGGAATGGACGCCACCTGCCTGTCCCACCACACCACCACACGTGTGAGCTGCAGTACAACAGGCCTTCCCACTAAAGGAAAGGAAGGACAGGAATTCCTGATATAAAGTAAGTTAAACTTCACTGAAAACAAAGGAAATTTTGCTTTTCTCTCCAAGGAACAACTTCTGTTTCTGGCCAGTAGTGATGGCAAGTCTTAGGTTCTGATTCTACCCAAATCTGAGCAGATGATACAGTTAGACTGAACCAGTGCATTTCCTCCTATCCAATGTTAGTAGCAAAGGAGCCACAAATACAGGGATGGGGGCAATTCATATTCAAGTAAACACAACATTCCAGCCTCTTTTGGTACTTTTCCTTCCCTTGGAGCTCATTTTCTACACCCTTCACTTTGCTCATTGTGCCCAGCAACACAGGATTTCTTGCTGCTCCTAAAACATGTCAAACCTGCTACCTCAGGGCCTTTGCACTTGCTATTCCTAGGTAGGAAATAGCCTGACTTTCTCGCCTCCTTTAGGTCTCTATTCAAATGGCCACATTATATAAAAAGGGCAATCTCAAGCACTCTCTCTCTGTTCTACTTTCCAACATAGCACTTATCACCTTCTGACACACTCCATTTTACATATTCATTTGATTGTAATGCATCTTTACCTCCAGAAAATAAGCTCTGGGATGACTGGGACTATGATTTCTTCGTTGCTATACCTTTAGCACCTTTTATAGGACCCAATGCTTAAAGTGCTCAAAAGTATTTGTAAGTGAGTGAGTGAGTGAATGAGTGAATGAAGAATATTAACACTAAGGCTCTCCTCTTCTTCCAGCTCAGTTCATTTTAGCTAATGACCAACTTCAAAATTCTTTGAGATACACACTGTGTATTTAGATCAGAACTGAAACTGAAAAGAATTACAATCAACAAGTGCTCTGTTTTAGTAATCCAAATTTATAGCCAGATGCTTTCTTGGCAGTTATGCGATCTTTATTTTACAAATGAGGAGAGACCCAAGGACAACTGGCTTGCCGAGGGCTACACAGGGCCGAAGTTTAGCTCCCCACTTTGGAGCCCGGAGTATTGTCTGCTATATACCATAGTGACTTCTCCTGGTTCATATTCCCATTTTCATGTATATTCTAGAAATAATTGTGAAAAAATTACTAATGTGGGCAATCCTCCCTTTTTGTTGAGCTTAGAAAATGACATGGCTCCACATCTTTGGTCTTACATGGTTTATGTATTAGTCTTGTGAATTATGCACATATGAAAGGGATTGGCTTATAACTGTTCATTAGTCCCTATTCCCCTTTAAGAGACATGGTTCTCCCGAGAAGAACAGCCCAATCTCACAATTTGTTATTCGAAGTCCTATAAATACTGGTTACAAAAAAGTTTTACCAAATCATTACCATTCATTACGTTCCTATCCTCTATTGGCAGTATAATATCCAATTAGGCAATGTTAGCTTCCTTGAAGGTTGCAACATTCATCATTTTGGCAAATAAAAAGTAGTTTCTGGGGCACCTGGGTGGCTCGATGGGTTAAGCATCTGATTCTTGATTTTGGCTCAGGTCATGATCTCACAGTTCATGACACTGACACTGGCATTGGACTTGCGCTGTTAGTGTGGAGCCTACTTGGGATTCTCTCTCTCTCTCTCTCTCTCTCTCTCTCTCTCTCTCTCTCTCTCTCTCTCATAAATAAACATTTAAAAAATACAAGTAGTTTCTAGAGTCACTAACCAAAGCACAGCTAAATTCATCTTATCCTGGGAGGTATCAAAGACTTTGAATTTTTAAAAGAAAATATAAAAATATCTGTGCTGAAACTATTATTGCCAACTAAATGGTTCTGTATTCTAGATTCTTCTGACCTTAAAAGAATTCCTATAGTATTTCTCCTTGTTCTTATTTCTGTGAGACTGGCAATCAGAAAAGTGAGTCATTAGTTAGGCTTCACTTTGGGACAGGCATATTATTTGCAAATAGATGCTACCTAGAGATTCTGTTCTAAGATTGGAAAGACTTATAGCAAGTTTTTCTTGGAACATATTTGCAATGACATTTGACAGAAAGGAGGAAGGTGTAGACCTAGATAGCTAGAGGGAACATCAGCTGTGCTAAGGCCATCTAGAGCATCAAACTTTATTGGGAGAAATTCTGGAAGGCTTACCAGCTGGCAATGTAAGAGACCAGGAATAGGGATACAGTCTGTCCAAGGGGTGAGAGAAGGCACCCTCTCATCATTAAACTGAAGAAGAATGGCACCAAATAAAGCTCTTCAGACAAGGGGCGTGCAACTAAATCCTAGTAAAATGACTTCTTGGTTGGTTGGTTTGTTCATGTGGGTTTTGGGGGTGGGTGGGTAGTCAGATCTATTGTTATGTGCGATGCAATTCTGTGGGAAACATCTGGAACTCCACTTTTTTTTCTCTCCCTGTCATGAAAGAGTATGGGAATACAATTGAATGAAAATTTATTATTGTAGGATATTTTATTTATTTATTTCCTTTAAAAAATAAAGTTACTCAGGTTTTATTCGCCAACAGCTCCTCCCTGCCTGGTGCTGCGTCCCCTTCTGCACTCCCAGAATCAGGGGAGACCCTCTCCTGGGAGCAGAGGTCAGTGAAGAGAGCTGGCAGCCCGTAGTGAGCCTCCCCGGGGGGGGGGCTTGCAGGTCCAACCAGGCCAGCCGTTCCTTCAGCAGGTGTTCTAACACTTGCCACACTCGCCTGGCCTCCTACTTAAGAGCGTCTTTGATATCCCTGCCAGTCACGTAGCCATGTTTCTCCGCCAGCTGCAGCACCACAGTGTGATCCGTACTGAGCTCAGCTGGAACAGACTGAATGAGGTAGGCGTCACCCACAGGGATGATGCCAGAAGCCCGTGGCAGGTGCCTTTAGTTTCTTCATGACCCTGATCCGGTTGTCTTGGCTGATATCCTGTGTGAATCTGCCCCTTCCTTTTAACACCTGTTGATGTAGCGTTATCAGCCCTCCATTCCTGTGCTTCAGGGTCAGGCGAACTTCAATAATCTGGACTCCCAGCTCATGATAGAAATCTCCCACACCTACCATCTTGGACCAAAATCCTTTTCCAGAGGGCAGAGGATCACCCCAGTGGTGGCACACACATCCTGGAAATGCATCCAGAACTCGGGATTCTTCTGAGTCTCCAGCTTGTGCTGCTGGCAAATTCCTCCAGGTTTTTCCTCCATGCTCTTGAACATGTCCAACTGTTTTGCCCAGGGCCAGCTGGTCCTTAGCCAAAGCAGTTCCTCGTGTCTTATACTTGGTCTCGGCAAGCTTCTTCTTGGTGATGGCATCAGCTCCCACCCTGCAGCAATGCATCCCCGCCCTGGGTTCGTGGGCTGCCCTGCTGCCAGGACCCGGGTCTCCCCATTATAATAGGGTATTTTAGTTAAGATCTTTCTAAATGGTAAAGACAGAACATCCTACTCAAACTGACTTACTCAGGAGAAGGAATATATTGGATTATGTAACTAAAAATCTAGGGATAGTGTCGGCTTTAGACACAGATTCAGCGTTCGAAAGGTATCATTAGGATATGGTTTTTCTTCATCTCTCATCTCTGTCTTCCACTGATTGGCTTCAGCCTCGGATTCCATATGGAAGAAAATGAGTGCAGAAATTCCAGCTTTATATTGTCTTGGGTTCAAGTCCATTGAGAAAGAGTGTCTGCCCTTATCCCAAAGCTTCAGCAAAGATTTCATTGAATCTTAGAAGCTGCTATGGGCATGTGTCCATCCTTTTACCCAAATCTACAGCCTAGAGAATATTAGGTTCTCATTGGCCAGAGTAACTCTGGGTTGGAAATGGGAAAATCACCAGAACCACTGGGACTGGGAATGGGGATGAAGTCCCTAACTAAAACTCGGGGACTGTTATAAAGAATACTAAAAAGCCCAAAATAATCAGAAATGCCTACAAAATAGGGAATATCTAAACTTTATTCATATTCAGATTTACTAATTTCCATACTGTGTGACTTTTGATACATTTCACAACTGTAGGAGACACCAGCAATGTGTATTGCCAGAAGACTGAGATAATGAGCAACATTGGGTTGGTAGAAAGCATACAGAACTAGGCTCCATAATTGCTGAGTAATAATCTTGTTTTGATCACTAAGTTTTCCGCATGATCATGAGTAATTCATCTTACCTTTCTGGTTCTCAGGCTTTTTTTTCCCCTCATCTGGTGGATGAAAGAAACATCTGCCTGCATTACTTACCTCAATGGGTTATTCTGTGGCTAAAATCTGGTTAAAACACTGCATGATGAGGCACATGGTTGTATTAGTTTATCAAGAGACATATTTCCATATAATTATTACATATTTTGTTTTAATAAAAGATGATAAGGCTAATTCACCCAATGAGTTTTACTTCAAAGGGTTATGCAGTTCTTGGAATTCTTGACTGCAAAATTGAGGCAAGTTTCTTTTATTGTTTCCAACAACTGAGTCCATAGTTTAACCAGGTATTCATTTACTGACTTCTTACTAAAAAGGAACATTTGAAGGGTTTGCATAAGATTTGAGATGCAGGCAATCCATTAACAGATTTTATTTTTATTTTTATTCATTCCTTCCACAGATATTTTTGAGTACCTACTAGGTGATGAACAGAATAGATGTGGATCTTCATACAGCTTAGAGTTAAGGGGTCATTAAGTACCAAACTAAGAGTCACACAAATGAAAACAGAATCACAAACTGACAAGATCTATAAAATATTTTCTGATGGAGAGGAATGAAGAAAGGAAGCCTCTCTGTTGGTGACAATTAACCTGAAATCCAAATGATGAATAGATTAGTCATTAGAAAGATTAGTCATTAGAAAGTTGTGGTGATGGTAGGGATCATGAATAAGAACCAGGAATGTTAGAGGAAGATGCTGGCATAAAAGTCCCCTATTGAATGTCTGTTGTTTTTGTTCACCCAGCATCCCTATCCCCCTTCTTTTGGTAATCCAAACCTTCTCTCCTGTGGGGAACTTATTTCCTGTAGTAAGATCTCTGACTGAGACTGATCACAGCACTCTCCTTCCCGGGCAATGGTGATTGGTTCATTTCAAGCTAGCTAGCCAAGATGTTCCATGGAAATTTGCTTACAGAATATCAAAAACACAGGAGCATTTATCTGTGGTTATTAAGCTAAGAATGTGTAATAATGTGAGAACCCACTGTACAGTGAGAGGGAGCCTAGTCCACACAAGACTACCCTCACATCTGACACCAAATACAAATTTGGTAGTTCCCCAAACTACTCTCACTTTTGATAATTCACTAGAAGGACTCAGGGGACTCACCCAAAGCTACTGTACTTATGATTACAGTTTCTTACAGGGAAAGGATGCAGACTATGACCAGCCAAAGGAAAAGACACACTGGCCAGGAGGGTAGCAAACCTGGAGCTCTCAGTTGTCCTTTCCCTGTGGATTTAGGCATCTATGTGTAAAAATACACACCTAGTGTCTAGAGTTCTTACTGGGGCTTCATCACCTAAGCATGATTAATTGAACTCAGGGCTGATCTCAGTCTCCAGAGGTCAACTAATGGCACCTGACTCAAAGTCTCCACCTTAAATCACATGGCTGATTTTGGTCAAATACCCCATCCTAACTCATATTGTTATTGTCTGGCTGGCCTATGGCCCCCAGGCAAACAGAGACACTCTTATCAAGCATAACATTCCAACGGCCTAGAAATTACTTCCCAGAAGCCAAGGGAAAAGTCCGGACCTCTCTTTGGGTAAGATTAATTTTTCACTACACAAATCTCTGACAGTGGTTATCTTACCTCCATGATGACAGTCCATGTTAAGGAATCAAATCAAAGGTAAGCAGAGCTAAAACATGAAGCAATGGAGAATTAAGGTATAATCTGAGTTCCTGGAATAAGCCATGCCTGAAGTCACCTGCTTATTAAGCTTCCCACTTACATGAGTTACTGTATTTCCTTTTTGCTTAAGTTCGAGTTGATTTTTGTGTTTGCAGTTAGAGAGGATCTGAGGTAGGAAAAACTTGTTGATTTCAGAGATATGCAAGAAAAGTTGAGACACAATGAGCAAAGGGAAGTGAGTGCTAGATAAGGCTAAAGACATTACAGGGGTGAGATCATGTGAGGATCTGTATTCTATATTAAGGATTAGGGAATTTATCCTAAGCACAGTGGGAATTTTCTGAAGAATTCTAAAAGGAAAGTGGCATTATCTGATTTATGTTTTTAATCATATATATGGAGACTGGAAGGGGATGTGGGGAAGATGTGGGGAGATGAAGAATAGTGTCTACATTTGAGAAAAATAAAGAGGTAAAATTGGCAGGATTGATTGATTGGTTATGGATGGTGAGAAAGAAGGCTATATCAAACGTTACCCTCAGGTTTATTGCATGAGCCACTGAGTAGATGGAAGTAACACTTACTGAAAGGGAAAACGAGGGGCGGGAGTTGGAGATCAGTTTTGGAGATGATAAATTTTAAAAGTCTGTGAGTCATTCCCATAAGAGACTGGTTTCAAGGAACCAAAAGAAGGTAGTATGTAGTGAAGGCAGGAGTGATCAACTGGGTTAAGTCCTGAGAGTTACAATAAGAACCAAAAAGTGTCTGCTGGATTTAGAAACACAGTTGGGGCACCTGGGTGGTTCAGTCAGTTAGGTATCTGACTTCAGCTCAGGTCATGACCTCGTGGTCCGTGAGTTTGAGCTCTGCATCAGGCTCTGTGCTGACAGCTTGGAGTCTGCTTCAGATTCTGTGTCTCCTCTTTCTTCTCCTCCCTCGCTCACACTCTCTCTCTCTCACTCTCTCTCTCTCAAAAATAAATAAACATTAATAAAGATATTTAAAAGAAAGGAAGCATGGCAGTTATTAGGGATTTCGGCAAGAGCAGTTTTAATGGAGGGTGGCAAAGAAGCCATATACATTGGGGTAAAAAGTTAATTGGAAGGAAGCATTGAAGACTTTGTATAGACAACTTCTCTAATACAATTGTCTGTCTGTGAAAGGAAGTAAAGAGAAAACTGAGCAGGAACATGGAGTCAAAGGAAGTTTTTTCGTGGGGTTTGGTTTTAGGATGGGTGATGCTTGATTATGTCTGAATGTAGATAGATTCCAGTAGAGAGAAATGTAGAAGACGTAGAGGAAAGAAAAATAAAGTGCTACTTAGGATAATGATTAATGGTAACCACTATGACAAAAGGATCCAGCAATATATAATAGGTCAGATACGATAGAAATGTATTTCTCACACAAAGTTCTTTAGACGCTCTTAATGGCAGGTGGGACTCTTTCACAGATGATTCAGAGACTCAGACTCCAGTCATCTTGTGGACCCCTCATCGTGAGTATATGGGTTCTATATTTGCTGTGCCCTTTTTATCAAGTGAGCAAAAGGGAGAAGCACTCATGCTTTTTAAGCTACTTGGTCACGAAATGATCCACATTATTTCTGATCACATTACATTGACAGGAACTAATCATGTGGCCTCACCTAAAGGCAAGGGAGGTTGGGGAACATGGTCTCTGGCTGGGCAGCCACTTTCTAGCAACAACTATATACTGAAAATAGAAACTAAATTCCTGAATTTCAAAGGACAGTCATTTCAGCTGCAGGTAATAACCAATTGAATACACTCTGAGAAGGCAGGATGGAATGGGATCCAGAACACATGTGGATGAATTTGCCTTTGAAAGGAGAGGGACAAATCCTTCATTGTAAGGGGAAGGAAGAAGAAGAAAATGGGGGCTTGTATTTTTATCACCAAGTACTTACAGTGTGTGCCAATTAGAGGAACAGAATAAGGGTAATAGATGTTGAAGGCTGGTTGTGCCCAAATTTGGAGCCCTTAGCCTGTCATCCAGAATTTGGCTAAAGAATAAGTCTGGCCCCCTACTCTAGCAAGAATTTTTAGAATCAATAGGAAGATTTAGGCAGGATAAGCCATGCCTGAAGAAAGTTAAGATTAATTCTTTTGGGGGCTACTCCACACTATTTTTGGCCTCTGTCATGATAACCTAAAAGAAAAACTCAGAGAATGAAGTTTTGTCTTAAAAGGAGAACATAATAAAACAGAGCCAAAGGCTTTGCCCTCCCTTGAATATAATAGCATAAAAAACAAACTGAAACCTTGCTAAAAGTAACCCAGGGGGAGGAGGCCAAAGGATGAACAATAACTTGCTCTCAACCTTGTGGAAGCCAAAGGAAAGCTGATCAGGAGCTGGGGCAGGTTAGCCAGCTTTGATACCACAGCTAGAGGTGAGGTCCACAGCACAAGTTCAAAAAGCCCTGCTGTACTAAGCTTCAAGATCTTGGCTTCCAGACAAGAAAGAGAACTTGTGACTGAAAGGGACACTCCAAAAAGAATTTCAATGAGGCACAACTTGAGGAAAAACAATAAGTTGCCCAGATTGCTTGGATCATGGACAGAGGGCTTGGCGTGTGGAATGAATGTCATCAGCTGAGAACACAGCCTTGACTGGTAGCTATGGAGCCTGCTGCCCACGTGGTCCCCTCAGGCTGGCTTCCTGATGAATACTATTTGGTGAGTGCCAATCCACTCCCTTCTGTTGGCTGTTTTGTCCTCCCTCCAAATGATTCCCACAGAATCTTTCCCACCCTAGGCACTGTGATATTCTTTACTAAGGTGTCATCATAGTTCGGCAAAAAAAAATTTCCATCGAGATGCACGGCAACATTAATGGTGTGACTATATAATGGTTCAACCATTTGGAGAGTTACTTGGCAGTTTCCTACAATGATAAACCTACATCTACCCTGTCACCCAAGAGTTTCATTCTTCAGGATTTACCAAAGGGCAATGAAAGCATATGCTAACACAAACTTTCATAAAGTGTTCATGGCAGACTTATTCATAAAAGCCGAAAGCTATATATATATATGTATATATATACATATATATATATAACCTAAATGCCCACCAACAGGAGAATGGATGAGCAGATTGTGGTATGTCCATACAATGGAATACTACTTGATAATAAAAAGAAATGGATTACTGGTAAATGCAACAACACAGATGAATCTCAAAATATTAGGCTGAGTGAAAAAAGCCAGACACATACTCGCAATCATACAGCATGTGTCTGGGGTGACAGAATTGTTCTATTATTTTAGTAGTGGTTGCATGGGTGTATAAAGTTGTCAAAGCCCATCTAACTGAACATCTAAGATCAATGCTGTTTATTGATTATAAATTATACCTCAATAAAAATAATAATCTTCCTTTGTGAAATGCTATTAACATGCCCTTTGCATATTCTCAGATGTCAGGTGCTTGAAAATAGGCTTCCTTTCCTATTTCATACCTTAGAATGGCTTATGAGGTAAATCACAGAAGAATTCAAAGGCAAACATTAACACAAGTAAATGGCAAAATGCAGCTAAACCAAGGGAGAAACTGGGTAAGTGCTGGGGCCCAGCCAAGTGGCACTGAGGTTAATCCCTTAGCTGTTTTGGCCAAAAGACACCTCTTCTACTGTGCCCTGGAAAGAGGTCAGTGCTAATTCAGCTGTATTGGCTCCTGAGTTTCCAAGAGAGAAAATTGAGCAGGAGTTGACCCCTATATTCTTTTGTGTAGTCATCCATAACTGCAGATTTGGTGTCTGGTGAGAATCTGCTTCCTGGATCATAGGAGAGACCCTTCCCTAAATTCCTATCATATTCTTAGCCATACCATACAAATCAGCATTTATTTCATGTTAATATGTTACTTATTAGGCAGCCATTATAATGAAACAGTTAAAAGCATGATCTTTGTAGTTAGAAACTTGAGTTCAAATTCTGTTACTCATTATCTGTCTAAATTTGGACAATGCACTCAACCTCCTTAAGGTTCAATAACCTTTTGTTCCAGGCAGCGGGTTTTCCAAGGGGGAAAGATTGAGCAGGGATGTACTATACTTGTCAAACTTACCAGTCTCCCACCTTGGCAGGAACGAGCGGTTGATAAGAGAGAGCAGGGCTGTTGTGCTAATAGGAAAGAAACATCAGGAGTAGGGACAAGGCATTCCTCCCCTAGCAGTTTGTGTGCCATTTCATCATTTTCAAAACTTGTTCCCTATATTACCTACTGTGAAGCAGGTACTATTATCCAACCTTTATGGAAAATGAGAATCAGAATCAGTCTATACCAACATAAAGCTGACAAAGAGCATTCTATACATTCTATAAGTAAACAAAGGGTTTTTAATAATTTTTATTAGTGTCTAATAGGGGCAAATATTTTCAATGTTTTTGAAGA
The DNA here is from genome assembly GCA_028646485.1 of Cryptoprocta ferox. Lineage (NCBI taxonomy): Eukaryota > Metazoa > Chordata > Mammalia > Carnivora > Eupleridae > Cryptoprocta > Cryptoprocta ferox. The sequence continues at coordinate 131,450,878 of CM053567.1, read as the reverse complement.
ATTAAATACATAAAAATGCAATAAGTAGGGACACGTGGGTGACTCAGTCAGTTGAGCATCTGACTTGGCTCAGGTCGTGATCTCATAGTTTGTAAGTAAGTTCAAGCCCTGCATCGAGCTCTGTGCTATTAGCAAGGAGCCTGCTTCCAATCCTCTCTGTCTCGTCTCCTGCTCTCTCTGCTCCTCTCCCACTCAAGCTCTCTCTCTCAAAAATAAAAAATTAAAATTAAAAAAATATAAGTATACACTGATGCATTTTTACAAATTGAACATACACGAGTAGTCATCGTCCAAATTAAGAAACTAGAACACTCCCACCACATCTGAAGATGAGGCCCTCCTCAGACTTGTGTCCCCTTTAGTCAACAGAATAATGCTTCAAAAATAACCCTAGTTTGACCTGCTATGGACTGAATGTTTATGTCCTTCTCCAAATTTGTATGTTGCAAATCTAATACCCCAAGTGATGGTATTTGGATGTAAGACCTTTGGAGTTAGTTGGAATTAACACCTCTATAAAGGAGACCCCAGAGAATTCCATTGCCCCCTTTGCCATGAGGAGACACAGAAAGAAGACACCGTCTATAAACCCGGAAGCAGGTTCTCAGCAGACACTGAATCTAATGGTGCCTTAATCTTGGACTCCCCAGCCTCCAGAACCGTGAGAAAGAAATGTTTGTTGCTTTATTCACCCAGTCGGTGGTGTTGTGGTATAACAGCCGGAACGAACTAAGACAACATCTAACACCAAAATTAGTGTTGCCTGTTTTTGAACTGTATATAAATGGAATCACATGGAATCACACATGAGCACTCTTTTGTGTCCATTGCTTTTGTTCAGTTTTCTGAGGTTCACTCGTGTTGTCTCGACTCCTGCATCCTCTTTGCTGTACAGCCTCCCACTGGGAGGACTTACACAGTACATCTCTCCATCCTTAGTGGATGGGCATTTGGGAAGTTCCCAGCTAAGGACGTTTATGATTAGTGCTGCTAGTAACGCGCGTGTCTGTTGGTGACCAAATATATGCATTTCTGTTCGGTGATCACCTAGGAGTGGAGCTGCTCAGTGCTGGGTTGTGAGCCCATTCAGCTGGAGTAGACCCTGTCAAACAGTTTTCCAAAGGATCTGTCCTGACTTATACTCCTACCGTCAGCAGGTCCTTTTGTTCTGATACTTGTCACTTCCAGTCATTTCCATTCTGGTCCTTCTGGTGGAGCTGGGGCAAGTTTTGTCTTCATTTTGATTTCAGTACCAATTGTTGGCAGATTTTTGTTTTGTTTTGTTTTGTTTTTGACTGTGGCTCAAATTTGCTTCCCTTTCACGCAGTGTTTAAAATGCTTTCATCCAGTTTCTTCTTTTTACTTAAAATTGCCCATCCCACAGGAGGTTCTGATGAGTCTTTTCTTGTATCTTCCAGTTCATCTTTCCTTTGTTTTCTTTTCCTAATTGTTGCTTTCTGTCTCTTTCCTGAGTACTTCCCAGCCACCCTCAGGGCCACTCCTCCAGGTGACTCCTATAACCTTCATCAGAGCCCCAGCTATGTGGATCACGACCTTGTATGGATTCTCAGGGCCCCTGGGTTTGGATTTTCTCCCCATTCTAGTCTTGTGCCATTTATGCCCATCCTGGGACTGCTTCTAGTCCTTTCTTCAGCAGGCTAGGCCCTAAAAAATTCTTAGGCATTGAGAAGCGCTAACACATACTGGGAGTTCACAGTAGCCAGAAATTTCAAAATATTCCTACACACCGTACATAAAATTCCTACACTTCACAGGTGAGGAAATGGAGGCATAGTTAAGCAAATTTCCCAGTTCAAACCATTCGTAACTGACAGAGTCAGGATTCAAACAGCTCATCTAAGCCCAGACTGCATGTTCGTTCTCAGGATGTTGGTGAATTGATGAAGTTACAAACTCCTTCAGCCCCTATCGTCCGTTCCACTCATCTGATGGTTATATTTAGATCCTTGTATCCTTTTATTTCCAGCCCCATGATCTGGAGTCTTTAGAATCTCTTATGAGATCCTGCAGGCCGTTTAAAGAGTGGAAATACTGACTGAAAAGGAAATAAAAGTAAAAACCTAAAACTCTTAGGTGTGAAAGAATAACACAAAGTGAAAAGACAGGTGACAAACTGGGAGAAGACTAGATGACCAAGATTTAATATCTAACATAATAAAATCCTTTTACAAATCCGTAAGGAAAAAGGCAAGTAACCTATTAGTTAAATAAATTTTTAAAGGGTAACTTAAGAGTAAAACAAATCACATGACTTGGAGATGACTAATTCACAGATTAGACACTAGTAACCCGGTCTCTCTCTCTCTCTCTATCTCTCTCTCATTCTCTCCCAAAAATATATAAACATTAAAAAAATTTTTTTAAAAACCCTGTGCTACTTGCCTATGCAACACATCTTCCTGAAAAAGATCTTATTGTTACCTCAGACCCCAGCCCAGCTCCTCCTCTCCGACTTCTCTCCTGGCTCCTCCACTTTCAGCCATGAGTTTACTAACCTTCACAGAGATTCTTCATGATAAATTATATTATCTCTCATCTATTGAGTGTTTATGTCATGCCAGGAATTGACATATATCTTTTATTTTAATCCTCCTAATAGTACTATGAGTTAAATATAATTATTGTTTCACAGATGAAAAAAAAACAAGGGTAACCAAGAAGGGCACAGCCAGGATCCAAAGTCACATCTGTCTGGCTTTCTCCCAACCTGGACTCTTTCTCCCCTCAGCTTTTCCTTTGCCAAGAGAAACCCCTGACTTTGTTCTCTGCTAAAGGCTGGATTATGACCACCACCAAGGGACTTGCTCTCTCTCCTGATCATGCTGATAAACCTGTGAACAGTTTCCTGTGTTATTATCTGCACAGGCACTTGTCTGCTCAGACCTGGCCACTAGTCACTTCCTGAATGTTTACTCTCAACACCAGAGCAGTCCAATTAAGAGACCCCCCTGTCTCCAGAAATGCCCAGTGTCAGAGTGACAAGATACGTTGTGCTTCTCTTGATAGAAAGACTTGGCCCTACCAGGGTGTATTCCTGTTTCAAGAGAAGAACGGATCTATCCAAGCAAATCTCTAACACAAGAAAATTTTCTAAAAGGAAGAAATTCAGAATAGGGGTAGAAGGTGGAACAGCTAATATTTGTTTTACAAAAAAGCAAGCTGAGTCTCAGAAAATTGTTGGTCTAGCCAACAGCAAAGCACAAAATGTGTAAATGAACCTCTATCTTCCAATCATTGACTCCAAGCCTCCCCTTCTTTCTGCCCCAATCCAGTGCCCATCTTCATCAGCCACTGACAATGTACTGAAGCTCTCCTTGCCCAGGTCCTTATGCTTGTGCGAGAGCCACTTCCTCAGTGTCCTGAAGAGGGGCTGAGACCAGATTCTCTTTCACTCCTCCAACACTTTACTCCATCTAGGTTCACAGTGAGCCCTCTGGATGAGTAGAAGTATTGTTAAGAATACCCTCTGCATCACAACATTTTAGGTGTCATTATTTTATAAGATAAAATGCTCAGCTCTTCATTACCAGTCTCTCAATTTTCCACCAAGGATATGCTCCCTATAATACTTCTAAATTCTATCAACTTTTTCATTCATACATTCATTCAGTATGTGTCGTATCATAAGGAATGTTAGATCCTGGGGAGAGAAAGAGCCCCCTACTCCATAGAATAAAGAGGTTAATTTTATAAAATGATTTGTTCCAAATTCACTGGACTCTCCTTGATTTCCAAATTTACTCTGTCTAACCTAAGGCCCAAAGCGAGCCCACATTATTGAGACTCTTTGACAGCAACCAGTTTATAATAATAAATCATACTACAGTGGTGAGCTGCCTTCACCCGATGCTCCACCACATGTACACATTGGCTTTGCATTCTGGCTCCAGCAGCTCTCGCAACAACTTGTATGATCCAAGGGCATGGAGCCAAATCACTGCTGCCACCTTTCCTCCCTGACACCATCCAATAGCATTATTTCACCTCCCCTCTCCATGCCTTTTGCCCTGGGGCCCTCTGTTGTCACAGGGCTCAGGTTTAGCACACTGCCTTTGTGGGCATGCCACAGACTTGTGCCCACCCACTGCTTCCACTGCTGTCCTCAAATCCGACTTCCTTAGGGACAGATAGAGGGGCCAGGTGCATAGCCCCAAAGTGCACTTTATTTCATGTTTGCCTCCTAACACCTAGAACAGTCTCTAGTATACAGGGGGGAGCTCAGCAAATATTCTTTGAATGAGGGAATGAAGGAACAGGATAGTGAAGTGACTTGTGTAAGATACCTAGTTTAGAAAAAACTAGATACGGGGATGCCTGTGTGGTGTCGGTTAAGCATCTGACTCTTAATTTCCGCTCAGGTCATGATCTCACATTTTGTGAGTTCAAGCCCCACATTAGGCTCTGCACGGACAGTGCAGAATCTGCTTGGGATTCTGTCTCCTTCTCTCTCTGCTCCTCCCTCACTTGCCCTTTGTATCTTTCTCAAAAATAAGTAAAAATAAAATCTTAGAAAAGAACTAGATAAGAATCCTGTCTCCCTAAGTCCTAGATCAGTCCCCATTCAACTCTATACCCTAGGTTTATGTTAGCATCCTGCAAGGAAAAAAAAGGAAGATGAATAAGAACATGGGAAGAAGGAGAGAATGTGGAAGAGAAGGCACAATAAGTAAAATTCAGGGTTGAATATATAATGGCATAACAAGAAGACCAGAGCTGACAGTTTCCTGGGTGTGAGGTGGTCTGATCCAAGGAAAATAAATTTTATTTATGGACAAATAGTCTGTTGCCCAAATTCTCACAGCGCCCCCCTTCCCCCTGCCCCCAAGCAGGCCTGGAAGAACACTTGGCTCCAGGCATAGTAAAAGTAGCTTAAAATTCCTATTTATAAAACTTAAATGTGGCCATTTACCATGCATCCCACCTCCCATTATCAAGTTTTTTTTTTTTAATATCTCACTTAAAAAATAAATATGATCTTTTCCTATCCATCTCAGCAAGGGAAACATCTCTTAAGAATTTATTATTGTTTTTGTTGCTGTTACATTAAACATCTTAAGTGGATCAAACATATTAGATATTAATTAGTTGGCTTGGTTTAATTAGCATGCATCAAACAGTACTCAGAAACCCCAGTGGAAATTTAAGAAATTTCTTTTCAGAATGTGACTTAGCTGTGTATTTTTTTTTTTTAACAAGACCAAGACTAAGGCCTGTGGCAGAGAAATGGTGTAATTAAAAAATTATGATGATGTCAGCTTAGGCATGCTGACAGAGTCCAACAAAATGACAAAATGGTTTTGGAAATTATCTTTAAATTTTTTACTTAATGGGAAAATTTATATACCTAAAGCCATAGAGAGATAAATACTTCCCATAATCCCATGTACAGTTAATGTTTTAGTATGTGGTTATTCAACATCAGCATAAGAGGGGGAATTTTCTAAGAAATCTCAAATTATCAAAAACTATAAACAAGTACCACCAAGTGAGGCCAGAGGAAGGTGGCTGGGGAGGAGTGTGAGAGAAAGTTTTCCTTAAGAAATACTACCATGTACCCTTAGATTTTTGTCCTTTATCTATCAAAAATAAATCACATTTAAATTTTAAACCAAGATTTGAAAAATATTTTAATGGGAACAGAAATTTGTAGATTCACAGTAAAACAGGGGTTTTTGTCATAGTAATTTCAACAGTAAATGTGTTTTCATAGCCATTAAGTGTATTTGGTTATTACCAACTTTAAAAAAAAAATGGTAGAATAAAACCTGTAAGAACAAACACAGACGCTTCCTTCCTTGACCTTTATCCCACATAGTCAGTGCCCTCTGATGTCCGTCCACTTCTGCTGGGCACTTCTGTTTATAGCACCATCCGTAATAGCCAGGGTAAAGCAACAGCTTTTTCTCTCCTCTGATGATGCTGGCTATGATCAGTTCTAGTTATTACTAAGAGTGGTTCATATAAATTATGTTTCACAATTAGAAAATTGTGCTCTATCCAATTCTTGTTAGGGACACTAATGATGGCAGATAATTTCCCAAATTATTTTTCTAAATTCCCAATTTTTTTCCAGGTGTGTGTACACATATTTTACATAGAAGTTATTTCTTCTTTTGTTTTATTTTTTTAAGATCACAATAAATATATTACTTTAGACATTTTTTTAAACCCCACAACACATTCTGAAACTCTTTCATGAAAATGGAAAGCTACATTATCTGGGGCTCCTGGGTGGCTCAGTAGGTCAAGCGTCTGACTCTTGATTTGGGTTCAGATCATGATCTCAGGGCCATGACTGCATGGTCCTGAGATCAGGCCACACCTTAGGCTCTGCACTGAGCTTGGGGCCTGCTTGAGTCTCTCCCTTCCTTTCTTTCTGCCCCTGCCCTACTTACACCCTTTCAAAAATAAACAAACAAATAAATATCTACATTATCATTTTAATTCATCACATCCCATTTTATCTACCACAAAAAGTTTATAATTTTTTTAATGTTTATTTACTTTTGAGAGAGAGAGAGACAGCAAGACAAACCGTGAGTGGGGGAAGGGCAGAGAGTGAAGGAGACACAGAATCCAAAGCAGGCTCCAGGCTCTGAGCTGTCAGTACAGAGACCAACATGGGGCTTGAACCCACAACCGTGAGATCATGACCTGAGCTGAAGTCAGACACTTGAACTGACTGAGCCACCCAGGCACCCCTACCCACAATAGAAGTTTAATTAATCCCCTGTACATGTGTATTTATTTTCTTCAAAAAATTCATACGTCAATAATTTGCCTTTTTCATTAAACAAGGCCATTCTAATCTTTACAGTACCTTTACAATTTTAGTATATGAACTATTAAATGGATGTGATTTCATTATCATTTAAAGATAGACACTTAGGCCAATGAAAGCTGAGATTCCTTTAGGCCATAGCAACCTTGGGAGGTTATTGCCTTTGCTGAAGCTATAACAAACCCAGGAGTCCCTGAGTTCCACCCAAGGAAGGCAGGAGTTGTGCATGACTCAGCATTCTCAGATCTTTATTTGATCAAGTGCAAGGCACTGTGCTAAGGAAGAGGGAGGAAACTAAACTGGGTCACTCTAATGGTCCGGCACACTTCCAAGCCAGCAGGGAAATACACATGCATAAGGCATACTGAAATAAGTATGGTACAAGAAAGACTACTAAGTAAGACCAAAAAAGTAAACAAACACAAGTGATCTAAGAAATACAAAAGAAGAGATTAAATTGGGCTGGGGAAGTTAGCAGTAGAATTGCTCTCAGAAGAGCAGGTGGGATTGCAACCAATAGAAGGAAGGGAAGAGGCTCTAGGGAGTTACAAGAGTCTAGGCTGTTGACATAGGCTTGATTCAAGCTGTTCAGAGCTGTAAAGCCTTTCTCCTGTTCTCACTCTGTCCTTTTTAGTTCTCTCTTCCTGAGGCTGCTATGTTTCTGGGCACGCCCAGAGGATCTTCAGACTTTACAAACCGGTTGTGCAGAGCCTGGCATTTCAATAAGAGACAAAGTGCTGAGTAACAACATGAAGTCAATGGTTTGCTTGCCAAGAGCTGGGAGGCCTGGGTGGTTTCCTAATCTTAAAGAGGCAGAAAAATATCAAAGCCAGACTCCCAGGGAAAAACCCGGATGGATTTACCAAAACAGAAAATGCTATGTGCTCATCCGATTAGGGTAGCAGCACCACCTGTGATGATTCTTGTTCACTTCCAGATCGGATGGATTAATGTAGCTCTCAATCATTTCACCTTCCTTCCAGACAGATGAACATATCCCTGAATGGCTTACTTTTGTGAAGAATCTTTCAAGCACTGTAAACCAGAGATCATTTTCAGTCAGTCCTGGGTTAAAGAGGAAAAGTTGAAGAGATTTCAACAGGAAATGACTCTGTGACAAAGAATTCAGAAGTATAAGTGAACAATCTGGCACAAATGATGAGTTGTAGGTGTCCAGAAACAATAGGGCCTATTGCCAGCTCCAATGGTGAGATCCCGGTCTGATCCATCACACCAGTGTCACGAATTTTCTACCAGTTCAGCTATTATTCAATATCCTGAAGCCCTTTGATCATTCATGTTTGACCACTTATTCTAAGAACAGAGCACCAAATATTCGGGAGGCCTCATGAAGTCTACAACTGAAATGACAGAAAGAACAACCCAAGGAAGACTGGGGTCAACTCAGGAATTTATTTTAATCTTCACTAAAATTTAAAAAGATTTGAAATATGATAATAAAAATAATATCTACTTCTGATGAAAAATTTGGAAAATCAGAAATATACAGTATTGAAAAAAACCACAGATCAGTGCTGACAAATATTGAGTGTACTTATTTCCATTCTGTGTTCTCTGAACACTTGAATGTATAGAATTAGGATCACATTATATATATATGTAGATTTTTGTTAATTTTTATCTAACATTATCCTATAGTCATTTCCCATGTTATTAAGTTTTATTATAAATATTGTGTTTAATATTTTACTCTATAGGCACAGATGACTAAACATTCCACTTCTTGGGGCACTTATATTGTTTTCAGGTTTTCTAATTTTTAAATGTTTATTTGTTTATTTGTTTTGAGAGAGAGAGATACAGAACATGCATGAGGGGCAGGGAGAAGGAGAGAGAGAGAGAAAATCCCAAGCAGGTTCCACACTGTCAGTGTAGAGCCCAAAGCAGGGCTCAATCTCACGAAATGTGAGATCATGACCTGAGCTAAAATCAAGAGTTGGGCGCTTAACTGACTGAGCCACCCAGGCACCCCCAGGTTTTTTATTTTTATAAATAACACTGTGATACATATCTATGCCTATGAATATTTTACTATAATCAAATTTATCTTCTTAGAATTCATGTCAAGGAGGAGAATTACTGAGTCAAAGAATAGTCTCAAAATTTTTTTAAGTTATAAACAGATGAACCATGCTCTATGAGCAATATATTATGAAGTCTGCCCATCCAACAAATCTCTCTGAATCACTCTGTGGGTGAGCCAGGGATTCCATACCCTTACTCAGTGGCCTTATGTTGTACATTTTACCTGTAGTCCCTTAAGCTTCTTCATATCCCACCTGAGACCCCAATCTAGCCAGTGTTCTCCTATAGCTGATCACCTTTTTTACTTGAAGGATTTTAAAACTATTGAACTCCATGCTTTTCTTTTATTCCAAGGCACCTTACATCCAAATGATTTGAAGGAATAGATTCTCTGAGCCATGGAATTAAATTCTTTATTTACTGATCTTACCACCTGCCTGTCTCTACACATACATATCTGTTTTCTCTTCTTTAAATAATCATGTATAGGTTGTCATCAACCAAATTATTATCTCTAGCCCAAATTTCTCTCCTATGCTTTGACTAGAAATCCAATTGCCTACATGACTGTTCTGTTTGGATGTCTAATAACAATCTCAAACTTAGTATGTCTAATACCAAGCTGCTGATGTTTCTTGAACCTGTTTTTCCTGTAGCCTTCTGCACATAAGTTAATGACAACACCATCATTTATTTCTCATGCCAAAAAGCTTGGAGTTCTTTTTCACTCCTCTCTGTCTCTCACACCCCACATCCAATGCATCAGCAAATATTTGCATCCTTTCTCATAGGATTACTACAATAATCTCCTTACTGCTCCCACTGCTTTCCAGCCTATTTCTCAATACGATAGTCAGAATGGTCCTATGAAAACAAGTCAGATCATGTGACCTCCCTGCTCAACCCCACCAAAGATTTCTACTTCACTTAGAGTAATAGATAAAGTCTTTATAATGCCCATACACAATCTGCCCCCTCCTGCTTCCTCACTCATTTTAAGTTATGTCCTACTATTTTCTCCTTTGTTCTCTCTGCTGTAGCCACACTGGCCTTCTTGCTGTTCTAGGAACATGCCAGGCACTTGCCTTCCTCAAGGTCAATGTACTTCCCATGCCATCTACCTTCCTCCCAAGTTTCTGCATGATTCACTCCCTACCTCCTTTAGGTCTTTACTGGTTCATCTTTCTATGTGACCTTTCCTGACCTTTCTTGACTATGTTTTAATTTCAAACTCCTGCCGCAACACTCCATATCTCTTTTCCTATCTTATTTTTCTCCATCATCAATAGACCATGTTTATTTGGTTTATTGTCTGTCTTCCTCCACTAACAGAGACACCTTTTATGTGTTTTGTTCATTACTATATTCTCAGTACCTCTTTTAGTGACTAGTATATAGCAGGTATTTCAAAAATACTTGCTGAATAAAATAAAAGCAAACTATGAAAAAGTAAGGAGCCCTGGGTCAGGGTTGTGAGAAGGTGGTAGGCACCAAAATGTCTCCACTGAACATTGTGATTCCTGTTACAGAATCTGGGCCAAAAGTACAGAAGAGAACCAGAATTACTGCAGGTCAAGTGAACTAGGCCAAGTGTCTTCTACATATTCTTAGATATTCTTGTAAATTTGTATGTTATGGGAATTTCTAAACCTCCATATGCTAAAGCAAACCTGAAGGTTTTAATAAAGATTGTATTGGATTTCTCAGCACATCTGCTTGGTCACAGAATGTAGAAAGGGTTTCTGAAATGGGCCCAGTATTCAATGGGGAAAGAAATGAAAACAACAGAATTGAGTGGCTTCTAAATTGCTAAGCAGTTTTGGGGCATCTGGGTGGTTCAGTAGGTTAAGCATCCCAACTCTTGATTTAGGCTTAGGTCATGATCTTACGGTTTGTGGCATTGAGCCCAGGTTCAGGCTCTGTGCTGACAGAATCCCTGCTTGGGATTCTCTCTCTCTCTCTCTCCCTCTCTCCCTCTGTTTCTCTCAAAATAAATGAATAAACATTAAAAAAAATAATTTCTGGGCATTTTACAGTATCTCATTTAAACCTTCAACAACTCTGGCGTCAAGGAATATAATTTCTACTATAAATATATTAAAATTGAGGCTCAAAGAGAATAATTTCTCCAGAGTCACACAGGTACTAAATGGCAGACTTAGAATTTCTTCTCACTAGCTCCCTAATTTAGGACTTAGAATCTTTAGCTAATAACGACCACTTTGATGACTTAGGAGAAACCACTTCAATATTTCTGTCTTGGTTACCTGCAAACCAATGTACATTCACTTTAGACACATACCTCAGAGTGAACAGATGATGATTTCAGGTCTTTCTGGCTCTTGTTCATTTCTGAACTCTTTAGGAAGAAAGGAAATATTCTAAATGTTCGGGTTCACTGTGGCTCTTGTGTTTCCTACTTCACATCTTTAGGCCTTCAAGTTAAACCATAACAACCACCACTATACAAAGCCTCCTGGGACATTTTCCCAAGTGAAACAAATACTCTAGCTGTGTGAGGGTGTCAGGCAGAGCTAGAAATGGAACTTCTTGCTGGCTATCCATGTGAAGGACTTTGTTTGAGGGAATCCCATGTTGCCAACACAGTCACTTGTCAAGGACAATAGCTGTTGGCGCAGCATTAATATGCGAAGGTTGGGAGAGCTGCCAGTGAAAGCCAACTCTTTTGTGGTGTGTACAATGTTGTGCTGGGGCATCAGCTGAAGTTCACCATTGATGACCATCTGAACACTGCCTTTCACTGACAGTACACCCAAATGGACAGCTCAGCGAATTGGAGGATGAATGTCAAGGGAGAGGCTACATAGTGTAATGGGAAATAAATGAGAATAGGTATGAGGAAACCCTAATTTTAATTCCACTGTTATGACACTAATATCTTCTGTAACCTCCCTGGGCCTTATTGTCCTTATTCATTAGGTCAATCACCCATCTAAGGCACCCAGCAAGTAGTTATTAAATGCCAACTTGTTTTCAAGGCATTGGGTCAGATGAAGTGAGCATTTTATGATTCCGTTTTATGTGTATTAGGCATAATAATAGTATCATCTACTTCAAAGGGATGTAGAGAGGAGGAAAATACAGTGGTAAAAATGAAAATAAGAATGTTTGTCTTGCTTACTTCATAGATCTATTATGAGACTCATGAGTTAATTATGTGGGTATACTTGACAAACTTAAAGCATTGCATAACTATGTGGAAAATAGATACTTCAGCTAAGATGAAACTTATACCATTGCTGGCTATTTAGTGAGAGAGCTCTAGAAACTAACGAGATCTGTTGCCATTTTTCTTTTCTTATTGTTTTTGCAAAAGCAAGATTTTCCAAACTAAAAATAGAAGTTATTTTAAATAAGTGTCTCTACAGTTTTTCTAAGAAAGCACACAGATAATAACCAAACCTGAGGTTCAAACTCTACTCTTGCATAATACTGAATAGTTGTGGGTGTTCAAGCTCTAAAATTCAATATTAGAACTGGGGGTGGGGATTTTTTATTGCCAATATAGCAGTTAGGATTGGGTTTTGCTGCACATAAGAAGAAATGTGCACTACCAGTGCCTAAAGCAAGCCTCAAGGAGAAAGACAGTCTAGACTTTTTACAGGATGTCATATTTTCCCCCCTCTATCATCCTACCATGTGGCTTTTATTATTCAGGCCATCTCAGAGCTGTTAAGGCTCTAGTTATCACATCTGCATTGCAGGTCAAAAGAAGAAAGAAAAACAGAAAGAACCCTTCCCAGTTGAGCTGAATCCCTTTAAGCACTCTTTCTGGACTTTACAGCTAGGAATTATGCTTTCATACCTTTGACAGAGAACAGTCAGGTAGCCGTACTTAGCCACAAGCATGGCTGGCGAATGTGGTTTCTCGCAGAGAGACTCTACAACCAGCTAAAAATTGGGGAAATTGGGTGTGAGAGTAGGCAACCAGCAGTCCCATCCACTCAAAATATTCAGAAAAAAGGATAAGTGAATGGATACAATTTCCTCAGTTTTATCTTTTCCTCCACAAATGTTTCATATTCCCTTGGTTTTAATAATATTACCGTTCTCTTAGAACACAATATATCTGATTCAATACAAAATTATATGCTTGTTTTTCTTATATAACTTAAATATTTGTATTTCATGTTATTCTGTAAAAAAAGAAAAGCAATGTGATTTTCAGGTATTTTATCACTTGATTATGTTTGAGCCCCATGAATCCAAATCAAAGAAAATCTGAGAAGTTTAGTCTAGGTACACACCCTATGTGGAACTAGCTGCCAGCCTCTGTTCCTTTAACAATCTTAGGCTCAGGGCTCAGAAGCCCTTACTAAGAAGCGTATTGACTTGAACATCAATGTAACACAAGATATCTCTGAATTTTTTTCAACACAGAAGAATGTCCTCCTACTGTGGCCACAGCATGTGCATCTTTCTACATCTGTCCTCAAATTCCTAGCAAGGAGATTATACTCCTAGTGAAATCCCCCTGGTGTTTTGTGTTGACTTTATCCATATGTATATTTGTGGGCCTTTTTGTTGATTTACAATTTGCCTTCTGAAGACCTTAAATAACTGAGCAACTGTGCCTAAGGGGCTCATTTCCTAACCCAAGGAGCATGGCAAACCAACTGGGTTATGAAAGATTAGTAGAGCATCCGAAACTGTCCTGATCATTTGAGGAAGTGTCCTCTGTGCACCACACGCTGGGCTGGCCGCCAAAAGAGAAACAAGTTCTGGATTTGGAAGCAAAGGTTTCATATCTTTAAAAGCAACTATCACTATGTGACATAAATGTAAATTCAGTCCAATTTGGGCCTCACTGGCAGTAGTGTAATTCCTGAATGAAATAAGGCTTGGAGAAATTTGAAAAGTCTAGTATACTACATGATTGGATCAATCACCTAACCACACCAAACTATTGTTATTTTACAAATAACAGTAATAGCTGTATTTGATCATTAACACAGTAATCTCCCCAAAATATTGCCAATACTATTAAATAAATATAAGAAGCATAACTATTGGTCATCCCCCATCCAGTCAAAGGATTTTGTCACTGATTTGCTAAGATGATTTTTGGCAAGACTCTGAAATAGAGGTCTTGCCACTCACTCTCATGAGAGAATTCATCTCCATAATCTATATTATTCGAGGTGGCACTAGTGTCCTACCATTATAAACCTTATCATCTCTAGATTCCTTTATTCCTCCTTAGGTTGCCCTTAATTCTAGGCATTTTACTGCCCCTTTCCCATCCCTCTAAAGACTGGCAAAGGAAAATAGCAGCAATTCTGGTAAATAGAACAAATATAAATGGAAATGAGCCAGAGGTAGTTTGTTATATTCAGTAGATATAGGTTCAGTAGAATATCAAGTATTGATCAAATGGCAGTATAACATGGGAGGTAATAGAAGACTGAAGGGGAGCTAGAACATATTCTTTGGGGTCAGGAGTGGGGAATTTATGTCTTGAGACTATTCTGTACTGGCCACTCAATCTTTAGAAAATGATACAACCTCAAAGATTTCATCTCTGAAGGTGGTAATAGCACAAATAGCATAAATTAAGAGTGGTAGCTGTGCACACATTCTAAGATTTGTGAATACTAATATTATCCATATTGTGGGCAATATACTATATGTTACCTATGAGATGTTTCCTTAATTTGAAGGTCTATTAATTCTGTGCAATATTTGAGCCAAGGCAAATTGAATACAATAGAACATCCCCGAATGACTCTAATACAACCAAGCCTGTTTCTAGGTGTTTTCAATAGGAAAATTGAGACTTCATAATGTGTTTTTTAATCCATGGGTCATTCTGAGTCCCTCGCCTTTATTTTGTCCTTTTCCAGAGTCTAACAGCTCTGTGGCTTGAAGGCCTTGTTCTCTTCCCGATTTACAGTTCGGTTTCATCAGCGCTCCTGTTTCCTGTTTTGTCCCTGTTCGGGCTGCTTGTTTTGCACGTCTAAGTCCTTCCCCTTCCTCTTCAGAGTATATCATCATTTCCAGTAGGGATGGGCAATGCCACCAGCTTCTCTTGCTACAACTTTTCCTCTTCTTTCTTTTTCTTTTTTTAACCTCCTTTGAACCTTCTGAAGCTTCCTGTAATGACTACATCTCTGTTCCTGCTATTTCAGTATTTCTGTGGCTTCAGATTTTGATCTGGATTCGCATCTTCCAGCCGAAACCATCTCAAACAAGTATTTTGAGGTTTTTGCTGGAAGGTAATTTGAATTTGTTTGTATGGCCACCAACTCCCAGTTTAGATGTCATGAGATTTCTGGAGTGGAAGAGTGATTGTACTTTTCTCTTATTATCACCGAGCTGCATTATTAGCAGGGATGGGCTGTCTTGTTAATGACTCAACCTTGCTTCTCATAATTCTAAATAACTACTGTTAAGTCAGGAGAATTAAGGAAGTCTTTCATTTCAGGAAGGTTGATGAAGAGTTAACTAAAGTCAACCACAGATATGGCTATATTTACATGATTTGACATAACCTACATCAATAGCAATAATCAAATACATGTACACTGGTGCACATACACAAAACACATGATTATTCTTTTGTGATATTATGATATCTTTTCTGCAAGGAAGCCACAAATACAAACCGAATATGAGCAAAATAACTCCCATTGCCTCGTCAGATGACCGATGACCTCTTCTGCTGCTTTTCATTTTCTTTATTCCTTTTTCTTTTATTTTTGGTCACCATTGTTTAGGTGAAGAGCAAAAAAAGCCCAAAACATTTCTCAGCCTACTCTCAAATTATTAGGCTCTGAATTCACTCATTCAACAAGTATTCAGTGAGCACCTGCTATGCTCCAGCCACTAGCAATATAGCTCTGTACAAAACGGATCTGATCCCTGCCACCCAGAACCTTATCATCTTTCAGGATCAGACATCCTATTCATTAGACAAAAACCCAATGTGGTTCAAGATTCCAAGAGGAGAACACCGAAGCAAGAGCAGAGATGAAGTTTATCACATGCTCCATCATGTGGTTTCCTAACAGGTCTGCAATGCAGACTGGAGTCTTGCTCACTCTTCCTTCCTGTTTCTGCCACTCATAACTCACAGCCACATTTCAGGAGCTAGATATTTCATTTCCTATCAAGCTAAGACGTTGGCTGTGTTTGTTATTATTCTCATCAAATGAGAGGGCCATTTACTTACCTAACAATATTTTTGCTCTGCACCCTGACAGCCCCAAATAGAACTGTTATCTTGCCTTGATTTTCTGGGAGGCAAGATAGTTCCTCAGAGGGACTTTCTCTTACTTCATAATATCACTCTTTAGACTGACTGAGCTATTTATTGGAAGATGCCACCCATTAAAATCCACCACTAAGTTCTTAATTGAATCCCCTCTTTAGTGTTTTTAATCCTGTGGATTTATATGGTCAAGGGAAAAAGTAAGCCGAGTATTGGTTCTTCATGTCCTCCATTTATTTGTGGGACTATGTTTTTAGAGCATACCTATGGATACAAAGCACTTTCCAAGTCTTTTAATATTATCTGGTTTATGTGTAGTAAGGATGTAGGAGCGTGTTTGGCTTTTGTTCATAGGTAGTTGTGAGTATTTCTTAAGATCCACTGTTTTCTAAGATCTCTTACTGTTATTGTTTTCAACTAATAGAAATTGGAAAATAAAGATTGTGGGAGTATAAAATGAATGCTTGTAACGTTTGTCATTTTTAAACTCTATTTCTGTGACTCTTGACTTTTTCTAAGATGACTTCACCTAGAAGCTAAGGCCAAAAATGAATTTAATATTGTATGTCAACCATACATCAATAAAAAGTAAAAGTTAAGGGGAAAAAAAAAACTAAGACCAAGCCAGAGCCCTTGTTGTAAACAAATGACAAGGAACATGACAGCTCAAAATGAACACAATCTGGGTTATCTGTGGCATACTGTGTGGATGAAAAGTAAAAGGCTAATTCTGAATACAAAGGAAATGAATGAATCCTCTTGCCACTAAGAATTAAAGGAAGACTATTGGGAGGGCAGAATCAGTCTCTGCAGCTGGACTTAGACCTCTGTCAGACTTGTGGCAACACCATATGGTTAGGAGGCCTGAGTCCACCCATGTGGCTGGTATTTAATCCTCCATTTGGGAAGAGGTGGAGAATAGCAGCCAAGACCTGTCTCAACCACCTATGTGTTGAATACTTCTTAATAACCTCAGCACTGAATAGTAGTACTTGTATCATAGGGTTGTTTCAAGGTTTAAAAGAAATAACCCATGTAAAACAGACTGCATAGGGGGTACATAGGAATAAGTGTGAGATGTTATGGGGTGCTCATTCGGACTTTTGATGTCGGCTCAGGTCATAATCTTTCATGGTGAGACTGAGCTCCGCATCAGGCTCTGTGCTGAGCGTGGAGCCTGCTTGGGATTCTCTCTCTCTTTTTCTCTCTCTCTGCCCTTTCCCCACTCTCTCTTTCTCAAAATAAATAAACTTTTTAAAAAATGTGAACGGGGCACCTGGGTGGCTTAGTTGGTTAAGCATCCCACTTCGGCTCAGGTCATGATCTCCCAGTTCATGGGTTCTAGCCTGACATCGGGCTCTGGGCTGACAGCTCGAAGCCTGGAGCCTTGCTTCAGTTTCTGTGTCTCCCTCTGTCTCTCTCTGCACCTCCCCTGCTTGCATTCTGTCTGTCTGTCTCTCTCTTTCTCAAAAAATAAATAAAACATAAAAAATAAAGATAAATATTTTTTAACGTGAGATATTATTGTGATGATGATGATGATGATGATGGATGTCCAGAGAGACACCAGGCTGAACACACCTGGAATGACTCAGTAGGTCACTAGAAGTCAAGGATAAGAAATGTGAACCAGGTGACAAGTTTCAATAGGTGGTTAGAGAACTGACGGGGGAAGTCAGCAAGGTTATTAAGGAGGATACAGGGCAATGCCTGTAAAACCAAACAGAATAAAAGTGCCCTTTTGCCTCCTGTGGAACAAAGTACATCACCTGGTCTGGATCCAACTACGTAAGGGCCTAGACCTGAGGAGAGAAGATGTTGAATCCAGCTAGCATGGTTAAGGTCAAATGGGGCTAAGCTCTTTTGGTTTTCTCTTTGTTTGTCTGGTTTGGAAAATTCCTCAACAGGAATTTTATGGTTTTCACTCTTTTAATATCTGACTTCTGTATAATGGAAAAAAAATAAAACTCAAGAAATCCTCTATACAGCCAGACACATACATACCGAAGCAAGGAGACTCTGTGTAGGATGATAGGGCTTACAGTTTCATCCTACCAAAGCAAGAAGGTAATAAACTCCCTTCTATTCATGTTACAATTATATAACCTATTAAATGTATTGCTATAAAATGAGCCATCCATTTGAAAATTCCACTACATACAGTTTGCATAATTACGAAACTTGTCATTGAAAAATGTACAGTGGCTAAGCATCTAGAAGTAGTTGTTGAGTATCTGTTATGTGCTAGGTATTATTACATAATGACAGAATCATACCATTCTGTTGCTTTGTGCATAGATTTGCCTCGCATAATCAATATCTAACTAATTTCTTCAAACTTCATGAAAAATAATAATCCAGAATGTCCCACTGGGAATACAGTAGCATATATTTATAAATTCATAGCATTTTAAAGCTGGAAGGACTCTTAAAAGAGAATGGAAATCAGTGCCTTAGGCTTTCTTCAAAATGCTGGTTAATGCCCTAAGTAGCTTTTGAAATTTTAAACTATTATTTTAAAAACACCCTGTAAAAGAAATTATTTAGTCAAATATACCAACTGGCTCACTGGATCCCCACCTATTATAAGAATTTATTCATCTTAGCAATGTCAATCTTAGGAAGCGCAGAATAGAAATCCACATAATGTAAGTGACTGATTCAAAGTGAATGGCATGAATCATTCATTACAGTGAGAGGACAATCAGCCAGGCATCTAAAGAAATAAGGCCTAGCATTTGACCTGGGATTATTTCTGTTCCTAGCTGAAAAATATTTTCTGAATTCTGCCCAGTTCCTCTTGAGGTAGACAAATGTTAAACAGTAAGATGTGGTGACGTGCTTTTGTTCAGTATGGACTCATGGGGGAAGTTCTCTAATATTTTCAGCTAGTTGCTATGGAGGCAGCCAGCAGCAAGCTCAGCTAATAAATTCGGGCTGACAGTGTTGTGGGATGATACTACAGTGGCGATTAACAGACACCTGAGTGCCGGAATTGTGCAGTAGAGAAAAGTAAAGCAAAAGGGCAATAGCAAAGCTTACTGAATAGAAAATCACCAAGTGCACACAAGAAAGGTATGGTTTTGGGACTTCACAAGGTGTTTGCAAACACCAGTGAATGAATTATGCACATTACCTTCCCATTTGCCCTACCACAAGTAGCTATCCCAGGGAGAGCGACGTACCTGCACATTGTAGGCAGAGCACAAGGAGAAGCTGCTTAAACTCTTTGGGTGCTTATCTGAGCTTTGAAGTGACTTTGAAAAATCATGTTCCAGGCTCATTGGATTTCTAGAGTTGTCAGGTCTCCTCTGTAGCACTTCTGAAAGTATTCTGAAACGCAATTGGAAAGAGTTAAAGAACTAGTTGCCTTTGTTTTGTTTAAATGAACAAAGAAGTAACAATGACCATCATCGTTAGCCATTCTCCTCTATGGCTCTGGACGAAACTGTTTTTTCTTCTCTCGTTCAGAGCTTCCTGCCTGGTGTTTGTCTAAGCAGGGAGGAAAGCCATCATTCAAACTCTGCAATAACAGATTGCAAGCTAAGGCTTTTCTACACTTTGTTTAATTTTCCTGAAATGTCCCTTTGTCCAGAAATGATTTATTGGTGACCTAGCATGCTTTTCTTCTTACTCAACACTCCTCTGGGGACGTAGTTAAAACGCCACTTAGCTGTAATTCTCCTGGGTGGGGAAGTGGCGGGTGGTGGCAATGAAACCAAAGCCCAGATTTGAGCAACTGTGGGCTGTTGACTTTCTGCTAGTCTTTCATAAAGGGAACCCTCAAAACACCGCAGCCATTCAGCAAACAGTGTGCATTTCCTCTAAGCCTGGCTGGCTTTGTGCTTGCCTTTCTTCAGGCTAGAATGATCCTAACCAGCAATGTCTTTGTGTCATGATGCAGAAAGTTGGCAAGTACACATGAGGATAATGCTGAAGTATAACTTCTGAGTGGGGGAGGGAACCAGAGAGAGAAGTAAAGTTCTGTACAATGACCAGTGGTTCTCTCTCATGATGTTTATTCCAACAGAGGTCAATCATTGTGCATTGTTCCTGTGGGAGTAAATACAGCATATTATTTTTGGGTAAAAATTAAGATTTCTTTTGGTGGTAAAGTGTATGGAAAATAGAAGCTCTCTGTACTTGATTTCTTTGTTTTCATTTAAATGCCTCCAAAGCATTCTTCCGTAAGAAGGAAAATGACATAAAAAGATGAAACTGTTTTAGTAACAGAAATGTTCAATATCAAATCTACTAGAACTAGAACTACTAGAACTAGAACTACTAGAACTAGAACTACTAGGATATGTTACCAAAGCTTTAAAAAATTCTCATATGGGGGCACCTGGATAGCTCATTCAGTTAAGCATCTGACTTCGGGTCAGGTCATGATCTCACATTTTGTGAGTTCGAGCCCCATGTGGGGCTCTGTGCTGACAGCTCAGAGCCTGGAGCCTGCTTCGGACTCTGTGCATCCCTCTCTCTCTCTGCCCCTCCCCCATTCACATTCTATATCTTCCTATCAAAAATAAATAAATGTTAATAAATAAATAAATCTCATATGTCATGAAATTTGTCGCTTATTCAGCAAAATATCTTCTTCTTCCTAAAGGAAACTCAGATTTTGTTTTTCTCTTATTTATCATGTACCTGCAAGAGGTTGATCCCAGCTCCAGGGAGATGTCTGATTGGTCTGGGTAACTATAGTCAGTAAACTATTCAGGAACGGGCATGTGATTCAGTTAAGGCCAGTAAGTTTCCTGGAGGATTTTGGGAAGTTATCGCTCACCATTTGGAGAACCACAGGAATCCAGCCTTTTCCTCCTTGGATGGGAATAAAGAAGCACATAGTCCCAGTGGTTCTTGCAGTCATCCTATATCTACAAAGCAGACAAAATTGAAGCCAAAGCTGTGGATGGTTCTTGTGACATCACCAAGCCAGTGGATCAGTGAATCAATTTCATTGTTGTTTAAGCCATCCAAGTCAAGCTTATGTTACTGACAGCTGAAGGCATCCTTTCAACATAGAATGATTCGGTCTGCCAAGACTGCCATGCTATAGTCTGTTAGTTTTTTGCACTCTTCTTTCCCTTTTTTTTTACATATGAACCCCAATCTTTGTGCTAACTCAGATTATCTCTCTCTGACACTCCCCTTCTTCCTCTCCCTGCCTCTTCTCTCTCTGTTCCTGTCTCTTGCCAATCTTTTCTCCAGTGGTATCTTAATCTCATTATTCACAGCCAGGATCAAGAGTAGGACCACCATTAGATATAACTCTGAATTAGGTAAAGTTTTGCTCCCTATGTCCTTCTTGTACTTGGGCTATCCACACCCCTCTGCTCCCAGCAATCCCCTCCACTGCTCCACCACATAAAACAGTCTGTGTGCTCTGAGACAACCACCCAAAAACTATATTTTTAGTGAAATGTCTTTTGGAGATAGTGCTTTAACCCAATGGATTTCAAATCTTTTTTTTATTGAATTGTAATTGACATATTAGTTTATATTAGTTTCAGGTGCATAACATAGTGATTTGATATTCTTATACATTACAAAATGATCACCTTGATGGGTCTGGTTAACATCTGTCACTATACAAAACTATTATAGTATTATTGACTATATTCTCTATGCTACAAATTACATCCCTGTGACATTAATTTTACTCAAATCTTTTTTGACTACAACCCACATTAAGTATCAACACTTAGTATATACATAATATACACATAAAACACTAAAGCAAAATTTCCCTAAAACACTTACATTTACCACCTATAACACATTCTGATATTTTCTATTCTGATCTGGTTCATTTAAAACAATTATTTGTCTCTACTCACTACACTAATTTCATAGATGCGTTGTGACCACCAAAAATACTGCCTTAATCCACAGCGGAAACCATGATGGGCAATATAACAATTCTGTAAGGAAGTTTTTGAGGGTATTTACTTGAATAAAATGTTAGCCAACACAAACTGAGAGAGGTTCTGTCTTTGTGAGTATATGTTCCTTTTTTTTTTTCAAAAAAAGTCAAGAGTGAGTGAGATTTAGTGTATATTGACAAAAGATGTGGTCCTAATAATTCTGAGAGATCTTTCAGAAATGACAAATTTCTGAAAGGTAGAGAGTTTTCTTCAAAAACTATTGGTGTTCCAGGGTCAATTTATTGATTGATTTAGCTTCTCAGGGCCTATTAAAGACATCATCTGCTTGATCATTCATTTGGCAGCTTTGTTACTGCTTTAAGAGCTGAGGATTTCATAATGGCAGGTTATCTGTAAGCACCATTTTTATACTAGTGGATTATGGCCAAAATGTGTTGGCTTTCCTGTTGATAACTAGTCGTTATCAGCTGTAACCACTCTTACAGCCTGTACCATACAAGGGCCACACGTATAGAGTCCATAGAATGCCCTGCATAAACTGTAAAGTACTATATAAATATAAACTTATGAAATTTTAAATGTAAAAAACTCTCTTTCCCTGAAGGTCACTCATGAATGTTCATATTTCTATTAATAGTACAGAGTTCTATGAGTTTTTTTCTATAACTCTAATTAGCGCGCGCGCGCGCACACACACACACACTTGGTTTTTAAGCCTATATTCAATACACTGCAGATTGGTTGATTATGCACAAGCCTTGAGCTCTCTCTTATAGGACATGTTAGGAAATAGGTTTTCTTGTATACATAGTTGTTTGTAATGTGATACATCCAGAATTATTAAATAATGTAATATAGTTTTAGTAGTCAAGGCAAGATTTTGTAGTCAGAAAGGCTCCAAATGCAGTTTTACCTCTTACTAACTCTGTGAACTTGGACGAGTTTCTGAACCTCCTAAGTTCCTCCTAAGTTTCTCATCTATAAAATGGAGATAATATAATTCATTTCACAAGAATGTTATAGGATAGGGTTTATCTCTCCCTATTAAACTAATTTCATCATTCATTAATGGATCATGAGCACCAAAAACACAGCCTTAGCACACAGAGTAAGCTCTGATATTCAGAATCATGGGCACATGACAAGTTTGCAGTATGCGAGTATGTGTCTCTGTGTATTTGTGTAAAGCACTTAACACAATGATGATACTTAGCAAAAGCTCAGTAAATGGTATTTATAATAATAACAACTAATGATAATCATGAATTTTTTATCCCCAAGCTCCTGCACTGTGAAAAAATGCAGAAATCTAGGGTACAGTACTTTTCATGTTCTCTTCAGTGTCCTCGCCACTGCTCCCCAAACCACCTAGAGATGGATGTCATGGGTGATGGTGCTTAAACTCTGTAATAATACTGCAATACAAATTTCTAAATCTTTGAGGGGTATGTGTGTGTGGGTTGGTGAGTGGGCGTGTCTCAGGAGGGACAGGGTGCTAGTCTCTCTCTCTTCTTACTAAAGGAACTTCCTTAAAAATAAATATACTGAAAAGTAAAGACAGGAAACTTCACAAAATCAAAAGAGGATGTCAGGAAGTACAGGATGTGAGGTTGTTTTCATTTCCTTCAGTGTTTTTCTTATTAATCATATATATTTATAACTTTAAAAAAGCAGAACATTTCACTATTCCTTCTCCTTAAAACCCAGTTCATTTAAAAAAAAACTGTGACCAAGAAAGAACTAGTTCAATACTTTCTGTATTATAAATAGCATTTAAGGGGCCACCTAGGTGGCTCAGTCAGTTAAGTATCCAACTTTGGCTCAGGTCATGATCTCACCATTCCCAAGTTCAAGCCCCATGTCAAGCTCTGTGCTGACAGCTCAGAACCTGGAGCCTGTTTCAGATTCTGTGTCTCCCTCTCTCTCTGCCCCTCCCCCACTCACACTTTGTTTCTCTCTGTGTCTCTCTTTCTCTCAAAAATAAATAAAAATTTAAAAATTTTAAAATAATAATAATAAGTGGCATTTAAGTCTCTGATCCTACATTATTGGATATCTGAATAGGATTAGTCATATTCAGTCTCATTTATTTCTAAAACTGCTCCATTATCAGGTGGTTCATGCCAATATGGAAAGGGGATAAAAGCAAAGTACCTTGAAGTAGAAACTGAGAGGGAATGTTGATTTTTTAAAAATGTTTGGATCATTATTTCTTTCTCAGAAGACTGTTTTCAAACACAGGGGCCTGGGCAAATCAACAAATGCTTAAAACTGAAAATCCACTTCTCCTTTTAAGAATCAAGGCTACAGGAAAACCAGTACTTAGCATTTGTATGAATGCTGAGCATTCTGTGTCTTACTACATGCGCAGGAAAATGAGCAGGTTGCCTGCAGAATTTTGTGCATGAAATGGAGATCTGTGTCCTGAGGTAGTCACTGAGCAGCACATTTCCTCTTGGACATTGAAACACAGTTTATCTACAAAAAAATTTCTAGAGTTCCTATTTGGCTAAAAGCCAAAATCAACAACAAAAAAGTTGTTTTGCAGAGTCCTCTGTTTTGCTGAACAGATAGATATGAAGGTTATGGGTGGGCTTGTCTTTTTTACTATAGTTGACTTATTAACACTTTGGGACTCAAAAAATAGAGTGTGGTCCATCTTTTAAAATTTAATGATCTAAGTCAAACAGTTCAAAAGGTCGTAATTCAGGTCCATCCAGAGAGTTTATATTTGAGAGGCAGGATGTCACTTGATATTAAAAGCGGCTTCTCCTTCACTTCTTAATAAAAGTCCCTATGAAAGTATATGGATGACATATGTTGTTTTCATCTGTGCAGTATCCCTTGCTCTGGGAAAACAGCATTGCCCTCTTCCTCATGGTCTTAGAGGGGCTGCCAATCACTGTACCCCATCCCCATGTAGGACGCAGGTCTAGCCAATCCTAAAATTCCCTTTTCCCAAAATAAAGATCTGATGTTGAGATAGATATGCTTTCTTTCCCCTGGAATGCCAAGCTAGGGCAGAGATCCCAGGGCTACCAGCTGCCATCCTCACGATGCACAGAGGAGGTGGAGGAGGCCTGGCTGCAGAAGGAGAGTATGATAGAGACAGAGGAGTAAGAAGAGGAGAAGGAGGAGCAAGAAAATAGAACAGTGGGGGAGGGTAAGAGGAGGAAGAAATTTAACCTTAGCAAAGCTATGGCTGAAGCCAGCTGATTCCTGAACTTTCTCGAAATGCAAGTCAACAAATTTCCTTCTCTATTCAAGCTAGTTTAAATGAGGGGTCTGCTGGCTCAGTTCGTAGCACATATGACTCTTGATCTCGGGGTTGTGTGTTCAAGCCCCATGTTGGATGTAGAGATTACCTAAAAATAAATTAAAGGGCACCTGGGTAACTCCATTGGTATGTGTCTGACTGTTCATTTCAGTTCAGGTCATGATCTCACTGTTTGTAAGTTTGAGCCCCACATCCGGCTCTGCGCTGACAGTGCAGAGCCTGCTTGGGATTCTCTCTCTCTTCCTCTCTCTCTGCCCTTCCCCTGCTCACTCACTCACTCTCAAAAATAAATAAACCTTTAAAAAATAACAAATAAATAAAATTAAATTTAAAAAAACTAAATGAGGGGTCTGCCACCAAGAGTCCTACCTAGTGCAGTAGCTGCTGTTCATTCATTCATTCATTCAACAAATTCTTATTGTATGCCTACTATATGCCAGGCCCTAATTAGGTGTAGAGTAGGGGAGTTGTGGACACAGGGTTCTTACCCTTATAGAACTTATCCCTGGTTGGAAAATAAACATCACATACACACACACACACACACACACACACACACACATTCAATTTGAATATACATATTTAATTTTTCATCATATGAAGGAAAAGAACGGGGTACAGAAAAAATAGCAGAGGAGGAGAATGAGGTAGAGAGGACTACAGTGTCATTAGAATAATATTTAAAGAAAGAAGTGCATGGATTGTGGTTTGGGAGTGCAGATGAGGTGGAACTAGAGAACACTTTATTCATAGCAGACAAGGAGCCTCATCCTAGCTCCATCAAAAAATAAGACCTTTCCTCATCAAGAAAGAAGTAATAACTGTCTTCATTTTTTCAAGAGGTACAATGAAAATCAAATGAGAAAATATGATTGATGCACATTTGACAAAAAGGGAGTGGCATAAAATCCAGTGTGCATATGACAGGAAGAATACCACCAGAACAACCTGGTGTACCTAGTAGGAAGACTGCACACTGTCTGAGGACAGGGAGGCATCTAAGAGGCCAAAGCAGAAGAAATGTGAAAGTTAATGACCAACCAATGGTCACTGAGATGGTTGTTTGCATATACAAAGAATATGCATCACAATATTTACTTATTTATTCTATCCTTTGACATGTTGAGAGGTAATTTTAGTTAGTAATTTCCAACATTCATTATTCAACAACATTCTGGGGAAACAGCTGTCAATATGTTTACCATAATAATATTTTATAAAACTGCTTACAGTATTTTTACTTTCCATTTCCCGCATGGCTTTTGTGTCTTCCTTTATAAGACACATTAGGTCATTTTTAAAAGGAATGCAAGCAACAAAATAGCAAAAAAAGAGGTACCACCATTTCTCTAATTCTTGAGTTGACTTGAAAAAATCCAATTATTAAAATAATGCACTAGTATTGTGAAAAATTCAAGTAGTATACAAAGGCATTAAATGCAAAGTTCCTCTCCTACGTCCTCGCCCAGAACTACTTAATCTTAACAGTTTACTTTGAATCTTTCGACAACTTTGTTTATCTGCATAGTCCATTGACAGCCTGAGTAGAGTCTCCTGTCAAAAAAAGGAAGGTTACTTCTCCAGGTGAAGGAACAACACGTGTGTGCACTGTCATGGGTACGAATGATGTCCTGTCCACATGAATATCATCCACATCTGATTTAAGCACAAATTGGCCTCTAATCACATTGGTATTCAGGCAGAATATTCATTCCATTGTTTTCATTTGGGTGACTTTCTGAACTCCCTCTCCATGGATCAAAACAAGCATCTCAGGATTATGTCAGGCCAGAAAAAATGGAGTAGAAGTGTGCATTTGCTTCTTTGGCTACTTACTGCTCTTTGACATTGTTCCCTCCCCTCTACCACTTGGGTACTGTGCTCTGGGCAGGCTCAGTGGTTCTCTCCACTGACCACAGACTGGTTGTGCCTCCATCCACAGAAGTGAGCTATCAAGGTTCTCTTTGTTCTTACAACTCAGCCTGAATATAGGAAAGGCCTTGCCTTCTTCCCCTCCCTGTCTGGAAGATCCCTAACGCTGGCCTTTTTGAAAAAAGATGTCATTATTCTGGTCTTTTGTTTTTCAAATCCTTTGTAGTTCCCCTTTTCATAAAAGGGAAGGCAAAGAGGCATTAAACAACATGACCAACTAGGAAAACTTGTATTCTAGCCAGACAGAAGAGTACATTGGAGGATGTGAAGTGCAGAAGAGGATGGCTATGGGGACAGATGAGGACTTGATTAGAAATATTTGTATAGGGGGCACCTGGGTGGCTTAGTTGGTTAAGTGTGGGACTCTTGATCTCAAGTCAGCTCAGGTCTTGATTCAGGTTCATGAGTTCAAGCCCCGTGTTGGGCTCCATGCTGGGCATGAAGCCTACTTAAAAACAAAAAAAAAGTATTTGTATGGTATTCTAATGCATTTGCATTATCTAGGCATTGCAGGGAGGGCCTCTTTGGAGACTTTACACAGAACAGTGTCAGAAATCATATTTTCCTTTGAAAAAAAATTCTGGTGCCAGCAGGGATAAAGGGTTGGAGGGGAGCAGGCTGAAGGCAGTGATAGCAGTTAGGAGGCTGTGGCAATAATCAAGAAAGAGATGTTGTGGGTCCAGCATTTTAATCCCCTCTTGTATCAGAGAGAGTTTCCATTCTATTGGCCTATGAGGTGGACCATAAGCTAATCTCCTACCATAAAAGACAAAAAGGCTGATGTGTATAGCTCTAGCCTTCCCTGAAGAGTTAGGATTTAGTGAGGCAATAGTTCTTTCTGATAGTGCTAATAGAAGCACTGGTGACAGTGATCCCCCATAACTCTGAAACGGTCAGCAGGGATGGTTGTCCTGCGTAAGGCATCCAGAGGCCACAGGTGGCAGAGGCAGTGTCTTTGGGGAAGTGGGTTAATGTGATGATATTTGGCTGTAGTTCTGGATCCCTGAACTCCCTTCGTTTTCACCCATTTTCTAAGCCTAAGTTTTCAGATCTCTGAACAATTTCCTTTCAGTTTTAAAAATAATCCTCTGAGGGGGTAAAGCAAGTGTTACCATTCTCATTAAGGTGAAGAAACGAAAACTTTGAAAGAATATGTGATTTGCTTAAGGTCAAAAGCTAGTAAGTGGCATAACCAGAGTTAGACCCACGTCTTTATATAATAAGGCTCAGTACTTTTTCTATGATACCCTTGCTTACCCAACTAGGTAGCCCTTAGTCCTTTGTCTCTGTGGCAAAGTGAAGGGAAGTGCTAGAAACTCGGGCTTACCCATGGCACAGCTTTCTAGAGTCACATACGTGTGTATTAAATTAAAAATGAGAAGTTAAGTTACTTAAAACAATACATAATGGAGTAAAATGCAATCTATGTAAAATTAGCAAATTCAAATAAATTTTACCTTTGTAGGAAGTAAGCATCTAGATTCCTGAGGGATACAAAAGCATTAATCTCTGCAGTGTGTACTTTGGTGGAAATGTATGGGAAGTCCTGAAATGCAACATTAGCCAATCCCTAGGCTTGTATTGCAATTACCTATAGGTCCCCATTCAATTTAGTAAACACCATATTTAACCTTATATATCTGATCTATGTGTACATACATAATACCCTCATTCATATACATTGTTAAAGTTTAGAAGTCTGGAACATTTCAATAAATGTGCAATAAAATGTATTTGACCAAAAATTGGTAGAGATGAAGATGCTACTTAATACAACTAAATACACATGAAACACTCTGGTAAGTACTCTGCTGAAAAAAAAAAAGAGATAAAATCTAAAATGTCTTTTCCATATTCTCATATGCTGAAAAGACTATTTGTCATCTGGAGATAATTATGTGTGATGATTTCATAACGAAACAAAATCATGTTTCAATGAAAGGGTAAGATAGATATGAATCATAATCATGTTAAATTATAGTTATTAAAATGCTATAAAT
Organism: Cryptoprocta ferox; assembly: GCA_028646485.1. Classification (NCBI taxonomy): domain Eukaryota; kingdom Metazoa; phylum Chordata; class Mammalia; order Carnivora; family Eupleridae; genus Cryptoprocta; species Cryptoprocta ferox. The sequence continues at coordinate 131,421,699 of CM053567.1, read as the reverse complement.
TCAAAGGATTTCAATTCTATAGCTTGGGCAATGAGTACTTTTTGAGCAGCATTGATCAGATAGTATTATTTTCAGATGTTCTAAGTATCCCAGGTTACATCAGACCACAAAAGGTTTCCTTAGATTATTATTACACAAGCCCATTTATTTGTTCTACTATTCAGTCAGGCACTACTAGATCTTGAGGCAAAGATAAATACCACAGTAACATGTAAATAAGAAATTATAACATGTGCAATATATAATAATAGAAGTAAATACAAGGCACATGGTGAGCCTCAGAAAATAAATTCTGCCTATAAGCTTCACTGAAAGGTTAATCTTTATACACAGGGTTGGTTCGTAGAGGGTAATTACGAGAGCCACTATGGAGAGCACGCTTGCAAGTGGGAAAGATGAGCAAAGGATACTATTTTAGACAGAGGGGAGCTGCATGTACTTGTGCACATGGAGGCAAGAAATAGCTTAATGACCTCAAAGAATTGCAAGTATCTTTTTAAATGTTTATTTATTTTGAGAGAGAGAGGGAAAGCATGAGCAGGAGAGGGGCAGAGAGAGAGGGAGAGAAAATCCCAAGAAGGCTCCACACTGTCAGCACAGGGCCTGATGGGGAAATCAAGAGTCAGATGCTTAGCTGACTGAGCCATCAAGGCACCCTAAGAAATGCAAATATTTTTGAGTTTATGGAGCCTGACACTGAAAAGGGATAGAAGTTAGGCAAACAGGAAACAAAAGACCTTAAAAAATCATGTGATATGGGCTTTAATGGACATGAGGAAAACAGTAAGAGTTTGAAGCAAGAGCATAGCAAAAGAATATTTACTCTTTGTAAAAACGACTCTGAGGATAGTGTGGAGGATAGCTTGAAGGGGAAAGAGACAAAGGAAAGAGTCCAAGTGAGAAGTACCAAAGACATGTGCAAATAAAGATGAAGAGATGAGTAACTACATGGGTAATATCTAGGTAATGGAATCATAGAAATTGATAATAAATTGAATATGAAGGGTAAAGAATGGTGAAGATTTAGACAAATGGGTGATTATGAAGTAAAAACAATAGGAATGTAGAAATAATAGATTTGGTGGAAATTTTAAAAAAAGCTCATTTTTGGTAAGAATGTGAGTTGTCTGTGAATTATGCATGTAGAGCTACAGTATGGGCACTGGTATACATGGAAGAGGACAGGGCTGTGATGATGATTGAAGCCATCAATTACACAGGTAATTGACAACAACGAGGGGAGTGAATGAGATTGCCCAATAGGAAAGAATATTCTGAAGAAATATGGTGTATGTGCCTGAAGTATCATCAGTAGTCATCACGTCTTTGTCAGTGATTGTTGGAGTGTTTTCTCCTTCATGCCTAGGGATGTGCACCATGATGTGGTAGAAAGAATGCTGGTCTGGGGAACAGGAGACTTGGCTCCCAGTTCTGGCTCTCTTGGGAACTCATTTGGATGTTGAGCAAGTCATTTTACCTTTCCCTTCCTTGGTTTCTTTATCTGTGAAATGAGGGGGCTGGATTAGATGAATTTAAGCCTTCTGTAATTCTTCAGCTGCTTCTCCAAATCTCATGATTTCTTCTGATGGTCTCTGATGAAGCTGCCAGTGAAACCTGAAATAACTTAAAAATAGAAATAAAAAGAAATTTGGCCTCATAAAGAAGTATGAGATTTATAATTTTCTCATAAATAATGGAAAGCTGACTTAGAAAAATATTTTTGCTCTTTGCCCTACTTTGGGAGCAGTGATTGTAGAATATTATGAAATTGTGGGTCCTTTTATTGAAAGAGAATGATACTTGACCACAAATATTTGGGTTCTGATTGAACAACCTTTTGGGTCCAAGTCTTTTAGAAAATAACTCTGTAAGATTATCTCATTTAAAAGCCACCTACTTAGAGCTTCATTGCAGTAGGGATTTTGTAATAGGTCTGATACATGTGACCCTTCTGGTCAGTCATGACTGCCTATAAGTAATACAGGAATAGAAAACATTTATTATAATTATATTGCATTTACATTGTATGTCCTTATGATGGCAGGCAGTTCAGATGATTGCACAGAAAGACCTCGCCAATCAATGGGTTTATAGGTACTGAGCTGGCACCCAAATAAAATATAGGAAAAGCTTTCTCTCTGTGTTCCTCAAAATTCTAGGTACAGTGGAATGTAAGCACCAAAGAAGCATAGACCATAGCTCAACTAACTAAGCATCTGTGAAGATATTCACTATCTGTATTGTAGTATATGGCTGAAGAGTTTTTGTAAAATTATTTTGTAGTTTTGATTGAGCTGCCATCTGGCAATACTAAGTCCCTAAATAATAATTACTTTCTGAATGTCAGAAGCTTATCTTATTGTGAGGAGCCCTGAGCACACTGTGACTTACAGAAATCATGGCACCAAAAGCCTCAGAACACAGAGCTTTGCATTGTAAAGAGAAACTTGTGCCAAAGGAGTAGGATTTGTTTAACTTATTGCACAAAAATTAATATACACAAACAGACAACAACCAATCAAAAGAATGGTACAGAACACAAGAGCCATCCTAGGAATAACAAAAAGGCAAAGACAAAAAGACAAAATCCTAGGAATAAACATGACAAGAAATACATAAAACCAATATGAAGAAAACTTTGAAATGCTATCGAATGATGTGAAAGAAGATTTTGGACAAGTGAAAGACTTTTTATTTTGGAAAGCGATGCAAGATACATTGTTAGGTGAAACAAACCTAGAATAGTATGTAAGCAGAATAGTATGTAAAGTACATTATGTAAAAAAGAAAAATAATAATTTACAGTTTTTTATTTTAGAGAGAGAGCACGAGTGCGGGAGAGGGGAAGAGGGAGAGAGAGAGAATCTTAAGCAGGCTTTACGCTTAGCACAGAGCCTGACATGGGGCTCGAACCCATGACCCCGGGATTATGACCTGAGCTGAAATGAAGAGTCTTACACTCAACTGACTGAGCCACCCAGGTATCCCAGGAGTCCACATTTTATTTACTTATGATTAGAAAACTATGAAAAGATTCCTAAGAAATTTCCTATGGAGGGTATGAAAAATGAGCAGATAAGAGACAAGAAAGGGAGATAGGATTTTTCATACCCATCAGAGAGCACCTCCTCATTCAATTTTATAGCATGTATCATTCCATTGTACTATAATTTGTTTTAATCAGACCCCTGCTGGTATGTAGATTGTTTCCAGTCATTTGCTATTACAATCAATTCTACTATTAATCATATAAATGATTACATTTTCAAAAAACCAAATTTTAAACCGTAAATAAAACTTCCAACAACCCCCTCCCCAAATCCAGAAGTAAAAAGCAAATACTTTCAGGTGAAAGCTCTGACTTTTTAAATATAAACAGTGAAGTTCAAAACAATGAATCTTAGAAGTGGCCAAATGTAGGATGAGCAGTTAAGCATCTTTCCTTTCCCCTTCCCTCCGCCATCCCCATCCCCCACCTCCAAATACACCAGCTTTCTTATTTGTGAATAAAGAAGCATCCTTATGTCTTCAGTGTTTTGGAAAACCTTCTGTGCAGATGAGAAACAAGTCAAATTGTTTCATCCCTACAAGTTAGCACAGGACTGAAAAAGTTACCCTAATTAATCAGCTGTCATTATTCTCACAGTGTGTCCTGCCACCGAGGCTACTTTGCTAGACTGGTAGGTGTGGCAAGGTATTTATTAAAATATTAACTTAAATTGGTTCTCTCTTTAGTTTTCTCTCCTGCATTTGAAGCAGATAGCTCATTTTTTGTTCCCTTGTCTCAAAGATGGTTTATAGCTGACTAGAAAGCAGGAGCTGCCTGAGGAAAGGTACTCCATTTATTTTGTAAAACTTTAACTCACAGAAGAGATTGTACTAGATATCCTGAGTGAAGAAAGGAGAAAGGAGAGTGCTTTAAAGTGGCAAAAGAGGAGAAAAAGGTGAACTTTTCCATCCAGGGTGGAGATAGCAGTCCATGGGTTTTTAAAGTATTAGGGACCTACTGCTGGCTCCTAACCTGGGCCTCAGAGGGGATGGAGGCATGGTTTTTGAACCCTAGGCACCATGGTCCCAATCCTCATTATTTTCTATTTCCAGTGAGCAGCCCATTACCAATTTCCACCGGATTTCAAGGAATCATTGAACAGCAAGTATATCAGCAGCAACCATGATGCGCTGGAGAATAGAGTTGTTTCCTCTGTCAGTTAGAAGTGCGTTAAGCTGCAAATAATGAGAAACTCAACATACAGTGGCTTAAACAAAGAGGGTGTTTCTTTTTCCTCTCACAAGTTCTGGAAGAAAGTGACTCTTGGAATTGGTTCAATGGCTCAATGATGTTAGGGTCTCCAAGACTGGAGTCCTCCTGGCCTATCCTTCATGACTGCAAGATGGCTGCCTCAGTTCCAGATAGCATGTCCCTATTAAGTCAGGAGAATGAGAGGAAGAGGGAGCACGAGGGTCTTTTTTCCATTTTACCAGGAAAAGCAAATTGTTTCCTACACCCCCAGCAGAAAAGAGTTCTCTTGCTTCTAATTGGCCAGTACCATGATTTGACTACTTGTTCACCCCTCAGGTCAAGGAAGGTGTCAAAGTAAAAGGGACTGTGGGGTTAGCCAAAACCATGGTGACGGCCACACCCAATTTTTGGGGACTCTACAAAGCATCCTGAGTCTATACGATCAGGAGGAGATGAAACCCCCGAAATGACAAAGAATCAATTTTCTACCACTCCAGGAGATAATGTGGGATTAGGATGAATTTTAAAGAAACCAACTAAGATAAAAGATACACATACTTTTGGGACAACAACAAAAAGAAGAGGTAAAAGGTGATGTTTCTTTCATGTCAAGGTTTGTGGTTGTAAATTCATTACCTTTTACATAGGCATCAATGACCTTCTTGTCCTTTGATGAGTCATCCTGAAATAAAGTAAAAGAAAAAAAAAACAGCACTAGTTAGAGCTTTCTAGCAAGCAGATCTGTTCACCATGGACCTGAGAACTCAACTGTGGATACTTAATAAACAGTGGTAATGAACATGAACCTAGTTTATGAGGCATGTTTGACTAAAGATCAACATTACTTAAACATAATCATAGAATCTCTAAAATTTGCCATGCAGGTGACTGCATATGGGCTCTTTCTAAGTCTCGCCTAATTGGATAATGCCTATATTTTAAATATCAGATGTGAGTCTTTCTCTGTTAAATACACTCAGTTCCACCAAACCCTAATCTTGTCTGGCAGGTGCCCCCTATTTCTAAATTTCTGTTCTGTGCTTTATGGTCTTTTGAACTTGATTTTTACTTTGTTTTTAAATGGCATTAGATTAGTTAATTCTGTTGTCTCTTGACCCTGTTCTGGATCCTTCTCTTCTTTCTTCACTGCCTTGCTTATGTTTTCTCTTCTACTGCTCTTTTAAAGAATGTGTTTGTCTCCTCATCAGCTGGCTGTCTTCTCTCCCCAGAGGTAGCATAATGGCACTAGTCTAAGGAATGGCAGCAGAACTTGGGGCCAGGCAAACAAACTGCTGCTTGCTACAGAGATAGATCATTAACTTCAGATCACTAGGTACAATTTGTCAGCTTATCTCTTTCAAACTTAGTATAAGGAAGTCATTTCCTAGTGGTAATCACTTGCCAGTAGAACATCTATGCATCTGACCAGGGTAGATGAAATTGATGGGAGCCCTTTGAACTCTTCCTAGAATAATCTGTATAATGGTGAGATTCATACCATGAAATTATTGTTAATATTAACGAGAAGTACCTATAAAGTGTTTGGAGTTTTGAAGATGAAACATGTCACATAAATGGAACAAATCCTTTGGGAAGATAGAATGTGAATACAGGGAATGTTATTTATATCTTAGAGCTGAAATCTATAAGGCCTATGGATTTATTTTCATTGTTGTGTAGCCAAGGACAGTGGCCAACACTTTCTGAACATGGTTTCTCCCAATTGAAAAGGAGAGGTAATTTGTTCTCTTCCTCCTGTGTGCATGCATGTCTTTTACAGAGCAGATCTGCCACAAAGCCAATGAGCACTTTGGATCCCCTTTCCTACCTGAGCCCCTTCCAACATTCTTTACTGCCCCTTTTGTAATTTCACATTATTGTTCTTAAAGAAGGCCCCCTACACTGCATAAACTTTAGGCTTCATAAAATTTGGATCTGTACCTTATCTACCATATGATACAACTTTCCATTTAAAAGTTTTAGTTATATCTAATATTTTATTGGAAATGAGCATCGTTTAAAAAAATAATTAATTTTATTTGCTTCTGGCTTTATGATTAGTTTTGTAGTTAAATTTAACCATTTGGAGGCATTTTCATATAACCTCCATTGAGGGCAATACAGCAGTGGCTTGGTGTTGGGAGAACTGGACAGCAACATGCAGAAGAATGAAACTAGACCACTTTCTTACACCATACACAAAAATAAACTCAAAATGGAAGAAGGACCTGAATGTGAGACAGGAAACCATCAAAACCCTAGAGAAGAAAGCAGGAAACAACCTCCTTGACCTCAGCCACAGGAATTTCTTACTAGACACATCTCCAAAGGCAAGGGAATCAAGAGCAAAAATGAATTATTGAGACCTCATCAAGATAAAAAGCTTCTGCATGGCAAAGGAAACAATCAACAAAACTAACAGGCAACTGATAGAATGGGAAAAGATAGTTGCAAATGACATATTGGATAAAGGGCTAGTATCTAAAATCTATAAGGAACTCACCAAACTCCACACCTGAATAACAAATAATCCAGTGAAGAAATGGGCAGAAGACATGAACAGACACTTCTCCAAAGAAGACATCCAGATGGCCAACAGACACATGAAACGATGTTCAACATCACTCATCACCAGGGAAATACAAATCAAAACCACACTGAGATACCACCTCACGCTGGTCAGAGTGGCTAAAATGAACAAATCAGGAGATTATAGATGCTGGCAAGGATGTGGAGAAATGGGCACCCTCTTACACTGTTTATGGGAATGTAAACTGGTGCAGTCACTCTGGAAAACTGTGGAGGTTCCTCAAAAAATTAACAATAGGACTCCCCTATGACCCAGAAATAGCACTGCTGGGAATTTATCCAAGGGATACAGGAGTGCTGATGCATAGGGGCACTTGTACCCCAATGTTCGTAGCGGCACTTTCAACAATAGCCAAATCATGGAAAGAGCCTAAATATCCATCAACTGATGAATGGATTAGGAAGATGTGGTTCATCTATACAATGGAATACTACATGGCAATGAGAAAGAATGAAATCTGGCCATTTGTAGCAACATGGATGGAACTTGAGGGTATTATGCTAAGTGAAATAAGTCAGGCAGAGAAGGACAGATACCATACGTTTTCACTCATATGTGGAACAGGAGAAATTTAACAGAGGACCATAGGGGAGAGGAAGGGGAAAAAATAGTTAAGGAGAGGGAGGGAAGCAAACCACAAGAGACTCTTAAATACTGAGAACAAACTGAGGTTTGATGGGGGATGGGGAAGAGGGGGAAATGGGTGATGGGCATGGAGGAGGGCACTTGTTGGGATGAGCACTGGGTGTTATATGGAAACCAACTTGACAATAAACTATATTAAAAATTATAAATATACTTGCACAGTTAAAAGTTGCCATATCTACCAAACTACTCAATAGCCAATGATTTAAAACACCTTAAAAATCATCAATAAAAGATTAGTTAAATAAATTATGACACATCCATGTAAACACTGCACAGCTTTAAAAAAATGAGAAAGACCTCTATGCGCTGATATGTGCTGATACAGAAAGATTTCCATGGTATGTAGTCAATAAAGTATAGAATGGTGTATATAGTATGCTATAGTGCAGTGAAAGGATGGGGGATATGAATTTATACTTCTATGGCTTGTGGTTGCATAAAGTAATTTTGGAAGGACATATAAAAAGCTAATGAAAGAGATTACCTACGGTAGTGTGAGTTTGGGAACTGGATAGTGAGAAAACAGGAGTGGATGTGAGATATTTCACAGTTTTATATATTATGTATCTAAAACCATTGGAATATATTACTTGAAAAGTAAAATCAGAAAGAAGCAACAACAAACTGTTTGGATGCTCTTCTCCTGTCTCAATGTATCAATATCCTGTTAACCTTCCAAGTACAAATGTCATTGGAATGATTTCATGAAGCTTCTCCAGGTGTGAGAAACTTACCATTCTCTCCACTCCTGTAGCAACAGCACTGGAACAAAAGTTCAAAAATAGGCAAAACTAATTTATAATTTTAGGAGTCATGATAATCACTAAGTTTAGTTGGGAGGGGAGTAGGGGATTGTGATTAAAAAGTCACATGAAGGTAGATTCTAGGATGCTGGCAAAATTCTGTTTTTTAATTGTAAGTTGTTATTCAGGCATGTTTAATGAAAATACTTATTACTGGTGCAATTGCTGTATGTTTATTACACTTTTAAAATATGTATATATTTTTAAAATTAATATAGATTTCTTTATTTTTCCTTTGAAGACCAACAGAGCTCTGATGTCCATTCTGGAACTCTAGAGATAAGCTGGGCATGTGTAAGAAAGTCAAAATTATTTGACTCTCTGGTTCTACTGTTTTAAAATCACAAACAACTTTCTTGGAAGCAAAGGAAAACCAAACTGATCATTCTGAGAGTCCATGTTAGTAGGTGACAAAAACAAACAAACAAACAACAACAACAACAATAAAACTTAGTTCTCACTGAGGTTTCTCTGCCTGACATGTCCTTCCCTCACCTCTGCCTAATGAAATCCTGAAGTCTGCAAGTTCCATTGACTAAGACTTCCTCCAGCCAGGCTTCCTTGATTGCCCTAAACAAAAGTTATCTCTCCTAAATTTGTACAGCACTTGTCGGTACTATTCATCACATATTGCCATGTACGGTAGCAATTCCTTGAAGCCACGTAATGTAGCGCTTAAAACCTTGGTCAGGTAGCCACCAGGGTTAAAGACCTGCCTCTACCATTTTCGTAAAACCTGAAGCAAATTGCTTAGTCACCTTTGTTTCCTCAGCTGTAAAATGGAGATGATAACAGTAGAACTTCCCCAATAAGTTGTTGTGAAGATGAAGTAAAACAATAGATGTACAGCTGCTGGAAATCAGTAAGATCTCAGGAAATGTTAACTATTATTATTATTATTACTGAGTATTCTCTGTTCTTGCAGATAATAGGTTCCTGAAGAGTTTGGAACATGAGTTAGATGCCTCATTACACACATCCCACATTGGCTTGCTTTATAATAGTCATGTTCTTTTCCATCTTTCTCAGTAGCCTAAGCTCCTCAAGAACAGGGAAAACAACCTCTTCACTGTAAGATCCGTCACATTGTATAAGGATGGGATTTAGGCTATATAGACACTCAGTGATGGGTAAAATAGACTTGTCCTTCCTCATCTGGCAATACTCCAAACAATCAAAAGAGAACTTCTATACACTTCCACCACAAATGCTCCTGCCTCCAAGGTGACCAAGCTTCTTGTTTGCTCCTGGATGTGTGCATTTGGTCACTGAAAATCTCATGATCCTAGAAACCCTTCAGTCCCAGGATGGTTGACCCCCTACCTGTATCTGTGCCCATGTACCCGGCTAGCCTGCTGTTTTTATGGATGAATGGTGGTTCACACTCCTGTCTAAAGCCAAGCCCTCATTCCAGTTGGCATTCCTCTGCCTACTCAAGGAATCTCCTCTCTCCTTCCTACATCACCCATCTTTCCCCCTCTGAACCATTCCCATCAGCATACAAACATGTCATTTTTCCTATTTAAATAAAAAGGCTTAAAACATTAAAACAAAAAAACAATGGAGCAATAACCACCAAAAGCCTGTAACGTTACCTACATCTCCCACCACCCACCTGCTCTCCAATTCTTGGCTCCTCTTTATAACAAAACTCATTAAATGCATTGTTTATACACAGTCTCCAATTACAATTCCCCCTTTTCCCATTCTTGTTGAACCACTTTAATCAGGCTTTTGTCCCCAATTCTCCATACACATAGGTCTTGTCCCAGTTTGTTAATGATCTAGAACTTTCCCAAACTATTGCATTTTGACAAATAAATTCTATTGTTTTGATCCATTGTATTTTCTTTCTTTTCTTTCTTTTTTTTTTAATCACAGAAGCTTATCCTAGCTTAAGTAGCAGAGGAAAGAACATCCACATTTACGTATTCAGCTTAAACACCCCTGCACTTCACATTTATATATTCAATAGTCTACTCTGCAACCAATTGCATGTATAGTAAGCCTCTCACACCTAACATGCCAAAACTAAACTTTTAATTTCCATTCCTACGTAGTATCCCCATGTCAGAAGATAGTTCTCCATTCTTCTTGCTCAGGCCCCAAACCATGAAGTCATTCCTGACACCATTCCTTCTCTCATGTCCCATATCCAGTCTACCAGGAAAGGTCACCAGCATCTCTTGCCAGATTATTGCAATAGCTTCCTTACTGGCCTCACTGCTTCCAGACTGGCCTTCCCAGTCTATTCTCAACATAGGAGCCAGAATAACCCTCTAAAATCATAGGTCAGTGTAAGTTGCTCTTCTGCTCAAACTGTCTGCCAGTGGCTTCTTGTCTCATTCAGAATACAATCCAGGGTCCTTACCTTGACCTACAAAGCTAAATGATCCTGTCCCATTACCCGTCTGACCTCATCTCCTACTGTTCCTTCCTTATTCTGCCTGGGCCCCACTGGCCCCTTGCTCCCCTCATATACACATAGCCACTTAAGCCTCTAGCTATGAACTTGTTGATCCTCTTCCCCAGAAGGCTCTGCCCCAGATCATGACATGATTCACTTCCATATTTCCTCAGTCTCTCCTCAAATTTTAAATTCTTTCCTTTGCTTTTAAATCACTCATTTATTGATATAAGAAATAGTTTCCATGCAATAGACACTGTGGGAACATGAAGATGAATATGACATGGACTCTGCTCTCCAAAAACTGCTAAATTGGACTGGAGACTGGGCTTTTCAGAAGGTTTCCCAGGGGAGGTGGCCCCTAAGATGAATCTGGAAGAAAAAATAAATAAGAGTTAATTAGTGGGGGAAGGAGTCATAAGGCAAGTGCCTTTGAGAGAGAGCATAGTGATTATGTGTGGATATGAGAGTGTATACCACACTCAGAGGCAACAGAAAGATTATCCTTTCCCTCTCTGGAGGCACTGTAGCTCAGTTAACCACAGAAGGATGAGAAAGGGAGGAGAGAGCCACTCCTGGTTACAAGGGTGGTACAGAAGAGGAAGCCAAGAGCAGTGGCCAGACATGGAGATTGCAGGGTCCTGCTATAACAAGAGAGGACATCAGACAAGCAGAATGAGCAGCCCCTTATAAAGAGGTAGATGTGGCCTGGCACATGGACAGAATTCAAGAACAGGGATTCCTGTAGCAAGCAATGTTCAGAGACGGTAATAGTGGAAAGAGCTTGTGTGCTGATGGTCCTCAACAAACCAACTTCCCTGCTACTTGTGCCCTCTTCAGTCTCCCTCCTTGAATCTGGGCTGGACCTGTGACTTGCTTTCACCAAATAGTTCTCAGCCAGGGGAGAGTTTTCCCTCCCAGGGGACTTTTGACAATGTTTGGAGACAATTTTGTCAGAACTTAGGGGAAAAGGGGCTGCTACTGGCATCTAATGAGTAGACACCAGAAAGGTGTCAGACATAGAACAATGTACAGTACAGTCCCCCACCACAAAGAATTATCCAGCCGAAAATGTCAACAGTGCCAAGGTTGCAAAACGAATAGAATGCAACCTAAACCTTAAAATCTTATGTCTTAAGAATCTAGAAGTTTCCACTTTTGCACCCTTGGAGGCACATCGGCCAAACTTCTTACATGGGCAGCTCAGAGACTCCATGGAGAGACCATATGAGAAGCAGCAGTCCTATGGCTACATGGGAGAGAACAGAGAACGCATCTGACAGCAAGAGTTAAGTGCCCAGATATACGATCCTGGGCAAACTCTTTCTTCCAATCCCCATCCATTTGAGCCATCTTTGTTGACATGTCAGATATGTGACTCAGGATGTTATTATGGATATTCCAGAACCAGCAGACACCACAGGGAACAGAGACGAGGTGTCCCTTGTGAGCCCTGTCCAAATTACAGAATCATGATCAAATAAACAAAATGTTGATGTAAGTCATCAGTTTGGGGATAGTTTGTATACAGCAATAGATAGATGAAACAATAACCACCATAATGGGCATTGTTCTAAACACATTCTAATGACAACTCTATGAAATGGAACACATTATTGTTCCCTTAGCTATGAGGAAGCCTAAGCACATAAGCACGAAGGTTAACACATTCAGCTAGAATAAGAAAGCTGGGCTTTGAATTCAGGTAGCCTCACTCCAAGGGCTATGTCTTAACAGTCCTGACATGCAACCTCTCTCTAGATATGCACTCATTCATTCATTTAATGAATATTTATGGAGAATCTACCAAATGCCAGAAACTGTTTTATACACATGGACTACAACAGAGACCAGAAGAGACAAAAATTCTGGTCCCATGGAACTTGCTTCTAGTGAAGTCTGGGAAGCCATAGAAGCGTGCTATCATGTAGCAAGACACTGATTGCTTTTTTGGGCTGCCAGACATCTATTCTAGCACCTCCATTTTACACTGGGGAATCGCCCTTCCTTTTGGATACAATCTATTAAAACTATTATTCAAGGTGGGCAGCCCTTCCCTCACTGAGTCAGGCCAAATGTTCCTGTCCAGGGATTTGAGTCCTCAAAAAAGTAACAAAAAGATTGAAAACAGTTGGAACTCATTCATTCTGGGGGTGGCTCCCAGAAAAAGCCATCAAGGAGCTCCTGGTACCTAGACCCCAAAACCTGCTATGCTTCCTACCCATTTATGAGCCTTGTTCTCTAGTCTTATTGTTGTTCTGAGTCATCTGATTTCTTCCTAATAAATGCCTACACTGAGGTGGGCAGGGACTGGTTCTGCTGCTTGGGGTGAAAGGGCTCTAACTGCAAGTCTGGAGTTCAGGAGAAGGTCTCTGAGCCCAGGGGGAGATACTGGCAGAAATAAAGCAAATGGTAATGGTATCCCCCCAGTAATTTCCATTATTCATCTCTGGTTTCTTAACATGGGCAACTGTTGTTTCCTCAGTCTTATCTGAAGCGCTCAGCAAAAACAGTATCAAGCCTCTTTCTTCAAACCAGATTGTTGTTCTAAGACATTTCTGCATAGAAATCCTGAAGCCAACAGTAAAAATAATCTTGAAAGCAGAGACTGAGACACAGGACACTGGTAAACAGAAATGTAAGAAAGACACAAGATTGTATAGAAGCTCAACTGTCAGGATGGAACTGAGCTCAGAACCAGAGCAGAAGCACAGGCCCAAGCAAGGAGAGATTCTACCCCAGACTCCCTGAATCAAATATCTGGGGTGGGGACCAGGAATGTTCATTTTTGCATAAATGATTCTGGTAGTGATTCTGAGGCTCACTAAAGTTTGAAAACCATGCTGTTCATTTCTGGGTTAGAGCCCCTTTGCATAGTGTCTGTCAAACTTTAACATGCAGACAAGTGATCTTGCTAAAAAGGCAGGTTCTAATTCAGGAGGTTTGGGGGGAGGGGGCTGAGATTCTGCATTTCTAACAAGTGGGTGGATGATGCCCTTGTTCCTCAGATGGTATTTTGAGTAGAAAAGTCCTAGAACACTCTGGTCTGCACACTAGATGGGTCATAGAATCTGGGTGGGGCTATGCCTGAAGCTGGGAGGCAGAAGGCACAGACCCAGAAGGGAAGCTGTGAAGTAGACAGAGCCTGACAGCTCATTCCTTGGCAAATGGACAGAATGAAGTCACAGAGCCTGCAAAACTGACAGCCAGATTCTTAACCATCACAATACGACCATACTTCTGGTTTAACCTGAGCAGCCCCTAAAGGAGCTGTGACACTCGATCCATTAATTAAATCCTCAAATAGCTACTTTTCCTGACCCTTTCCGTCTGACTCCTTGTTCAGTATTACAAGATGAAACAGAAACGAAGATGTGATTCCAAAGTTCAAACTGATGTAATGGGGTGCTTTGTTCTTAATTAGAGCGCAAAGTATTTTTTTTTTGTAGGCCACTGAGTCTGTGTAGATAGTTTCATGTTTACTGTTCTAATAAACACTGCTTCTCATTGTGAGAATAAAAGTGCCTTAAAAACTGACAGTTTTCAAATGATGGATGAGACAGAATCAAATTATTTTGAAGACCTTGTGAATGTTTACTTACAAGACACGGTCCTTCTCTTCCTATCCATTCACATATCCATTAGCAATCATGGTCCAGTTATCATGCTAAGCACTGGCATTTGTTACAGAGGTTATGTTGTACCAAGGTTCTGACTAAGAAATCCAAGAAACTCAGACCTTCAGCCTCTGTATATTGTTTAATGAAACTCACAGGATCCACTCCATTTTTGGATTTATTTGTTAAATGGAAGACTAGGTGTAAATCCCTATTCCATATTCTCTGGAGGAAACCCAAAAATGAAGGTAGAGTTCCAAATAGTAGGGAATAAACAACAGGTGTTCTGGGCCTCATTCAAAATGTGAGTCACACTAAAAATGGGTGTGGGTTTTTTTTTTAAAGAGTCATTTCCACTCCAGATTTCAATGTATGCTACTCAGTATAAAGTGGCTTTTTAATAGCTACTCCCATGGCTGTATATGAAGGCAAAACTCCATTAAACTGACATTTTTCTAAGTGTGAGCAGCATTTGCAGGGCTGAGAAGGAGCTGGGAAAGGTATCTCTCTTAAAGCTTTTATCCTCTACATACAACAGTTCATCAAGCCAGAAGTTTCAAAACCTCTGGTTTACACTAGAATTATTTTTCAAATAGCAATTTCCAAGGCATATGAATGATATCAAAATCACTTAAAGTATGTGTTAAGCACCCACATGCAAATTCTTTGTGACAGAACTATGGCAGTTTAAGGAAGCTCCTGAAAATGATTGGTGAGAGAACATGAGACAGTCAGAGAGAAGTCCGGAGTGAGAGCAAGCAGAGAAATGTAGGACAGTCATGGAAAGGGGTAAAGTGAAGGGTGTCCTGACATAAGGTCTAGGGAAGAAGGGTGAGGTAGAATGAGAGGGACAGAAACCATCACTAACACCTTGAAAGACCAGAGATAAAAATAAAGGCATCAAAAGAAATATCACCTTCTTGGAAAGGTCTTACCTGTGTACCGAAAATAAAGAGCCTGATCTCAACATCTCATTCTCTATGCATTTACCTGGTCTTATTCACTGCTGTAACCCTAAACCTAGAGCAGGACCTGACAATAGTTAAGTGCTGAACCAAGTATGAGCTGAATGAATTAATGACTGAAACCAATCAAGGGATTTGAGGAGCAGAAAAGGCAGAATGCTACCACCAGTGTTTAGAATAGAGCTCCGGTGAATATAGATGGGGGAAAGAAAAGAGCAAATAAACGTAAAACCTTTTATCACATCTTAAAATTAAAGTTAAAAAGATATGTGAGTAATAAACTCACCCCAAATCTGATCTGAAGAGCCTAGACACATTCTAAAACATTTGTAAGTTTTAGAAGAGAATCATCAAATAATTCTCAAAGAGAAGAACTAGGCCCTCGATTCTGGGTAAGAGGGCCTTTAGACTCCAGAAACCCTCCAGTCCCACCCACCCTCAGCTTCGGAAAAAGGCCTTGGGCAAGTCACATTGCCCTAATGGGCTCATGGGACCCCTCTGGGAAAGTCACCCTAGAGAGAACATCAAATGTCACTTGGGAGCTGTTCAAGAAGAGAGGAAAACAGAGTTAGTAAGGGGAAAAAGCTTTATAAATGTGGTAAGTAGTCAGAAAAGAGAATTTGACTAGCCACCCCTCCCACCACCCCCTGGTCCTCACAGACAGAGTCTCATTGTTGGGATTATGTTTATTTGAGAGAAGACAAAGCCCAGCTGTGAGTCTGTGGTTGTGCATGCCTAGTACTTCTTTTACCAAATGTCTTGGTGCTGGCAGGAGTGATGCTGCGGAGGCTGGTTCAGGCAAAGGGACAAAGGAGCAACTTACGACTCCACCAAGATGACAATACTTTCCAAGGCACTTTCTCCATCAGAGACCTGAATTAATTAGTCCTTGCCTTCTGTGTACTGATTGCTTACTATTAATCACCCTCAGACCAACAGTATATACACAGAGCAGAAGGTTTCTTTCCTGAACACAAAATTCAAACATGGGTTGATCTGATAATGGTGGTTACCTCTGAAGAGTGAAGGGGAAAAGTGAGGGACACTTACCTATTATTTTATGAAGTCTTTAAAAAGTGGTGAAATTTGTTTTGTTTGCTTGCTTTCTTTGGTTCCATTTGATAATTTTGAAACTGTAATATTAAATAAAAGAGTAATAGATTATGTTTTTTTACTTTCTTTTTTCCATTTGCCATTTCTTATATATATATATATATATATATATATATATATATATATATAGTAAACCTTGGTTTGGAAGCATAATTCATTATGGAAACATGCTTGTAATCCAAAGCACTTGTATATCAAAGTGAATTTCAAGAACCATTGGCTCAGTTGTGATTCTGTGACATTTGGCATCATGAACTACTTGTATTGCAAGACATTGCTCATTAATCAATTTAAAATTTATTAGAAATGTTTGCTTGTGTTGTGGAACGCTCACAGAACAAGTTACTCATAATCCAAGGTTTTCCTGTATATATATACACACATATATATACATATATAATTTTTCAAATCAGGTTGTAGGAGACAATCATGTTTTTTTTTTTTTAAGTTGGCAGCCATTAGATTAAACACCATTTGAAAATATAACTACCAGCCAGGTATGTTTTATAGTACTGTGTAAATTTTAGCACAGGTGTGGCATAATAATAACTAACTCATCACTTACGTGTCCCATTCACTGTCCAGAGTTCTTTGTTCTGTGTTTATTTTTTTAATCTTTACAACAACTGGATGAGGAAAGTACTATTTAATCCCTATTTACAGATGAGGAACTGGCCCTGATTGGGGAAGAGTGGAAGATGCAAGTAGTTAACAAATCTTGTAGCTATGTCATCTGTACCTCTGCAGTTAGTAATAGAGATATAATGTCAACTGTCCTGGGTTCTGTTCTAACTGTTTTCATTGAGATTTAACATACGTATAAGTGCATTAAGTGCACCAATCTTAAGAGTACACCTTGATGAACGTTTACATATATATCCACCAGGAAATCGTCACCTGATCAAAATATGAAATATTTCCAGTATCCCAAAAAAGAATTTCCTTTGATCCTTCCTAGTCAATACCTCCCTAAAAGGTAGCCATTATTCTGACTTCCATCATCACAGATTAGTTTTATTTGTTCTTGAACTTTGCAAAAAAGAAATCATGCAGTATGTACTCATTTCTGGCTTCTTTCACTAAATATCATGCCTGTGAAAGCCTTCCATGTTGTTGTGTGTATTCATAATCCATTCTTTTTTGTCACTGCATAGTATTCTATTATATGATGATTCCACATTATTTATCCATTCCCCTGTTGATGAACTTTTAGGTAGTTTCCAGTTTTGGTTATTATGAATAAAGTTGCTATGAATATTCTTTTTCATGTCTTTTAAAGAACAAATGCCCTTATCTCTCTTGGGTGTATACTTAGGAGTGGGATTGTTGGGTTATAGAGTAGATGTATATTTAGAGTTCACAGAGATTGCCAAACAGTTTTCTAAAATGATTATGCCAATTTACACTCCCACTAGCAATGCATGAGAGTTTGTTTCTCTACAACCTTGCCAACTCCTTGTCATTCTAGTAGGTGTGTAGTGGTATTTCATTGTGGTTTTAATTTGCATTCCCCTGATAACTAAGAATGTCAAGTGCTTTTTAATATCCTTGCTAGCCATTTGGATATCCTTTTTTGTGAAGTGCCTATTTAAATCTTTTGCTTATGTTTTTAATTAGGTAGTTTGTCTCTTTCTTATTAAATTACAGCAGCTGTTAACACATACTTGTTAAGAATCTTTTGTCAAATACATGTATTTGGGAATAAATTCTCACAGACTGGCTTCTCTTTTCACTCTCTTAATGGTGTCTTAACACCAAATTCTCTTTAGGAATTAGATAATAAATATATTTTATACAACACATATAAAGGAGAGAGCTCATCTAATTAAGGTATCAAGAGTACAATCTAATTAAATTTATGTCAATAGCTTCAAATAAAATCTATGTCAAGTAGACATTTTATTTACTAAGCATTCATTTCAATATTCATCTCAATTTAATTATGTGCAAGGCACTGTGCCGTGGGTGCAAACATGGCTGAGTCTCTTCTTGCCCTCAAGGAACTCCATGAGGCTGGCAGGTGATTAACCGAAATAACATATTGAGAGAAATGATAATAGGTATGTACATTTCCATGAGATCAGACCAGAGTGAGTAGACTATGAGGAAGCCCATAGGAAGAAGATTAAAGCAGTTTCACCAATGGACATTTGCCCAGCCCCTGAATGAAAAGTAACTTGCAGGAAAGGCACTGGAAAGCACAGAGTGGTCAAGTGCAAATACTTTGCCTTCCCTAAACCAGTGATTTTCTATATGTGGTTTTTTGGACCACCTGCACCAGATTGACTTAGAGTACTTGTGAAAATCATAGATTATCGCCTTTCATCCCAGAATGTCTTAATTCAAATCTTTGGAGGTAGGACTTGATAATCTGAATTTTAAACGTGTGCCTTGAGTGGTCATGTTTCTTTTTGTTTTTTTTTTTTGTTTTGTTTTGTTTTGTTTTGTTTTGTTTTTTATACCCTTACATTTGAGAACCATTGAACTAGAATATAGGGAAACCAATACAGTACAGGAAATGGTGCCTAGGGTCAGGTTATGAACAGCTTTTCCTTGAATTTCATGCTGAAGAGTTTGGGTTAAATCCAAGCGGGCAATGTTAAAAGATTTTTCAAAGGGGAGAAATTTTAAAAATCAAGATTAATGGTCTTGATGAATATAGTTCTTTCTACTTCCCAATTGATGCATGAAAATCATCAAGGGGCTCTGCATGATCTATTTGATAGCATTTGAACCATGCCTTGACTAGAAGTCAAGGAGAAAGTAATATTTGCATTTCCCGTTCTAGATCTGGGATTGGCAAACTTATTCTGTAGAGACAACTAGTAAACATTTTAGGCTTTGCGAGCTGCACAATCTCTCTTACACCTGCTTAATTCTGCCTTCTTAGCAGGAAAGCAGCCAAGCAGCCATAGAAAATATATAAATGAATGGGCATCGCTGAATTCCAACAAAATATTATTTACAAAATCAGGCAGATCAGATTTGCCCTCGTTGATTCTAGACAATTTCACTTAGTCTAGTTAAAGGCTTCTAACTCAAGGTTTAACCTCAAGAAGTTTGACTCATGGTAGCTATCTTACCCCTCAACATCATGTTTAAGCACCACAATTTTAAATACATAAAAATATGAAACATATTATGAAGAAAAAAATTAGGGAAATCCATATTGTGACAGATTCTATTAGAAAATGCCCTAGATGCTGAAAATGGGATGAGAAAAGAGGGGAAACAAGGAGACTGTTTTCATCTAGATTAAAAGGAATTTAAGAGGGCACTTGGATAACTCAGTCAGTTAAGCGTCCAACTCTTTTTTTTTTATTTTTTTAAATGTTTGTTTATTTTTTTTGAGAGAGAGCACGAGTGGGGGAGGGGCAGAGAGAGAAGGAAACACAGAATCCGAAGCAGGTTCCAGGCTCTGAGCTGTCAGCACAGAGCTGGATACAGGGCTCGAACTCATGAACCGTGAGATCATGACCTGAGCTGAAGTCAGATGCTTAACCGACTCAGCCACCCAGACGCCCCAGTGTCTAACTCTTGATTTCAGCTCAGGTCACTGTTCGTGGATCAAGCCCTCTGTCGGGCTCTGTGCTCCCAGCATGGAGCCTGCTTGGGATTCTCTCTTTCTATTCCTTCCCCCAACCCTCAAAATAAATAAACTTTGAAAATAAATAAATACATATAAAAGGAATTAAGAGATTTTTACAGCCAAATATAATGGATGAAGGTTGGATTCGGGATCAAAATTGGGGGGCGGGGGAAGACTTGCGATAAAGAATATATGTGGGATAATTGGGTAAGCATGAATACGAGCTACAAGTTAGATGATATTAAATGAATGTTATAATTCTTGGATATGATAATGATACTGTAACAGAGAATGTCTTTGTTCTTAGAGATACATGCTTATGTTTGGGGATTAGAATGTTGCAAAGATGGTTCAATGAAAACAGAAAACAAATAAGGCAAAATCATACCAATTGTTTTATCTAGGTAAAGGATACCCATGTTTCACTGTACTATTTCAACTTTTCTATGGCTTTGAAATTTTTTAAAAATAAAATTAAGGGTGATAAATGTTGCAGGATTCAATACAGTATGCTATTTGTTTCCCTTTTGCAATGCAGAGGAGGACTGGTCTACTTCAAAAAAGTGAAATCCATATTAAAATTCTATCAGAAAGTAATGAAAGTTTTCATAGAAATCTTCATTTTAGGCCTGGAGTTGCCGTATAAAACTTTTGGCTCCAATTTGCCACCTTCTCACCCCAACCCCATCTACCTCTTTTTTTTTTTTTAATTTCTTTTATTCTCCAAGTTGCAGGAGGGAGAGGCATGGAAAATTTCACATTTCACAAGTGTATATGATATATAATAAAACTGTGGATTGTGGCCATGCTCAGAGCATTGCCCTGTGTCCTTTCCGGTGAGAGTATCCCATGTCATAGCATTGACATTGTCATTGCTGACATTGGAGTCCCTTCTGTGTAAAGTGTGGGAAGTTGACCAGTATGAGGTGAAAAAGGCAGAACTGCCAAAGATGACAGAATCATGTGTTTACATAGTTCTCCTCTGCTCCAGCTTTTAGTCCTCAGCCCTTTTATCTCCCTCCTGTTTCTGGCATAGCTTAGACTCCTGTGGGGGTTATTTCCGGAGTGGAACCCTTGCTCTGTCACTCTGCCTTTCTATTTCCTTCCCCTTCCCCTTGGCAGTTACCGAACCTTGTGTTGGAAATTGCTCGAAGGGGGACCAGGTGGTTGGCAGTTGCAAATAACTAAATTTAAACCTTATGAAACATAGCACTAATTTAGGCTGTTGTATAAATTTATCCTGAAAATATATATCTATCTATATATATATATATAGATATGAAGGGAAAGACAAGTAGAGTGCTGTTTAAAAAGAATACAGCTAGCAACTATTTTAAAAATGATGGCTCAGTCGGTTAAGCATTCAACTCTTGATTTCAGCTCAGGTCATAATCTCACGGTTCCTGGGATTGAGCCCCGCTTCTGCACTGACAGCACCCCAAACCTGCTTGTGATGCTCTCTCCCTCCCTTTCCGCCTGCCCCTCCCCTGCTGGTGTACACATGTGCTCTCTTCTTTCTCAAAATAAATAAATTAACTTAAAAAAAAAAGAATACAGCTAACGATAACAACCATGAAAGCGTTGCATAGGGAAACATCATGAGCTCTGGTGTTAGGTAGACAGGGCTTGAATCTCTGCTATGCCACTTACTGGCAGGATGATTGTGGACAAATAACTTAACTTCTCTGAGCCCCAATTTCCTTGCCTCTAAAACACAAACAAGTAATACCTACTTCTTGTTAGGATGAAAAGTCACAATAAAATCTTTCCTGCTTGACAGAGATACTTCTACACATATGAATTTTGATCTGGTGTAGTTGCTGGTCCTGCCTAAAATGATCCTCTGTATTACACAAGAATGACTGGGTACGTAGCTGAAATGGGAGAAAGCAGAAGATGCCCTTCCTCCAGGACAAATGGAAAGCCCTCTTTTTTGAAGTCTTTTACAATTCACATGCATCCTGAGATTATTAATGCTTCTCAAAACTTTAATTTGAAGACGAATCCCCTGGGGCTCTTGTTAAAATGCAGATTTTTATTCCGCAGATCTGGAGTGAGGCAGACGTTCTGAACATCTTTGGAACTCAGACATTGCTCTTACACTGATCCACTTTGGGTCGAAGGCCGCAGGGCATGTACTGAAGAACCCGGCATCTCTCACAGCGGGAACACACTCTCTTTGCAATCCAGGCTCTTTGCAGTCCGTCCTCATTCTCATTCTGGGGCAGCAACTCATTTAACATGGACATTTTTAGTTTTCTATTAAATGTGATGTGCCTTTCACTATATTTTAATGAAGTGAAACTCCTTTTCAAAATGAACTAACATTGTTAGCTGCCGGTTGAAACCTCACTCAAGAATTAAAACCTCGAGCTGCTCTGCAAACATGAAAGAATAAGCTTTTGCTGTGGAAACCCGGGATGAGAGAAGCAGCTTGGCAATAGAGTGCCCGGTGTGCAACATTTACCCCCAACCCCCAACAGTGGGCAGGAGACCTGTGATCTCTTGTCATTGTGAAAGTGAGAAAAGGGGAAAGCAAACTTCAGAGAGGGAAGCAGTGGACTTGTGCGTTTGGGCTTTTTTCTCCACCTCCCTCTCCAGGAGGCAAGCCTGAGCTGGCCCACCTCCTTCGGAGAGTGTAAATGCATGCCCAGCAGGTCCTTGCTGACCCCCTGGCCTCCCTCCCTTCCTGAGTCCTGGTACACCTGGCCCAGGGAGTTTGAAGGGCTTGATTTTGCATATGTTTAACGTCAGGTGTTAACGTGAAAGAGTTGGCTAGTTTTCTCATCTACAATCTCCAGAAATAGTTTTGAGTTTAAACTAAAAATTGACCAAAGCCACAAACACTTATTGAGATTCCATTAAAAGCCAAGAATTAGGTTAAGGACTGTGGAAAATTAAGTTTAATGAGATACTTCGCTGCTTTCAAGGAGTTTAAATCTTATTAAAAGAGATAGACAAAACAAATGTTAAAAGCTACAAGACATGAATAGCTGTAACTGTGAAACAAGTAACAAGGTGCAACCATTAAGAGAATGGAATGATGGAGTCCATTAAAGTATAGAGTCTATATGTGCCTAGTGAGTGCCACGGCCCCTATTAGTACATATGCTTACATATCGCTGAATAAATGAATAAGTAAGTGAAGGCAGAACAAAACTTTAATTGCTTGAAAAACTAAACCAGTTTTCCCCAGTTTAACTTTTTTCTTTTTCTGAACCAATTATCCTCCACGAGCCTCATTTCTGCGAGCCTCACTTATGACCTAGCCAGCACACTGCTTCACACCCTCTTAACTGACAGCAGCTAAGCCCTTAGAATGCAAATCACCCCTTGCTCTGCCTTTGATGTTTCTGTTTTGTTTTTTGTTTTTTAGTCAGGGTGGGGTAATACTTGTATACCGGTAGCTGTACCTGCCGGGAATTTCTCTCTACTATTTGCAGCTCTCCCCAGAGGAGGCCTCTAGCCTTAGAGATAGCTGTTGCTAATTTGCTCATTGAAGAAAACAAGGTAAGGAGGAGGGGGAAAGAGTTACCAAGGAGATGGTGTGGGGAAGGTACAATGACCCTTGCAATACAGTTCCCCATCGAGCTGTGATTGTCTGCTGCGGCCCCTGAGCCATGTGGGACAGACGGAGGGTAAGAGCCTGTGCCCTGTTCAAGGGACTGACTGCAGGTCATACTCAGTTATACCTCACTTTAACAATATATTCAGCTGAACAGAGTATTATTCTGGGTACTAAAAACTGGGAAATAGAAGATGTTAGAATCTAATTCTTTCCAGACATTAAACCTTGCTCTACTCTATTAGCCCTTACAAAATGCCTATGAAGTGCCCATTCACAAAATCTGTTATTGTTGTTTTTTTATTGTGACTGTGTGTGTGTGTGTGTGTGATCAATAACATTCTTTGAGGAAAATTTGTGAAAGGCTTTGAAATGGACAAATTTAAAAAATTAGATTTCCAGTTGTCTTCTTAATGGAATATGAGGTGTTGTCTAGCATGCCTTTCAATATCATTCTGTGCTTTTCATAACCTGAGCGATTTTACAACTCTGTAAGTTGTAGACAATTGATGGTGATGCCAAAATTCCTTTTTATAGAAATGCAAATGAACTTTGTCAGGGTGAATGTGCAATTGGTTCCACCATAGGGAAGAGGCCAATTTTGCCTCTGTTAGCAAATTCATTTCAGTACTCCTGATTGCCTGTATATATATCTGTTCACTGAAGTCTCCTTTGAATTGGTTTTCACATCTTACTGGTTTCCTCATTAATTAGTGAGTTAAATAAAATATTTGACACATATTCATTTTATATTTGTAGGAAAGCCATGATTTTATTTCTTTTAAAAATTATCGTTTATGCTGCGGAAAACAAACGAAACAAGTTATCAGATATTCACACCTTACTGGCAATGGAGAAAATAGATTAAATGTAAGTTTGTAATTATGAAACGGGGTAGTTTGTGTACAAAGTGAATCTTAAAACTTTACCCACTGGAGCTAGTAAGTTTAAACACAGCATGTTGCTATCAGTGTTCCTTCAGGCGTGGCAGTTCTAAGTCAGAGAACAACTGGCATCTTTACATCTTTTGTTTTCTTCTGTGGGAACTCTTGTTTAAAAAAATTTGTTAATGGTTATTTATTTTTGAGAGAGAAAGACGGAGAGATAGAGCATGGACAGGAGAGGGCACAGAGAAAGGGAGACACAGAATCCGAAGCAGGGTCCGGGCTCTGAGCTGTCAGCACAGAGCTCGATGCAGCGCTGGAACTCACAGACGGTTAGATCATGACCTGGGCTGAAGTCAGACGCTGAACCGACTGAGCCACCCAGGTGCCCCTCTTCTGTGGAAACACTTTATGATCATTGTTATAGGGGTGGGAAAACTTTTCCTGTATCCTCTTATGGTAAGTGAATGAGGCCTACAAATTATGTTGATGATAACAGATTAACAGGAGAAGGGGTTCTTTTGTATGCACTCATGTATTAAACACACACACACTCTCACACACACACACACACACACACACACACTCACACACACACACAAAAGCCCAAAGACATGCTTAGGCCTGCATGCTTTTTAAGGTAAGTAAGGTTTGTTTATGCAGATTCATCTCAGACTTTTTGTCTCCTGTGAGAAGGGTTGTTCTTCCCATGCTGGGTAGGGGAGGGGACACATGTTCATAAAGGTTATTTTATGTTACCTTTACAAAGGGAAATTAATGCCTCAGTGAGAAAGTGGGAGGGCAGAGATTTTTTTCTCCTGTGTCTTCTGTTTATTAATGACTTCAGTTCGAAATAATCCTTATGCCAAACTGGCATATTTTGGGTTGCAACTTCTGATCCACTTTATTGACATCACTTGAACTGTGTTCTATGCCTGCTCTCTGAAACCTGTATAATAATTAAATTGCTTCTTGTGATACAATCACTGAAGGTCCTCTTTAGAGCTTTCAGAGTCAGATCTGGATTTCTGCACAGCTGCGCTGCCTTCCTTTATTTTCTTATCACATCTGGCTCCAGACTTCTTGCACAAAAGAGAACCTAGATTGGATCAGAACTGCTACTTTAGCCAAAATAATTAAAGTTATAACTAGTCCACTCTCCAGAATTTGGAGGGTGATGTCAGAACCAACGCTATTTTATTTTTGAGATTTGTATAGCAGTTCAAACATGTAGGTGCTTAACTGCTATTCTATACTGAACCTCCATGTACTGATATGGAATGATACATTAACTGAAAAAAAGCAAGGCGCAAAACAGGGTCTACAATATGCCACCTTATTTATAAAAAAGGGGGAGAAATCAGAATATGCATGAGAATTTGCTTGTATATCTTATAAATGAATTTGGAAGGATTTATGTTCAACCAAGAAAAGATGGGAACAAAATTGGGCATTTGAGAGACAAGGATGGAAGGGAGATTTTTAGACTATATACTGTTTTATGCTTCTGCTTTTTGAATCTCATGACTGTATTATTTATCTTAAAAAATTAAACATTTTTCAAAAAACTAAAAAATGTCTTGAAAGTAACACTATAGCCCATTAAGCTTCTCTTAAGTTCCAATGTCAACAATATGTTACAAAAATAAAATAAATATTGAAATAAAATGTTAACTATAAAATTTTTAAGGGTGTATATATTTGCACTTACTATATGTGCCAGATTGATGCATCAGGACAAAAGCTCAGGAAGGTATATGCCCCCAACAGATGACCCCCCCCAACGCTCTGAGGAAACAGTCACTATTGGGCAATAACAATATGATGTATAGCCCTTAATTTGTGATCAAAACAGGTTTAAAGAATTAGGGAATTTATATTTGAGAAAAAAAGAAAAGGAAAATTGCAAACATATTACCAACAGCTGATTTTATCCCCTTCTAAAGCTCAGAAAGAAGGATTTCAGTTTCCAGGGGACCTCTGAAAGTACCCACAGAGATGTTTAAGAGTCCTCAAGCACTTTAGTTACAATAAGAGTTATAGTTAACTATATTTTAAGATGTTTCGGAGCTTATCAAGTATTAGTCTGCATTCATGCATAGGTCAAAATATTATACAAGTTTACATTAGAAGTCTTACTAAAAAGAAATACTGACCGGTTTGTAATATTGTTGAAATCCTTAACTCATACAAGTCTGAGTTAACACCTGTCAAGGAAGACCCAGGGCATACAGAGCTTCTATTAACTTTAGGGCCCATCCCTACCTCCATAGTAATCCAAATAAAAGCAACACTAAATCAGAAGGTAAATATCAGAAAGGATGGCAAAAATATTGATTTTCCTTAAGATGACTACTCTAATATGTTAAAATATTAAAATTATAGGATGAAAATGTATAGAAGTGGAAAGTACAGGTGTGGGAGTAAGAGGAGTCTAAATCCTAGCTCCACTATTTATTAATTACATAACCTTGGGCAAATTAGTTAGCTTTTCTGAATCTCTAGTTCTTCATCTATGAAATTCATACCCACCTCTCAAGTATCTGCAAGGAGTAAGACTAGTAAACACTTATGCTTGCTGCACACCAGCCCTGCTCTGAGCACTTTAAGTCTGTTCATCATTAAAATAACTTTATGAGTTAGGTACTCATGTCAAACCCAAAAGGGCTGAGGGACATTGAATAACTTCCCCAAAGTCACACAGCAGATGAATGGCTGAGCCAGGATTTATACCTCAGCAGTGTAGGGCCAGAATGCATACTCTTTACCACCACAGAATACTGATAATGGTTAAGATGCTCAAGTATCACTTACCATGGAGCTTTAATGATCTAATAGAAACTGAATAATGGGGGATTACATAGACAGCATTTTTTTTCTTTTTCAACCAACAATCTGTGCATGAGTATTTGAGTCAGGGACCCAAGCTCCTTCTCTATTTTTGTTCTTCTATCCAACTGGAATTGCTCCCATCCACCTTGTCCAGAACGGCACACATTACAGGCTGCAAGGGGGACTGAAAGGGGACAGGCGGTCATGTGTTCCCTCTTCAACAGCATCTCTGAAATTGTACATCTCACTGTCACTCACTTCCCATTGGCTAGTGTGTGGTCATATGGACACATCCAACTGCCTCTTTAGAGACTATTCTGAAGGGGGGCGGAATGGAGAATAAAGCAAACGAGGAAAAATATTTTAAAATTAAAGAATCTGGGTAAAATGTATATGGGTATTATCTATACTATTCTTGCACATTTTCTGTAATTTTAGTTTTGGTTTTTGGTTTTTTGCCAGAATGCAAAACTTCATCATTAACTAGTCTGAACAAATAAATGAGTGGAGGGGCACCTGCATGGCTCAGTCAGTTGAGCATCGGACTTCAGCTCAAGTCATGATCTCAAGGTTTGTGAGCTCAAACCCTGAGAAGCACTCCCTGGTGTCAGCACAGGGCCTGCCTCAGGTCCTCTGTCTCCCTCTCTCTGCCCCTTCCCCTCTCTTTAAAATAAATAAACGTTAAAAAAAATCTTTAAAAAAAAAGATGAGTGGATACACCTAAAGACATGGATAGCTTATCTGTCAGGCGCAGGCAGGGTGAAGAAGGCAGGGGGAGGGGTAGGCCTAGGGTATTTCCTTCTAACCCATCAGAAATGGAATCCCAAGGAAAGAAAGCCTCAAGTTCCCTCCACCTAGCTGTGGGCCCTGTGACTATGTCACTCAGGGAGGCCCAGAACAGCAGCTGAGGACAGGAGGCTAGGCCTGGGGAAAGATAGATAGAGTGGTCCTACACTGACATCGCGGGGGGGATTCACGCGCTGAGGGTTCTGCAGCCAGGACATCACCAGGCAGAGATGGGCCGCATGAAGATACTCATCCTCCGCTTAGTGTCCTCAGAGCTCCGGAAGTTGGCCAAACTGATGAAGAAGCTGTAGGCAGCCTCACAGGTGCACCACTTCCGCCTGAGCGGGAGGCCGCAGGAGCTGAACGTCGTGCCCAGGAGGTTCGTGTAGTTCAGTGTTGAGAACACTCATTTGCTGGCGGCTTGTACCCCAGCGCTTTGTCTGGCTCCTCCGTGGGCCCGACGTATTGTTCGCGGACTCGTTGGGTGGGAGGTTGTTTTCCTTCCCTCTGTAAGTTTAGTTTTAAAGTAAAAGGGTTTTAAAAATCTATTTATGTCTGGGAAAAATATCAGTATCTACTACTTCAAAATTGAATGCCAGGCGCTGCGCAAAGTACTTGTGGCAAAACTTGTTTTCCCAGTATCTATTCTTACTTACCAAAATTAATATAATCTTGATGGGCGGGAGTGGGGGAATCCTGACACCTGTTTTTCTTTTCTTTTCTTTTTTTTAAAATTGAAGTATAGTTGACATACAATGTTATTTTAGTTTTTAGGTGTAGTTGATTCAACATAGTTGATTGAACATCTATGTACATTACAAAATGTACAAGTTATCAGCCACTGCTTTTTTTTTAATGTTTTATTTATTTTTGAGAGAGAGAGAGAGAGAGCGTGAACAAGTGAGGGTCAGAGAGAGAGGAAGATACAGAATCTGAAGACGGGCTCCAGGCTCTGAGCTAGCTGTCATCACAGAGCCCCATGCAGGACTCGAACCCATAAACCCTGAGGTCATGACCTGAGCCAAATTCTGCCGCTTAACCGACTGAGCCACCCAGGCGCCCTCCAGCCACTGCTTTTTAATGTAAAGTTTATTAGAGCACAGATTTGTGTATTTTTTATGGCTGCTTTTGTGCTACAACAACAGTTAAGTAGTTGCCACCAAGACCATCTGGTCCACAAAGAAAATACTCACTCTCAGGCCCTTTACAGAGACAGTTTCCCAAACCCTGCTCTAAACCAGTAGGTCTCCTGAACTTTAATGAGAATTAGACACACACACACGTATACACACACACATTTTCTGAGCCATTTGTATCACACTCCTTTACCCCTTAATACTTAGGAGTGTATTTCCTAAGAACAAAGATATTTTTTACATAACCGTAGTATAGTAATCAAATCCACGAAATATAAAATGAATCAATACATTTATCCAACATTCCGGTTTTGCCAATTGCCCCAATAATGTCCTTTACAGCATTTTTTCCCTCCTCTTACACAGAATGTGGTCCAGGATCACATATTGCATTTTTGTTATCTTTTTTGTGAGTTGTTTTTCATGTTGTTTCCCTATTTTCAATAGGACTTTTAATCTTTTTTCCAGTGTTTAGAAATTATTTCTGTATTAGAAGTGTTAGCCCCTTTTCTCTGATACATGCTGCAAAACTTTTCTTACAATTTTGTCATTTGACTCTTGACTTTGCTTATGGTATGTTGCTGCTTGTGCACCCATGCAAGAAGGTTTTTTAATGTGAAACTTATTTTTACATCTGAATTTTGAGTCATACTTAGAAGCATTTTCTACACTGACATTAAAGTTGTATTCACCAGTATTCTGTATTCCTTCCAGTGCTTGTATAGTTTAATTTTTTACATTTTGATCTCTGATTCATTTGGAGTTTATTTTTATGTGAGGTGTGAGGAATGAATCTAATTTCATCTTTTCTCAAATGGCTGCCCAGTTGTCTCAATAGCATTTATTAAAAACTCCATCTTTGGGGCACCTAGGTGGCTCAGTCGGTTAAGTGTCCAACTTCAGCTCAGGTCATGATCTCATGGTTCGTGAGTTCCAGCCCCGCATCAGGCTCTGGGCTGACAGCTCAGAGCCTGGAGCCTGCTTTGCATTCTGTGTCTCCCTCTCTCTCTCTGCCTCTCCCCCACTCACACTGTCTCTCTCTTTCAAAAATGAATAAACATAAAATTTTTTTTTTTTTAAAAAGTCCATCTTTGCCCCAGGGATTCAAGATCCCATCATTATCATATATGAGATTTCCGTACTCATTTGGGTCTATTTCTGGACTTTTAATTCTATTTCATTGGTCTGTTTGATTATGCGTGTGCTGGATCATATGGTTCTAATTATGGGCATCTTGCAGAATATTTTAATAGCCGGCATGGCTATTCCCTCCCAAAGTAGCTTTTACTTTGCCATGTTTTCCTAGATATTCTCGGATGTTTATTTTTCCATATAAACTTTATTTTCTATCAACTTGTCTAGCTCCAGAAAAAAAAAAGTGTTGGTGTTTTTATAGGGATCATCTTAAAATTCAAATTAGGTACAGAAGTGATATGTTAATGATTTTGAGACGAAAATGAAGGACATATTTCCGTTCATTTCAGTCTCTTTGTCTTTCAGGAATGTTTTATAACTTTCTTTGTATATGTATTCAACAGTTTTTGTAAAGTCTGTTCCTAAATATTTTATCTTTTTTCGATGCCTCTGTAAAGGGGCATTAAGAGATTTGAGATTTAAGAGATTTGAATATTGCATGTTAATTTTACATCCTGCTACCTTACTTAATCACTTTATTTTTACCAAAGTTTCATAGGGAATTTTCTAGGGTAGCACTGCCCAATTGAAATATATTGTAGTCAGATATGTGATTTTAAACGTTCTAGTAGCTAAATTAAAAAGTTATGAGAAACAGATGAAATAAAGTTAATAGTATATTTTATTTAATTCGGTATGTCAAAATATCATTTTAGCATATTATCAATAGTAAAATTATTAACAAGATATTGTAAATTCTTTTTTTATATAAGGTCTTCAAAATTGAGTGTGTATTTTACATTTACAGCATATTTCAATTTAGAGCTTAAAATTTTTATCAGAAATATTTTGTGAATTTAGATTTCATAAGTTTACAGTTGGAAAAGTATATTCACACATCCAAATTGTTCCAAACATACTTAAAAGTTTTCTTATCATTGAAGCAAATACCAGAAAAAATCATTTCCCTTTAATATTGACATCCACATTGACAAAATTGGTTCTTCTTTTTTTAGAAGAACTGATTTGAGTGTAACAAAAGCATCTATCTGTTAAGAAAATTCACAAATTCTTATGTGAACTTAGTAGTACTAACATCAAATCCAAAAGGGTATTTCATAAATTGAAATTCAGGCTTCAAATAAGGAAAATAAAGCCTCCCAGAGGTAACCCTTAACCAACGGGGTATCACAACCTGGATAAATACTCCTTCATGCTATCGTTTATGTGGACAATTCCGAGAGCCATTCTGTATGCTTCTCAGGAGATGACATAGGACCTATCCTCAATGATGACCTTGATAATGCACCCTTACATGGTCAACTTTCCCTCCTGCCCTGTCTCATTCCTTCCTGTGCTTTACTCTGGCCCCATGGAATCATCTCCTTCAAAAACTACTGGCACTTAAGTCCTTATCTCAGGCTCTTTTTTCAAAGGAAATTCAAACAAAGACAGGGATCTACGAAGTTTGGAGCATGGGGCATGTGTAAAAAAAGTTGGAGCGTTTGTAGAAAAACAAAGTAGAAATATCTGCTAAGACCTGAAAATATTGTTCTGGAGCTTGAGTGAAAAGTGAGAACTAGAAACATGGATTTAAACTTGTTTCTTATTAAATTAAGTAAGGAGAAGGACAGTGTTAAAACTGTAGTCTGTATTGTAGCTGTGTAAGAGAATATTTTTATCTTTATTCTAATTTTTTTAACATTTATTCATTTTTGAGAGACAGAGAACGAGCGGGTGAAGGGCAGAGAGAGGGAGAAACAATCAAAGCTGGCTCCAGGCTCTGAGCTGTCAGCACAGAGCCCGATGCGGGGCTGGAAGCCATGGACCGCGGGATCATGACCTGAGCCGAAGTCGGCCGCTTAACCGACTGAGCCACCCAGGTGCCCTGAATATTTTTATCTTTAGGCATATACAACTGATTCTTGAAAGTTCGGAAGTAATATGCGTATGCATGTATGTATACGTGTGTATGTATGTATGTAGAGAGAGAGAGAAAAGAGAGAAGAGATAGAGGTTCTGGGTAAAGAGTATATGCGTGTTCCTTGTACTATTCATGGAACTTTTCTGTAATGAAATTATTTCCAAATAAAGTTTCAAAGAAACTATTCTAGAGTTTGTTTTCGAAAACAGCAAATGTCATTCATATAACTTCAGAGTCAGCAGCAGCCTTTTATCTATACCACCTCCCTATAAAAAAAATTTCTGGACAATGCTGACAAGTTAATATTCTTAAAGGCTCCACATTTGGGCTCACGAAAAAAGAAAGTAAAGGAAACATTCACTCGGAAGTGATTATAAACAGTCACACTTTCCCCCACTTGAAAACAAAAGGTAATGTTGGCTATTGCCATTAAAATCTTGGCTGCCCTTTCCCTTATCTTGATGACCTGGTTTGCAGAGGCACTGTGAAAATTCATTAGAAAATGGTAAACAGCTGAGATGCTGAGTTCAAAGGTCATGCACTGATATAATTTCTTCCCTGGTTTTCTTGGAAACTTTGGTCAGGAAATCTCTTGCTGAGGTAGTGAGCAAAGATAACACAGATCTGGTGGGGAGAAAGTCTGTTTATGAACAAAAGATGCACTTTCCAGCAACTTGAGTAGATGTGAGGCAGAACTAACTTGTCAAGGCTGGGAGAACTTTTGCAACTGATAGTATACAATTCCTTCACTCTCCAGAGTTCCGTGGGACAACTCAAAACTGTCATCCGCTCTAGATGCTCATTTGCAGCTTCCACTGTTTTTAAATGATACCTGCCAAGTCATCATCTGTCTAGGCTTAAATATATTCAGCACCAACCAGCTCTTTACACCTGAAACAGCACGATGAGAGTCTGTGTCCTTGTATACACAAAGATCTATTATAAGTCATTATTTTTAATAGTAATAAAAACTAGGAAGAATTCAAATGTCAATCAATAGAAAAACTGTTAATTCACTGAAATTCTAAGCATAATTAAAAAGAATACGTTAGAGGGGTGCCTGGGTGGTTAAATCGGGTAAGTGTCCAATTCTTGATTTCAGCTCAGGTCATAATCCTATGGTTGGTGAGATTGACCCCAGCATCAGGCTCTGCTCTACCAGTGCAGAGCCTGCTTGGGATTCTCCCTCTCTGTATCTCTGTCTCTGCCCCTTCCTTCCCTGTTTGTGTATGCTCTCTCAAAATAAAGAAATAAACATTAAAAAAATAATACATTGAATCTATATACATCTATTTGAAAAAAGCCTGCAGTATATTGTAAGCAAAAATAAGAGATAATAAACTAGTTTACATAATGTTCTGATTTTATACAAAAAACTGTAAAGTTTATATCCATCTGTAAAAAAAAAGTAGTCTAGAAGGATAAATTCCAAAGAATTTCACACTATCACCAGTGGTTTCCTGTGGGGAGGATCGTGGAAACAACTCATTCCCGCTTTTTTGTTTCACTGGAGGAAGAGTTTCCCTTACACTTCTGACCTTGGCCCTTCTTCCTATTCCACTCCTTGGAGGTGTCTGGGTAATATGATGGAATAAGATTATTCTCTCCAACTCCTATTTCCAGGTAAGGAGCAGGCATTAGAGAAATATCACTCCTATATAGGGTAGGGGGTTAGGCTTGCAGAAGAGATGAACAGGTGTAAACTAGTCACATCATGTCTTTCCCTCTGTTGGGAACCAGACCTCAACAGAACCCACTCCTTTGCTCCTCCATTCCATGCTGTAAGTTTTATGAAGGTGGACCTTCTTAGGTTGTATAGTGTTTCTGAAGACAGGGACATTTTAGTGCTTTCCTGGGGTTTGGTATTAGCAAGGCTTACTGCTGCCTCCCAGTTAGGCCTCATTCTATAGTAGTTGTAACAGTAACAAAGCTGACATTTTGGTGTCTGTCTGCCTGACTCTTTATCTCCTTGGTTCTGAACTTGGATGAGTAATAAATATCATTCACTGGAAGCCTGTGAGTATGAAAACAATATTCTCTTTTTATTTTTTATGCTTATATATTGTTTGAATTTTTGTAATAGAGGATGTATTACATATAGAGATATATATATGTATATATAGATACATTTAGATATAGAGATGTAAGATCATAAAACCAAATCTTCAGAGTTTTTACCTAGTATTAGGATTTCTGTCTCCTCTTTGATTTGTATTCTTTATACTTTAATTGCTTAAAGCAACCACATTGCCATTCAAGCATAGAAGTGTTTTGCCTTAACACATCCTCTACTCCCTTGGCCACTGGACACTAATTCTCTTGTTCCATATGTATCTTTTCCCTTATGGTTTAAACCATCCAATTTGCCTGCTCTCAAGAAGGCCACTGCCTCTTTATTCCATTAACTCTTACCTGTTCTGACTGGGAAAGAAAGCTACCTCTATTTTTCTAGGCCCCCCCCCCCCTGGATAATTTTGCTTTGGTGACAGCCAAAATACTGTCTCCCAAGCATTAATGGAACATCTCCTTAATTTTCTATCTCATGGCCTTCAAAAATATAAAATATTATGTCCTCTCAAATCTTTTTTTTCTCTAGGCAAAATATTCCCAGTTTTTTTAAACTGTATGTCATATGACATGGTTTTGATTCCCTCTAATATTTTGGGTACTTTCCTTGGAATGGCCCCCAATTTGTTGATAAACTTCCTAAAAGTTGTTAAAGAATGATGCCCAAAGTGAAAGAGTTCTCTGCATGTGACCTGACTAGTGCTGAATAGAAAACCTACTTGTTATAAGGATGGCATACTCTTACCACAGTGGAAGGAGTGGTGGTGTGCTCTCACGGTATATGTCACATTGGTCTTCATGTCAGGGATTCACTCATACTGGGCTTACTGTGATAGAAAACATAGAAATCACTTTCATCCATGCTATTGGTGAAATAGATTCATTACTGTCAACATATAAATATCTCAGTTAACTTGCAGGCTAAATTATAAAAGCCCCCATATTTTCTATGGTGATCATCCCTTCACAACCAAATACCATCTCTTTCTACCTTCTATTCACTCAACTCAGGTGAATCTCACTTTCTCTTCTCTGAGTTATTTAAAGTTACTCTTGTAAATGATGCTAATAAGAAAAATCTGATCGTCTGTTTTCAGGTCCAGTGCTGACCTCTGTAATGAATTTGATGTTGATGGCCATTCCCTCTTTTTTGGGTTCCAGACACTGTTGACTTCCAACTCTTATACCACTCCTCAAGGTTCCCTTCTATTCTAGACAATTTCTCTTTAGGCATTTCTCCCAAATCTGACTCTGTCATCATCCTGCTTAAAATAGTCAGTGTCTCTTTAGAGTAATGGTTCACAAGCCAGTTGTATATTGGAATCACCTGGGGAGCTTTTTAAAAAATATTTATTTATTTATCTATTTTAAGAGAGAGAAAGGGAGCACACAAGCAGGGGAGTGGCAGAGAGAGAGGGAGAGAGAATTCCAAGTAGGCTACGCACCGTCAGTATAGAGTCCAACTCAAGGCTTGATCTTATGAACGTGAGATCATGAACCTGATCAGAAATCAAGAGTTGGATACTTAACTGACTGAGCCACCCAGGTGTTCCTGAATCACCTGGGGAGATTTTAAAACCCATATAAACCCAGGCCCCATCCCAAATGAAGTGAATCAGAATTAGCCGGGATAGGCCAGGATTTAAAAACCACCAGAGATGGCCCTTACCTTTTTGTTCAACTTAATCTCTTTTCCCTTACCTAGTGATCTAGAATAGGAAATGGAGTTCTTCAACACTTGCTGTTCCTTCTTTCTAGTTTGTACTTGTCATTTTAAGTGTCATCTCCTAGGTCTACATCTTCCCTAGGTCTACATCTCCAACCCCACACTATTTTTTTTCCTTACTGTCCAATTCCTTTGACTTGATAGAGAGACAGGGTTTAGGTTGGTTCAGACTGGTGAGGCTGCAGGCATGCCCAGATCCATGGGCCAAGCAGAGTAGGGTGGGGTGGAAGGCATGGTGTACAGAGGGGTGGCACTCATTTTCCTTCCAAAATTTTCACATCCATGTGCATACACACACACACACACACACCCCTTGTGAATAAAAACTGAGTCTTCTTCAAATACCTCAGATTGTATAGACAGGAAAAGAAAGCATGTGGGGAAGAGGTAAAGGATGTAGGAAGATTGTCTTATAATTAAAGAATCAGGACAAAGAAGGATGGAGTAGACTGAGGGTAATAAAGGAAGAGCTTGTTTTTTTGGCAAGGGACCTAGGGTGATTGAAATGAGAAGTTTGGGACTGACAGGGAGGAACATTCGTGGGGTTACATAGAAGGTGAAGTGGGATGTGTGTGGTCTGATCAGCTGTCTGCAGCTTCTTTTTTTTTTTTAACTAAATTTATTTATTTATTTATTTATTTATTTATTTATTTATAATCTCTATGCCCAACATGAGGCTCAAACTTAAAACTCTGAGATCAAGAGTCGCATGCTCTTCCGACTAAGCCAACTAGACACCCCTGTCTACAGCTTCTCATCACCAGTTCTTGATTTTGAACTAGGGTTGAGATTAAGGTCATTGGTTTGTTGTTTGTGGTCAACTTCTTTCTAGTTTTAAATATTTCATGTTCTGCTTGTTTCAAAGAGAAGCTGTCATGTGATCTTGCTTGCTGTCTTGCTGTCTTATGATGTCATTTGCAAACTCTTTTAGTAGTTCAAAATAGAAAATCATAATGTTGCCTACCAAACACCTATTTCCATTTGCCCCATAAATAGCCTCTTTCCCATACAGTATGTGCTTTTAAGAAACCAGATTCCCATCCCCACCTCCTGATCATGATTAAAGTTTAGAGCACTTCCTCTATGGCATTTCCCAAGGGACTGTTATTGGTCTGGGGTGTACCTAACCCCAAATTGAATTGGTTAGAAGATAGGGTTTCTCTTCTTCTGGACAGGAAAAAGAACATTTGTAGCCTGATGCCTACTGACAGCCATTTTCGAGCAAAGAGAAAAATAAAAGGTTAAAGCCATTTCTGAGTGCAGCAAAGCAGAGGGATGCAAAGAATCCAGATCCTTAATGACATTGAGCCATTAAATTAGCCAAATTTTTGATCCTGTCTTATCTCTGGACTGTTTGTTATATGAGAAAATATATGTTAGCATTTAAGCCATTTGAAGTAAGGATTTCTGTTACTGTAGCCAAAAGCACCTTAACATTCATCTGGATGTAACTTAAAAAGATTAAATGCCTTAAACTCACTTTAATTAGATTATTAACTCCTCATAATCTTTTCAACCCACCTCCCTGTGTCAATTAAACTTCTAGTTTCTCTCTGTCCAGTCAATGGTTTATCTCCTTTAGAGTAACAAGTACATGAAATGTTCTTATCTGTTTGTAGTCTAATTCCACTAGCATGTAAATGGGACAAGAGCAGCAACCTCATCTAGTTTATTTGCTCGGATATTCCTAGCAAGGCACCTAGAACATTTGATCCCCTTTAGGGCGCAGTAAATATCTGTTGCATATATATATATATCATATATAAGCAAATCAATGAATCTCAGTTAAAATATATTTTAATTTACAGAGGAAAAGAAAAGACTCTGTATAGTAGATTCTAACTAATTCAATTAATTAGGAAATTTTTCACTGAGAAGTATTAATGATGTGAAATTGTTAACAGACAGGCATGCATATTTAGGAGCTGGTTATAAAAAAGGAATGCTAAATGTGTACAAATTCCTTCTTAAATATGATAATTTTACAATATTATTTGGATTATTGTTACTATTTTTAAAGATTTTCTTTTTAAGTAAACTCTACACTCAACACAGGACTTGAACTTACAACCATGAGATCAAGACTTTCATCCTCTACTGACTAAACCAGCCAAGTGCTCTGATTTGGATTATTTTATTTTATTGTTTTGTATTGTATCTGTTTTTCTTCTATTACTTTTTTAAATTTGGAGTATTTTAAACCTTTTTAAACTTGAAGTGTTTACTTACTAAGAAGAACAAATGCCATCTCAAGAATGCTTATGATCAGACCCAGCTTAAGACCTGGGACAGCAATCACCAAAAGCAATTCTCCTTATTGTCCTAACTACCTAACTACTCTACCACATGTAGCCACTCAAAATCTCTGAAGATTGTGAAAACTTCCTAAACTCTGTCTTAGTTTGTTCAGGCTGCTATGACAAAACACCATAAACTGGCTAGCTTATAAATGACAAGTATTTACTTCTCATCATTCTGAAGACACTGGCAGATCCAGTGTCTGATAAGAGCCTGCTTCCTAGGTGGCTGCCTTTTACCTGAAAAGTCACATGGTGAATGGAGCTAAGGATCTTTTGGGGCCTTTTTCATAGGGTCACTGATCCTGTTAGTAAGGACTCTGCCTACATGACCTAATCACCTCCCAAATACCCCATGTCCCAATACCATTATTTTAGAGGTAGGGTTTCAACATGAATTTTTCAGGAAGACAAACATTCAGACAATAGCTCAGACAGACAAAAAATGGCAGAAGCAAGAATTGAAACTTAAGGTATCTAACTGCAAAGGCTGTATTTTTTTGCAGTTTAAGATGTTTTCCAGTAGATCAAAGTTTGATAACATGTCAGACATGAAAAGTAAGATGGAGAGAAAGAAGAGTTTAGACTCTTTTGGAAAGGAGGAACCTGAGATTTACAAAATCACCTGCTTTTCATAGGTCTTAAAATGCTTGTGCTTAATCAAAAAGTGAAGGTCATGTTAATAAGGGGCTGGATATTGTTAAGTAAAAATCAGTATCAGGCAATACCTACAAACAGCATACACGACATTCCATCCTGGAAGGGCACCATCTCCAGCATCATCACCATCAAATAATTCTTATGTTTTTTAATGTTTATTTATTTTTGAAAGAGAGAGAGAGCAAGTGCACACACTGGAGAAGGACAGAGCAAGAGGGAGACACAGAATCTGAAGTAGACTCCAGGCTCTGAGCTGTCAGCAAAGAGCCTGATTGAGAGCTCGAACCCATTAACCTGAGCCAAAGTCAGACACTTAACTGACCAAGCCACCCAGTTGCCCCAAATAATTCTTATTAAAGAACCTACTGAA
The DNA here is from genome assembly GCA_028646485.1 of Cryptoprocta ferox. Classification (NCBI taxonomy): domain Eukaryota; kingdom Metazoa; phylum Chordata; class Mammalia; order Carnivora; family Eupleridae; genus Cryptoprocta; species Cryptoprocta ferox. Next base: position 131,382,346 of record CM053567.1, on the reverse strand, counting down.
TGACGTATGAGGTGTTAGAAATTAACCCAAGGATTTGAAGTGATAAATTTGATACTCAAAAGATCTTATTTCTCGAGTTAACCACAATTAATGGGAAAGCTCAAATGTGTTGACGGTATGTTAGCATGAAACAATTATGGTATGGATCTTTGCCAAGGAACTTTGTTTCTTTCTTCTTATTTCCTTGCATTGGAACTAAATATATGATTAGTAAGAATTTGTCCAAAGTATATACAGTGGGAAAATGCTGAACTGGCAACTGTATCTACATATTGAAATTAAATGGCAAATACTTGTTCTCTCACCTTGCATATTTACAGTAGTATTTTGTTTCCTCTGTGAGATTCGTACTGCATGTAACATAAATGAAAATAAAAATGTCTTGAAATAATGAGAATCTATAAGGTCATTTGTTATATTTGTGATAAGCTTTGAAATGTGGTATTAAAAACATGTAAGTTTTTTAAAAATTTAGCCTATTAGCATTCATTTCGAATCTTTTCCCACTCAAACTAACATTTGATGTAGTTACTGCTTTATTTTTCTCAATATAAATGTAAAAAAGGACTTCAGTTAAAACAAGACACACAGCCCCAAATTTGAGATTCCCAGTTTTTGGCAAGTTCTGTTATAAAGGTTAAAAAGTTTCCTTGGGAAGCACCTGGGTGGCTCAGTCGGTTAAGCATCCGACTTTGGCTCAGGTCATGGTCTCATGGTTCATAGGCTTGAGCCCCATGTCAGGCTCTGTACTGACAGCTGGGAGCCTGGAGCCTGCTTCAGATTCTGTGTCTCCCTCTCTCTCTGCCCTCCTCCACCCCTACCCTGCTTGTACTCTGTCTCTCTCTCTCTCTCTCTCTCAAAAATAAATAAGCATTAAAAAGTTTCCTTGGACTTCTAATGGGACTGGGAGCATGGACAACTTTGCATTTATGCACCATGTTCCTGGTTACCTTTTTGGCCAAAGCTAAGATTAACGCTCTCCTAACGAAGACTAACACTTTCCGTAATGCAATCTGTTTTATCACCTGTTGTCTAAATATTCTATTTGTTTTCTTTCACAGTTGTTAGAAAATTACTCTGTTTACAGTTTGAGTTCACACAACTTCTGTGAGTCTTTCATTAGAATGAAATCAATTCTATAGCTAGATTAATAGAAAATATTTGCTTAAGTTGTAAACGATCTGATTAGTCGTTGTTGAAGGGAGAGCTAAGTGATTCAGAAGAGGAAATAGAATATGAAGTATCTCAGCTACCACTGGCCAAAAGCCATATAAATACCAGAGCTGTTGAGTGGCCTGCAAGACATAAATTGATTCTGGTTATCAGGCAGGTGTTTTTGGCCTCTAACAGTTGCATTTCTTGGCTTCCTCTGTTCTACAGCGTTAGGTATAAATCCAGAGAGCAAAAGAGCCTACAGGACAAAACTACTGAAAGTGACTTGATTCAGCTGGTAAAGGGAAGCTGGTCTTGTCCTGGATTTAAGCAAGCATTGGTGCATCATCTTTTATAAACATAACACTTAAGAAAATTACATATTTAAATTTTGAAAAGCTGTTCTTGGGTCTTTCATCTTCATACTTTTCTTTGAAAATCATGCTTTTGGTAACTGTAATTGAGCACCACAAAAAGTTAAATAATATAAATACAAATGATAAATTCTTATTAGGAAATGAAATGCTGTGGCTAACATTTTAGTTCTGGAAAAATATTTTCTATTTTAGATGAAAAAGATGTGTGCATTTAGGAAAGAAATACAGAAAAGACTCCATCTAGAAAATATGTACCAATATTTAGGAGCCACAGAGAAATTAAAACCCATGGCTATGCCTACATAGTGACAAATACTCATTTAATTATATGAATTCAGTCAACAAAGTAAATTCCATGAAAATTAATAAAAGCCTCTTCATTTTTATTTTCTATTGAAATAAACAGTTGATAAATAGAGGATATTTAAAAATTCTTAATATTTTATTTTATTTTATTTTAGAGACAGAGTGTGAACAGGGGAAGGTCAGAGAGAGAGGGAGAGAGAGAAATTCAAGCAGGATTCTCACTGTCAGCACAGAGGCCTAAGAAGGGGCTTTAACTCATGAACCGTGAGATCATGACCTGAGCAAAAATCAACAGTAGGATGCTTAACTGACTGAGCCGCCCAGGCACCCCTTAATATGATCTTTTAAATATTTGTTGTTATTTTAATCACAAAAGGAATGCATGTCCATTATGGAACATTTGGAAAATATGAAAAAAAATCCAAAACCAAAATCAAATTATCCATAAATCTACCTTTGAGGTATCATCACCATTACATCTGTAGTGTATGTCTTTTAGACTTTTCTATGAATAGATTATGTATATGCTTAAACAAAATTGTATGCACTATTTTGTCACTCATTTTCCCCCTCAATATTATGCACAGTTTTTCTTTATTCTGCTACATTTAATCTTTTATGATTGATATAAAAATTGTTGCCAATGTTTTGTTATAAATATAGCTGCAATAAATGTCTTTGTAAATAAATTTGTTTATCTACCTTCCATTATTTCATTAGGGAAATATTAGCACTGGATTCTAAGATAAACAGTTAGACTTTTAGAAACTTTGAAATAAATTATACTCACAGATAGTGATAAGAAGGCTAGTTTTCCAATGACCTAGCTAACACTGGGTATTATTAGCCACCTGTTTTCTTTCATGTGTAGACAGAGCACAATCTAACAAGTGCAAGAGGTGGACAAATATATATATTTCCTTCTAAATGGTCCAGAGATTTCCCTGGAGTTTTCTTTATGCTTGAATATGATGTGAGTCAAAACCAAGTCTTCAAAACCAAGACGGAGGAACTAAATTAACATAATTTCGGCCACTATGTCCATAATTTCCCTTGTCTGACTCATTTGTCCCTTGTACATTCATGTGTCTTAGCTCTGAGGCTGTCTTTGTTTCAAGTTACTCAGTAAATTACAAAAGTCAGATCAGTAGCAAAAGAAGTGAGTTGGAACACAGTACAGAGGAGAGACCTTTATCTCTACAAAATTCAATGTTTTATTAAAGTGTATTTGTCTATTTATCCATGAGACTAAGAAGCTATGATTTGTTTAATCTTTTATTAGCCACAACAAAGTAGGTATATTTAAAACAAAAACAAATTAGTTTCCTAGAAAAATTCCAAAGGCATTACACTATCACAGGCACCAAATTTTCTGAAAGAACCAGATAGTAAATATTTTAAGCCAGGCTTGAAGGCCAATAATTGTGTCTGGCACAATTATTCAACTCTGCCCTTGTAGCATGAAAACAGTAATGGACAATATGTAACCAAATGAGTGTGGTTGTGTTCCATAAAACTTTATTCACAAAATTATGCAACTGGGTAGACTTGGGGTGCCTGGGTGGCTCAGTCGGTTAAGCGGCCGACTTTGGCTCGGGTCATGATCTCATGGTTCGTGGGTTCGAGCCCCTGTCAGCTGTGCTGACAGCTCAGAGCCTGGAGCCTGCTTCAGATTCTGTGTCTCCTCTCTCTCTGCCCCTCCGTAGCTCTCTTGCTCTGTCTTATCTCTCTCTCTTTCTCTCTCTCTCTCTCTCTGTCAAAATAAATAAATTTTTTTTTTTTTAAATTATGCAGCTGGGTGGATTTGACCTTCAGGCTGTCATTTGCCAAGCCCCTGCTCTATCTTACTGTTTGACCATAAAGAAAAAATACACTGAGGAATATTTGTATAATTATCTTCCTGAAATGAAATCATTTTCACATGAAGTGAAATTATTCTTTTTTTAAATTTTTTAAATATTTTTTATTTATTTTTTGAGAGACAGAGAGAGACAGCGTGAGCAGGTGAGGGTCAGAGAGAGAGGGAGACACAGAATCTGAAGACAGGCTCCAGGCTCTGAGCTAGCTGTCAGCACAGAGCCTGACATGGGGCCCGAACCCACGAACTGCGAGATCATGACCTGAGCTGAAGTTGGACACTTAACTGACTGAGCCACCCAGGCGCCCCAAAGTGAAATTATTTTTTACATTAAGAGGTGATTTTTATTAAGGATCTGTTGAGAGGGATCACATGAAGCCACTGACATTCTAAGAAAGGGCCATTGCATTGGGAGAAAGGACATAGAAGGTAAGAGTCAAAGAAAAAGGCTAAAGTTGAAAGGTTCTCCATAGGACTTCCTTTGCCTCATCCAAATAACACTTAATATCGAAACTCTTCTGAAGTACTTTAGACCTTATAAATCTTCGTGGATAAGGACAAAGATAAACCTCAAAGCAAAATCAAAGCTCTGCTCAGTGCAAAGGCACAACTGTACATTACCAGGCAATGAAAAACAGCCATAATCCTCTTGATTATTGTGTTATTAGTACTGGCAGGTTTGTTTTACCTGATGGTTTATCTTGGTACTTATTTGGGAGATATTTTTTAAAAGTTAGCTATCATAGCTATAAAATAGGAAAGGAGTGATAAACGACTTGAAAGAGCTTGCAAGAAGCACAGAAGGGCAGAGGAAATGTTCAAATGGAAAGTCAGAACCAACATGTGGTTCTTTTACAACACAGCTTGATTTAGATGTGTCATATTGTATACATTTTTACAGTGTCACTTTGGCTTTATGAATAAAAGGACTTCTCTACCAAAGGGCTAATCTATTCAAAAGTTCAGAAGAGAGTTTGTATTATTTTCCTCCATGACACAAGCCCTTCTGCCAGTTTAGGTCTGTGTTGCAGATTAATGGTGGTTACAAACCCTTTGATATTCCTACTGAGAAATGGACTCTATACCCTCTCATATTCTCTGACTAATAGAACGCAGTGGAAGTGACGTCATGCCCGTTTCCAGGCCCAGACCTTAAAAGCCCAACCATTTTCATTTTCTGTCTCTTGTAACATTTGCTCTTAGAGCTCTGAGCTGCTGAGTGAGAAGACCCACTACCCTGTTGAAAAGTAAAAAGTCCAACTACCCTGGAATACAGAGAAGGCCTGATACTACATGAGGAAATAGAGGGCCCCAGGTCTCTAACCATCCCATCAAAGCACCAGGCATGCACGCAAAATCATCATGGACCTCTTAGACTGACTTAGTTACCAGTATATTGAGCAGAAGAATCACCCAGCTAAACTGTTTCCAATTTTCATGACTCATAAAACTGTGAGATACAATAAAAGGCTTGTTATTTTAATCCACTAAATTTTGGTATGGTTTGTAACATAGTAATAGGTGACTTGAACAGCATGTATCCATGACAAATATCAAGAGATATTTATATGCATTCTATAGCAATAACTTATTTTGTGTTTCTTTCTTTTATTTTCTGGTTACTTTCAAAAACATACACATCCCTGGTGTTTGTCACTCCATGGGTATAGTCATCTGAAAGTTATATTTCACTTCCTAAACAATAAACTTCATTAAGAAATTTCTAAGATTTTTATTGACTCCTGATTACCACTTAAAAAACAACTTTTGAAAATTTTTAAAGCCTGCCACAGAACCAGTGTTTATTGGCAGGCAGATCTTAAAAATAAGCAATAGACCAAAGAGCTGAATTTAATATTAATTTCATAGCCAAATCCAACTTAATTACCTTGTTCAATGATTTCCAATCCCAGTTTTAAAATGCATCATTAATGCATTCAAGCAGTCACAAAGTTCTCCAGAATATCTCAAAAAAGTACACTTTTCTTTCATTCGAATCAGAATAAAAATGTAAAACATGTCAAACAGCAGAAATTTGGGGAAGGAGCAAATGGTACTTTCTATGCATAAATAAAATCCTTCAGAATATAGAGTAGGTACCATAAGAATAAGTCGTACACTTGTATATATACTGTATTGGTATTTCCACCTGGTATTATCATGTATGTAATTCCACAGTACATACTATTCTCTCATGTAAGAGCAGGAAATTTGGGGGCACCTGGGTGGCTCACTCATTTAAGCTTCTTACTTTGGCTCAGGTTATGATCTCATGGTACATAGATTTGAGCCTACATCAGGCTCTGTGCTACAGCTCAGAGCCTGGAGCCTACCTAGGATTCAGCGTCTCCCTCTCTCTCTCTGCCCCTCCCCCACTTGTGCTCTGTCTTCTCTTTCAAAAATAATAAACAAGAAAAAAGGAGGGAAATTTGTTGAATGGCTGTAATTACCTAGCTTCTCATCTCAAGACATCCACTAGTTAACTCATGAAAATACATATATATATATTTTAATATGAAGAAAGACTTAGTTTATAACAACAATCTTTTTCTGTAGAAATTACTTTCTAACACAGCCTGGCATGGTGTAGTATTTTTCAAAAAGAGTGAAATAGAATTTGATTCCTCAGGTTAGTAACATGTGTTAATTGGATTTAAAATTCCTTTGTAAATAAGCTTAGGAAGAGTAAGAAAGGAAATTGTTCAACACATTTCCTTTCCAGAATTTTCTGGGAACCTTGAATACGCTAAGTTCTGTGAACCTCTAAGGTATCCCACAGTATGCTATATCAAGCATAGTTGACTGTGGCATCCTTTTTCTAGAAAAGCATTTTGGAAAATGAGTGTGGACTAAAAAGCACACTTTAGGAAAGGCTGGCAGAGTGGAAAGTGACTGGAACTTGGAGCCCAGAGGCACTGGTTACAATCCTCATATTCCACTTACTGGCTAAGCAAACAATTTGTCTACTATTAGTATCAGTCTCATCTTACGTAAATTGAGGATAAGTATACATGCACTAACTGGTGCTCCACAAAGTTCTTATGAGTAATAAACGAGAAACTTTTAAGTATAAGTGACTAATTCGATGCCTGGCATACAGAAGTCCCCAGTGATAGAATGCTGGAGGAATGATCTAAACATAATGTCTTTAGTTTTTTTAAGGCCCTGGTGAGAGGCTCATTTGCTTATGAATTCTGGTGCTGATTTCTCATCAACCTCCAAATCTGTATTTACCCTGCCTGAATGAGCCTAGGCCTAGTTTTCCTGCAGCCTCACAATATCTTGTGGCAATGACTATAGAACATACCATACAGTCTGCTGATTGAAAATCAACTTGGTTTTGTTATTTAACCCATTTTACAGTTGGACAACTAAGCCTAGGGATTTTGAAGTTAATTTCTCAAGAAAATAAAACTTGGAGGTAAAACCTATCTTAGAGCAGAGAGCTGGTAATAGAAACTCAAGACCTGGTTTACTTAATCTCTTTGACCCTTTGTTTCCTCACTTATAAATAAAAATAACTGTCCCATAAGGAATATTATGAGGATTAAATTTGATAATACATATGGTAAATACATTTATAGTATAGGATAAAGTAATATAGTTAATAAACCATTCTATACTAGCATTAAAGAGATTTTTCATAGAATTAAATAGTGTTAAAATTAAAGGATCTATTATAGATTGCCTAGTCCAATTCTCTCCTTTTCAAGAATTAAAGAAAAAGATGCTCAGAGGGATGACAAATGAAGGAATTTAGCCAAGGACATACAGTTCTTAGTGGCCATGTTAGGCAAGATATAATAGCTTTCTCCAAATATTCAAAAAAAGGAGAGTAGATTTGTCCTGTGTGAACCCAAGGGATAAAATCAGTGGTAAAACTAGAGGAGACTAGGTAAAGAAGAAATGTCTAGCAATCTCTGGGTTCCACTGTTGAAATAGGCTGTCTCTTTCCCCTCAAATTATATATATATACTGACTTTAGGAAGATAAGGCAGGCCAGATGTACAGTTATCACGCTCTGGGTTGAGTGCATTGGAGATTAATATGCATCATGGTTTGGACACACGGTTGACACATTGCCTGAGATAGGCCCAGACCTATGGCAGAGCCAGCTCTAGATTTGTTTTAACAGAAATATGGGAGCTGCCGTCTCATTGGAAGATAGGACTCGAAGCTATAATTTTGGAGCACTTTATATAAGATTGAGAAAGTGCCAAGTACCCATATCAAAGAATAGGGTTTCTAGGAGATTATAGGGAGGCTAAATTCCTTTAGCCCAATTGGTGTTGCCACTGGGTATATATAGAAGTGTGGCTCAACTCTGCTGGATGGTTAACCACAATTTCAAAATCTGCAATTTTCTGTTATCTGTACTGACAGCCTTTTTATTGATGTGGATAATTGAAAATTGACTATAATTATGAAATCTGACAACTTCAAGACAACTCATTGAGCGTTACTCTTTAGAAACAACGTGAATTGAGATGTTCCATCCACTAGACAACCCAAGTCATATTTGCTCATGGTTAAAGAATGTGCCATCAATCACAATTCACCAAACCAGCAACAAAAACAACAACAAAGAAAGTTCTCTCTTAGAAACAATCTAGGCAAGACAGGACTGACAGTAGTAACAAAAGAGAAGTGAGAGGCAGATTTGAGGAAGTAAAATAAGTTCAGTAAAGGCTGGGATATTTCTGTGGAACCTATTGAGAGGGGAACTCCAAGACATGCCTTCCATTTGTTCAGATCGGGACCTGAGTTTGCATATTTTGTGATTTCAGAGTATGTTCTGACTAAAACAGCAAATACACTTAGTATAAATGGTTAACGAAGCTAGCAGCAAAGTGGGCACATCCTGTTACAATGCACATAAGAATAACAAAGCTAATATTAACCTAGCACTTACCATGGGCAGGCACTATGCTAAAACGTTATACATGAGTTAACTTGTTTAATCCTCCTAACAAGCCTGTGATGTAGGTGCTATTCTTAACTCTGTTTTCAGAAAACTGAAATTTAGAGAGATTAACTATTTTCCACAGCTGATAAGTGTCTCACCTCAGGTTTGAACCAAGGATTTCTGATCCCAGACTTATATTCTTCACTATTGCACAATAGTGTGCTATATGCTGTACTGTCTGTTTACCGTGGCAGCATCTGACATGGAATCTAATCTTGTTATTTTAGTACTCCTACCATTGCCCCTGGAGAAGCCCATTATTTACCACCTCGAGTGGCCAGCTGAATACAGGCCAACCTTTGGGGCATGGTGTGTCTCTTCCACATTAATCCTTAGAAGAAACCTACTAGAAATTATTTCTCCAGCACGGTCATGACAGGTCAAAGACCTACTAAAGGCTTTAACTAGGGGAGGTGGTATAAACTGAAACATAATCAGGAAAACCTTCTAACCATTATTTAATTTACGATGATACTTAAGTGTGTTTTATAGGTGCTGCTAAGGAAACCGTTCAAAGGCCCAGCCTATCTGTTTCAGGTTTAACTTTCTTAAGCATAAGGAAAGTTGGGTACAGGGCCAACTATATACAAACTATATACATGTACAAAGCAAGTGGACATTCAAGGTGCTGAGGAGTGCACCTGTACCCAAATCTTTTGTCACCAGAATTGCCAAGTGGTGTGAAATTCTCACCACTACTATTACTTACTGGGATAAAACCTCCTATATTAGAATGTAAATATGTTCTTGAAAAGATGAATACATTTTCCTTTAACATTCACTGTAGACCAATGAGCTATAATGTTAGAAAAGAGAACTGGGCTTCAAGAAAATGAGACCATGGTAGGTAAATTTTGATGGAAAACCAGAATTAGAAAGGTCACTGTGATGATTTCCAGACACAAGTCTGCAGATTAAAGATGATCCAAGATGAAATTATCATTCATTGATGGTGGAATATGAGCAACAAGGACAATGTAGTAAATTTTTAAATTAAAATTACAAATCCCTCTTTTTTAAATGGTACTATGTCATTTCTTTTATGAAATGATTGTGATAAAGATGGATATTGGTTTTTATCCTTTAATTTATTTCTTGACTTGGAAAAATAAGAACCAAACAATTTTTATTAACCTTTAATATGGACATGTGCATGTGTTGAGTGCTTCATATTCAGTATTTTATTTAATCTTTACAATGACTACATGAAGAATGTACTGTGATCATTCCTATTTTATAGATGAAAATTTTCAGCCCTAGAGGATAAATAATATGCTCAAGGTTACATGGCTAATGAGTGGCAGAACTGATTTGTCCTCTTTCTTCCTCCCATTTATGGCAAGGATATTGGGGTGTTTGTGGAGTGATGGGTACTAAAAACAGAGAAATGAAATACAGAAGATAAATTTCACCTACTTAACTTTACTCAAGTCTCCCTAGAACTTTGCTTACAAAAGTATTTCCCCTTATAGTCAGAATTTATAAACTAACATCATAAAATCCTAGAAGGCTAAGGGCAAAACAAGTCTTAAATTTTATCTCCTTTTCTAAATGTTTATTTTTGAGAGAGAGAGAGAGAGAGAGAGAGAGAGAGAGAGAGAGAATGAGTGAGCAGGGGAGGGGCAGAGAGAGGGGAACAGAGGATCTGAAGTGGGCTCTGTGTTCACCGTAGTGAGCCCACACAGTGAGCCTGATGTGGGGCTCCAGCTTATGAACCCGTGTGATCATGCCCTGAGCCAATGTCAGACACTTAACTGACTAAGCCACCTGGGCACCCCTCTCCTTCTTTTTAACAAATGAGAAAACTTAGGCGTAGTGTATGACTTAAAATTCTAAATACCTGCAAATCATTAGCACTCAGAAATGTTTACTTAAAGCAAAAGATATAACTGTAGCCATTGTTGCTAATGTAGGAAAAGAAAATAGGCAAAGAAGGATAAACCCTGATCAAACAAGTAAAGTATAAACTCCAATTCAGCCAGTTCAATCATCCATGACAAATGAAGAACAGTAAATAAGAAAAATAAAAGACTCCAGAATAGAATTAATTTGAACTCAATGTTTTGCACATAGTAAACACTCAACAAATAGTCATTACTAAAAGAATGAATGAATTCCTAATTTTATATAGCTCATCACAACATGCATCTTTTTTTTTTTTTTTTTGCTGGAAATAAACATCGAAGACCAATGAGGATGCTCAACCATGAAATAACCTACAAGGCTACACTTGGATTGACTAAGTGTCCTTGCCAGTAAACATAGCAATAGGCAAACATGGTAATTTGGACATAGTACATGTAGTGATTACGTTCTAAGAATTAGTATCATTCATGTAGTGTTTTTCCAACTACCAACACAGGAAAACATTTTACATTACTGAACTTCCTTGCCACCACAAAGTCCAATTAAGTACAGAATTATGCTTTCTTTTGGGAGGACGGAAGAGTGCTCATAAGCCACCACAACCTCAGCAGAGAGCTCTCCTTCTCGTGCTTGCTCTGGAACATACACTGAATATTAGAATAAAGTCTGAAGCATATACTCACCATTTCCAAGTCCAAGATATCCTAAGTGGCATCTTCTGTTGGTTAGAAGGAAAATGAATGAGCAGGCAATTAAACTACCCCTTTTAGTGTTGAAGGGGACAGAAACAGAATTCTGTGGCTTTAGCCTTGAGCTTCAGGAAATCCCACTGTAACTTTCTATCTCTAAGCCAAAGAGCTAAGGAAGACCATCTAATGCTTTTGAAAGGCATGCATTGAGGTAGGGACCTCAATGAAGGTAGGGACCTTCATCTACCTTGTAGACTAAGATACAATCTATCATATAGAGAAATCAGGTACCACATTGAGTAGTTCCCCATCATGGCTTAGTTTTGCATAAGAAACACGACCAAAGTAAATTTTATTCCTGAAAATGAATGGAGATACTGATAATTTTCAAGAGGCTTCTTCATTAATTAGGGATCAAAGATCATCCTCAACGTTCCACTCATGGAGGGAAGCTCAAAGTCCTATGGCAATGCTTGAATCTATTGTTGATTCTCAGAACCCATTTCTCCGACAAAGTTGAGCCCCCAAGGCTGAAAGGAGTAGAAGAAGTGAGGTTCAAACTTTCCCTTTATTTTCATTCTACACAGACCTACTCATTAAAAATGATGGCTAGATCTCTGTCAGGTAGCTAAATTACCTGTAGAAGTTCTAGTGGCTATCAAGCTCTAATTTCTGCTTCTGGACTCTCATTCTGAAATGGGCATTTCCTGCAGTGCCTGCTGGTTCAGTCAGTGGTGCATGCAACTCTTGATCTCAGGTTTGTGAATTCAAGCCCCATGTTGGGTGTAGAGATTACTTAAAAATAAAATCTTAAAAAAATAAATAACTGAGATGGAAGTTTCTGGAGCTCTATGAAGAAGTGGTATACCATGGAGGGAAAAAGCCTGAGCATGTGGCTCCCACAGTTGTCTGTTCAGGGCTAGCAGCTATTTCAGGAGACCCTGGAAGTGAAAGCATCAGGCAGGTTTTGAACTTGGGTTACAGGATCTAGGAGAATTACCTTTCAACTGGAATGCTGGACTTACTGCTTCATTTGTTCAGCAGTATTGTATTAAGCACCTATTAGGTGAAACCAGGAAGATGGGATTACTGACAGTTTAAGAAGTTGCAAAGTGAAACTAGGATTTGGGATTGTGATTGATGACCAGCATAGCTCCACAGGCCCCACTGAGTGCTAAGCCAAGGGATTCCTCACCTACACTCCTGCCCCACATTTTCCTTATCCCTTCAAATGGAAGTAACCAATTTAGCATCATCATTAATTTTATCAGATTTTTTTCCTCCTGAAAATTTCTAAGCTAAGATCTAACTGCATAGTTTCATGATGGATCTACCAAATAGGCAATAGCAAAGCTAACACTGTTGGGCTGTGTACTAATCAATAAAAACTAGATCTATTGCAAATCAAGGAAAAAAACCCAAAGACCTTATCTTAATTTTCTCTTTGGCCTCCGGTACATAGCACAGTGCCTGTCCTATTGTGGACACTTCATAAACATTTATGGCATTGAAAGAAATTCCTAATAGTGAGGAATTTTTACCTTGGGCTTTGTTTGGCTGGATGAAATTATTTGCTTGATATTTTCTCATTTGAAATGTCTTTGAACCAGTGAATAGTAATACTGAGTAGCAATAGAATAACAATTGATTTTATTTAACTTTCAAGCCAAGAAAATTTGCCCCCTCAAGTAGCAAAATTCAGTCATCCAGTCTACTAAGTATTCACTTCCTTCAATGCCAAACTTTCAGCTTCTGTTGAAGTATGCATCAAGAGTGTTCACCTGAAACTATTCTAAACTATTGACTCCATAACTTTTGCCCTTTGTCTCAACTTCCCCATTTGTAAGATCAGTGTTATAATTACCTATTTCCTAAGAATAGGTAGGTTTGTGAGCTACCAGTTGGATATAATTCTACATATGCAGTTACTATTACTCTCATGCCAATGATTCAATATGCAAATGTGCTGAAATCAGTTGTATATTGTAAGCAATAAAGTACTGAATTTTTAAAACAATGAATTCTAAACACATATTCAGATTTAAGACAACACAATAACATACATTCTCACTCACTTGAGTTAATTTTCCTGACTGAGAAGGAACAAGGTGGAATTACAGCCAGATATACACATGGTACACAAGAAATCTCACTAGCTACTTGTCCACGTAACATGTGACACATTATTAGTCACATGTATCACAGTGGAGAAAAATTTGGAAATTCCTGTTTTATAGGCATAGTCTTTTACTGTGAATTGTAATCACCTTTGGTAAATTTGCATTTAAACATGCTACAGTATGAGTGTTAGAATTAAGGCAAAAATTTCCCTGATGGCACTATTTAATAATGCAACTAACACCTACATTCCTCAATCCCTTGTTTTGCCTTTATTTTTCCTCCATAGCACTGATCCCCATCTGACATACATGTTATATATCTTAATTATCTGTTTATATATTCTTTCTGGAATGTAAACACTCCATGAGGGTGTGGATTATTTATCTTGTTTTCTACTGTTTCCCCAACCTCTAGAATAGTGCCTGGCACATAATAGGGACTCATTAAATATTTGTTGAAAGAATAAATAAACGGGATGGAAATATTTGTTCTACTGAGCAACTCTTCTGAAGAAACTGTAGTAATTTTTTTCTGTTTAGGCTGTCAGTTACTTTTATTAAAAGAAAATTTGGGTAGCTCAGCCAGTTAAGTGTCTAACTCTTGTTTTTGGCTCGGGTCATGATCTTATGGTTCATGAGTTCAAACCCCACATCGGGCTCTGTGCTGACGTCTTGGAGCCTGTTTGGGATTCTCTGTCTCCTTCTCTCTCTGTCCCTTCTACGTGCACACACATGCTCACTCTCTCTTTCTCTCTCAAAAATAATTTAAAAAAAAGAAAATTGAGATGAGGAATGAAATAAAATCACTCAACAATCTAAAACACAATAGTTTGTCTAAAAGTAAAAACGGTAGTGTTGGAAGAGAAATAATCTAATAAAGTGACTCCTTTCTCTGTTTGACAAATTGGAGAAGAATACATTTTGCAAAGGCTTGAATATGATATATAGTCCAAGAGCTGCTAAAGAAAGGAATGCTTATCAAATAAACATCGTCTGGAGGAAAACTAATCATTAATTATCAGATTAGACAGTAATATTACTAAACAATAGAGTAATAATTCTTCTAAATGAGATTAATAAGACATTCTTCTCAACTATAGTATTAAGAAGGATAAAACTAAGAAAAATCCATTTTTAAGGGTCAGCTAGAAGCAAAAAGATTATAAAGTTTCATTTTATTTTACTAAATCTTCTTTTACATTTTAAAAAATGTCTACTTATTATTTTTGAGACGGAGACAGAGCATGAGCAGGGGAAGGGCAGAGAGATGGAGACACAGAATCTGAAGCAGGCTCCAGGCTCTGAGCTGTCCACACAGAGCCCGACCTGGGGCTTGAACTCACGGACTGAGAGATCATGACCTGAACTGAAGTTGGTTGTTTAACTGACAGAGCCACCCAGGCACCCCTATTTTACTAAATAAAATCTTAAAATTGAATAATATTAATGCTGAACGTGAATTGGCTCATGCAATGTATTTTTTTTTTATTTTAAAACTTTTTTTTTACATTTATTTATTTTTGAGAGACAGAGCGTGAACAGGGGAGGGACAGAGAGAGAGAGGGAGACACAGAATCCGAAGACAGGCTCCAGGCTCTGAGCTAGCTGTCAGCACAGAGCCCGACGCGGGGCTCAAACCCAGGAACCGTGAGATCATGACCTGAGCCAAAGTTGGACGCTCAACCGACTGAGCCACCCAGGCGCCCCTAAACTTTTTGTTTTGATAATTGTCAATTCACTTGCAGTTGTAAGAAATAATACAGAGAGATTTCATCCTTTACTCAGTTTCCACTAGTGGTAACATCTTTATAAAACTACAGTACAATATCACTGCCAGGGTATTGATACTGATGCAGTCAATATATATGCATTTCCATTACAAGAAACCCTCATGTTGTTCATTGTTCTTTTGTAGTCAGACCTACTTCCCTTTATCCGCACCCCTCCAACTCCTGGAAACCACTTAATATGTTCTACATTTCTATAATTTTGTCATTTTCAGAATGTTATATATATATACGAAGTGATTTGTTCTAAGACGATAGTATATAATCTCCTGGGACTGGCTTTATTTTCACTCAGCATAATTCTCTGGACATTCATACAGGTTGTTGAGTATAAAAATAGCACCTTCTTTTTTTTTTTTATTAAATACTGTTCCCTGATACCACCACAATTTGTTTAACCATTCACGTGTTAAAGGACATCAGGTTGTTTTCAGTTTGGGGCTATTATGAATAAATAGTCATGTATAGGTTTTAATATGAACATAAGTCTTCAGTTCTCTGGGATAAATGCTTAGGAGTTCAACTGCTAGTTTGTATAGTAGTTGCATGCTTAGTTTTTAAAGAAACTGTCAAACTGTTTTCCAGAGTGGCTATACCATTTTACACCCCCACCAGCAATGTATGAGTAATTCCCTTTCTTTGTATTCTTGCCAGCATTTGGTGGTATTATCATTTTTTTTTTTTTAGCCATTCAGATAGGTATGTATTGATACCTCCTTGTAGTTTAATTGTGCATTTCCCTGGTGGCTGATGATACTGTATACCTTTTCATGTGCATTTTTATATCCTTTTGGTGAAATGTCTATTTATATTTTTTGCCCATTTTCCAATTGGACTGTTTATTCTTTCACTATTGAATTTGGAAAGTTCCTTATATATTCTAGACATAGCTCTTCATTGCATGTGTGGTTTATAAATATTTTCTTTCAGTTTGGAACTTATCTTTTAATAATCTTTTAACAGAGTTTTTCACATGCAAAAATTCAACTCATCAATTTTTCTTTGATCACGCTTTTGTTGTCAAATCTAAAAACTCTTGGCTGATCCCCAAAATTTTATCTACTTTATTTTTATTTTATAGTTTAAAGTTTAACATTTGAACCCTGATCCAGTTTGAGTTAATTTTTGTATATGGTATGAGACTTATCTTCCTGTATGTCCCTTTATCTCTTATATACACAATATAAGTGTCTTAAATATTTCCTATGGATAACCACTCAGAATAATTTTTGGCTTCAATCATCAATCTTCATTTAGAAAACTCAAGAGGAGAAGGGAAACCAATTATATTTACCTATATTTCTGCTTACCATGTTCTTCTGATGTTCTAAGTTTTCTTCTTTTATCATTCCTTTCTCTGTTTTGAGAACTTCGTTTAGCTATTCTCTCAGAATGGTGAAAAATTCTCTCAGTTTTCCTTTCTCTAAGTATTTTTGATTTCGCCTTAATTCCTGAAGGATATTTTTGCTGGGTATAGGATTCTGGATTGATGAGTCTTTTTTTTTTTTAGCACTTAAAAGATCTTATACCACTTCCTTCCTTTGTCTACGGTTTCTGATGAGAAATTTGCTATCATTTGAATTATTTTTCCCCTTTAGGTAAAGTATCACTTTTCTATGGCTGCCTTCAAATTCTTTTTGTTTCTAGTTTTCAGAAGTTTAATTTTAATGTGCTATAGTATGGATTTATGTGGGCTTATTTTGTTTGGGTTTGCTCATCTTCTTTAATCTGTAAGTTTTTCCTTTTCCAAAACTGGAAAGTTTTCAGTAATTATTTCCTCAGTTTCTTCTCTCATCCTGCTTTCTCCTTCCTTTTCTTCTGATGGCACAAATGTTTGATCTTTTGTTTTGATTCCACTGGTCCCTGAGACTATTCACTTTTTTTTTAGTTCTTTTTCTGTTTCTCATGTTCTAATTTCCAATTCATGGATTCTTTCTTCTGTCTCTTCCATTCTGCTGTTGAGCATATCCACTGAGTTTTTAATTTTAATTACTGAACTTTTTTTTTTACAATTTTCTAAGATTACCAATTGGTTCCTCTTTATATCTTCTTTTTATTTTTAAGAGAGAAAGAGTGTCCAAGTGGGGGAGAGGACTAGAGAAGGAGAGAGAGAATCTTAAGTAAGCTCCATGCTGAGCATGGATGTGGGGCCCAATCCCATGACCTTGGGATCGTCACCTGAGCTAAAATCAAGAGTTAGATGCTCAGCTGACTGAGCCACCCAGATACCCTGATCTTCTTTATAATATTTTATTTAATTTTCAAGGTCTTCTAATTTTTCATTTGTTTCATGTGTGTTTTTAGTTGCTTATTAAGTCTTTTATCATGCTGCTTTAAAATCTTTATTGGATAATTCTAACATCTCTGTCATCTTAGTGTTGGCATCTATTGGTTGTCTTTTTTTCATATGGCTTCGGAATTCACTCATTTAATTGAGGTTCATTTATTACTGAACCTCTGAAAAAACAATACTGGTTTGAGCTCTTCTTCATTGTTGGTAATTTTTAAAATGAAAGTGAATTTTATTTATTTATTTTTATTTTATTTTATTTATTTATTTATTTATTTATTTATTTTTTAATAACACCCAGTGCTCTTCCCCAAAAGTGACCTCCACCAAGACCATCACCCCCCTTTACCTTTCCCCT